>CM057343.1:671968474-672651027 GCA_030015575.1 Agapanthus africanus | reverse complement strand
CGTTAATTACCCCTCGCCTTTGGGGCGAGGGAACCTCCGATTAACGGGTTAAAATGGTCATGCGAACTCAATGTGCAGTGTACGTGTGTTGTGTTTTGAAAGGGGGGTTTTGGATATATCGGGAGCCACGCAGAGTTTTTACGGGGGTCCCGCTACCCGGATAGCGGGCTGGGGGTCAAGGGGGCTAGCAGCCCCCTTGCGGGGTGCGGGGCAGCGCCCCAGCCCGAAAATTTTTTGGAGGGGGAGAATGTTGCGGAGTATGTGTATGTGTACATTTGTATACAAATGTATATATATATTTATGTACACAAAAAGAGGGGGAAAAGGCATCCAAGGGATGCGCAGGTGCGCAAGCGCGCGCGCCACGTGTCGGCACGCGGGCGACTTGCGCACTTGCGCAGTTGCGCAAGCAAGCGCGCCACGTGTCGGCACGCGGGCGACTTGCGCAGTTGCGCAAGCGCGCGCGCCACGTGTCGGCACGCGGGCGCCTTGCGCAACTGCGCAGGTGCGCAAGTGCGCGCGCTACGTGTCGGCACGCGGGCGACTTGCGCACTTGCGCAGTTGCGCAAGCGCGCGCGCCACGTGTCGGCACGCGGGCGACTTGCGCACACAACAGGCTTTTAGCCTAAAAAGATTTCTCTGAAGAGAAATCAAAGAGGAGTTAGACTCCTGAGTGTGTTTTTGTTTTTTTGTTGGGTTAATGGAAGGGTTCTTCTTCTTCCTCCTGTTGCTTGCTGGGTCTTGAAGATCAAGAGATGTAAAATCTCAAAATCTCTCCTTTTTAAGATCTGATGGCAGATCCAAGTTCCCCTTTGTGGGTTTTGTGGTGGAAAACTATTTAGTTTTGAAAAAGGGAGAGTAAAACTCTTGATTTAATTCAAGAGAAAGAAGAAGGTTTTGGAACCTTGAAGAAGGAAGAAAGAGCTCAGCTCTAATTTTTTTTTTGTGGAGAGAATGAAAGGTATTACTTTATTCATCATCATTTTGCCTTTTATAGGCTTACATATTTGCATATAGCCCCTTGGGCTTTACAAAATGGCATTTTGCCATCCCATGGCTCATGTGCCATTTCATTTTTTGCACATAAGCCATGGGCTTACAAAATATTGGTTTTATGCCCATTTTGCATACATTCATGTATAAAAAATTTCATAAAAATTATTTATTACATGATTTATATTTTAGCATGGAGGAGGCTGGCCGCGGGCTCGGCTTGGGCATGGGCCCGCTTGACCTGGGCTTGGGCCCACCTGACTTGGGGTTGACCTTGACTTTGACTCGGTCAACGGGGGTGTAAATTTTTACCCCAACAATGTCTACTTCTCCGTATACCGGAAAGCGGAGCGTGACAAACAGTCTTGCTCAGAATGGTAGTATGCTACTTGGTTTGATTCTACCTCAATATGTGTATATGTTTTTTTAGCATATCGCTAATACGTATTGGTAGAGCCCTCAAGATCTTTGCTTGACTACCAGCGTTGTGATGACAGTCGTACTAGCGGGGGTTGGGTAGTATATAAGCACATCCTTATACATGTCCATAGTCGTAGAATTATCGAGACAGGGCATCGATACTCCAGAGTAGACTAGTGTATACGCTTATCATCCCAGCAGGGGAGATGGTCTGTCCCACAGCCATTGGTATATCGTACCGGAGATAGTATATATGTGCTCATTGGGTTATGAGTTACACTGGATGGACTCGTTGGGAACCGCTGGTTGGTATTATACTATCATCATGTAGCAGTTCCCGGGTGGCATGAGTACAGGTTAGTCCGCTGAATTGGCATCACTATTCGTCTCGAGTGTGTTTCCATTGTAATTAGATCACTACCCTACCATGGCTCAAAGAAGTCGTGCAAACAGGTAGTGGTTGGGTGCAGTCCCGAAGCACTGGGAGGCAGTAGTGGTTAGATAGGATTCATCTTTCCTGGTATTAAGGGTTGATATCGCGCTGTGTTCGGAAAGCCATTACACAAAGTCCCTGACCATGGCAAGCGAGATTTATTGGTAGGTACTCCAGTAGTTTCTTAGGGTGTATTGGGCTTTACCCCGGAACGACTTATTGCGCTGTTAGGCGTCTGACATTTACCACCCCTGGGCCCGATATGCGATACTCTTAAACGAACAGACCGGACTGTAAGTTTGCTCATCGTCCTTCTTATCGACAGATACCTGGGTAGCCGTTACGTGCAGATAGTACCGCTGACGGACTTATGGTTAAACCCACTGCCAGCATATTGTCGAGTCTTTAGAGTCCCACACAGAGGGTTTTCCTGCTTCGGGCGAAACGATATAGAGGCTGTATAGTTTTACGGCAGGGTTTCGATCATATACGTGTACTAGTTGCACAGATATTGTTCGGACGGATAATACTAGTGGGTTTTGGTTTAAGCCGGATCCTAGTATTAGATTATTGGATTATTTTCGTCTCTTTGTATTCATATTTTTCAGAATACGAATACGGGTATGTATATACAGTGAGGGATATTCTTGTAATTTCACAAGAGTGCTTTTAGAAGAAGACACCTCATTTGTGTTTAATCCATTTATTTAAATGGATAATAAGATAGTGAAATGAGGTGTTATCTAAGATATGATTGAAGTATGGCTACATGGGTGGCTCATTCTCATTTGGATGACTATTGAGGCATGGTGGGATTATGATATTATTGTTGAAAATGATTTGCTTCATAGTCATCAACACTTAGCTATTCTTCACATCATTCTTATCACAACACTCTCATCTCTCCTAGGCTTTCTTGTTCTTCCACAAACCCTAAACATTCTCATGAGTTGAGAAAGGTAGGGTAATTGAGAAAAATTAATCCATAATTATTCTCTACATCTTCTAGGCTACCTAACTTAGCAAACTAGGTACCTTAGTTACCTCGGTTTAGAGATTGGAGCATGAAGTACATACTCTCGGATGTATCGTCTTTGACGTGAGGAGGCCGACGATCAAGCGCGATCCGGATCTTCGAGGAGCTCAAGAAGAAGAGGAGAAGAAGACCCAAAGGATTAGAATCAAGGAGGTATAATATTATCATAGTAGTTTAACATCCTAGTAGTATAGCCAGTTAAGGTTTCCGTAAAGATTCTGGAGTTAAAGTCGGTGTTGAATAGTATGAAAAATCTTTTTTATAAATTCCGCCTCCCCACAAGTGCGTGGGGTGTGCGACATCGACTTACAGTGGTATCAGAGTCTACTCAGACCTTAACTAGTTTGTTAGACGATGTTTAAACTTACGAAACCGAAATAACTCCGAAACAGTCGAAACGAAATCCAAGTTTTCGTCAATTTTTAAAGAGACCTTAAAAATTATTTAAACAATTGCAGAGTGCTCTTCTTGTTGTAGCATGAACACCACAGAAAAACGAGAAAAAATATCCAAAGTTTGGCCGGCCAAAAGTGTATTTTTCCCGGCCCCGCCGGCCGTACTAAGAAGTTCGGTCTTAGAATTTTTATGGTGTTCTGGAATCTTGGATTTAGGTTTTAAGGTGTTGTTTATTTATACCCAGATTGCATATTCTGTTATCTTTGTGTTGGGGCAATACGGAGTATTTCAAAGTAGCGGTTTTAACATCGTTTATAAGTTTCTGTTTGTATATGCGTTGCTAAACGTCCGCTAATTGCTATAGGTCGATTAGTGGGGGTTGCACATATCAGTATCTTTGTGATAGTTTGTGTATATGAAGTATTGGATCGTCGTGGATGAATAGCCGGGGGATGTGAAAAGAGTGTTTTCTTTTCTTTCATTCATGTATATTTGTATGTAATATTATTTTTGCGGGGCACATTCGGATTGAGGTTGTAGCCACCGTTGTATTATTTAATTTACTTTTTCTTTCATCTAGGATAGACCCAAGATGGGGTGCACAAACTACCGGGCTCTTGAAGTGCCGAGTGGCCTACTCATTTCATTGAGGGAGGTTACTTCACTTCGGGAATTTGGCGGGTAGTTTGCCGCACCCGTAGGGGTCTAGGGTGGGGTTTGGCTATTCATCACGACCGTAGAATCCATCTTTCGTTCTAGGCTAAAACGAAACACGGAATTTCTAGTATATCCAATATATTCATCTGTGCTGTGATTTGTGATCCGGAATGCCTATTATTGCGTGAGACGAATGGCTATATATATGTATTATATATGATAAACGTTGCTTATGTTTTGCACCCGCGCTAGTCCAGCCCCCGCTTTGCCGTTAGTTAAGTAATCTAACGGTGCATGACGGGGCCCCGTGGCGAATGCGGATGGCATAAGCGTACGTTGTATTTTCGTTTCTTTTCTTCAATGATAGGGTTAAATGATGGGACCACATTAATATTGATTAATGCAAGAAAAACAAACCAAAGTTTAAATCGTTGGAACAATTTAAAAACTACTCGGTTTTCTTCAAAAACAACTTTTAAACGCGGAGCCTAAACCACTCATTTTAAAAACTATCATGGTTCTTTCGACTATATCAAGTTCATTACGTTCACGGTTTCTCCAAAATCATCCGTAGCCCTCCATCATTTCAGATAGGTATTCAGTAGTATTCAAGCTATGTATTTTGACTTTCGCCAAGGTATAGTGATTGGTAGCTGCTGGGTATTCATCTGTAGTATAGATAGATGCATTGATTTGGGACAGTCGTACAGCTATTTTGGTCTTCGTCAAGGGTTTGTACGGATAGGTTCTGTTTTATTTACCTTGAAGAAATTTTTCTTCCGAGAGCTTACTCTTCTCTTTGAAATTTCTCAAAGTTTGTGTGTGTGGGGAGGGGGGGTCCCTCCGTGCAAGACTTGAAGTCTTTGGGCCTTTATATAGTGGAGGTTGATTTGTTGAATCAGTTAAAGAGATCTTTTCTCTAATTGATTTGGAAAGGTTTCCCACCGTCGGATTTTTGATCTTAGGGCTTCTGTTTTACAGAAGACAATTTTCTTGTTTTTAACAAGATTGGGAAATATTTTCCCATACATAGCTTATTCTGTATCTTGGTGATTTTTAATCACCATTGGATCATTGATCCAACGGTGCTCTGATTTACAGAGCACAATCTTTCATATTTGGAAAGATTCTGAGGAGTATTTCCTTAACAGAATTTTATTCTGGTAATTTGATAATTTATCATCTGTTGGATATAGTGCCCTCAAAGTCAATTATTGGATCGCAGGTACGTGATTGCAATGATTGAGGAATGACCTATACCGATAAAACAGTCTTACTCGAGATGATAGTATGCTATCTGGTTTGTCTTTATCATCATGATAGAGCCCATAGGATTCTTGCTTGACTGCCAGCAGTATGATGGCGATCATATATGTAGGAGCTGGGGTCTATAAGCACATCCTTAAAGTGTCCCTAGTCGAGGGAGTTTCGAGACAGGGCATCGATACTCCAGAGTAGACTAGTGTATACAGTCGAGACCCCGACGAGGGGCGGTGGCCGGTCTCACAAGCTATTGGTGTTAGTTGGTTCATCTAAGATGTATACAGGTGCTCATTGGGTTATAAGTACACCGGACAAGACTCGCCGGGAACATGCTAGTTGGTATTATACATATCGTCAGATAGCAGTTCCCTGGTGACATGTGTACAGGTTAGTCTGTCGACCTGGGATCGTCATTTGTCTCGTGTGAGTTCCCACTGTGCTTTGATTACTACCCTACCACGGCTCAAAGGAGTCGTGCAAACAGGTTTTAGTTGGGTACAGTCCTGAGCCACATGGAGGCAGTGAGCGGGTCGTCAGGGATTCGTTTCTCCCGGTATTGGGGGTGAGATCGCGCTGTGTTTAGGAGAGCCATTATACGAAATCCCTGGCCAGGGTAATCGAGATTTACTGGAAGGTATTCCAGTAGTATCTCAAGGTGTTCTGGGCTTCACTCTGACACGACTTATACAGCTATTGGGGATCTGACGTTTACCAGCCCCCTAGGCCTTATATGCGATACTCATAGACCAACGGATCGGACTGTATGGATATTGTCACTGTCAGACTCAGTAGGGTTTCTGGATGAGTTCGCTCTCCCTTCCGATCAATACATAGGCAACCGTTACGTACAGCTAGTACCTCTGACGTGCTAGTGGTTATACCCAGTGCCAGTGTGTTGATGAGTCATTAGAGTCCCCCACAGACAGTTTCCCAAGTTCGGGCGAAACGTTGTAGAAGCCGTATGGTTTTATGGCAGGGTTCGGAAAATGCACGTGCATTTACGCACGTGTCATATTTCGGGCAGATAATACTGGTGGGCTTTGGTTTAAGCCGGATCCGAGTATTATACTGTGTAGATATAATATCTTTATCTCAGTTGCATTTGTATTCGGTCTAATACAAATGCGGGTATGTTTATACTGTTACGGAGTTATCGTGAAATTCGTTTCGGGGTCGCTTTTGGAAGTTGCCGGTTTCCAGTTTTCTATCTCCCGTATTTAACATTCGGTTAAATGCGGATTTATCTTTTGTCACTAGGGTGAGTCATGAGGGTGAGTCGTGCTTCTAGAAGCTTCTAGATGGTGACTAGGATGATGAGGTGGCTTGTGACTCATTAGTGCATTAATTGTTCAATTAATGTTTTGATGATGTGTTAATATGACTCATGGTTTTGCATTAACTCCTTTTTGTATTTGCTTAGGATATTATTGCTTATGGTCACTCTCTTCCTCCTACACTCACCCTCCTCCTTCCCTTTATATGGCCGGCCCCTTCATGAAAGAAAAGTGTGGTTGCTTGATTAAAAAGATTATGGTTTTGGCTTCATGGAAATTAGATTGCTCATTTTCCTCATTTCATTCAATCCAAATGGCAACTTCATTAACCGTTCGTTCATACCTTTGGACGGAATGAGACAAAGTGTTCTACTCATTTTCTATATCAATCTTGGTCATCTCTTTTAGCAAACTTGATGATCGAGTTGCCTCGGTTCAGAGGCGGGAGCCCGTTTAAAGATCCGTCTACGTGGTGCCACCTGGACGAGAAGACTGGAGATCGAGGAGATCTGAGCAGCCACAACAAAGCGTAGGATGATGGTTAAAGAACGAAAGACTCGGATCGTTCGGTATAACATTTCTACCCTCTTTACAGTATGTTAGTTTAGCGTTAATGGCAGATCCGGGTTATAGTATACGATAGCGCCAGTTTATAAAAAGTTTTGTTCCGCATTTAGCGTCTGTTAGACGGCTGGGGCGCTACCGTAGACTTACATCATCTTCATTGGATTTTTGATCCGACGGTGGAGAACATTTAGTTCTAGCGCTTGGCGCTCTCGTGCCTTGCACGTGAGCGTTGCTTCAGAGTCTTTGACTTTTAGCGTCGGCGCATTTGGCGCTAACGCTCTCGTGCTTTGCATGTGAGCACTGCTTCAGAGTCTTTGACTCTTAGCGCTGGCGCTCTTGGCGCGAGCGCTCTCGTGCTTTGCACGTGAGCGCCGCCTCAGAGTTTTTGACTCTTAGCGCTGGCGCACTTGGCGCTAGCACTCTCGTGCTCTACACGTGAGCGCTGTCTCAGAGCGCTGGCGCTCTGAGCGCGAGCGCTTTTATGAAGCGCTGCTTTATTTTAAATTTCAAAATTTGAACAGAGCTTTTCTCTGATTGGGGAAAACAAATGCCCCCCACCGCCGCGCTCACGTGGTTCACACGTGAGTGCAGCGGTGGCAGCTTTTCCACCGCTAGATTGTCTTGGAAGTTGGATCGACTTCCAGCGCCTATAAATAGGGCCTTTGGCCCTTGAGATGAGCTCTGTTCATCTTCTTGCTTTGTTCTTGTTTCCTGAGAATTTAATTCTCTTCCAGAGCCAAGCTCTCCGCCTTTAAGAAATTTCTCAGAGTCAAAACTCTGCCAAAATTCGGTAAGAATTGAACTTATTAACAGAATTTTACTCTTCTCAAGTCATATAGATTTTTTAGGGTTTCTCAACAGAGTTTTGCTCTTATTAGATCATAAATCTAAAGAGATCTTTTTTAGGGTTTATTAACCCATTAATGAAGAACTCTTAGAGTTCATTTTACAGATCTTAAAGATCTCGGAGTTTTTAACTCAGTAAAGGTTTGCTTTTAGGGTTTTTGATGGATTATTCCATCTTCTTCGCAGAGCATGACTCTTTAGGATTCTTGGGAAATTTTTTATTCCCCTCATGATCAGGGTTGACAGGTGTCACCCTTGTCTGCAGAGCGTTGTTCTCAAGGGAGATTAACCCCTTGGCCCGAGGGGCCCCTCATTTAATGAGAATCCTTTTAGGATTTTATATTTAATGACTGTCTCATTAATAATGAGACTGTCTCATTAATGATGAGCCGTCATCTAGATTGTGTCGGTCCCCTTTGGTCCCTTTCCACTGCATTGCAGTGCGGTACGAATTTAAAGTACCAAGTGCAAGAATTTAAACTGTAGCATTGACGGCTAACTTTTGTTCTTTTTCGCGCAGGTACTATATCTTTGGACATTTCTTTCTCGTTTGTTCGTTCGAAAAGCGGATTCCTTGAAGCACCCGTGGATAGGGAAGTCTTCGCGCTAATCAAAGATCACAACCCAAAATAGCAATATCTTCATTTGTGGGTGACATGGTACAATCAGATCATCAGGGGTCGGCGTAGCTTTTCTTGCGCAGCACCTTCAGAGCCCATTCCAGCGATCCATTACGCCGACTCACTCCCAGTGAACTATGCCGTGGAGGAGGTCAATTGGACCTCGGAGGGTTGCCTTCAGCCCTCTATGGCTGCAATACCCGTACAGCCTCCAATGGCTTTGGATACCTTGGGACGACGTATATGTCAAGGCGAGCCACGCCCTTGGGGACAGCCGTACATGATAGGTTTGACTCCTCGCCATCCAGCTGGATATTTGCAGTGTGCCCGGTACATCTTGCGGCCAAGAAATCCCAGCTGTTGAAGCTCGGGTTGTACCCCGCGATTTATGCGTCCCTCTTCCAGTATTCCACGCCCCCTGTATGGTGGGTCAAAGGTTTTTTGGAATAATGGAACGTTCCAACTCACACTTTCCTCCTATTAGATCGGGAAGCATCTCGTAAAAAAGGAAGAACTTAATTCTTTTTCTAGATCATAGATCTACAAAGACAAAAATCTTTCATAAAAGTAGAAGAGATTGGAGCATCTCATCATAAAAAGGGAGGGAGAAGAACTTAGTTCTCTTTAGATCACAGATCTATAAGACGAAGACAAAGTCTTTCACAAAAACAGAAGAGATTGTAACAACTCCTATTAAAATAAGAACTTAGTTCTTAGATCCACGAGACAAAGTATCTTATAAACGAGAATTTAATTTTCAGAGCACAGAACTGATCAGAGCTGCCTAAAAAGAGTCTTAGCGCTCCAATTAAAAAGAAGCACCTCAGCGCTCCAAGTCTGGCGCTCAGCGCCCTCCAAGCGCTATTTTTAAAGAAGCGTCCAGCGTTCCAAATTTGGCGCTCAGCGCTAAGCGCACCACGTGCTCCTCACGTGTGCGCTATTTCATAAGAAGAGCCTCAGCGCTTCAAGGCTGGCGCTCAGCGCCAAGCGCACCACGTGCCTCTCACGTGTGCGCTATTTCATAGGAAGCGCTTCAGCGCTCCAAACCAGGCGCTCAGCGCCAAGCGCGCCACGTGCTCCTCACGTGGGCGCTGAAGGAACACAAATTGTTCTTTAAATAAAAGCCTCAGTGCCATAAAAAAGTGTTCAACACTCAGCAAAAGACAAAAAGAAAAAGGGTGTCAGAACCCAAGTCAATGCTTAAGAATTGTTAAATAAAAAGGGACTGAGCCCAAATGAATGTTCAACATTCTATTTAAAACTGAGTGGGTTGAGCCCAAGTTGGTCACAAATTCTTAATTCAGATTAACTGAGCCCATGTGCTCATAATCTCTTAATTGATCTTGGTCCAAAATTTGACTATGGATCTCCCAACCAACATTGGTTCAAGGGTACATCTCTTCACATCTCTGATATGTGTCGTTGTAATTCTTCAACGTCTTCATAGAGGTGGCGGTCCCGACAACCAGAAACCCAATGGACCGCAACGTCCTAAAACTAACAATGGACCGTAACGTCCTTAAACTAACTACGGACCGCAACGTCTCTAAACTAAACTCTATGGACTATGAGTTCCTTAAACTCATGGACTATGATGTCCTTAAACTTATGGACCGCAATGTCCCTAAACTAACACAACAGAGCCCACAGGCTCTTTTGTTGGATCTAAATGATCCCAAAACCCTGTTGAGTAGATCTAAGTCTAAACTTAGACTAACGTATTCTTAACAAACGTTTAAGTTGATCTTAGTCTCAAACGAGATTAACAATCCTTAAACCCAACCCAAACCCAAATTTAAGAAAATACGGATTTGGACTAATCCACGCCCTACGGGCGACAACATAAATTAGTCTCCGTATACAATCCACGGGCAACCAAAAATAAAACAAACACACACGACACGAAGTGACCTTCTGGAGCAGGAGAAAATGGTTACCGCGATGCGGTAACGTAATTAACTACAGGGGCTTGCGCCTGCAGGGAAGCGCGTCCCCACAATCAAAAACCCCTCACAATGAGGGGGAATCTGACGAAGTCTGCTACAATGGCCGCATCCGTCTAAACCTCCGATACACGGTGTCATAAATCAACTTGGCATCTTCGGAGAGGTGGACGAATAAAACCAAATAGCATTTTCCCCCAAAATTCAGGCCGGAGTCCAAACGTCCCGGTCGCGTCTTTCAGCGGAGAACAGATTCAAATTAACTTGGGCAATGACGGGTAGAACTTGACTTGCGACTTATGATATTTTGGCCTTCGTCAAGGCCATAAGAGCTTGGGGCAAAAATCAACATTGGGAGTTTGAAAGGAAAAGGAAACTTGCTAGTGTTGCAAATCATTTGGAGTGTTGTGATTTTGGTAGGATTCCTTCAAAGTTGTCACATGATGATATTTGGATCCCGATCCCACCGTGAGTTTTATTACTCCTTGGGAAAATTTTTCACTTTGCAATCAATGCTATAAACCAAGTAGGTGTCTAGAACGGTGTTAGCGAGGCTACGTCTCCAATGGAAAAGAGATTATTTAATTAAGGAACTTCGCGAAAGCGTTGTAAAAACTCCCTCGAAGTACCGACACTAGTCTGGCCGAAAGGTTAAGCAAGAATTGTAGGGTGCGATTAATCCCGACCAATTCTTCTTTTATGGTTTGAAAAAGGATTCGAGAAACAGTGGGAGCCATTCTGTTTAGATAAACTAATAAACAATCTAAACTTGCAATAGTATCATGCTGAGTGTTTCTTCTCTCTCTCCTAATTGCAGCGACTAAAATGACCGGGCTTAAGTTACTGCTAGATAAAAACATATTGACGGGGCCAAACTATAAAGATTGGCTAAGAAATGTCCAGATGGTCATAACCTATAACAAGCTGGGCTACCTTCTTACTACCAAAGCCCCCGCCGTCCCAGGTCCAGATTCCACCGTCGCGGATGTTGAGATCCGTAAGATATGGAAAATGGACAGTGCGAAAGCAAGTGCCCCGTGCCGGCCTCAATGAATAATGAACACCGAAGGCAGCACGAGAATATGGACTTAGATTCCATCTTCCTCCATACCAAAGAATTATATGGAAAGCAATCTCGTATCGCAAAATATGAGACCTCGAAAAAATTATTTCAGGCGAGATTGGCTTTCGGGTCATCTGTAGGGGACCACGTCCTTAAGATGATTAGCTACATTGAAGAGCTCGTGGACCTTGGGACCACGTTGGCGAACGAGTTGTATACAGACTTGATTCTAAAGTCCATCCCTTCTACCTATGTCCAGTTTATCTTGAATTTCAATATTCAGGGTAAGGAAGTTTCACTTTCAGAATTCTTTAACATGTTGAGAAGTGCAGATGGCACCCCACAAAAAACCAGGGTGACACCCGCTCTGCTTATTGAGGAACCTTCCTCTTCTAGATTCAAGACGAAAGCCAAGGAGAAGAAGAAGAAGGTCCACACCAAGCCGAAAGGCAGTGTCAGTAAGGTAGAGGGAAAGGGCAAGGCAAAAGTTTCGGGACCGACGATAGAGAAGGAGGAATGTTTCTATTGTCACAGAAAATGCCATTGGAAGAAGGACTGCAGGGCTTGGAAAGCCAGAAACCAGGATTCGAAGCACGTTGTGGCTTCGGCTTCAGGTGTGTTTATGATTGAAAACTGTCTGTCAATTAACTCTACTTCCTGGGTATTGGATACCGGATCAGGATCTTATATCTGTAATTCATTGTAGACGCTGAGAAACCGTAGAGTTATCAAGGCCGGTGATGTGACTCTCAGGGCTGCTAACGGAATCAGCGTGGATACTGTATCCGTAAAGGAATATTACCTAGGATTGACGAGTGGGCAAATTTTAGTTTTGCGTAACTGTTTTTGTGTACCTAGTTTGACATGTAATATCATCTCTTTATCTTTACTATCTAAAGAAGGTTTTGATTTTACACTTGTAAGCGATGTCGTCCACATCCACTTTAATCATGCTTTGATTGGGTCAGGTACACTGGATAATTGTATATGCGTATTAAATCAAGCCCATGTTTTCAACGTCCAGAACACACTTAAAAGAAAGTCTCCGGAATTAAATCAGGTTTTCTTATGGTATTGTAGACTGGGTCACGTCAATGAAACACGGTTGACGAAGTTACATAAAGAGGGATATTTGGATCCGTTTGAATATCAGTCTTATGCAACTTGTCAATCATGTCTCAAAAGAAAGATGACAAAAACTCCGTTCATTAGACACGGGGTAAGAGCGAGCGAGCTCTTGGGACTCATACACAGCTACGTGTGTGGTCCAATGTCTACACATGCAAGAAGTGGTTTTCCTATTTCATTACTTTTACGGATGATTTCTCAAAGTATGGACATGTTTTCTTGATGAAATATAAATCCGAGGCCTTTGAGAAATTCCAGGAATATAAGAATGAAGTGGAAAAACAAACAGACAAAAACATCAAGACACTTAGATCTGATCGAGGTGGTGAATACTTAAGTGTCGAGTTCCTGAATTACTTAAAAGAGAATGAAATTCTCTCTCAGCTTACTCCTCCATACACACCTCAACACAATGGTGTATCGGAAAGGCGGAATCATACTATATTGGATATGGTACGTTTCATGATGAGTAACGCTGAGTTACCGCGATCCTTCTGGGGTTATGCACTAGAATCAACTGTATATCTTTTGAACAAGGTTCCTACTAAGTCGGTGCCTACCAGACCATATCAGATATGGAGTGGGAAGAAACCCTATCTTAAGTATCTAAAGATATGGGGATGTCCAGCTTTTGTAAAAAAGCAGCATGCGGACAAGCTCGAGGCATGATCGATACTGTGTAAGTTTGTGGGATACCTAAGGAACTCCAAGAAGTATCTTTTCTATTACGCGGAGGAACAAAAGGTCTTTGTTTCTCGGCATGCCCACTTTTTGGAAACTCAATTTCTTGAAAAAGAAATAAGTCGGAGCGCAATAGAACTGGAAGAAATTCCAGAACCACAAACTATTACTGAAAGTATGGTGGAACCAGAAGTTTCGAAAGAACTGGACATCTCCGCGCCACTCCGCAGGACTAGTAGGCAGTCTCATCTGCCCGAGAGATACTACGGTTTTCTCATAGACGAGAATAGAGAGGATTGCATCATCGACTATAATGAGCCAACTAGTTTCCTGCAAGCCATTGGGAGCAGAGACTCGGTAAAATGGATGGATGCAATGCAGACCGAAATGGAGTCCATGTACACCGACAAAGTATGGACTTTGGACATTGCTCCAGAAGGGGTAAAACCCGTAAGCTGCAAATGGATCTTCAGAAAGAAGATTGGTGTAGATGGACAGATTGAAACCTATAAGGCTAGACTTGTTGCAAAAGGTTTTCGTCAAAGACCTGATTTGGATTATGATGAAACCTTTTCTCCAGTGGCTATGCTCAAATCCATTCGGATCTTTCTTGCCATTGCTTCCTTCCACGATTTTGAAATTTGGCAGATGGACGTAAAGACAGCTTTTCTGAATTGAAATTTGGAAGAGTGTATTTATATGGATCAACCGGAGGGTTTCATAGAGACCGGGAGCAGCGGAAGAGTGTGCAAGTTGCTTAAATCTATTTATGGATTAAAGCAGGTATCGCGGAGTTGGAACATCTGTTTTGATGAGACGGTCAAGAAATTCGACTTTATCAAAAATCCAGATGAACCGTGCATTTATAGTAAAATTGTAGTGAGAACTGTGGTATTCCTCGTCTTGTACGTGGATGGCATTCTCCTGATAGGAAATGACATTCCTATGCTACAATCAGTCAAAGGATTTTTGTGACAAAGGTTCTCCATGAAGGACCTGGGTGATACTTCCTACATTCTGGGGATCCAGATCTATCGTGATAGATCTAAAAGGATATTGAGGCTTTCACAGTCAAGGTACATCGACATTATACTTAAAAGATTTAGTATGGAAGATTCAAAGCTCTTGTCACGGAATCACCATATCCAAAGAGATGTCTCCCAAGACTGATTTGGAAAGGGATCACATGACTATTATACCCTACGCTTCTGCGGTAGGTTCTATAATGTATGCGATGTTGTGTACTAGACCAGATATAGCTTACGCACTGAGCGTTGTAAGCAGGTAACCCAAGGGAGAAGCACCGGACATTAGTGAAGAACATTCTTAAGTACCTGAGAAGGACTAAAGAGATGTTCTTGGTGTACGACAGTGAAGACTTCCAGATTGAGGCCTTCGCCGACTCCAGCTTCCAGAGTGATAAGGATAACTCCAGGTCCATATCGGGTTATGTCTTTACCCTCAATGGAGGGGCGGTCTGTTGAAAGAGCTCCAAGCAGGAAACCGTTGCTGACTCGACGATGGAAGTGGAGTATATCGCTGCATGTGGCGCTGTGAAAGAAGCAGTTTGGATCAAGAAGTTCATTACAGAACTTCAGGTGATTCCGTTCATTGTTGATCCAATACCTTTATATTGTGACAACAATGGGGCTATAGCTTTAGCGAAGGAACCAAGGTCTCATCAGAAGTCCAGACATATCTTGAGGCGGTACCACCTGATCAGGGAGATCATTGATCACCGGGAGATCGATGTGCGGAGAGTAGATATGAGAACAACACTGCAAATTCACTCATAAAGGCCATCTCTCATACACAGTTCGAGAAGCTAATCGAGATGATAGGTCTGCGATATGTCAATACATGGCCCTAGTGCAAGTGGGAGATTGTTTGGTGACAGATTCCCTGGAGGCCATTATTGTATAGTACTAGTTTGTATATTACATTTTGGAAGCTTGGGATATATATAGATATAATAACAGTTTTGCTCAAAATGGTAGTATGCTATTTGGTTTGATTCTACCTCAATATGTGTATATGTTTCTTTTAGCATATCACTAATAAATATTGGTAGAGCCCTTAGGATCTTTGCTTGACTGCCAGCGTTGTGATGTCAGTCACACTAGTGGGGGCTGGGTAGTCTATATGCACATCCTTATATAGATCCTTAGTCGTAGGATTATCGAGACGGGGCATCGATACTCCAGAGTAGACTAGTGTATACGCTTCTCATCCCAGCAGGGGAGATGGTCTGTCCCACAGCCATTGGTACATCATACCGGAGATAGTATACAGGTGCTCATTGGGTTATGAGTTGCACTGGATGGACTCGTTAGGAACTGCTGGTTGGTATTATACCTATCGTCAGGTAGCAGTTCCCGGATGGCATGAGTACAGGTTAGTCCGCTGACTTGATATCACTATTCGTCTCGAGTGTGTTCCTACTGTACTTAGATCACTACCCTACCACGGCTCAAAGGAGTCGTGCAAACAGATAGTGGTTGGGTGCAGTCCCGAAGCACTGGGAGGCAGTAGTGGTTAGATAGGATTCGTCTTTCCCGGTATTGGGGGTTGATATCGCGCTATGTTCGGAAAGCCATTACACAAAGTCCCTGGCCATGGCAAGGGAGATTTACTGGTAGGTACTCCAGTAGTTTCTCAGGGTGTATTGGGCTTTACCCCGGCACGACTTATTGCGCTGTTAGGGGTCTGACATTTACCACCCCTAGGCCCGATATGTGATACTCTTAGACGAACAGACCGGACTGTACGGAGATTGTCGCAGATAGGCTCAATAGGAGTTCGTATGAGTTTGCTCATCGGTCTTCTTATCGACAGATACCTGGGTAGCCGTTACGTGTAGCTAGTACCGCTGACGGACTTGTGGTTAAACCCACTGCCAGCGTACTGTCGAGTCTTTAGAGTCCTACACAGAGAGTTTCCCTGCTTCGGGCGAAACGATGTAGAGGCCGTATGGTTTTAGGGCAGGGTTTCGATCATATACGTGTACTAGTTGCATGGATGTTGTTCAGACGGATAATACCAGTGAGCTTTGGTTTAAGCCGGATCCTAGTATTAGATTATTGGATTATTTCCGTCTCTTTGTATTCATATTTTTTGGAATATGAATACGGGTATGTATATACGGTGAGGGGTATTGTAATTTCACAAGAGTGTTTCTAGAAGAAGACACCTCATTTGTGTTTAATCCATTTGTTTTAATGGATAATGAGGTGGAGAAATGAGGTGTTATCTATGACATGATTGAAGCATGGCTACTTGGGTGACTCATTCTCATTTGGATGACTATTGAGGCATAGTGGGACTATAATATTATTGTTGAAAATGATTTGCTTTATAGTCATCAACACTTAGCCATTCTTCACATCATTCTTATCACAACACTCTCATCTCTCCTAGGCTTTCTTCTTCTTTCTCAAACCTTAAACATTCTCATGAATTGAGAAAGTTAGGATAATTGAGACAAATTAATTCATAATCATTCTCTACATTTTCTAGGCTACCTAGTTTAGCAAACTAGGTATCTTAGTTATCTCAGTTTAGAGATTGAAGCTTGAAGTATATACTCTCAGATGGATCATCTTTGACGCGAGGAGGCCGACGAACAAGCACGATCCGGATCTTCAAGAAGCTCAAGGAGAGGAGGGGAAGAAAACCCAAAGGACTAGAATCAAAGAGGTATAATACTATCATAGTTGTTAAACCTCCTAATAGTATAGCTAGTTAAGGTTTTCGTAAAGATCCTGGAATTAAAATCGGTGTTGCATAGTATGAAAAATCGTTTTTTGTAAATTCCGCCTCCCTACAAGTGCGTGGGGTGTGCGATATCGACTTACAACTATAATCTAAAACCCCTTAAGGGTGCGCTTGATAGGAGGCAACTGGGCGGTAATCCTAGATTCCCATGAAATATTACCATACTTGTTTATGTGTAAAAAATATTCTAGGGTATTAGGATTGCCCTGGTCATTAAATGACCCGATTTCATGGGAATCATATTACCTCCAGAACATGTGTATCCTTTGTTATCATGAAATATTACCATGCTTTTTTCTGTGAATGATTTTTCCTTGTTTTTATTTTTTTTATAAAAAACAGTACGCCATTTCTATCAATCAATTTTGGGAATTTGACCCCCTCACTTTTGCCTTATGATTGGCGGTAGAGGCAATTCTACTTCTGAGCTAGTGGTTATTACGAGTATGGTACACGTGTGATGCACACAACTTATAAATTCTTTTTCTTATAATTTCGGTTTGTGCCAAAATATTTTTTTTAATAAAAAATTTGAATGAAAGTCCTAAAAAATTTATATTAAAAGTCTTAAAATGTATTTATTATCTTAACTTAAAAGATTTTAAAAATCTTTATTATTTTCACAAGAAGTTTTTCCAAAATCTTCTCAAACTTTTACGGTAGGAAATCAATGTGCATTGCGGGTGCAATAAGTTGATGGTGTGAAACTTTTTTGAATGAATGATTTTCTTTTTTTAATAATATGTTATTTGAATTAAATGTGAGAGGGGCATGCACTTCTCAAATTTTTGTAATTGCTAGCCTTGTGCATGTGAGATGCATTTGATTAAATTATAAGATATCTAAAAAATAAAGGGACTGTTGATTTTGCAATTTAAATATATATGGTTTAATTTGTTATTAATTTATTACTAATAGCTTAAAAGATTTGAGTAGATTTCAAAAGGTTGTGAAGATTTTTTAAAAATATTTTAAAATTTTTGTACAGGACATCTTTAATTCTTTGAATTCGTGGATGAACATAGGTTTCATACTTTTATAACTATAGAAGTTCCTGATAACCAATTAACCATAGTAAAATCTAAAATTTGTTGTTTAAAACAATTTTTATTAGGCTTTTACAGTTATTTTTCTAAAAGATCTTCATTTATCAAAAAATTCGATGATATGAACCGGTTTATAGAATCAAGAAATTTTCTCTTTTTGAATATTTAATTTGAATTAAATATAAAATCGTCACATACCCCCAGTCCTAGTTTTATAGTAATAATAATAGACATATTTATATGAATTTGTATTACAGTAACAATTTTGTGATCATTGGATGTAACCGGTTACTATATGTCGCATTGTAGCTCATCCTTATTTAAATTAAAATAGAAAAAATATTAACTAATTTATCCTCTACTTTAACCCAGAAAACAGTTGAATATTATGGAACCAATCTACTAATTTTAACTTGATTAAAAAGATATCATGTAAATTAAACAACTAATTTAACTTGAGCCCATTAGTTTGGATGACTTTGGACTCAATCTATTTTTAACTTGGCCCAAAAGTAGACACAAATAACAACAACAATTTTGTTTTGTGGATTCTGCTATATGAATTTTTGTGCCTCATTCAACTCTGTTAAGGACTATCTAATAAAATCCGTATAGGGATATAATGAGTTAGTTCTCCCAACCTTATCTTATAAATAAGATACTAAATTAGGAAAATATTAACGGTAACATATCACAAACATACAAAACTCCCTTCCTCCAATCCCAAAATCCATAAGGATAAGGATTATCTCACTCTTAATGGTTTTTGCTCGAAGTTTCTCTAATCAATCAAGATACAAGATTTCTGCTTCTAATGGCGAAACACTCGTGGCCTGTAATTCAAAAGAAAGAGAAGAAGGGTGCACAATTTCTTGCGACGATTACGGTTAACGGAAGTTCAGGTCCGCTTCGGTTTCTTGTTTTCGAGAACGAACGTGTTGGTAATGTGATTCAAAAAGTTTTGGAGATGCATGATAAAGAAAGAAGGTTACCCATTCTTGGATCAGATGCTAGTAAATTCAGCTTGTTATGCGTCAACTCGAGATACGACGGTAAGGTTTTCATCTCTTCTTTATATCCAATGATCTTTTAGTTTAGTTTATATGCATTCATATCAGTGTTAAAATTGTAGTTAATTGGTATAAACTGGTGGTATACCGGTCTCCTGCAAATATTGGTATGCATCGTATATTAGTCGATACCGACACGTATAGTAGTAGCAGTGAGGTATTGGTGTATATGGTATGTCAGTTGATACCAATTATTCGTATATGTCGTATATCGGTCAATGTCGACAGATATACCGTGCTAAATCCGAGTATTGTTGACCAATATTGTTATATTCGTTAGATCAGTTGATAACGACAAGTATACCATTACTGGTGAAGTATTGTTATATATGGCGTATTAGTCTATACCGCTTGGTGTAACAGTATTTGTCCAGTATTGGTCTATTGGTTAACAAGTACAGTAAGTTGTAAAGGATAGTTCACTAAAATTCTATGAATTAGGATTAATTTTATCGGAGGAGACCGTCTTAAACAATGTATCATAGATAAAATTTTCATCCAACCGACCCCAAAAATTTGGGACATAGGCTTCTTGCTGTTTGTAAATTATAAGCATTCATATTGATTTTGTTTGAGTAACTGCCTATGTTTTGTGGTTTTCGAAATTGTAGCTTTGAGAACTTGGGACCCGATTGGATTGTGCGGGTGTCGTAGCTTTATCCTTTGCAAGGAGGCGAAAGAAGATGACCCAAAGATTAATAGCGCTGGTTCAGAGAAGAGTCGTAAAGGGAGCGGACGATTGAAGATGCTGCTTATCAATTCTCTCTGCTTCATTCGGCCTTCGCACTGACAAGCAATTAAAAGTTATGATAATTTTACGAAAACATGGATCTTTCGTACCCTTTTTGTGATGGCTTATACACTCTTCTTGCAATGCCATGATTGATTTCTTATGGCTTAAATTTTTGTTCATATGCTTTTTGGGTAACCAAAAGATATATATTGTTAAAGTCCATTTGTTGATGGGTCTGCTTCTAACTTTGATTATTGTATATAAACCACAAGGAAATTAATTAGAATTATACTAATCTGTCACCGAGTCTTTCTCTTGCCATTTGAATCTGTTTACCCTTGTTGCATCAATATTCTTATCTTCTATATATAATGCAAATACACTTGGTTAGAAGTCCATCCTTTTTTTTCTCTAGAAAAATAGAAAAAAAATGAGAAAAATCCCCATCTCTTAAGCTGTCACGCCCCGCTTCCCGGTGTACGGACAGAGTACGCGACGGGCCCGCTACGTATTTACTTAGAAGTAAACACGCTAAGCGTATCTAAACAATATAAAGTGAAATACACAAGAGACAAGATATAAATGAACAACAACGTTATTTATTTAACATTTTTTTTACAATACCACTGAAATGAAAATACATAGAACGAAAGAAATGCCTAAATAATGGCATACCCGAAATGTAAATGAGATGTACAGGTGAGTAGTGCTCTTGGTCGAAAACTAGGTGATCCAAATCCTCGCTGGTGGGCTCTATCCCCAGAAGGTCCGATCCACCTGACAATATTCCAAAGAAAGAAGAAAAGGAATGTCGTCAACGAACAATCGCTCGGTAAGTTCCGAAGATGAGTAGAGATAGAAGAGAGACAGAGAGAGAAAGAGTATATTTTATAATGTTTGATTATATTGTTGCGCTATTGTTTGTAGCTCGGTACAGAAAATTCCAGTGAATAGAGAGGAGTCCCACTTACACCGGAGACTTTGGCAACCCGTAGTATAAGGTTCCGTCGATAATACCACGGAACAACGGCATGAATGTAATTACATCTTAAGTGACCATCAAGTGCCACATTTAACTTGTTCCGTACCAGTCTACCCTTTTATAACCCCGTAGTATTTATGTATTGATTGTATAGATTGTATTGTCTTGTCTTGTATTATAAATTGTATAGATAGATGACTTGCCGAGACCATGATAACGGTAATGGAACGGATATAATGGATGAACATGTAAATGGAGTATATCATGGTTCGGTTCAGTCAAGTTGTATAAATTGAATATATTGAGTATATGGATTCATATTGAATTGTGGTTTCATACTTGAATCACATTCAAGTCGGATTGATTATATTTAGACTCAGTCTGAGTCAGACAATTAGAAAAGAAATTGAAGTCCTGAATTAGAATTTTGATGTTATCGGTAACCGCTGCATATGGACGGCATGATTTGTGTATTTTTCCAAGACAATTACTGTATTGATAACACCGTTTGTTAGATTGTCTACCATAGTTAGGTAAGCACCCATATCTCCGGCTCCTTGAGGCTCAAAAGACCGGTCCCGCTTAAACCTATGTTTACTAGGGTCCTTATTGTAATTTAGTATAACTTGAGGGATTTTATGTAAAAATAGTTTGGCATAATTTCAAAATACACATCAAGTATTTAATTATCGTTTTTAAAGTTTTCATAAATGTATATTTTATAAATGTGAAATTTCTAGTGAGTAAAACCTAGTTTTCATAGTATACAGTTTTTATTTGTAATATGTATATTGTTTTAATTATCACTGTGGTTTCATGTAATATTTGAATTCTTTTCTTGAGTTTCGGAAACTTGGAATAATATATATATTTAAAATAAGATTTTTGGTAATATTTATATATACATATTTAATAAAAATAAATTTATTTATTTTCTTGTAAAAATCTCATTTTCTAAAGTAAAATATATAAAAATTCTATCGAGATCGAATGCTCCTTACGGAGGTCTGCATCTCACTCTACTAAGCCTAAAGATGTGCGATAATCCGTACCATCCCAAACAGGGTCCCCAAAATGGGTTGTAGAGGCTCAATTACATGGAAAGTTAAATACACCTTTTAAAGAAAACGGTTTAATAAGTTAAAGGGATTTATTCGTAAAGTCGTATTTTTTCGAATCTATGTTCCCGAATATAATCGTGCTATGTTAGAGATGTGTTTTGTGATGAGGTAGGTCATTACCTCGTGAGTTTTTCTAAGCTAATACTGTTAAAAGGTATAAACATGTCGAAATGAAACATGAAGATATTTTAATGTAAAAATGAAATAGAACTTGTTACGGTTATTATTTTGATGTCAAACTTGTTCTGTTATCTTTGTTAATGATTACTAAATGAGATATCAAAATTTATAGGTTTGTTATTAAGAAAAAGTTGTATTTTTTAAAAGAAAAGAGAATCGGAAACCGGATGACTCCGCTTCCGACACGTTTTTAAGAATGAAAAGTTTGAGAATAGAAAGAGAGAGAGAGAAGGGGACCTACTGGTTTGGGGTCAAGAGGAGAGAGAGAGGGTCCCAAAGAAAGTTTCGGGACGTCGTTTCGTCGTCGGAAACTCCTTGGGTCGTCGCCGGAATTTCGTCGGAGTTTCGCCTTTCGTTAACTCCACTTGTACACTATGGGAACTTGGAAATTTCTTGAGAGTTTTGGTAGAGAATTGTGAGTGAGGAGTGGTGAAATGAGGGTGGTATTTATAGGAAAAGTTAGGGCTTAGTGTAGTGAATAAGTGTATTAAAATTTGTAATAAAATAGGTTTAATTGTGAATTTTATTGTGCTCTGTAAATGTGCAGAGTAAACAAATAATACTGGAGTTATAGGGGGAGTCCCCGGTTCCCTGATGGTCTGAATACTAATTTGCACCTGTTTATTTTAAGTGTGACTCTTCAGTTTACGTGTTGTGTACGTGCAAACTCTTGGGCTTCTAAAAGATTAAAATAATTTAAAATAAAAAAATAATGTAGCTAATGGGATTTGAAATCTGGTGCTATAGTTCAGCAGTCTAAGGTCCTACCAATGAGCTTTAAACTCCTTCTTGCTATTTTAAAGCAAAACAAACTTATAGCTATGCTTAGATTTAGGTGTCTCTTTCTGTATTTTGAAAATTCGTACAGAAAATTAGGGTTGTTATACAAGCCCTCCGCATCATCTCTCTCACCTTTCAAGCCCTCTACATTCTCTCTCTCTCCCCCCTAAAAAACAATTAATTATTTATTTAGAACCTTCCATATTATCTCTCCCAATATATATATTTATCTTTTCTATATACATGTAGAACCTTCCATATCATCTCTCTCTCTCTCTCTCTCTCTATATATATATATATATATATATAATATAGTATAATATAATAATCTCTATATATAATACAAATACCCTTGGTTAGAGATCCACCCTTCTCATTTTTTCTTGAAAAATAGAAAATGGAGCAAAATCCTTATCTCTCAAGCCCTCCACATCATCCCTCTCACCTCTCAAGCCCTCCACGTCATCCCTCTCTTCCGTAAAAAATAATTAATTGTTTATCTAGAACCTTCCATATCATCTCTCGCAATATATATATATATATATATATATATATATATATATATATATATATATAATGCAAATACGAGTTGGTTAGAGGATACGAGTTGGTTAGAGGGCCCTTTCTCAATTTTAAAAAAAAAATAAATAAGACTCCAACCCTCCACATTTTTCTCTCTTTCCCATCTTAAATTTTTTAAACTAACATGTGTAACGCACGCGTATAAATTCTAGTTCTTGTGATGCAAACTCTTTGGCCGTAGCTCATGTCATCAGTTGATGGTCTCTTTTTTTTCTAATAAAAGAATTTAAGAAATGAGAAAACCCATTCAATCTGTTCTCATATGAAGCTATTTATATCCATTTTGAACCTTACTTTATAGAGAATAGAAAAGGAAAAAAAACATAATAAAAAAATATGACCCGGCCTGGTGTGGGTCCGTTACTAACTAAACAACACGGACCTCATTCCTCCTTTTTTACCCGCTTGATGCCACGGGGTCGCGATGTCATTTAACTAAAAATATGTCTATTTTTCTTCCGTTCTTATTTGGATTAAACGAAAGCGGCAGACAAACAAACATCATTTGAGCCTGGGGGCTGCAATAAGAAACTACAAGTGACTATACGATCGCGAGAAATAAAATAGGACAACCAATGTCCACGCAGGCCACCCACTAAGCCACGGTGCTCTTGGCCCCGCCAAATGCCCCCAGCTCTGGTCCCCTGCACGTGAGTTGTATGCCATCCATCGCCCGGTCAGCTCCTCAAGATGCACGCGAGCTCTCCTTCGCACCTTTGCATAAGCAGCAGCCCGGTCCTCTTCTTGAATTTTGCCAACCTTATAAGGCCCACACAATGTTTTCTACCCGCGAATATTCTGGCCCATTGATCCTCAGCACATGAGAAATCCCATCATGAAGCCCAGTCCGTAACCATTCCTTCATGTTCCTTTCGGCTTGAGAATTCAAACCCAATTCGCCACATGCCGCGGCCTCATTGGCCGGTTCTACATCTTGGCCATGCAGACCAATTCTCGCTCCCTACACAACACGTCTGTCTCCAGCGTTTCCACAGAACAGAAGAACGTCCTTGCTCCAGCGAAGCTTCCCACATTGCCGTGTTTGGCGTCACGACTAATTAGCCCACAAAACACGACCTGAGATAAAATCCTTCTTCAACTGAAGCCCAACCTGTAAAATAAATATCGGCCTACCTTTTGGCCCAATACTCGAAGGCCCGAGATCCTTTGCACCGACGTTCTTGTCTTGAAAAACCCCTTTGCCTTTACCCCTGTAGCCTACATTTCCAGAAATAAATAATTCTTCATATATTTTACATTTTAAGTTGATAAATATTACAACTTCTGAATCATAAAAGATTAAACTTTTGAGTATATATATAATATCGATATATAATACCGAAATATTCAATATCCCTATTTATAACTTAACTTTTGTTGGCAATATTATTTTTGATGCAAGTTAGCGGCAGTAAAACAATGGGAACGGAAAATTTTCCGTTGCTTGTACAAGTACCGGCAAGGATCTTTGCGACAAAATTAATCACGGCTATTGACGACGGAACAATGGTAACAAAAATCTTCTTGTCACGAATAAAAATGTTGGCGATGACAACATTTTCGCCCCACCCCACCCCACCCCCGCCCCCTACCCACCCACACACACAAAAAACAATACCAAGATCTGTGTAATCCATTAGTTATCATGTGGGTAACTTATTTTTCTCAATTTTTCACATAATATCATACATGACATACAGTGCATTAAATATCGAACATATCAACCGATATATCGTCTGATATGGCGATATCGTCCGACATATCAGTCAGATCTAATATATATATATATATATATATATATATGAAGCGTCAGATCGATACGATTCCGATATCAAATATTTAAAAACTTGCATATGACACTTATTATATGGTATCAGTGAAACACGTTTTGAATGCAACATGGGCACTAGGTACGGCAATCTATTGTGTTTAGGCAGAAAAGCCTATCAAGTAATGCTGCCAAAATTAGTCACATCTTTTGCAGTAACGCCAACGGTAATATATTTGGATCTAATATGTCATTTCTAGTACTATTTATGAATGATTGAACTTGTTAAAATCGAAATATTCCATAAATCTGAAGAACCCCAAATTTTTTTAAATTTGTTTTTATTGCAATATCCAAGTCCTTCATATTAGCTTACTAATTACCAAGCTTAATTAATAGGCAAAACTATTTTTTTTTTATGAAATCATTTTTATGACTTGAGGTGGCTATGTTAGATGGAGGGTTTCTGAAGTTTAGCTTGCAATTTACATATAATTAGTAGTATTTTGATCTTGGATGTTACGATATTTTAGGCAAACTTTTAATGTTTTGTTGAATAGTTCAGATGCTTTTGTACGAGTACTCAATGCATGTAACTAACAATAAGAAGAACAAAAGAAGAAAATGAGCACAAACATAACAACAACAACAAAAAAAAAGGTTATTAGCATTAATGAAAGTTGCATGATATCAATATATTGTCCTCTCTTTTTACATTGAATTGAAAATTATTAGACTTGCGCCATAAAAAATACATAAAATAGAACGCCTCTCTCTTTGAGGTGGGAGGGAGGAAAGGATCCTTACTTAATCCTATGAACTTAGTCATTCATGTTAGATATATAGTCCAAATCTTTTATAATTAATTCAATTTGATTTGATTCCATAAACAGGTTATGAATCCTGTCCCCGCCAAATTATTTTGGCTCAGAGCTTGCCGATCCCTTATAAAAATAAAGGAAAATCTCCACGTGTTAAATACGTGCACCCACATGCAAAGTATGTAACTATCATCTTAGGTAGCGTCGCGCGTGAAGTTTACATGGACGCCAATATGCAAAGCACAGGAATGCCTGTTCCCCTAACATTTAAACATAAAAGAAAAACTAAGCTCTGTTAAAATTTTGTTGAGACAGCGTCTCACGAGGACGTTAGTGTCAGCGCCAATTTTATACGATTAAATACGATAGTGGCGCCGCACGTGTTTCTCACGTGAGCGTCAATGTGTAAAGCACATGAGTGCCTATCATAAATAAGAATTAAATTCTTAACTGGCGCCTATGTGCACAACACGTGAGCGTCGGCATCAAATTAAATGCAAGCAGAATTAAATTCTACATGGGGATACTTCCCTAAAAACTGAGATATTTTCTGTTAACAGAGCCGTCGGATAAAAAATCCAATGGTAATAATTAATCATCATATGATAAATTCTATTTGGGAAATATTTTCCTTCTATTTGGGAAATATTTTCCTTCTACTATGGAAAGATCTTCCTTCTACTATGGAAAGATCTTCTCTAATAGAGGATCTTGGATTTAAAATCCAATTATAATAAAAATATCACCAATTAAACCATCTGATGGAATTAAATTCTATATGGGAAATATTTTCCTGATTTTCCTAAAATAAAAGAGATCTTTTGTTAAACAGAATTAAATTCTATTGTTAGGAAAATATTTCCTAATCTTGTTAAACTAACAAGATATTCATATGATAGAATAAAATTCTATCTTAGGAAAATATTTCCTAGTCTTGATAAACAAATAAGAAGGATCTTCTCTATTTGATAGAATAAAATTCTATATTAGGAAAATATCTTTCTAATCTTATTATAGAATAAAATTCTTATCATGATAAACTAATAAGACACTCATATGATAGAATAAAATTCTATCTTAGGAAAATATTTCCTAATCTTCTTAAACAAATAAGAAATCTTCTTTATTTAACAGAGAGCTTTTAGATTAAAAATCCAACGGTGAATAAAATTCACCAATTGAGCTAAAAGATCGTTTTTGATTGATTATGAAATCAATCACAATCTCTCAATTAGAGATTTTCTCAACAAATTTTTCTCTTCTCTTATAAATTGGAGCAAAGAGATTAATCAAAGAGTGAAGGGGAGGAGGAAAAAAGGAGACCCCTCATAAACTTCTGTAAAAATACAGAAGACTCTCAAAACAATAGAGAATTTAATTCTCTCCAAAAAGAAAATTTCCTTCCTAAAAAGCCCTAGGTAAAGAAAAAAGAAGAGATCAAAATATCTCTTTTACCTAACATACCATATCTAAGAGTTTAACCATTCTCAAAGAACTTAGTTTTTTCTTTGGATCTAAGATCCACAAGACAAGTCTTCCACAAGTTGAGAATATAATTCTCATCGGGAAATTCTTGTTCTTGAGAATCAAAAATTCAGAGAAGAACAAAATCTTGTTCTTGAGAATAAAAAATTCAGAGAAGAACAAAGAAGAATATGAAGAAGATGGAGTTCATAATGCTCCAGGAACTTAGTTCCTTTAAATCAGGAGCGTAGTTCTTTAAAGAATCTGATCTAAGATTCTCAAAATAGTGATCTTAGTGATCCTTAATGGTCAAAATATCATTAAAAGAGGTTTAACCTCTCTGAAAATATGAACATAGAAAACATAGAGTTCATAATAACCCAGAAACTTAGTTTCTTCAAATCAAGAACTTAGTTTCTTCAAATAAAGAACTTAGTTCTTAAAGAACATGATCTCAGATCCTCAAAATAATGATCTTGGTGATTGTTAATAGTCAAAATACCATTAACAGAGATTTAAGTTCTCTGAAAATATTAACAGAAATTAAATTTCCAAAAGAATTCAGCGCCTCACGTGAAAAACAAGTGAGCGCTCAAGGCTAAGTTACATAGCATCTCACGTGAAACATACGTGGGCGCCATAAAAACTAGTGCTTAGCACTAGTGCAACGCCTCACGTGAAACATACGTGGGTGCTACAAAAAGCTAGTGCTTAGTACTATTTCAACGCCTCACGTGAAACACACGTGAGTGCTGTATAACTGAGTGTTTAGCACTGCTGGGTAGTACAGACACCCAGTCTTAGACCAAATTGGCTAAGTTTTCTGAGGTTAAACCTCTTTGATTCTTCAAGCGAGCCCATATGCTCGTAATTTCCAAGCTGATCATAGTCTCAAACATGACTAATGATCTCTTATTGATGATATCCAAAATGATATTCATCCCATATTTTCTGAGTTAATCTTAGTCTAAAAAAAAACTAATGATTCTTAGATGATCCATCATGATCTTTTTCCTCAAATACGGGATTTGGTTTAAGGGTGCATCTATCTACACTTATGATATATATCGTAATTCCTCAACATTTTTAGAGTGGTGGCGGGTCCCGACAACCAACAACTTCTTTCTCATCCCAACTTGATATAAAATTTTATCTAGATAGGGAATGATACATCCTATACCAATGCACTTCCAAATTGACGTGCACACCTTAAATCAGACCGTACCCCAAATTGGACGCATTCCATGTTACCATTGTTCACTCCATCACGTAACAAATACACGTGCGTGCAAAATGAATAATGGACCGAAATGTCCTTAAACTAACATTCGTCCCAAACAGAGAATGTTGGACCACGACGTTCTTAAACTAATATGTTTTGCCCTGCGGACTGTCTCCATAATGATTACCATATACTATCCATGGGCTATTCATATATGATCTAATGATCAGTTGAGCCAATATGCACACCGCTCATAAGTCGATCTTTGTCTCAAATATGGCTAATGATCCTTAGATCAAACCCAAATATCCCATAAACCGATGGACCTCACAAATGTGAGATTTGTGTCCTAAGTTCATTCCTGTTGGCAAACCAAACTACCAACGTAGGCCCCGTCAAGAAAAATTCTTGACCTAAATCCAAATCTCAAATATACGGATTTGGACTAATTTGCGTCCTACGGACGACGACATAAATTAATTTCTGTATACAATCCATAGGCAAACCAAAACAAATAAAAACACACACGATACGAAGTGAATTGCCGGAGCAAGAGAAAGTGGTTATCGCAATACGGTGACGTAATTAACTGCATGGGCTTGCGCTTGCAGGGAAGAGCGTCCCCTAATCAAAAACCGCTCATAAAATGAGGGGAAATCTGATAAAGTCTGCTACAACGGTCGCGTCTGTCCAAACCTCCATATATGGTGCCATAAATCAACTTGGTATTTTTGGAGAGGTGGACGGATAAATCCAAATAGTGTCTGCCCCCAGATTCAGGCAAGACGATCCATCCCAGTTCATCCTTGTTTCCGGCGGAGAACAGATTCTGGCATGCCCGGTGGGACCTTTTTCTCTTTCCACTCCACACTTCGTGTGTCGTGTTTTTCCGCGATCAAATAATCGCGATATAGATGTTTGTAGTTTTCCTTCGGTGATGGGATACTAAAGCCGACATTTCGTCTCTATGCAGAATGGAGTTTGCTTCTACTCACCGCAACTCAGGCTCTGTCATATCTGGTGGAGTCAAGTATGGGCCACTTGCAGCCTCAAATCTCTGCAATCCGGCTCTTCAAGAAATCAATGGGTTTCTCTTTAGGTCTATGCTCCCACTTCCTACCCTCGGTACCTCAACGCCGAAGGAGAAATCCCAGAAGAAGTTTGTCTTCCACAGACTAGCTCCTCAAGGTTCTGCTTTGCCGATGGAACCGGTCTCTAAATAATTGGTACCTTCCAAAGGCCATGGTCGACACAGGGGGCAGAATACTCAAGCTCTCGAAGAAAACAGGGGGCAAGCTCAGCAAAATCCTGAGGCTAATCACATTCCGGCCGTAAGAAACGGCCGACGTCGATATCGGCATCGTATAAAACAAGCTGGGGGCAGTTCTCCATCAGCGTTGACTCCACCTGCTTTAAGTCTGAGGATGAATGCTGTCGTTCCATTCGGGAATAGCTTCGAACTGTTGAGAAGGATCAGACTAAATTCACCCACCACAATATTGAAGAAATTTCCGTAGCCCATGGAGATCCCACAAGAGCAGAAACCAGTTTGCTTCCTAAAAGAACTTTCTTCATCTATATATATGGTATGGAAGTAGGTAAAGAATTCAGTCGTCAACTGCGGCTCATCCCCTAAACGTCAGCCAAATTCTGATAAATCCTCTTTCAAATACAAAGGAACTCATCCCAAGAAGAATCCTGATACAATGGTTCCTCCTAAGCAGCTTCTCATAAAAAAAGAAAGGCCCGATAAAGCCCAAGTGCCTGAGGACAACTCCGAGGGTCAAAGCTCCAAATGCCCCAAGCCTGGGGGCATAGTAATTTACACAGTCTACATGGTGAACTCTAAAGACGAATGTCACACTTATACTAGTTACGGACCCCATACCCGGTCCCTGATAAAGGCTCAATTGCAACGTGAAAAGCTGCAGGAAATACTTGCTCAGGCAGCAGCACTCGCTAATCTATCGCCTAAGGAAAATCCCGAGGACGCACCCCAATAAAGAGTAGGGAAGGAGTCGGATATTGATTTCCTAAAACGCGCTCTCAAAAAGAGAGATGAAGAAGCAGCAGAAATGTCCACGAAAATGAACCAGATGGCTCTTCTGATCCATAATATGGCTGGACTGATGGTCCATTCGGAACCACTAGCAGATGAAACGCCGGTGTTTCCCCCAATCAGAGCAAAGCTCTGTTTGAATTTCAAAATTCAAAAATTGAAGCAACGCTTCAGATCTCTTACGCTGCGCGCCGCGCGCCACGTGTCAAAAGCAGACACGCCAGCGTCAGGAGCGCTGCGCCCTAGGCAGCGCACCCCAATAAGAGCAAAGCTGTGTTTCAAAATTCAAATTTTAAAAATTCTGATTGTATTTTGATAAACTCCCGAAGGAAGAACTGTTAAATTCTGATTGAATTGGAAGCATTTCGAAAAACCCTTCGATTTGATATATTATGGGCCTCATAATTCATCCGGGATCAAAAGTTATGAGGTATCACGTGTCCACACGTGATGGACCTTTAAGAACCCGCTGGAGTAGTTAAAAGATATAATAAAAACTCAGAAAAGACCCCAATGGGGCATCACGTGCTCACGCGTGACCATGGGTCACGTGATGGGCTCTTAAGGCCTCTAAAATAATGGATAGAATTAAATTCTAAAATCTGTTCCCTGATTAAAAATCAGAAGATACCTCAATGAGGTATCATGTGCTCACACGTGACCAAAGGTCACGTGTTGACACGTGATGGTTAAAACTGAAGCATAAATAAACGCTAAGAAAAGGACTCAATTGGGGGTCACGTGCTCACACGTGACCAAGGGTCACGTGTCAACACATGACTGGCTTCGAAAGCCTTACGGTTAATAAAATTAAAATTCTAAAAGCTTCTAAATCTTTCCAAATGGAAAAAAGATTATGGGGACCGTTGGATTAAAAATCCAAGAGTGATTAAAAATCACCAATTTATGGAAAAAATCTTGGACAAGAAAAGATTTCCCCTAAATCTCACCGAGAATAACAAACATAATATCTTTGGATTTAAAATCTAACGGTGAATAAAATTCACTGAATGATCTAAATGATCATATTAATCATGAAATCAATTAAAATCTTTCAATGAAAGATTCACAAAACAAATTGATTCTCTTCCTCCTCCTATAAATAGGAGCCAAGAGAAGAGAAGAGGGATCGACCTTTTTTTTGGAGAGAAAAACAGAGAGAGGAGAATTAAATTCTCAAGAGGGAAGAAAAGAAAGGAGAATTTAATTCTCAACAAAGAAAACCCTAGGTGAGAAAAGGAAAAAAAATCAACTTCAAAAAGAGAATTTAATTCTCAAAATTTAAGAGTTAAACTCTTCTGCAAATAAAGAACTTAGTTCTTTCTCTGGTTGAAGATCTGCAAAGTGCACATCTTCCCATAAATTGAGAATTTAATTCTCATTGGGTTGAGATCCTACCATGCAGATCTAAAACATAGAGGAGGAATTGAGTTTTGAGAATTTAATTCTCACAAGAGTTATAGGAATTTAATTCCTTTGAGATAAAATTAGGGTTTAATCCTATATTGTAGGAATTTAATTCCTTCAAAATGGACAGAACTAGGGTTTAACCCTAATTGAGAACTTAATTATCTCAAATTCACAGGAATTTAATTCCCTTAAAAAAGAAATTAGGGTTTCACCCTATGCCAGAATTTAATTCTTTACATATATGGGGAATTTAATTCCTACAGAAAAGAAATTAGGGTTTAACCCTATCTAAGAATATAATTCTTCAAAAGAAAAGTGGGAATTTAATTCCTTTAAAGTTATTGCTAGGGTTTAACCCTATGAAGGATTTGACTCTTAAGAAGATAAAGAGATCTTCAAACATGCAAAGAACGAGAGTCACGTGCTACCACGTGACCCCTGTAAAGATCCACAGAAAAGAAATTTGAGGCAATGCCTCACGTGCTCCCACGTGACTCCCAAAACGCAGAAAGAAAAGGCAAAGGAAATGAAGGCTTTGGGCGCTCTCACGTGTTATCACGTGACCCCTTGGCAAATGCTTTAACAGTCAGCGCATAAATCCACATCACGTGTCAACACGTGACGCTCAAAATATAAGACAAAAAGTGTTTAACACTTAATTGCAGAACGAAGAAAAGGGATCTGGTCCCCCCTTTGGGCGCTCTCACGTGTCCACACGTGACCCCTCTGTCTTTAGTGTTTAACACTAATTTGGGGATTATATTTCCAGTGTTTAACACTGATTGTTTCTAGTGTTTAACACTAAATTGAAGATTATATCTCCAGTGTTTAACACTGATTGTCTTTTAGTGTTTAACACTAATTTGAGAGTTCTACCTCCAGTGTTTAACACGGTTATTCTCTAGTGTTTAACACTACTTTTAGCCAAATCGGATAATTTTCCAGAGGCAAAAGGCCCTCCTCCAAATGAATCTCAAAATTGAGGAAATCAAAGACAAAATGTTGTCAGAGCCCCCAAACCTCTGTTTAGCACTGCTGAATGACGAGGGGCTGAACCCAGATAAATGTCTAATGGTCCAAAGGGCCAATATTTCAAACATAATTGGACTTAGCCCAAATTGGCCATAAGTCCTCAAATCATCTTGAACTGAGCACATCTGCTATTTCAACCAACTCATTGGTTCAAGGGTACATCTCTGAACTCCTCTGATATTTGTCGTTGTAATCCTTCAACGTCTTCAGAGAGGTGATGCGTCCCGACAACCATACATTCAATGGACCACCACGTCTCTAAACTGGAACTTGGACCACCATGTCCCTAAACTGGCAATGGACCACCACGTCCCTAAACTGGAACTTGGACCACCATGTCCCTAAACTGGCAATGGACCCCCTATGTCCCTAAACTGGAACAATAGAGCCCAAATGCTCTTTTGTCGGATCTAAACGATCCCGTTTAAGTTGATCTTAGCCTCAAAAATGGCTAACGTATCTTTAAACCTTCAAACAGACTTTAGTCCCAAATTGGACTATAGATCTCCCAATCAACTTTGGTTCAAGGGTACATCTCTGGACTCCTCTGATATCTGTCGTTGTAATCCTTCAACGTCATCAGAGAGGTGACGGGTCCCGACGGCCATACATTCAATGGACCACTATATCCTTAAACTGGAACAATAGAGCCCAAATGCTCTCTTGTTGGATCTAAATGATCCTGTTAAGCTGATCTTAGTCTGGAAATTAGACTAACGTATCCTTAACAAACGTTTAAGTTGATCTTAGTCCAAAATGAGACTAACGTATCCTTAAACCAAAACCCCAAACCCAAATCTAAGAAAATACGGATTTGGACTAATCCACATCCTACGGACGACAACGTAAATTAGTCTCCGTATACAATCCACGGGCAACCACAAACAAAAAAAACACCCACGACACGAAGTGACCATATGGAGAAGGAGAAAGTTGTTACCGCGATGCGGTAGCGTAACTAACTGCAGGGGCTTACGCCTGCAGGGAAGAGCGTCCCCACAATCAAAAACCTCTCAAGCGAGGGGGAATCTGACGAAGTCTGCTACATCGGCCGCATCCGTCTAAACCTCCGATACACGGTGCCATAAATCAACTTGGCATCTTCGGAGAGGTGGACGGATAGCACCAATTAGCATCTGCCCCGAATCTCAGGCAAGACGTCTGTCTTGGCTGCCATTCGGAGGGGAACAGATTCTGGCACGCCCGGTGAGACCTTTTCCTCTTTCCACTCCACACTTCGTGTGTCGTCTTCGCGAACGAATCGCTGTTTGTTAATGGTTGCCTTTGGATTTCAAGTTACTGAGATTTGGTCTTTTGCCTGGCGCAGAAATCAAGCATCGATGGCCTCCAACTGCTCGAAATGCTCGAAGTGCCAATGCAGCCGACGCTCCACCTCACCTGGAGGTATAGCATATAGGCCTCAAGCGGCCTCCATTCTTGCCCTACCGGTAGAACAGGTGACCCAAGCCACCACCGGCCTTTTCTTCGGGACCATGATCCCGCCCGCAAGCTTCACCATACCAATGCCCGCACCAGAAGCAAACAAGAAGTCGGTCTTCGATCGGCTCACTGCCACGACGGCCCCTTTCAATAGGTTCCACTACCAAACCAACAGCCTCTGTCTTTGCCAGGTTGGATCAGAACTCTAAGGGGCCCGCCAAGAAGCCTATGAACCCTAAAGTGGCTGTCCCAAGGAAGGCAATAACCGTTGCTCTAGAGGTCGTCAAGGCGGCTTCCCCTGTCAAAGGGTCAGTCTTTTCAAGGCTGACTATTCCTGCTCCTACCCCCGCTCGAGGATCTGTCTTTGACAGATTAAATATCACCCCTCAAAGGACAACCTCAGTCTTCAATAGGCTAACACCAGCAAAGCCTCATCCAGACAGGGGGCAAGAAGAAGCTGTCTCCATCGCTGAGCCAGTCCTAACGGCTCGTCATGCTCGACGTCGCCATTGGCGGCGATTAAGGAAGGCAGGGGACAACTCCCCTTCAGGGCTAACTCCACCTGTTCCAGTGGTGGAAGTCAACACTGCTGTTCCAACTGGGAACAGCTTTGAACCGCTAAGGGGGGTACGCAAGAACTCTCCGACTGCCACGCTAAAAAGATCTCCTCCACTACAGATGCAATGCCGGAGCAGCCCTCTCAACGGCTATCCTCCAAGATTTATAAGGTCTGGCGACGGGTCCAAGAGTCGGTGATTGATGAAAACTATCTCCGCCGACTGAAAAAGATGAAGGTTCGGCAGGAGAAGGATTACTCCGTCAAGCCGTAAAAAGCAACGGCTACTTGGGTGCCTACTACAACGGCCCCCTCAACTTCAAACAATCAAAAGAAAGGGAGGCCGCAAAAAGCCCCTGTGAACATGGCGAGCCGTAAATGCGCTGAGCACAAACACCCCAAGTCTGGGGGAATGGTGGTGCACACTGTTTATATGGCTTCTGGAAAGGAGGAAAGCCGTGCTTCGACGGGTCACCGACCGCTCACCCGATCCGTGACGAAAGCCCAGGAGCAGCAACAGAAGCTTCAGGAGATGATGACTGCAATGGCCGCACTTACCGGGCCAAAAGAAAGCCCGGAGGCATCATCAGAGCAGCGTCATGAACAAGAAACTGACGCTGACTACCTACGCAGAGTCCTCGAAAAGAAGGACAAAGAAGCCGCAGAGCAAGCGGCTAACATAAAACAAGTGACGCTTCTCTTCCAAGATATGGTAGGGATGATGATCCAGTAAGATCCTCCTGCTGAAGATCCTCCGATTGTCTTTGAAGATGACAAAGGAGAGACATCGAATCCTCCACCGGCTCTGTCAACAGCCAAGAAGGAGATAATTTCCAAAGCTGCCCTGGAGAAATATATAGCTCAGCAAATACGAGCTCATCAAGCAAATGAAGCGGCTGAGCAAATTGTTAGAACCGGACGGCCCTATCCGAGCTGGTATGACCAAATCAGTTAGCCGCCGGGATATACGATCCCTAAGTTTCGCGTATATAAAGGGACAGGGAATCCCCATCAGCATGTCGCTCAATTCAGGGCCTTATGCGTCAATACGGGAGGCGACGACAAACCGTTGCTTCGCCAATTCGTCGGCAGCTTAATAGAAACAGCCTTTGAATGGTATTCGGAGCTACCTAACGACTCTGTTAAAACATTTGCGGAGATGGAGCTGCTGTTTACACAAAGATTCGCGAGCGCTAGTGAACGCACCCCGATAACAGCACTGATTAATGCCTGGGTAAGGCCAGGCGAGACGTGGGTTCAATACGCAACACGATGGCGGAATCTATGGTCGAAGTGCGAACAACGCATCGAAGAAGCACCTGCGGTAGGCATGTTCGTGGGCACTCTTGATCCGCAAGCGACCATCTCGCAATTCATGATGTTCTTCAAGCTAACTACTTTCCAGGCCTTGATTGACAAGTTGGCCCAAATGGATCAGATGGATCATAGATCATCTCCTTCAAAGACGGACCCTCGGAATGAAAAGGGGAAAGGGAAAGCAACTTTCGTCGCTAATACTCAACAACAGTCGAGCAATTTAAAGTCGGTTGTCCGTCAAAACAATATGCGTCCACGCCCATCCCTCGAGGAGAGACTGTGATGTCCTTACTCGTTTCCTCAGGACAAAACGAGAAGACTGTTCGAGCTGGCAGTGCGCAACAGACTCATCAATTTGCCGAGTCCAAAGCGTCCGTTGCAGTCGGGCGATGTCAACGATCCCAATTATTGCCCTTACCACCAAACGGTAAGTCACACGATCGAGGATTGCTTCGTCTTTAAAGGATGGATCGAAGATCAGTACTTACAAGGCAAGTTTGCGCTGTCTGAAAAGTGGAAAGTAAACCGACCACAGCCGCACACTCCAAAGAAGACAGACGCACCGGGGGCAACTTGTCACGTGATCTCCCACTCATTTACGGATGATGAAAAAACTCCATGAACTGAGAAACTGGGGGCAGAGCCTGAGCCGGAATTCGTGTGGCCGTCAGACGATATGATCGACGCTTTTCTAGATGAGATTCGTCTAAAAAGTAAAGCTGATCGGGAGCGCGAGATGGCCATATTTGAAAAGGCCAAATGCCGGCGACTGGACAAAAGGGTCGAAACACTCCCACCACATCAAAGTACATCCGCCGCAAATGAAAGCAGGATTAAGACAAGGAAACGATTCGCCAAAGCCGTATCAATGGGGATGAGGCCGCCCTCTTTTAGAGAAAAGTCTCCTGGTGGCATACATCTTGATGAAGCGGAAGTACATCCTAATTTCTGCTTATATCATCAGAAGATCGTACATCCTACTGAGAACTGCAACTCCTTTAAGCGTTGGTGGCAAGGGTATGTCGCTCACAGGCAACACTTCAACAGGACAAAGCGTGAAGCTCGTAGACAGCAGAAAAATGCGACAGATGAGCGTAAAAGAATTGCCGGCAATTGTCATAGGGTTGATCCCGAGGGACCGCGAGTTCTCACATTCGGGAGCAATTCCGACAAAAAAGTAGCCCTCGGCCTTCTTTTCAAGGAGTCCATCTCTAAAACGAAATAGTTGAGGAGTTGCGAAAACATTCAGCCGTGCAATCGCACACTACCCGGAAAGAATCTCGGACCCGCAAACAAGGGATCGAGCAAAAAGGATAAAGGGAAGGAAAAAACGGCCTTCGTCGCCAACGCTCAACAACAATCGAGTGGCCCTAGACCGGTTGTTCGCCAAAGCAATAAGCGGCAACCCCTCTATGAAAAGTTGAAACGTCCTTACCCATTTCCCCGGGATGAAACAGGAAGGCTGTTCGAACTAGCAGTGCACAACAGGCTTATCACTCTACCGGAGCCGAAACACCAGCTGCAACTGAATAATACCAACAATTCTAATTACTGCCCTTACCACCAAGTATTGGGCCATCCGATCGATAATTGCTACGTCTTCAAAAACTGGGTTGAAGACCAGTACCAACAGGGCAAGTTTGCGCTGTCCGAAAACTGGAAGGTGAGCCCGTCACAACCACATGTTTCGAAAAAGATGGACACGCCGGGGGCATCATGCTCATTCATAGAGAAATCCCAATGGACCACTACGTCCTAAAACTGGATAATAGACCGAAACGTCGTTAAACTAACAACGGACCACTACGTCCTAAAACTGGATAATAGACCGAAACGTCGTTAAACTAACAATGGACCACTATGTCCTAAAACTGGATAATAGACCGAAACATCATTAAACTAACGATGGACCACTATGTCCTAAAACTGCATGTAGACCGAAAAGTCAGTAAACTAGAGATTCGCCTCAAATACGGCGACGGCGAACCACTACGTCCTAAAACTGGATATGGACCGAAACGTCCTTAAACTAACGGCGGACCGCAATGTCCTAAAACTTGCAAATGACCGAAACGTCGTTAAACTACTCCCAACCCGCAGCATCTTCAGGCTGACGTGGTTAAAAAAAAACGGTACGTCCACAAGCAAAATGGGCACGGATGAAAACCCGAAAGGGCTCCGTGAGTAAAAACAGCAGGGCTACCGGCGAGTGTTTGTGAAAACCCGAAAGGGCGCGACCTCGTTAAAAAAAATAAAAAAATAAAAAATAAAAAATAAAAAAAATTTAAAAAGAACGGTAAGCAAAGTGGGCACGGATGAAAACCCGAAAGGGCTCCGTGAGTAAAAACAGCAGGGCTACCGGCGAGTGTTTGTGAAAACCCGAAAGGGCGCAAGCTCGTTAAAAGACACTTATAGGGTCCTCTCGATCTTGTAAGGAGAAACCACACGCGTGAGATCCGTACGACTCACAAGGGAGCAACACACTTAGAGATCCTCACGATTCCTAAGGAGAAATTACACTTGCGAGATCCTCACGACTCGTAAGGAGAACTCTCTTATGGGACCCTCACGGCTCATAAGATTTGAAAGTCTTAAGTTACAGAGACCTGAACCTGTTCTTAAGCAACCCCCATAACCTTCGATATGACCCTACAAGTGGCTCAGTACTGACCCTTGTATACAATCCACGGGCACGAATAAACATTTCCCTAACCAAGTCCCACCCGTGACTGGGGATATGTCCATACGGTAAACAACCCTTATAAGTCCTCTCGACTTGTAAGGAGAAAACCCTTTTGTAAGATCCTTACGACTTACAGGGGAGCATACACTTAGGAATCCTCACTATTTCTAAGGAGAAAACACACCTACGAGATCCTCACGACTCGTCGGGAGAAATACCTTTGTGGGACCCTTACGGCTCATAAAGTCAAAGCCTTAGTCGACAACATCCTAACCCTATTCGCTAAGCCACCTTTGTTCGACGTCGACAAATGCAAATGATGATTCGCTCCTGGCAATATCCCAGTTGTAGCGATGATGATACCTAAATCAGTATCAAATTCCAAGTCCTTTCACGGCAAATGATGATTCGCTCCTGGCAATATTCCAGTCGCAGCGATGCTGATGCCAAGATTGGTATCAGATCCCAAATCCCCTACTCGCGAGAAAAAATCAGCGAGCCAAAAAAAAATGCATACGAAATAGCCGAAATGATGGGGCAACTTGCAAACAGAATCAGCAAGTAAAAATGTATGCATACAAAGACAGCCGAAATGATTGGGCAACTCGCAATAAAAGCAGCGAGTAAAAAGAAAAATAGCCGAAATAATTAGGCACCGCGAAAAATAGCCGAAATGATTGGGGAATCGCGATCTTCGCGATATAAAAAGCTGAAATGATAGAGCGTCGCGGAAATAATAATAAAAAATGATGAAAATGAATGATGAAAGAATGAAACTTTTTGCCCTACAGGTGAGATCACATCGATCCCTGTATACAATCCAGGGGCACAAACAAAGAAGGAACCATACCTTCCCAACAGGCTCCATCAGAAAACGAAGCCAAATCTCGACGGTTCACAGACAACCTAGAGACAATCTCGACATTTGTCGCAATATTTCAGACACAATGTCAACAAACGAAGCAAAGGAAGGTCTCTAGCTTCAGGGTCTCGACGTCGATATCGACAACTTAGAGATCACCAACGGCGTTTCTCCTCGTTCCAACCAGATGCAGACGTGACGTCAACAATCGACCTCAGAGTCGCAACGAAACGGAACCATAGCAAAGTCCCTAGTTCCAAATCTTAACGGCAATATCTACAGTCTAAGAATCAGCAACGGCGTTCCTTTGCAGTCCAGCAGGATGCAGATGCAACGTCAACAAGAGACCCCATGGTCGAAACAATGCGGAGTGATGGCAAAATCCCAACTCCACCTCGGCATTCGTCTCGTTACAGCAGACGCAATGTCAACAACGGCGTTCCTTCGTAGTCCAGCAGGATGTTGATGCAACGTCAACAAGAGACCCAATGGTCGAAACAAGCGGAGCGACGGCAAAATCCCAGCTTCACCTCAGCATTCGTCTCGATACAGCAGATGCAATGTCAACAACGGCGTTCCTTCGTAGTCCAGCAGGATGCAGATGCAACGTCAACAGGAGACCCAATGGTCGAAACAAGCGGAGCGACGGCAAAATCCCAGCTTCACCTCAGCATTCGTCTCGATACAGCAGATGCAATGTCAACAACGGCGTTCCTTCGCAGTCCAGCAGGATGTAGATGCAACGTCAACAAGAGACCCCATGGTCGAAACAATGCAGAGTGACGGCAAAATCCCAACTCTACCTCGGCATTCGTCTCGTTACAGCAGACGCAATGTCAACAACGGCGTTCCTTCGCAGCCCAGCAGGATGCAGAAGCAACGTCAACAAAAGACCTCAGGGTCGAAATAAAGCAGAGTGACGGAAAAATCCCAGCTCCACCTCGACATTCGTCTCGTTACAGCAGACGCAATGCCAGCAAATGAAGCAAAATGCCAAATTCCTAGCTTCAGGGTCTTGACGGCAAGTCATATAAAGCCTGAAAGACAATCGGAGATCATCTCGCACCAGCACAGAGTGGTCACCACCTCGACGTTCGTCTCAATACAGCAGATGAAATGTCACCCCAGCGTTCTTCCCCCAGCAGGATTCGGACGCGCCAAAGCAAATGAAGCGAAGGCCAAATTCCTAGCTTCAGGGTCTTGACGGCAAGTCGTATAAAGCCTGAAAGACAATCGGAGATCATCTCGCACCAGCGCGGAGTGGTCACCACCTCGACGTTCGTCTCGACACAGCGGACGCAACATCACCAAAAGGAGCCACGGCAAAATCACTAGTTCCAAACCTCGACTGTTCACTGGCAACCTAGAGATAACCATGACATTCGTCTCGATACAGCAGACGCAATGCCGCCAAATGAAGCAAAATGCCAAATTCCTAGCTTCGGGGTCTTGACGGCAAGTCATATAAAGCCTGAAAGACAATCGGAGATCATCTCGCACCAGCGCGGAGTGGTCACCACCTCGACGTTCGTCTCAATACAAAAGACGAGATGTCACGACAGCGTTCCTCCTCCAACAGGATTCGGACGTGACAAAGCAAACGAAGCGAAGGCCAGATTCCTAGCTTCAGTGTCTTGACGGCAAGTCATATAAAGCCTGAAAGACAATCGGAGATCATCTCGCACCAGCCCGGAGTGGTCACCACCTCGACGATCATCTCGATACAGCAGATGAAATGTCACCCCAGCGTTCTTCCCCCAGCAGGATTCGGACGCGCCAAAGCAAATGAAGCAAAAGGCCAAATTCCTACCTTCAAGGTTTTGACGGCAAGTCATATAAAGCCTGAAAGACAATCGGAGAGCATCCTGCACCAGTGCGGAGTGGTCACCACCTCGATGATCATCTCGATACAGCAGATGAAATGTCACCCCAGCGTTCTTCCTCCAGCAGGGTTTAGATGCGACACTCAAACAAACGGAGCCATGGAAAATCCCTAGTTCCAAACCTCGACGGTTCACATGCAACCTAGAGACAATCACGACATTCGTCTCGATACAGCAGACGCGATGCCAGCAAACGAAGCAAAGGCCAAATACCTAGCTTCAGGGTCTTAACGGCAAGTCATATAAAGCTTGAAAGACTATCGGAGATCATCCCACACCAGCGCGGAGTGGTTATGACTCATCGGGGCTCTCCAAAATGAGCCTAACCTCAAGTAAAAAGCGGCATGGAAAATTCCTAACGCTTGCTCTTCTGACGGTCAAACTGCCAAGGAGGATTGCTTGAAGACGTCTTGTCCAGCCCCCGAAGGGATCAGAGACACGGCAGTCGCAGAGCTACTCGAACAGCATGATTGCATATCGAGGAATATATCAGCTGATGCGACGGTACGACGGCCAAAACCCTAAGTACCACAGACCCTAACGAAGTTCTGTCGTAAAGAGCAGAGCTTAACTGTGAAGTTAGGATATTCTTGCGAGAAATGCTTGATTCGTCTCGCCTCGTGAGAAAATTGATGTCTTCGCGAGAACTGCTCGATTCGTCTCGACTCGTGAGGAAAAGCCTTAGGCAGTAGGGATTAAGAAACCTGTTCCCTAAGCACTGGGACCCTGCAAGTCGGCCCAAAACGGTCTCTTGCATACTATCCACGGGTCTCACTCTCCAAAGTCGAATCTCGACAAGGAGGGAAACAACCGCTTACGGGTCCTCTCGACTCGTAAGAAAGAAAATTCTCTTGTGAGATCCTTACGACTCTCAAGAGAAAACACACTTAGGAGTCCTCACGACCCCTAGGGAGAAAATACACCTAGGGATCCTCTCGACTCGTAGAGAGAAAAGTCTTTATGAGACCCTCACGGCTCGTAAAGTTGAAAAGTCTTAGGTGGCAGATCTTACCCCTGTCTCCTAAGCCATCACTGCCCTGCAAAGAGGTCAAGACGGACCATTTATGAGCCACACCTGCCAAAACTACATGCCACTGAAATGGAGAAGTTACTCATGAGCGTATAAACTACTTCACGCCAGAGTAAGATATAAAGAAATAGAAGGGTGCAGCTCATGGAGTTGAGAGTTTGGAACTATATCTCTTAAGAGTCGAGATTTGAGTCAATGATAAATGACGATGCTTGTGTCCGCTCGTTATCTTCTCAGATCAAGATTCTGAAAGTGATACACCAACCCAAAACTGGTCATACGCTATGCATTACTCTGCACTACTTCACCCATGTATATACTTACGTGGGCAAATTAGTGGGGGGCATTTGTTCCCGCCAAAAATTTCTGCGCAAAGGAGTCCAAGTTATCAAATGGCAGCGATAAGCTTAAGAAAATGCGAACCAGTATCTTCCGGCCTGTATTTTGATAAACTCCTGAAGGAAGAACTTTTAAATTCTGATTGTATTGGAAGCATCTCGAAAAACCCTTCGATTTGATATATTATGGGCCTCATAAGTCATCCGGGATCAAAAGTTATGAGGTATCACGTGTCCACACGTGATGGACCTTTAAGAACCCGCTGGAGGAGTTAAAAGATATAATAAAAACTCAGAAAAGACCCCAATGGGGCATCACGTGCTCACGCGTGACTACGGGTCACGTGCAGACACGTGATGGGCTCTTAAGGCCTCTAAAATAATGAATAGAATTAAATTCTAAAATCTGTTCCCTGATTAAAAATCAGAATATACCTCAATGAGGTATCACGTGCTCAAACGTGACCAATGGTCACGTGTTGACACGTGATGGTTAAAACTGAAGTATAAATAAACGCTAAGAAAAGAACTCAATTGGAGGTCACGTGCTCACACGTGACCAAGGGTTACGTGTCAACACGTGACTGGCTTCGAAAGCCTTACGGTTAATAAAATTAAAATTCTAAAAGTTTCTAAATCTTTCCAAATGGAAAAAAGATTATGGGGACCGTTGGATTAAAGATCCAAGAGTGATTAAAAATCACCAAATTATGGAAAAAAATCTTAGACAAGGAAAGATTTCCCCTAAATCTCACCGAGAATAACAAACATAATATCTTTGGATTTAAAATCCAACGGTGAATAAAATTCACTGAATGATCTAAAGGATCATATTAATCATGAAATCAATTAAAATCTTTCAATGAAAGATTCACAAAACAAATTGATTCTCTTCCTCCTCTTATAAATAAGAGCCAAGAGAAGAGAAGAGGGATCGACCTTTTTTTTTTGGAGAGAAAAACAGAGAGAGGAGAATTAAATTCTCAAGAGGGAAGAAAAGAAAGGAGAATTTAATTCTCAACAAAGAAAACCCTAGGTGAGAAAAGGGAAAAATATCAACTTCAAAAAGAGAATTTAATTCTCAAAATTTAAGAGTTAAACTCTTCTGCAAATAAAGAACTTAGTTTTTTCTCTGGTTGAAGATCTGCAAAGTGTACATCTCCCCATAAATTGAGAATTTAATTCTCATTGGGTTGAGATCCTGCCACGCAGATCTAAAACATAGAGAAGGAATTGAGTTTTGAGAATTTAATTCTCACAAGAGTTATAGGAATTTAATTGCTTTGAGATAAAATTAGGGTTTAACCTTATATTGTAGGAATTTAATTCTCTTAAAAAAGAAATTAGGGTTTCACCCTATGCCAGAATTTAATTCTTTACATATATGGGGAATTTAATTCCTACAGAAAAGAAATTAGGGTTTAACCCTATCTAAGAATATAATTCTTCAAAAGAAAAGTGGGAATTTAATTCCTTTAAAGTTATTGCCAGGGTTTAACCCTATGAAGGATTTGACTCTTAAAAAGATAAAGAGATTTTCAATCATGCAAAGAGCCAGAGTCGCGTGCTACCACGTGACCCCTGAAAAGATCCACAGAAAAGAAATTTGAGGCAATGCGTCACGTGCTCCCACGTGACTCCCAAAACGCAGAAAGAAAAGGCAAAGGAAATGAAGGCTTTGGGCGCTCTCACATGTTATCACGTGACCCCTTGGCAAACGCTTTAACAGTCAGCGCATAAATCCCCATCACGTGTCAACACGTGACGCTCAAAACATAAGATAAAAAGTGTTTAACACTTAATTGCAGAATGAAGAAAAGGGATCTGGTCCCCCCTTTGGGCGCTCTCACGTGTCCACACGTGACCCCTCTGTCTTTAGTGTTTAACACAAATTTGGGGATTATATTTCCAGTGTTTAACACTGATTGTTTCTAGTGTTTAACACTAAATTGAAGATTATATCTCCAGTGTTTAACACTGATTGTCTTTTAGTGTTTAACACTAATTTGAGAGTTCTACCTCCAGTGTTTAACACTGTTGTTCTCTAGTGTTTAACACTACTTTTAGCCAAATCGGATAATTTTCCAGAGGCAAAAGGCCCTCCTCCAAATGAATCTCAAAATTGAGGAAATCAAAGACAAAATGTTGTCAGAGCCCCCAAACCTCTGTTTAGCACTGCTGAATGACGAGGGGCTGAAACCAGACAAATGTCTAATGGTCCAAAGGGCCAATATTTCAAACATAATTGGACTTAACCCAAATTGGCCATAAGTCCTTAAATCATCTTGAACTGAGCACATCTGCTATTTCAACCAACTCATTGGTTCAAGGGTACATCTCTGAACTCCTCTGATATTTGTCGTTGTAATCCTTCAACGTCTTCAGAGAGGTGATGGGTCCCGACAACCATACATTCAATGGACCACCACGTCCCTAAACTGGCAATGGACCACCACGTCCCTAAACTGGAACTTGGACCACCATGTCCCTAAACTGGCAATGGACCACCACGTCCCTAAACTGGCAATAGACCCCCTATGTCCCTAAACTGGAACAATAAAGCCCAAATGCTCTTTTGTCGGATCTAAACGATCCCGTTTAAGTTGATCTTAGCCTAAAAAATGGCTAACGTATCCTTAAACCTTCAAACAGAGTTTAGTCCCAAATTGGACTATAGATCTCCCAATCAACTTTGGTTCAAGGGTACATCTCTGAACTCCTCTGATATCTGTCGTTGTAAGCCTTCAACGTCGTCAGAGAGGTGACGGGTCCCGACGGCCATACATTCAATGGATCACTATGTCTCTAAACTGGAACAATAGAGCCCAAATGCTCTCTTGTTGGATCTAAATGATCCTGTTAAGCTGATCTTAGTGTGGAAATTAGACTAACGTATCCTTAACAAACGTTTAAGTTGATCTTAGTCCAAAATGAGACTAACGTATCCTTAAACCAAAACCCCAAACCCAAATCTAAGAAAATACGGATTTGGACCAATCCACGTCCTACGGGCGACAACGTAAATTAGTCTCAGTATACAATCCACGGGCAACCACAAACAAAACAAACACCCACAACACGAAGTGTCCATCTGGAGAAGGAGAAAGTTGTTACCGCGATGCGGTAGCGTAATTAACTGCAGGGGCTTGCGCCTGCAGGGAAAAGCGTTCCCACAATCAAAATCCTTCAAGCGAGGGGGAATCTGACGAAGTCTGCTACATCGGCCGCATCCGTCTAAACCTCCGATGCACGGTGCCATAAATCAACTTGGCATCTTCGGAGAGGTGGACGGATAGCACCAATTAGCATCTGCCCCGAATCTCTGGCAAGACGTCTGTCTTGGCCGCCATTCGGAGGGGAACAGATTCTGGCACGCCCGGTGAGACCTTTTCCTCTTTCCACTCCACACTTCGTGTGTCGTCTTCGCGAACGAATCACGGTTTGTTAATGGTTGCCTTTGGATTTCAAGTTACTGAGATTTGGTCTTTTTCCTGGCGCAGAAATCAAGCATCGATGGCCTCTAACTGCTCGAACTGCTCGAAGTGCCAATGCAGCCGACGCTCCACCTCACCTGGAGGTGTAGCATATGGGCCTCAAGCGGCCTCCATTCTTGCCCTACCGGTATAACAGGTGACCCAAGCCACCACCGACCTTTTCTTCGGGACCATGATCCCGCTCGCAAGCTTCACCATGCCAATGCCCGCACCAGAAGCAAACAAGAAGTCGGTCTTCGATCGGCTCACTGCCACGACGGCCCCTTTCAACGGGTCGTCCACTACCAAACCAACATCCTCTGTCTTTGCCAGGCTGGATCAGAACTCTGAGGGGCCCGCCAAGAAGCCTATGAACCCCAAAGTGGCTGTCCCAAGGAAGGCAATAACCGCTGTTCCAGAGGTCGTCAAGGCGGCTTCCCTTGTCAAAGGGTCAGTCTTTTCAAGGCTGACTATTCCTGCTCTTACCCCCGCTCGAGGATCTGTCTTTGACAGATTAAATATCACCCCTCAAAGGACAATCTCATTCTTCAATAGGCTAACACCAGCAAAGCCTCATCCAGACAGGGGGCAAGAAGAAGCTGTCTCCATCGCCGAGCCAGTCCTAACGGCTCGTCATACTCAACGTCGCCATTGGCGACGAGTAAGGAAGGCAGGGTACAACTCCCCTTCAGGGCTAACTCCACCTGCTCCAGTGGTGGAAGTCAACACTGCTGTTCCAACTGGGAACAGCTTTGAACCGCTAAGGGGGGTACACAAGAACTCTCCGACTGCCACGCTAAAAAGATCTCCTCCACCTGCGGGGAGTATTACAGATGCAAAGCCGGAGCATCCCTCTCAACAGCTATCCTCCAAGATTTATAAGGTCTGACGACAGGTCCAAGAGTCGGTGATTGATGAAAACTATCTCCGCCGACAGAAAAAGATGAAGGTTCGGCAGGAGAAGGATTACTCCGTCAAGCCGCAAAAAGCAACGTCTACTTTGGTGCCTACTACAACGGCCCCCTCAACTTCAACCACTCAAAAGAAAGGGAGGCCGCAAAAAGCCCCTGTGAACATGGCGAGCCGTAAACGCCCTGTGCACAAACACCCCAAGTCTGGGGGAAAGGTGGTGCACACTATTTATATGGCTTCTGGAAAGGAGGAAAGCCGTTCTTCGACGGGTCACCGACCGCTCACCCGATCCGTGACGAAAGCCCAGGAGCAGCAACAGAAGCTTCAAGAGATGATGACTGCAATGGCCGCACTTACCGGGCCAAAAGAAAGCTCGGAGGCATCATCAGAACAGCGTCATGAACAAGAAACCGACTCTGACTACCTACGTAGAGTCCTCGAAAAGAAGGACAAAGAAGCCGCAGAGCAAGCGGCTAAAATAAAACAAATGGCGCTTCTCTTCCGAGATATGGTAGGGATGATGATCCAGTAAGATCCTCCTGCTGAAGATCCTCCGATTGTCCTTGAAAATGACAAAGGAGAGACATCGAATTCTCCACCGGCTCTGTCAACAGCCAAGGAGGAGACAATTTCCAAAGCTGCCCTGGAGAAATATATAGCTCAGCAAATACGAGCTCATCAAGCAAGTGAAGCGGCTGAGCAAATTGTTAGAACCGGACGGCCCTATCCGAGCTGGTATGACCAAATCAGTTAGCCGCCGGGATATACGATCCCTAAGTTTCACGTATATAAAGGGACAGGGAATCCCCATCAGCATGTCGGTCAATTCAGGGCCTTATGCGGCAATACGGGAGGCGACGACAAACTGTTGCTTCGCCAATTCGTCGGCAGCTTAATAGAAACAGCCTTTAAATGGTATTCAGAGCTACCTAACGACTCTGTTAAAACATTTGCGGAGATGGAGCTGCTGTTTACACAAAGATTCGCGAGTGCTAGTGAACGCACCCCGATAACAGCACTGATTAATGCCAGGGTAAGGCCAGGCGAGACGTGGGTTCAATACGCAACACGATGGCGGAATCTATGGTCGAATTGCGAACAACGCATCGAAGAAGCACCTGCGGTAGGCATGTTCGTGGGCACTCTTGATCCGCAAGAGACCATCTCGCAATTCATGATGTTCTTCAAGCCAACTACTTTCCAGGCCTTGATTGACAAGTTGGCCCAAATGGATCAGATGGATCATAGATCATCTCCTTCAAAGACGGACCCTCGGAATGAAAAGGGGAAAGGGAAAGCAACTTTCGTCGCTAATACTCAAAACAGTCGAGCAACTTAAAGTCGGTTGTCCGTCAAAACAATATGCGTCCACGCCCATCCCTCGAGGAGAGACTGGGACGTCCTTACTCGTTTCCTCAGGACAAAACGAGAAGACTGTTCGAGCTGGCAGTGCGCAACAGACTCATCAATTTGCCGAGTCCAAAGCGTCCGTTGCAGCCGGGCGATGTCAACGATCCCAATTATTGCCCTTACCACCAAACGGTAAGTCACCCGATCGAGAATTGCTTCGTCTTTAAAGGATGGATCGAAGATCAGTACTTACAGGGCAAGTTCGCGCTGTCTGAAAAGTGGAAAGTAAACCCACCACAGCCGCACACTCCAAATAAGACGGACGTACCGGGGGCAACTTGTCACGTGATCTCCCACTCATTTACGGACGATGAAAAAACTCCATTCACTGAGAAACTGGGGGCAGAGCCTGAGCCGGAATTCGTGTGGCCGTCAGACGAAATGATCGACGCTTTTCTAGATGAGATTCGTCTAAAAAGTAAAGCTGATCGGGAGCGCGAGATGGGCATATTTGAAAAGGCCGAACGCCGGCGACTGGACAAAAGGGTCGAAACACTCCCACCATATCAAAGTACATCCGCCGCAAATGAAAGCAGGATTAAGACAAGGAAACGATTCGCCAAAGCCATATCAATAGGGATGAGGCCGCCCTCTTTTAGAGAAAAGTCTCCTGGTGGCATACATCTTGATGAAGCGGAAGTACATCCTAATTTCTGCTTATATCATCAGAAGATCGTACATCCTACTGAGAAATGCAACTCCTTTAAGCGTTGGTGGTAAGGGTATGTCGCTCACAGGCAACACTTCAACAGGACAAAGCGTGAAGCTCGTAGACAGCAGAAAAATACGACAGATGAGCGTAAAAGAATTGCCGGCAATTGTCATAGGGTTGATCCCGAGGGACCGCGAGTTCTCACATTCGGGAGCAATTCCGACGAAAAAGTAGCCCTCGGCCCTCTTTTCAAGGAGTCCATCTCTAAAATGAAAGAGTTGAGGAGTTGCGAGAACATTCATCCGTGCAATCGCACACTACCCGGAAAGAATCTCGGACCCGCAAACAAGGGATCGAGCAAAAAGGATAAAGGGAAGGAAAAAACGGCCTTCGTCGCCAACGCTCAACAAAAATCGAGTGTCCTTTGTTTCCTGATTTAAAATCAGGAAAGCTTATGGAAAAAGCTTCAGAAGAGGGTCACGTGCTTACACGTGACCAGCAGTCACGTGTTGGCACGTGACACCCAAAAGTACCGGCAAAGCAAGTTCAGTTTCCCAACTACATCAAAGAGAAGGGCTTCAGTAAGGGTCACGTGCTGCCACGTGACCTGGGTCACGTGTCGGCACGTGACATTTAAAAGCAGCAGCAAAGACCCAACGCTTCCTGATCAAATCAAGGAAAAAGCTTCAGAAGAGGTCACGTTCTCCCACGTGACCAGGGTCACGTGTTGGCACGTGATGATCAAAACATCAGAATTGTTCTCCAGTTAAATCAAGAAAAAGAGTTCAGACAAGGATCACGTGCTCACACGTGACCAGGGGTCACGTGGTGGCACGTGACGGTTAAGCAGCAACCAGAAGACAGAGCACAGAAAGAAAGAAGAAGGCTCATTCCAAAGGGGGTCACGTGGTCACGCGTGACCGGCTTTCAAAGCCCATTTCGTTGACAGAATTAAATTCTGAAAGAGATTCGAATCTTTCCAAAGGAAAGCGATTATCTGGAACCAATCGAATTAAAGATTTAAAGATGATTGAATATCATTTATCTATGGGAAAATCTCGGGTTTGGAAAGATTTCCCCTTTAAATCTAACCGAAATAATAAAGGAGAATCCCGGGACTTGAAATCCAATGGTGAATAAAATTCACCCAATAATCCAAAAGTCAAAAACGAATGATGGATGCAAATCAAACCTCTCAATGAAGATTCGTCAAAAACTAATTGATTCGGCTGCTTCTCCTATAAATAGGAGCCAAGAGACACAGGGAGATACAGATAGAGAGATACACGCAGAGGGAAGAAAGGGAGAGAGAGCCTTGATACTTCGAGGAACTTGGATCTTCTGCAAAAGAAAACCCTAGGTAAGAAAGGGAAGGCTCCTTGAAGGAAAGGAGAATTTAATTCTCAACAGAGTTTAACTCTGATATATAAAACAGAAGAACATATTTCTTCTCTCTTTGATAGAGGATCTGCAAAGTGCACATCTCCCCTTGAAGCTGAGAATTTAATTCTCAATGGGTTGAGATCCTGTCATGCAGATCCAAAACATAGAGAGGGAATGGAAGCACGAGAATTTAATTCTCACAGAACTATAGGAATTTAATTCGACCCTGTGTTATGGGAATTTAATTCCTTCAGAACAAAAAGAAACAGGGTTTAACCCTAATTAAGAACCTAGTTCTGTTGGAACAGCGGGGATTTAATTCCCTTGATCATAATTTAATAGAGAGTGGGAATTTAATTCCTTAAAAGCTTTTATTAGGGTTTAACCCTATTTAGTTCTTCACATGTATGAGGAATTTAATTCCTACAGAAAATTCAGAGTTCAACTTTATTCCAGAATATAAATCTTCAAAAGGAAGTAGGAATTCAATTCCTCTGAAATTACTGTCAGGGTTTAACCCTACGAGGAATTTAATTCCTGGAAAAGATTAACAGATCCTCTAAACAACATACATAGAGGCAGGGTCACGTGTCACCACGTGACCCCCCCAAGAGATCTACAGAAAGCCCCTTTGAGGCAGCACCCCACGTGACCCACGTGACCCTCGGCAGAAGCTTTAACATATAAGCACTTGAATGCCCGTCACGTGATGGCACGTGATGCTCTGAAAGATGCGATAATCTCAGCAGAATAAATGAAGGAAGGGCGCCCTCACGTGTTGCCACGTGACCCCTCTTGCCTTAGTGTTCAACACTAAATTGGAACTCTCGAATCCAGTACTGAAACACTGTTGGGCCTTAGTGTTCAACACTAATCAAAAAAACTTTATTCGCAGTGTTCAACACTGATTACCTTAGTACTTAACACTAATCTGAGATCTCCATTGCCAGTGTTCAACACCGATCTGTTTTAGTGTTTATGATAATTTGAAAGCCTTGTTGCTGGTGTTTAACACCAATTATCTTTTAGTGTTACACACTAACTTGTTAACCTCATTCCCAGTGTTCAACACTGATTGCTCTGTAGTGTTTAACACTAGGTTTTGGCCCAATTGGCCGAATGGATAGAGGCAAAGCCTCTCCTTCAAGAGACCAACAGGAAGTCAATATTCCAAACATGATTGGACTTAGCCCAAGCTGGCCATAAGTCCTCAATTCGTGATCAACTGGGCTAATGGGCTCATAACATAATTAATTGGTCTTGATCCCAAATTGGGCCAAGGACTATTTGATCCACTCCGGTTCTAGGGTACATCTCTTCACTCCTTTGATATTTGGCATTGTAATCCCTCAATGTCTTCAAAGAGGTGACGGGTCCCGACGACCACACATTGATATGGACTGCGGGGTCCTTAAACCCGTGTCTAATGCAAAATTCCTGGTTACGTGGAATGCGGATAACGTCACTCTTTGACCCCGCGGAAAACGTCCAGAGCGGAGCCTGGTCCTCGCCAAGCACGGCAGTGAACCCGTGTGAAGCATCCAGAGCACATACCGGACTATGGAGTCCTTAAACCCATGGACTACGACGTCCTTAACCTTGACCGAGATGTATTAAAACTAACAATGGACCGCAATGTCCTTAAACTACCCATGGACCGCAATGTCCTTAAACTACCCATGGACCGCAACGTCCTTAAACTACCCATGGACCGCAATGTCCTTAAACTAGAACAATAGAGCCCCCGCATGCTCTTTTGTCGGATCTAAACGGTCCCGTTTAAGTTGATCTTAGCCTCAAAGATGGCTAACGTATCCTTAAACCTTCAAACAGAGTGGACTATAAATCCCCCCAATTAACTCTGGCTCGAGGGTACATCTCTGAACTCCTCTGACATCCGTCGTTGTAATTCTTCAACGTCGTCAGAGAGGTGACGGGTCCCGACGGCCATACATACGATGGACCACTATGTCCCGAAACTGGAACAATATAGCCCAAACGCTCCTTTGTCGGATCTAAACGATCCCGTTAAGTAGATCTTAGTCTCAAATTTAGACTAACGTATCCTTAACAAACGTTTGAGTTGATCTTAGCCTCAAGTATGGCTGACGTATCCTCAAACCAAACCCCCAAACCCAAATCTAAGATAATACGGATTTGGACTAGTCCACGCCCTACGGGCGACGACATAACTCAGTCTCCGTAAACAATTCACGGGCAACAAAGCACAAAACAAACACCCACGACACGAAGTGACCATCTGGAGAAGGAGAAAGTTGTTACCGCAATGCGGTAGCGTAATTAACTGCAGGGGCTTGCGCCTGCAGGTAAGAGCGTCCCCACAATCAAAAACCCCTCAAACGAGGGGGAATCTGACGAAGTCTGCTACATCGGACGCATCCGTCTAAACCTTCGATACATGGTGCCATAAATCAACTTGGCATCTTCGGAGAGGTGGACGGATAGCACCAATTAGCATCTGCCCCGAGTCTCAGTGCCAGGACATCGCAGTCCTGCGCGCTGCCATTCGGAGGGGAACAGATTCTGGCATGCCCGGTGGGACCTTTTCCTCTTTCCACTCCACACTTCGTGTGTCGTGACTCGCGAACCAATCGCGGTTCGCTATTGGTTGCCCTTGGGTTTTAAGATACTAAGAATTGGCGTCTCGCTTATTGCAGAAAGCAAAGGATCGATGGCTTCTACTTCTGCGAAATTCTCCAACTGCTCAGACTGCAATTGCGACCAACGCTCTGTCTCGCCAGGAGGTATAGCCTACGGACCCCAAGCTGCTTCGCTATTCATAATGCCCGTGGAATAGGTCACTCGCGCCACTACAGGATTGTTCTTTGGGACCATGCTCCCGCCGACAAGTTCACCGCTCCAGTGCTGACAACGGAAGCTCTCAAGAAGTCGGTCTTTGATCGTCTTACCCCTGCCGCGGCTCCTCTCAACGAGTCGCCCAACGTCAACGCCTCGGTCTTCTCTAGATTGGGCCAGAAATCCCGCGAACTCATCATGGGGCCTACAATCTCAAAGAAGGCTGCTTCTAAGAAAGTGGTCGCTCCTGCCCCCGAAGTCGTCAAGGCAGCTTCTCCGGCCAAAAGGTCGGTCTTTACAAGATTGACGGCTTCAGCTCCAGCTCCTGCTGCCCAAAGGACATCGGTCTTTGACAGGCTAATACCAACAGCGACCTCCACCCAGACAGGGGGCAAGACGAAACCATTCTTACCGCTGACCCTACGCCGGCCGCTCGACACGCTCGACGTCGCCACCGGCGCCGAGTAAGGAAGGCTGGGGGCAACTCCCCCTTCGGGTTGACTCCATCAGCCCCGGTGGCAGAAGTTAATGCTGCTGTTGCAACTGGGAACAGCTTCGAAATGCTAAATAAGGCGCGAAGGAATTCTCCTACTGCAGTGCTGAAGAAGTCTCCTCCCCCATTAAAAAGGGTTGTGGAAATAAAACCAGAACATCCCCGATCCCCTCAACGGCTGTCTTCCAAAATCTATAAGGTTTGGCGGCAGGCCCGAGACTCGATCATCGATCCAAACTTCTCCCGCCAGCACAAGAAGCTGAAAATCCAACCGGAAGCTGGTCACCAGGCTAAAACCCAAAAGGCTGTCTGGACGCCCACCTCAACGACCCCCTCAACCTCCATGGCTCAAAAAAGGAGGAGGCCAGAGAAGACCCCCCAGCATGCAACGACGGCTAAAAGCACTGAGCTCAGACGCCCTAAGTCTGGGGGCATGGTGGTGCACACTGTTTACATGGCCTCTGGAAAGGAGGAAAGCCGCACTTCTACGGGCCACCGACCGCTAACCCGATCCGTGACGAAAGCCCAGGAGCAGCAACAAAAGCTTCAGGAAATGATGAATGCTATGGCCGCATTTACCGGGCCAAAAGAAAACCCAGAAACGTCCTCAGACGCGCGCCAGGAGGAAGAAACCGACGCTGAATTCCTTCGCCGGATACTGGAGAAAAAGGACAAAGAGGCTGCTGAACAAGCGACCAACATACAACGTATGGGCCTTCTCTTCCAAGATGTGATAGGAATGATGATCCAGCAGGACTTACCCGCTGAGGATTCCCCAATCGTTCTTGAAGACGACCGAGGAGAAACGTCAAATCCACCACCAGCCCTCTCAACGGCCAAGGAGGAGGCAATCTCTAAGGCGGACTTGGTTGACTACATAGCCCAGCAAATCCGGGTTCATCACGCGACTGAGGCAGCTGGTCAAGTCGTGAAAACGGGGCGGCCGTATCCAAGCTAGTACGACCAAATCAAATACCCGCAAGGCTATACGATACCAAAATTCCACGTGTACAAGGGGACCGGCAACCCCCATCAACATGTCGCCCAGTTCCGGGCCCTCTGCGGTAACACCGGCGGTGATGATAAACTGTTGCTCCGCCAGTTCGTGGGCAGCCTATCAGAAACTGCGTTCGAATGGTATTCGGAACTCCCGAACGATTCTATCAAAACGTTCGCTGAAATGGAGTTGTTATTCACTCAGCGATTCGCAAGTGCCAGCGAACGCACTCCAATAACTGCACTGATTAACGCCAGGGTAAAACCAGGCGAAACCTGGGTCCAGTATGCTATACGCTGGCGGAACTTGTGGTCGAGATGTGAACAACGCATTGAGGAGGCACCCGCAGTGGGCATGTTCGTGGGAACCCTAGACCCCCACGCAACTATCTCCCAGTTTATGATGTTCTTTAAGCCAACCACATTCCAGGCTTTAATCGACAAGTTGGCTCAGATGGACCAGATGGGTCATAGACCACCTCCCCCGAAGTCGGAACCTCGGAATGACAAGGGTAAAGGAAGGGCAACCTTTGTTGCGAATGCCCAACAGCAACCTAACGCCCCGAAACCGGCAGATCAACTGGAGGAAATGCGTCGGTATTATAATGAGAAGATGAAGCGTCCCTACTCGTTCCCACGAGACAAGATGAAACGGTTATTCGAGCTGGCAATACGCAACAGACTTATAAGCCTACCAAATCCAAGGCGACCGCCGCAACCCACCGAGGTGAATAACCCTAACTATTGCCCTTACCATCAAACGGTAAGCCATCCGATTGAAGATTGCTTCGTCTTCAAAGGATGGATTGAAGATCAATACCTTCAGGGGAAGTTTGTACTGTCCGAAAAGTGGAAGGTGAACCCACCGCAACCGCATACTCCTAAGAAAGCAGATACACCGGGGGCAACCTGCTCCTTTATTGAAGAAGCTCCATGGGAGGTCGTGCTATCAACTAAAACCAAAAGAATGCTGAGAGACCTTCATGCGTGCCCTGCGATCGAATGGAAGGACCCTCTTGAACCTCAAATTATCGAAGGGATGCTAAGGCGCCGCCCAACTACGAAGACTCGCGATAAGAGCCCAAATACTCACGCCCAATCGTCAAAATCTTCGAAAAAAAAGAAGAAGAAATCCAAGAAGTCCGTGAAGCTTGGAAACGAGCACGCGAACTTGCAAAAGCAAATCGACGCGCTGGAAGAATACAATCAAAAGGCGCGAACTCCTGTCACACTGCAAGAGTTCCTCAACCATATCTTTCAAGAGGAAGATGATGGAGATAGCTCGTCGGATGAATCCGAAGGATATGTGGCGAGTTGTAACGTAATCTCCCACTCGTTTACCGATGATGGGAAAACTCCCAGCACTAAGAAGCTGGAGGCAGAGCCTGTACCAGAGCGTGCATGGCCAACAGACGAAATGATCGACGCTTTTCTAGATGAGATTCGCCTAAAAAGTAAAGTGGATCAGGAGCGTAAGATGGCCGCTTCAGAAGGAGCCAAACGCAGGCGACTGAACGGAAGAGTTGAACTACCTCCGCCAGAGCGAAAGGCATCCGAAGTAGACAAGAAGATATTCAAGACGAGAAAAAGGTTTGCCAAAGCCATGTCAAGGGGGATGAAGCTACCACCCTCGGAAGGAAACACACATGATGGGGGTGGAGAGGCACCCTGATTATTGCGCATATCATCGGAAAATCTCACACCCCACGGAGGAGTGCGATGCCTTTAAGATATGGTGGCAAGGATATGTTGCTCATCGGCAACATTTTAAGCGCATGAAACGCAAGATCCGTTGGGAGCGAAGAAGTACCATCGATGGGCACAACAGAACTACTGGCAACTGTTACATGGTTAACGCCAGGGAGTCACAAGTTCTCACCTTTGGGAGCGACTCTGATGAAGAAATGGCTCTGGGCCCTCTTTTTAAAGAATCTGTTTTAGGAAAAGAGGAGAAATCGGAGGCCTGCGAGAACATTCAGCTGCGCAATCGCACACTCCCAGAAAAGAATCTCGGGCCCGCGAGTAGAAAAGATAAGGGAAAGGAAAAGGTCACTGAAGATATCACTTTAGATGACCAAGTCATGAGAGAGCTGGCTGCCAAAGACCCTCCTAGAAAGGGTAAAGTGGACTATAACATCCTAGCGCACCTAAGGAAGCTACCTTCTCAGCTTAGCATTCTCGATGCCCTCCTATTATCAAAAGAAGCGCGAGACTCACTAAGTAAGGCGTTACAAGAACCTGAGCAATTCCAAACCTTCCTCGCCACTGAAAAGATGAGGGATGAACTGGAGGAAGTGCATGCGGCCGACATCAACTTTGGTGATGAAGACCTCCTTCTCGGGACGCGCGACCACAACCGTCCCCTATATGTCTCCGGATACTGCCATGATATCAAGATAGGCAAGATCCTGGTGGATAATGGATCCTCCGTCAATCTCCTTAATGTTCGGGTGTTGAAGGAAATCTGCATGAGTGTGCAACACCTCGCTCGTGACAAAATTACTATCTCAGGTTTCGATTCATAATCGTCGCGGACTCTCGGATCTGTGATACTAACATTACGCTTTGGACTTCTCGTCACAGACATCAAATTCCATGTCATTGACGCCAAGACCTGCTATAACGCCTTGCTCGGTCGTCCTTGGTTACACGAATATAACATCATCCCTTCTACACAACATCAGTGTATGAAGTACTTTAAGGATGGTTTCGAGTATACCGCAACAGGTGAGTTAAACCCATTTTCCGTGAACGAAGTCCGCAAATACGAAGATGCGAAGTACTTTTTGCCAGATTTCGAGGATACAGAAAGGTGTCACAATCCGGAGAACAAAGCCGCCGCCGCCACCCCTGTTTTCGGGAGCGATACCGAAGAAGAAGAAGAGATAGTTTATGCAGGGCCATCTCAACGCAACAACCTGGGGATGCCCGCCCCCATGTTAGTCTTCGGAAGTGATTCAGAAGATGAAGTTAATGCTGTGTTCTCCAATCGGCTGCCAATACAAGCACCCCCTGGCGATGACCATAGTTTGCAAATCACCATGGTACCGCGAGAACACTACAAGAATCTCGACACGCTTCAGGCTCATAATGTGCAGGACCTGCAAACATTTTACGTCCCTCCCAGGCAAAGGGGTGAGAAGGTGATCCTATTCTACCGATCCTCAGAGTCGAAAATAGAGAAAGAGATCTGGCATGGCGCGGATGCTACACTTGACAGGCTCCAACCCATCCGTCTGCCCAGATACTATACAAATGGATTAAAGAAGCTACTGAAGCGCCAAGGAGTACCCTTAAAACAGACTGTTCGGAAGGCTCGGTTCTACAACAGGATTTGGGATGTCCCCGGGACTCAACGCAAATTGCCCAATGGGAAAATGGAAACACTCGGGCTTGGATACACAAGAGCCGGAAAACGGGAACGGGCTCACAGCAGCTACGCTATATATACCTTTGATGAAGAGGAGGACGCCTCGTCGGGAGATGCCAACCCCTCATCAAAACTAGACCCCGCGATTGAAGCGCCGAGTCCGTCGTTTGAAGAACGAATGGGCAAGCCTATCAGGAAAGTGGGTCAGAAAGCTCGGGAAGACCACAACCGCGAAATGGCCATCTATGAAAAGGCCAGGACGCAACGTCTATTCCAACAGGCTGCAAAAGACAAAGACGCTCATCCTCGTCAATCCGTTGTACGAAAGGCCCGACGCAGAGACGGAAATAAATCAAGAAGCGGAAAGAGGAGCCGACAACAACGACGCAAGATTAGAGGGTTACGTGGTCGGGTGTTGTACGACTCGGATCTGTCCCTCATGAAGAAGATGAGTCGAGCGTACTCCTTCCCCCGAGACAAGATGGAGAAGTTACTCAAGCTCGCTATAAAACATCAAATGATCGCGCTTCCAGAGTCTAGACATCCTGAGCAAGCTAACAAGGCTTCTCATCCGGGCTATTGCTCTTATCACCGAGCCATAGGACATCCTATCGAAGACTGCTTCACCTTCAAGAACTGGGTCGAGGACCAGTACCAACAGGGCAGATTCGCTTTATCCGACGGCTGGAGGGTAACGCCGCCACAAAAGCATGAACCCAAGGCCGCAAGAGCAGAACCGGGTCCACCTCAGTCCGGGGAGCGGGTTCGCACCTGTTATACGATTACGATATTAGGAGAAGAGCCCGAGAACGTAGATGACCTTCCCCGGTGCTTTGAGAACAGCGATGATGAGGTGATCTCAGAATTTCCGCCCGCTCCGAAAGAACTGGAAGATGGTATACATACTACTGCAGATAACCTCAAGAAGATTGAGTTGGGATCGGCAGACGACCCGCGACCGACATTTGTCAGCGAGCTGTTATCCGAAGAAAGGGTGGCTGCGTTAAAGAACGTGCTTCTACGGCATAAAGACTGCTTCGCGTGGAACTACTCCGAGATGCCAGGATTAGATCCGGAGATTGCTGTGCATAAATTAGCAATATCTCCAGATATCAAGCCAGTCAAGCAGGCGCCAAGGAGGATGCGACTCGAGCTTGAGATGAGCATCAACGCCGAAGTCAAGAAGCTGATCGATTCTGGATTTATCCAAGAAGTCCAATATCCCGACTGGATCGCCAATATCGTCCCGGTAATGAAGAAGAATGGGACGGTACGCATATGCGTGGATTTCAGGGATCTCAATAAAGCCTGTCCAAAGGATGATTTCCCGGTGCCGGTAACCGAGCTAATGATAGATAACACGTCCACTCACGAGGTTTTCTCCTTTATGGATGGTTCGTCAGGATACAATCAGATAAAGATGCATCCCGAAGACCAGAAGCACACCGCTTTCCGGACCCCTTTGGGTATATTCTGCTACAGGGTTATGCCCTTTGGTCTAAAGAACGCTGGCGCTACCTATCAAAGGGCCATGACAAAGATCTTTGATGACCTCATACACGACGTCTTCGAGTGCTATATCGATGACCTCGTAGTAAAGAGCATGTCATACGAAGATCATTTAAAGCATCTGGAGACTGTATTTCGACGCCTTCGGCAATATAATTTGAAAATGAATCCCCTCAAATGCGCGTTTGGAGTCTCCTCGGCCAAATTCCTGGGATTCATCGTTCGACACCGAGGTATTGAAATAGATCCGTCAAAGATTAAAGCGATCATGGAAATGCCTCCGCCAAGAACCCTCAAGCAGTTGCGGTCTCTCCAGGGAAAGCTCGCATACATCCGGCGGTTTATCGCTAATCTTTCGGGCAAATGCCGTCCTTACAGTCACCTGATGAAAAAGGAAACTCCATTCATTTGGGATCACAAATGCCAAGGTGCACTAGACGAGATCAAGCAGTACCTGCAGAACCCTCCGATGTTGGCCGCGCTGGTCAAGGAAAAACCCCTCATTCTTTATACGACCGCCCTCGAAGGTTCCTTGGGCGCGTTATGGGCACAAGAGAACGATCAGGGGAAAGAGAGAGTACTCTACTACTTAAGTAGGGTTCTACTGGGGGCAGAAAGCAACTATCCCATTGAAAAACATTGCTTGGCGTTAATCTTCGCGATAACAAAGCTCAGCCACTATGCGTTGGCGCATGATGTCCGTCTCATTTCAAAAGTGGATCCCCTTAAATACTTGATGTCGAAAGCCATATTGACGGGACGACTCGCTAAGTGGGCCCTGCTCTTGATGGAGTTCTCGATAACGTATCAACCTCTCAAGGCAGTGAAAGGCCAGGCCATTGCCGACTTTCTCGCTGAGCACCCAATACCGGCCGATTCTCCTCTGAACTGTGATCTGCCGGACGAGCATGCATTTGATGCGATTAGCGGCGGAAGCACCCGATGGGAACTCTATTTCGATGGAGCGTCCTCCGTAAAGAAACAGAAACAAGGTATCCCAATGATCAAATCGGGGATAGGCCTCGTCTTTGCAACTCCACAAGGAGGGATAATGCGCTTCGCCTTCTCCTTAACAGAGCCGAGGACAAACAATGAAGCTGAATACGAAGCTCTGATAGCAAGACTTGAAATCGCCATCGACATGGGAATTGAAGACCTCCTTATAAACGGGGATTCTCAGCTGGTCATTAGTCAAGTAAATGGTGACTACCAAACGTGCAAGCCGGAGTTGCTGAAGTACGTTGAAAAGGTGCAACAACTATTGACCCAAATTCTCTCCTATACTTTGGAGAACATACCGCGCGCGGAAAACAGCAAAGCAGACGCGTTGGCTAAACTTGCTAAAGAACTGGCTGATGAGAACCTCGATGACGTCAGAATCGTGGTACAAAGCCGTCGAGTGCTCGCCCAGGCGGAAATACCTTCGGAATCACCCGAAGAGAAGGGAGTGACTGAGCAGACGACCCTACAAATAAAAGACCATGAGAAGGCCGAAGACTGGAGGGAAGTCTTCATAGACTACTTTAAGTCCCACCGAATGCCCAAAGAAGCGTCCTTAAGACATCAGCTCACGAAACGAGCTCTATCTTTCGCTTTCGTCAACGATATTCTATACAAGAGATCGTTTGATTCTCTATGGCTGAGATGCTTAGGACCTGACGAAGCAGAAAGAGTCATTCAGGAAGTTCATGACGGACTTTGCGGTTCTCACCAAGCAGGCCCAAAGATGAAGTTAAAAATTAAACGGATGGGTTACTACTGGCCCACGATGATCCAGGACTGCCTCGAGTATGCGAAGCAATGTCACTCATGCCAGATTCATGGAGACTTTATCCACCAACATCCGAATCCACTACATCCAACGGTGGCTAGTTGGCCATTCGAAATGTGGGGGACTGACATAGTCGGCCCCATTGAGCCAGCATCATCCCGGGGACACCGTTTTATCCTGGCGACAACTGATTACTTCTCCAAATGGGCAGAAGCAGTACCACTGAGGGAAGTGAAGACGGAGAATATCCTCCATTTCTTCAAGACGCACGTCATCTATCGGTTCGGAACTCCACAGCGGATTATCTCCGATAATGGGCCGGCCTACCGAAGCCATAAGATTAGCCGCTTCGCACAGCAGCACAATATAGACTGGAGATATTCTTCGGTTTACAATCCACGAGCTAACGGTCTGGCCGAGGCCTTCAATAAGACCTTGACGAAGATCATAAAAAAGACCGTTTCCAGGAATAAGAGAGACTGGCACGAAAGGCTGCAAGAAGCCCTCTGGGCTTATCGAACTACATTCAAGACGGCCACGAACACAACGCCGTACGCGTTGGTATTTGGGACGGAAGCAGTGCTCCCCCTCGAGATAGAGTTACCCTCTCTACGAGTAGCAGTCCACCACGAGCTGACGAACGAAGAAAATGCTCACCTTCGGCTTGAGGAGCTTGATGCCCTCGACGAAACCCGGCTCATAGCGCAACAACATCTAGAGGCCTACAAAGCAAAGATGACGCGCTCGTACGAAAGATTGACCAGGCTGAGGACATTCCGCCAAGGCGAACTCGTACTAGTGGTCAAAAGACCTATGATCCCCAATCGTGCCAAGCGAGGAAAATTTGAGCCAAACTATGAAGGCCCGTACATCATAGACAAGGTCTACCAGGGTGGAGCCTACCTACTCATGGACATGCACGGTGAAAGGCCTTTCAGGCCAATAAACGGCCGCTTCTTAAAGAAATACTACGCTTGATAAGCCACAGCCTGGGTCAATGATAGATGACGACGACTATGTCCGCTCACTATCTTCCTAGGCTCAGACTTTACAAGCAGCAGCCGGCCTTCCCATAACGGCGGACCGAAACGTCCTTAAACTAACGGCGGACCGAAACGTCCTTAAACTAACGGTAGACCGAAACGTCCTTAGACTAACGACTGACCGAAACGTTCTTAAACTATCGACGGACCGAAACGTCCTTAAACTAACGACGGACCGAAACGTCCCTAAACTACTACCGCAGCATCCTTAGGCTGACAAAAAAAAGGGGAGAAAAAGAAAAATAAAAAAAAAATGAAAGAAAAAACGGTATGTCCATAAGCAAAATGGGCACGGATGAAAACCCGAAAGGGCTCCGTGAGTAAAAACAGCAGGGCTGCCGGCAAGTGTTCGTGAAAACCCGAAAGGGCGCGACCTTGTTAAAAAAACAAAAAGTGAAAAAGAATAAAAAAAACGGTACGTCCATAAGCAAAATGGGCACGGATGAAAACCCGAAAGGGCTCCGTGAGTAAAAACAGCAGGACTACCCGCGAGTGTTTGTGAAAACCCGAAAGGGCGCAACCTCGTTTAAAAGACACTTGTAGGGTCCTCTCGACCTTGTAAGGAGAAACCACCTGCGTGAGATCCTTACGACTCACAAAGGAGCAACACATTTAGGGATCCTCATGATTCCTAAGGAGAAAATACACTTACGAGATCCTCACGACTCGTAAGGAGAATTCTCTTATGGGACCCTCACGGCTCATGAGATTTGAAAGTCTTAAGTTACAGAAACCTAAACCTGTTCTTAAGCAAATCCTCCACAACCTTCGATATTGCCCTACAAGAGGCTCAATACTGACCCTTGTATACAATCCACGGGCGCGAAAAAACATTTCCCCAGCAAAGTCCAACCCTTGTAGGTCCTCTCGACCCATAAGGAGAAAGCCCTCTTGTAGGATCCTTACGACTTGCAGAGGAACATACACTTAGGAATCCTCACGATCCCTAAGGAGAAAATAAACCTGCAAGATCCTCACGACTTGTAGGGAGAAATACCTTTGTGAGACCCTTACGGCTCATGAAGTCAAAAGCCTTGGTCGACAGGACCCTTAACCCTGTTTACTAAGCCACCTTTGTTCAATATCGACAGAGGCAAATGATGATTCGCTCCTGGCAGCATCCCAGTTGCAGCGGTGCTGATGCCGAAATCGGTGTCTAAAATCCAAGCTTGCGGCGAAAAAGCTAACAAGCCACACATGCCTACGAAATAGCCGAAATGATGGGGCAACTTGCAATAAAAAACAGCAAGTAAAAATGTATGCATGAAAAATAGCCGAAATGATGGGGCAACTCGCAATAAAAAACAGCGAGTGAAAATAAAAAAATAGCTGAAATGATTGGGCACCGCGAAAAATAGCCGAAATGATGGGGCAATCGCGACCTTCGCGATATAAAAGCTGAAACGATAGAGCATCGCGGAAAAAGAAATAAAATAAAAATAAAATATATGCCTTACAGGTGATGTTCCATCACACCCTGTATACAATCCAATGGCATAAACAAAAAGGGAACATACCTCCCTCCCCCAGGTTTCACCTAAGAAAGAAGCTAAATCTCGACGGGCCACAGGCGACCTAGAGATCATCCCAACACTCGTCTCGTAACAACAGACACAACTTCAAGCTAAGCGGAACAGCGGCAACTCCCAGTTCCATGGCTCGGTGGTATACATATCGCCAACAGTCAAATCTCCATCCCGGGAAATGCGGATACAATCAGCAAAATTCCTGGTTACGTGGAACGCGGATAATGTCACTCTTTGACCCCGTGGAAAACGTCCAGAGCGGAGCCTAGTCCTCGCCGAGCACGGCAGTGAACCCGTGTGAAGCATCTAGTGCAAACTTCCTGGTCACATGGAACGCGGATAATGTCACTCTTTGACCCCGTGGAAAACGTCCAGAGCGGAGCCTAGTCCTCGCCGAGCACGGCAGTGAACCCGTGTGAAGCATCTAGTGCAAAATTCCTGGTTACATGGAACGCGGATAATGTCACTCTTTGACCCCGTGGAAAACGTCCAGAGCGGATCCTGGTCCTCGCAGAGCACGGCAGTGAACCCGTGTGAAGCATCCAGAGCGGAGCCTAGTCCTCGCCGAGCGCGGCAGTGAACCCGTGTGAAGCATCTAGTGCAAAATTCCTGGTTACGTGGAACGCGGATAATGTCACTCTTTGACCCTGTAGAAAACGTACAGAGCGGAGCCTAGTCCTCGCCGAGCACGGCAGTGAACCCGTGTGAAGCATCTAGTGCAAAATTCCTGGTCACGTGGAACGCGGATAATGTCACTCTTTGACCCCGTGGAAAACGTCCAGAGCGGAGCCTAGTCCTCACCGAGCACGGCAGTGAACCCGTGTGAAGCATCTAGTGCAAAATTCCTGGTCACGTGGAACGCGGATAATGTCACTCTTTGACCCCGTGGAAAACGTCCAGAGCGGAGCCTAGTCCTCGCCGAGCACGGCAGTGAACCCGTGTGAAGCATCTAGTGCAAAATTCCTGGTCACGTGGAACGCGGATAATATCACTCTTTGACCCTATGGAAAACGTCCAGAGCGGAGCCTAGTCCTCGCCGAGCACGGCAGTGAACCCGTGTGAAGCATCTAGTGCAAAATTCCTGGTTACGTGGAACGCGGATAATGTCACTCTTTGACCCCGTGGAAAACGTCCAGAGAGGATCCTGGTCCTCGCAGAGCACGGCAATGAACCCGTGTGAAGCATCCAGAGCGGAGCCTAGTCCTCGCCAAGCGCGGCAGTGAACCCGTGTGAAGTATCTAGTGCAAAATTCCTGGTCACGTGGAACGCTGATAATGTCACTCTTTGACCCCGTGGAAAACGTCCAGAGCGGAGCCTGGTCCTCGCCAAGCACGGCAGTGAACCCGTGTGAAGCATCCAGAGCAAATACCGGACTGTGGAGTCCTTAAAATCCACGGACTATGACGTCCTTAACCTCGACCGTGATGTCTTAAAACTAACGATCAACCACCCCGATCCCCTACGGATTCTGTCTTGGTTTAAGGGTACATCTCTTCACTCCTTTGATACCTGGCATTGTAATTCCTCAATGTCTTCAAAGAGGTGACGGGTCCCTGCAACCAAACATCGGACTGTGGAGTCCCTAAATCCACGGACTATGAGGTCCTTAACCTTGACCGTGATGTCTTAAAACTAACATCAGACTGTGGAGTCCCTAAATCCACGGACTATGAGGTCCTTAACCTTGACCGCGACGTCTTTAAACTACAATACCTGGAGAAACCCCTAATTCCGTAAAACACGGACAAGGGTGACCGCATCCAACACTTACAAGTCCTCACGACCTGTAAGGAAGAAAAACTCTCTTGTGGGATCCTTACGACTCTCAAGGGAAAACCCGCTTAAGGATCCTCACGATCTTTAAGAAGAACTCACACCTATGGGATCCTCTCGACCTGTAGGGAGAAAAACTCTTGATGAGACCCTCGTGGCTCATAAGATGCAAAAGCCTTAGGAAGCAGATCTTAATCCTGAGTCCTGAGCCATTGCTGTCCTGCAAGGAGATCAAGATAGAATATCCGCAGAATACATTCAATGAAAAGGAGACACATCATTGAGAAGAAAAATGTATCTTTTATTCATAAACCAAAATGGGTACAAAGTACAATTCATGGAAGAAACAAAAAGAAAATACTCTCATCCATGAGTATGTACAAAAAGGAAGGAAAAGATACAAATGTTTCAAGCCGGCGGGCGATTCAGCAGCTTGGTCAGCTCATCCTGCTTTTGTTGGACCATGGCTTCATGACGCAAGATCTCCAAAATACGAGCCTCCGTCTGAGCTTGTTGGGCCTGATATGAAGCAAGCCGGGCTTCAAGCTCTTTCTCAGTGGCCTTATGAGCCTCGACCCTCTCACGAGTGAACGTGGCAGCTTTATCGAGAGCCACCACCTCTTTGTGGACTCCTGAAGCACCCGCCAGAGTTCGTATGCTTTGTTGGCCTTGGCTGTGAGGCTGGCCTGAAGCTCGCTCAGCGCCTTAGAAGCCAATGCCCTTTCCGAAAATTTACGGCCGAGCCCTTTTCTCGCACAACAATATGTTTGCTACGTGTCGCTCTATCAGGCCACGTAAACTCGCTTTCGTGACCGCGGCCTTGGAAACAAGACATTTACAAGATCGTATAAATGGGCTTCCAGTCGACGGGAATAATCGATCTAAAACGCGCTCACATCACCTGACGTGAAAGGCAACAAGAAAGGAAGGTGATGATAGCATTCGCAATTAAATAAAGTTCTCATGAGAAGAATACAAAGTTTATTTATGCAAGCAGAAACATACATGCTAGCACCCAGCCTACATGGAATTTCGGCATAAAGCGTAGAAAAGGAGGGACTAATTTAAAAATGTTCTACGCTAACGAAAAAGATCACCAAACAAGGGATCAGAAATACAAGGGTTAACAAAACAAAGAACAAGGTTCTCCATCTCTCTCTCTGCTCTCTCTAACACATCAAAGCGACGGTTCTCACGAGAAGTCGCTTCCCATTGATTGGCACCATGGCCATCTGCAAAAGCAGACATAACAGCTCGTCGGGCTCTTATCTCGCTTAGCAGATGAATTGAGCAGTCCTTCAAAGCCTGAGTAATCAGGCACGCCTCATGAAAGCCCTCGAGCTTTTCTTCCGCCGCATCAAGCATCGCCAGGGTCATCTCTGCCGGGTGAGGAGGAATGTCGGCAAGCACGGCCGTGAGGATCATCCGGAGCCAAAGGGAACCCATTGGGAGGGGAGACCCCCTACGGATCGAGAGTTCATACATGGCCGAGTCGCATTCATCGTCGGTAAGGAGTGGATCCACCAACCGGGCGGCAAAGCGGGGGAGCATCTCCTCGATAGGAACTTCCCATGGCTGTCGACGAGCGTGCGGACGATTGCAGGCCATGGCACTCGTTTGTCTCTCAAGACAAGTTACAAAAAAATAATAATAATAATAAATCTCTCCGTAAAGGGAAAAGAAAGCTATAGCCTCATATATAAAGAAGTGTATTAAGTGCTGTGCGCGGAAAATCTTGCATGGTAAAGCTATTTCCAAGGCCAAAAAAAAGGAAAGGCATCTAAAATCAAGGAGATGCAATTATTTCCAAGGCCCTTTCTCTGCACTGAAAATACGGCATGGGAAAATTTTGTGAACAGCCCCATCAAGGGACCCCACGTGCAGAACACGTGAGGCCTAAACCTGATGTACACTTAAAATAAAATATATGGAGTAGTACCCTGCATATTAAAAGCACAAACAACAACAGTAGCAAAATGATAAAATCCCAGAGAAAAGGCATGCATATTTCAAGAGGTTCATACAAAATATAGAGGACACATTTACAATGGTAAAACTTCAGATGCGGGGCATGGGTTGAGAAACTCAAAATTAACTTTATTCAAGATCTTCCAAGCATTTCGAACCTCCCGAGTATGCTTCCTCTCACGATCACAAGCATCGGGGTCCCCGCGGATGTCCTCTACCCTCCGGTAGGCGGCAAGTATGGCTGATTGCTGAAAAATCTGATGCAGGAGATCAATGAGATTATCCCGCCTTCTCTTTGAGATCAAGTGCATCAGATATACCGAGTGTACTTTATCCTCGGCGGCGTCCAATGCCCCAAGCGGCATACCAGCACAGAATAAAGGGAGGGCCTCCCTGATCGCCAGCACGATCAGCCTCAGAAGAGAAGAGCGACGGGGGAGTAGCCGATGGTTGTACTCATCAAAGCGGCTCATGATCTCGGCACATTGAGCATCGGTGAACTCCTGGTTCTGACTGCGGCCCAGTGCACGAATATTCCCATAGGAAATGATCTCGTCAAGACCATACAGATGGGCATCCATGATACCTGAAATAAAGGTCATGAGAATCATTAGAAAACTCCTGTTTCATTAATTGCAGAAGAACAACCTCGGGCCAAGAGACCCCAGGAAGCCTCTGCATGAAGAAATCAAGTCCTTCATTGGAATTAAAATTCCTTATTAAGAAAAGGGAATTAAATTCCCAAAAACATTTTTGGATGGAATTAAATTCCATGGAGTTGAAACGCCATCATCATCTTCCCAAAGATCATCTAAACCCTAAGAGATCTACAGTTTGAAGGTTAAGCGGTTTCATGTTCTTATGAAAAAAAAACATGAAGAAAAAAAAGGTAAAAACCCTTGTTTTGGATTTAAAATCCAGAGGAATGTGAAGGTCCATCGTTTGTCCAAGAACATTACCTGAGGAAAAGAATTCTTTTCGAACAGAGTTAAACTCTGAAAATTGTTTCAAGACAGAGAACTAAGCTCTGGAAGCGAGAATTAAATTCTCAAGGAAAAAGTTCTCAGAAGAAGAAGATGAGCAAAGTGAAGGCTTCTATGAAGAGACAGAGGTATTTATAGAAGGCAATGGAAACGTTTCATTTCCCCATATCCCTAAAGGAATCCAATGGTCGCAAGAGGTGACAGCGTTGCACTCACGTGCTGACACGTGAGAACAACGCTGTAGGGGCATTTGTTTCCTGATTTAAAATCAGGAAAGCTTATGGAAAAAGCTTCAGAAGAGGGTCACGTGCTTACACGTGACCAGCAGTCACGTGTTGGCACGTGACACCCAAAAGTACCGGCAAAGCAAGTTCAGTTTCCCAACTACATCAAAGAGAAGGGCTTCAGTAAGGGTCACGTGCTCCCACGTGACCTGGGTTACGTGTCGGCACGTGACATTTAAAAACAGAAGAACATATTTCTTCTCTCTTTGATAGAGGATCTGCAAAGTGCACATCTCCCCTTGAGGCTGAGAATTTAATTCTCAATGGGTTGAGATCCTGCCATGCAGATCCAAAACATAGAGAGGGAATGGAAGCATGAGAATTTAATTCTCACAGAACTATAGGAATTTAATTCCTTTAAAATAAAACTAGGGCTTGACCCTGTGTTATGAGAATTTAATTCCTTCAGAACAAAAAGAAACAGGGTTTAACCCTAATTAAGAACCTAGTTCTGTTGGAACAGCGGGGATTTAATTCCCTTGATCATAATTTAACAGAGAGTGGGAATTTAATTCCTTAAAAGCTTTTATTAGGGTTTAACCCTATTTAGTTCTTCACATGTATGAGGAATTTAATTCCTACAGAAAATTCAGAGTTCAACTCTATTCCAGAATATAAATCTTCAAAAGGAAGTAGGAATTTAATTCCTCTGAAATTACTGTCAGGGTTTAACCCTACGAGGAATTTAATTCCTGGAAAAGATTAACAGATCCTCTAAACAACATACATAGAGGCAGGGTCACGTGTCACCACGTGACCCCCCAAGAGATCTACAGAAAGCCCCTTTGAGGCAGCACCCCACGTGACCCACGTGACCCTCGGCAGAAGCTTTAACATATAAGAACTTGAATGCCCGTCACGTGATGGCACGTGATGCTCTGAAAGATGCGATAATATCAGCAGAATAAATGAAGGGAGGGCGCCCTCACGTGTTGCCACGTGACCCCTCTTGCCTTAGTGTTCAACACTAAATTGGAACTCTCGAATCCAGTACTGAAACACTGTTGGGCCTTAGTGTTCAACACTAATCAAAAAAACTTTATTCGCAGTGTTCAACACTGATTACCTTAGTACTTAACACTAATCTGAGATCTCCATTGCCAGTGTTCAACACCGATCTGTTTTAGTGTTTATGATAATTTGAAAGCCTTGTTGCTGGTGTTTAACACCAATTATCTTTTAGTGTTAAACACTAACTTGTCAACCTCATTCCCAGTGTTCAACACTGATTGCTCTGTAGTGTTTAACACTAGGCTTTGGCCCAATTGGCCGAATGGATAGAGGCAAAGCCTCTCCTTCAAGAGACCAACAGGAAGTCAATATTCCAAACATGATTGGACTTAGCCCAAGCTGGCCATAAGTCCTCAATTCGTGATCAACTGGGCTAATGGGCTCATAACATAATTAATTGGTCTTGATCCCAAATTGGGCCAAGGACTATTTGATCCACTCCGGTTCTAGGGTACATCTCTTCACTCCTTTGATATTTGGCATTGTAATCCCTCAATGTCTTCAAAGAGGTGACGGGTCCCGACGACCACATATTGATATGGACTGCGGGGTCCTTAAACCCGTGTCTAATGCAAAATTCCTGGTTACGTGGAATGCGGATAACGTCACTCTTTGACCCCGCGGAAAACGTCCAGAGCGGAGCCTGGTCCTCGCCAAGCACGGCAGTGAACCCGTGTGAAGCATCCAGAGCACATACCGGACTATGGAGTCCTTAAACCCATGGACTACGACGTCCTTAACCTTGACCGAGATGTCTTAAAACTAACAATGGACCGCAATGTCCTTAAACTACCCATGGACCGCAATGTCCTTAAACTACCCATGGACCGCAACGTCCTTAAACTACCCATGGACCGCAATGTCCTTAAACTAGAACAATAGAGCCCCCGCATGCTTTTTTGTCGGATCTAAACGGTCCCGTTTAAGTTGATCTTAGCCTCAAAGATGGCTAACGTATCCTTAAACCTTCAAACAGAGTGGACTATAAATCCCCCCAATTAACTCTGGCTCGAGGGTACATCTCTGAACTCCTCTGACATCCGTCGTTGTAATTCTTCAACGTCGTCAGAGAGGTGACGGGTCCCGATGGCCATACATACGATGGACCACTATGTCCCTAAACTGGAACAATATAGCCCAAACGCTCTTTTGTCGGATCTAAACGATCCCGTTAAGTAGATCTTAGTCTCAAAGTTAGACTAACGTATCCTTAACAAACGTTTGAGTTGATCTTAGCCTCAAGTATGGCTGACGTATCCTCAAACCAAACCCCCAAACCCAAATCTAAGATAATACGGATTTGGACTAGTCCACGCCCTACGGGCGGCGACATAACTCAGTCTCCGTAAACAATTCACGGGCAACAAAGCACAAAACAAACACCCACGACACGAAGTGACCATCTGGAGAAGGAGAAAGTTGTTACCGCAAAGCGGTAGCGTAATTAACTGCAGGGGCTTGCGCCTGCAGGGAAGAGCGTCCCCACAATCAAAAACCCCTCAAACGAGGGGGAATCTGACGAAGTCTGCTACATCGGACGCATCCGTCTAAACCTTCGATACATGGTGCCATAAATCAACTTGGCATCTTCGGAGAGGTGGACGGATAGCACCAATTAGCATCTGCCCTGAGTCTCAGTGCCAGGACATCGCAGTCCTGGGCGCCGCCATTCGGAGGGGAACAGCCTTAGACCGGTTGTTCGCCAAAGCAACAAGCGGCAACCCCTCTATGAAAAGTTGAAACGTCCTTACTCATTTTCCCGGGATGAAACAAGGAGGCTGTTCGAACTAGCAGTGCGCAACAGGCTTATCACTCTACTGGAGCCGAAACACCAGCTGCAACTGAATAATACCAACAATTCTAATTACTTCCCTTACCACCAAGTATTGGGCCATCCGATCGATAACTGCTACGTCTTCAAAAACTGGGTTGAAGACCAGTACCAACAGGGCAAGTTTGCGCTGTCCGAAAACTAGAAGGTGAGCCCGCCACAACCACATGCTTCGAAAAAGATGGACACGCCGGGGGCATCATGCTCATTCATAGAGAAAGCTCAACGGACCACTATGTCCTAAAACTGGATAATAGACCAAAACGTCGTTAAACTAACAACGGACCACTACGTCCTAAAACTGGATAATAGACCGAAACGTCGTTAAACTAACAATGGACCACTATGTCCTAAAACTGGATAATATACCGAAACGTCATTAAACTAACGATGGACCACTATGTCCTAAAACTGGCTGTAGACCGAAAAGTCAGTAAACTAGAGATTCGCCTCAAATACGGCGACGACGGACCACTACGTCCTAAAACTGGATATGGACCGAAACGTCCTTAAACTAACGGTGGACCGCAATGTCCTAAAACTTGCAAATGATCGAAACGTTGTTAAACTACTCCCAACCCGCAGCATCTTCAGGCTGACGTGGTTAAAAAAAACGGTACGTCCACAAACAAAATGGGCACGGATGAAAACCCGAAAGGGCTCCGTGAGTAAAAATAGTAGGGCTACCGGCGAGTGTTCGTGAAAACCCGAAAGGGCGCGACCTCGTTAAAAAAAATAAAAAAATTAAAAATTAAAAATTAAAAAGAACGGTAAGCAAAGTAGGCACGGATGAAAACCCGAAAGGGCTCCGTGAGTAAAAACAGCAGGGCTACCGGCGAGTGTTTGTGAAAACACGAAAGGGCGCAAGCTCGTTAAAAGACACTTATAGGGTCCTCTCGATCTTGTAAGGAGAAACCACCCACGTGAGATCCTTATGACTCACAAGGGAGCAACACACTTAGGAATCCTCACGATTCTTAAGGAGAAATTACACTTGCGAGATCCTCACGACTCGTAAGGAGAACTCTCTTATGGGACCCTCACGGCTCATAAGATTTGAAAGTCTTAAGTTACAGAGACCTGAACCTGTTGTTAAGCAACCCCCATAACCTTCGATATGGCCTTACAAGTGGCTCAGTACTGACCCTTGTATACAATCCACGGGCACGAATAAAAATTTCCCTAACCAAGCCCACCCGTGACTGGGGATATGTCCCTACGGTGAACAACCCTTATAAGTCCTCTCGACTTGTAAGGAGAAAACCCATTTGTAAGATCCTTACGACTTACAGGAGAACATACACTTAGGAATCCTCACGATTTCTAAGGAGAAAACACACCTACGAGATCCTCACGACTCGTAGGGAGAAATACCTTTGTGGGATCCTTACGGCTCATAAAGTCAAAGCCTTAGTCGACAGCATCCTAACCCTATTCGCTAAGCCACCTTTGTTCGACATCGACAAAGGCAAATGATGATTCGCTCCTGGCAATATCTCCCTTGTAGCGATGCTGATGCCTAAATCGGTATCAAATTCCAAGTCCTTTCACGGCAAATGATGATTCGCTCCTGGCAATATTCCAGTTGCAGCGATACTGATGCCAAGATTGGTATCAGATCCCAAATCCCCTACTCGCGAGAAAAAATCAGCGAGCCAAAAAAAATGCATACGAAATCGCCGAAATGATGGGGCAACTTGCAAACAAAATCAGCAAGTAAAAATTTATGCATACAAAGATAGCCGAAATGATTGGGCAACTCGCAATAAAAAGCAGCGAGTAAAAAGAAAAATAGCCGAAATAATTGGGCACCGCGAAAAATAGCCGAAATGATTGGGCAATCGCGATCTTCGCGATATAAAAAGCTGAAATGATAGAGCGTCGCGGAAATAATAATAAAAAATGATGAAAATGAATGATGAAAGAATGAAACTTTTTGCCCTACAGGTGAGATCACATCGATCCCTGTATACAATCCAGGGGCACAAATAAAGAAGGAACCATACCTTCCCAACAGGCTCCATCAGAAAGCGAAGCCAAATGTCGATGGTTCACAGACAACCTAGAGACAATCTCGACATTTGTCGCAATATTGCAGACACAATGTCAACAAATGAAGCAAAGGAAGATCTCTAGCTTCAGGGTCTCGACGTCGATATCGACAAGTTAGAGATCACCAACGGCGTTTCTCCTCATTCCAACTAGATGCAGACATGACGTCAACAATCGACCTCAGAGTCACAATGAAACGGAACCATAGCAAAGTCCCTAGTTCCAAATCTTAACGACAATATCTACAGCCTAAGAATCAGCAACGTCGTTCCTTTGCAGTCCAGCAGGATGCAGATGCAACGTCAACAAGAGACCCCATGGTCGAAACAATGCGGAGTGATGGCAAAATCCCAACTCCACCTCAGCATTCGTCTCGTTACAGCAGACGCAATGTCAACAACGGCGTTCCTTCGTAGTCCAGCAGGATGCAGATGCAACGTCAACAAGAGACCCAATGGTCGAAACAAGCGGAGCGACGGCAAAATCCCAGCTTCACCTCATCATTCGTCTCGATACAGCAGATGCAATGTCAACAACGGCGTTCCTTCGTAGTCCAGCAGGATGCAGATGCAACGTCGACAAGATACCCAATGGTCGAAACAAGCGGAACGACGGCAAAATCCCAGCTTCACCTCAGCATTCGTCTCGATACAGCAGATGCAATGTCAACAACGGCGTTCCTTCGCAGTCCAGCAGGATGTAGATGCAACGTCAACAAGAGACCCCATGGTCGAAACAATGCAGAGTGACGGCAAAATCCCAACTCCACCTCGGCATTCGTCTCGTTACAGCAGACGCAATGTCAACAACGGCGTTCCTTCGCAGCCCAGCAGGATGCAGAAGCAACGTCAACAAAAGACCTCAGGGTCAAAATAAAGCAGAGTGACGGAAAAATCCCAGCTCGACCTTGGCATTCGTCTCGTTACAGCAGACGCAATGCCAGCAAATGAAGCAAAATGCCAAATTCCTAGCTTCAGGATCTTGACGGCAAGTCATATAAAGCCTGAAAGACAATCGGAGATCATCTCGCACCAGCACGGAGTGGTCACCACCTCGACGTTCGTCTCGATACAGCAGATGAAATGTCACCCTAGCTTTCTTCCCCCAGCAGGATTCGGACGCGCCAAAGCAAATGAAGCGAAGGCCAAATTCCTAGCTTCAGGGTCTTGACGGCAAGTCGTATAAAGCCTGAAAGACAATTGGAGATTATCTCGCACCAGCGCGGAGTGGTCACCACCTCGACGTTCATCTCGACACAACGAATGCAACATCACCAAAAGGAGCCACGACAAAATCACTAGTTCCAAACCTCGACGGTTCACTGGCAACCTAGAGACAACCACGACATTCGTCTCGATACAGCAGACACAATGCCGCCAAATGAAGCAAAAGGCCAAATCCCTAGCTTCGGGGTCTTGATGGCAAGTCATATAAAGCCTGAAAGACAATCGGAGATCATCTCGCACCAGCGCGGAGTGGTCACCACATCGACGTTCGTCTCAATACAACAGACGAGATGTCACGACAGCGTTCCTCCTCCAACAGGATTCGGACGTGACAAAGCAAACGAAGCGAAGGCCAGATTCCTAGCTTCAGTGTCTTGACGGCAAGTCATATAAAGCCTGAAAGACAATCGGAGATCATCTCGTACCAGCCCGGAGTGGTCACCACCTCGACGATCGTCTCGATACAGCAGATGAAATGTCACCCCAGCGTTCTTCCCCCAGCAGGATTCGGACGCGCCAAAGCAAATGAAGCAAAAGACCAACTTCCTAGCTTCAAGGTCTTGACGGCAAGTCATATAAAGCTTGAAAGACAATCGGAGAGCATCTCGCACCAGTGCGGAGTGGTCACCACCTCGATGATCATCTCGATACTGCAGATGAAATGTCACGCCAGCGTTCTTCCTCCAGCAGGGTTTAGACGCGACACTCAAACAAACGGAGCCATGGCAAAATCCCTAGTTCCAAACCTCGGCGGTTCACATGCAACCTAGAGACAACCGCGACATTCGTCTCGATACAGCAGACGCGATGCCAGAAAACGAAGCAAAGGCCAAATACCTAGCTTTAGGGTCTTAACGACAAGTCATATAAAGCCTGAAAGACTATCGGAGATCATCCCACACCAGTGTGGAGTAGTTATGACTCATCGGGGCTCTCCAAAATGAGCCCAACCTCAAGTAAAAAGCGGCATGGCAAATTCCTAACGCTTGCTCTTCCGACGGTCAAACTGCCAAGAAGGATTGCTTGAAGACGTCTTGTCCAGCCCCCGAAGGGATCAGAGACACGGCAGTCGCAGGGCTACTCGAACAGCATGATTGCCTATCGAGGAATATATTAGCTGATGCGACGGTACGACGGCCAAAACCCTAAGTACCACAGACCCTAATGAACTTCTGTCGTAAAGAGCAGAGGTTAACTGTGACATTAGGATATTCTTGCGAGAAATGCTCGATTCGTTTCGACTCGTGAGGAAATTGATGTTTTCGCGAGAACTGCTCGATTCGTCTCGACTCGTGAGAAAAAGCCTTAGGCAGTAGGGATTAAGAAACCTGTTCCCTAAGCACTGGGACCCTGTAAGTCGGCCCAAAACGGTCTCTTGCATACTATCCACGGGTCTCACTCTCCAAAGTCGAATCTCGACAAGGAGGGAAACAACCGCTTACGGGTCCTCTCGACTCGTAAGAGGGAAAATTCTCTTGTGAGATCCTTACGACTCTCAAGAGAAAACACACTTAGGAGTCCTCACGACCCCTAGGGAGAAAATACACCTAGGGATCCTCTCGACTCGTAGGGAGAAAAGTCTTTATGAGACCCTCACGGCTCGTAAAGTTGAAAAGTCTTAGGTGGCAGATCTTACCCCTGTCTCCTAAGCCATCACTGCCCTGCAAAGAGGTCAAGACGGACCATTTATGAGCCGCACCTGCCAAAACTACATGCCACTGAAATGGAGAAGTTACTCATGAGCGTATAAACTACTTCACGCCAGAGTAAGACATAAAGAAATAGAAGGGTGCAGCTCATGGAGTTGAGAGTATGGAACTATATCTCTTAAGAGTCGATATTTGAGTCAATGATAAATGATGATGCTTGTGTTCGCTCGTTATTTTATCAGATCAAGATTCTGAAAGTGATACACCAACCCGAAACTGGTCATACGCCATGCATTACTCTACACTACTTCACCCACGTATATAGTTATGTGGGCAAAGTAGTGGGGGGCATTTGTTCCCGCCAAAAATTTCTGCGCAAAGGAGTCCAAGGTATCAAATGGCAGCGATACGCTTAAGAAAATGCGAAGCAGTATCTTCCGGCCTGTATTTTGATAAACTCCCGAAGGAAAAACTGTTAAATTCTGATTGTATTGGAAGCATCTCGAAAAACCCTTCGATTTGATATATTATGGGCCTCATAATTCATCCGGGATCAAAAGTTATGAGGTATCACGTGTCCACACGTGATGGACCTTTAAGAACCCACTGGAGGAGTTAAAAGATATAATAAAAACTCAGAAAAGACCCCAATGGGGCATCTCGTGCTCACGCGCGACCACGGGTCACGTGCAGACACGTGATGGGCTCTTAAGGCCTCTAAAATAATGAATAGAATTAAATTCTAAAATCTGTTCCCTGATTAAAAATCAGAAGATATCTCAATGAGGTATCACGTGCTCAAACGTGACCAATGGTCACGTGTTGACACGTCATGGTTAAAACTGAAGCATAAATAAACGCTAAGAAAAGGACTCAATTGGGGGTCACGTGCTCACACGTGACCAAGGGTCATGTGTCAACACGTGACTGGCTTCGAAAGCCTTACGGTTAATAAAATTAAAATTCTAAAAGCTTCTAAATCTTTCCAAATGGAAAAAAGATTATGGGGACCGTTGGATTAAAGATCCAAGAGTGATTAAAAATCATCAATTTATGGAAAAAATCTTAGAGAAGGAAAGATTTCCCCTAAATCTCACCGAGAATAACAAACATAATATCTTTGGATTTAAAATCCAACGGTGAATAAAATTCACTGAATGATCTAAAGGATCATATTAATCATGAAATCAATTAAAATCTTTCAATGAAAGATTCACAAAACAAATTGATTCTCTTCCTCCTCCTATAAATAGGAGCCAAGAGAAGAGAAGAGGGATCGACCTTTTTTTTGGAGAGAAAAACAGAGAGAGGAGAATTAAATTCTCAAGAGGAAAGAAAAGAAAGGAGAATTTAATTCTCAACAAAGAAAACCCTAGGTGAGAAAAGGGAAAAATATCAACTTCAAAAAGAGAATTTAATTCTCAAAATTTAAGAGTTAAACTCTTCTGCAAATAAAGAACTTAGTTCTTTCTCTGGTTGAAGATCTGCAAAGTGCACATCTCTCCATAAATTGAGAATTTAATTCTCATTGGGTTGAGATCCTGCCATGCAGATCTAAAATATAGAGGAAGAATTGAGTTTTGAGAATTTAATTCTCACAAGAGTTATAGGAATTTAATTGCTTTGAGATAAAATTAGGGTTTAACCCTATATTGTAGGAATTTAATTCCTTCAAAATGGACAGAACTAGGGTTTAACCCTAATTGAGAACTTAATTATCTCAAACTCACAGGAATTTAATTCCCTTAAAAAAGAAATTAGGGTTTCACCCTATGCCAGAATTTAATTCTTTACATATATGAGGAATTTAATTCCTACAGAAAAGAAATTAGGGTTTAACCATATCTAAGAATATAATTCTTCAAAAGAAAAGTGGGAATTTAATTCCTTTAAAATTATTGCTAGGGTTTAACCCTATGAAGGATTTGACTCTTAAAAAGATAAAGAGATCTTCAAACATGCAAAGAACCAGAATCACGTGCTACCACGTGACCCCTGTAAAGATCCACAGAAAAGAAATTTGAGGCAATGCCTCACGTGCTCCCATGTGACTCCTAAAACGCAGAAAGAAAAGGCAAAGAAAATGAAGGCTTTGGGCGCTCTCACGTGTTATCACGTGACTCCTTGGCAAACGCTTTAACAGTCAGTGCATAAATCCCCATCACGTGTCAACACGTGACGCTCAAAATATAAGACAAAAAGTGTTTAACACTTAATTGCAGAACGAAGAAAAGGGATATGGTCCCCCTTTGGGTGCTCTCACGTGTCCACACGTGACCCCTCTGTCTTTAGTGTTTAACACTAATTTGGGGATTATATTTCCAGTGTTTAACACTGATTGTTTCTAGTGTTTAACACTAAATTGAAGATTATATCTCCAGTATTTAACACTGATTGTCTTTTAGTGTTTTACACTAATTTGAGAGTTCTACCTCCAGTGTTTAACATTGTTGTTCTCTAGTGTTTAACACTACTTTTAGCCAAATCGGCTAATTTTCCAGAGGCAAAAGGCCCTCCTCCAAATGAATCTCAAAATTGAGGAAATCAAAGACAAAATGTTGTCAGAGCCCCCAAACCTCTGTTTAGCACTGCTGAATGACGAGGGGCTGAACCCAGACAAATGTCTAATGGTCCAAAGGGCCAATATTTCAAACATAATTGGACTTAGCCCAAATTGGCCATAAGTCCTCAAATCATCTTGAACTGAGCACATCTGCTCTTTCAACCAACTCATTGGTTCAAGGGTACATCTCCGAACTCCACTGATATTTGTCGTTGTAATCCTTCAACGTCTTCAGAGAGGTGATGGGTCCCGACAACCATACATTCAATGGTCCACCACGTCTCTAAACTGGAACTTGGACCACCATGTCCCTAAACTGGCAATGGACCACCACGTACCTAAACTGGCAATGGACCACCACGTCCCTAAACTGGAACTTGGACCACCATGTCTCTAAACTGGTAATGGACCACCATGTCCCTAAACTGGCAATGGACCCCCTATGTCCCTAAACTGGAACAATAGAGCCCAAATGCTCTTTTGTCGGATCTAAACGATCCCGTTTAAGTTGATCTTAGCCTCGAAAATGGCTAACGTATTCTTAAACCTTCAAACAGACTTTAGTCCCAAATTGGACTATAGATCTCCCAATCAACTTTGGTTTAAGGATACATCTCTGAACTCTTCTGATATCTGTCGTTGTAATCCTTCAACGTCGTCAGAGAGGTGACGGATCCCGACGGCCATACATTCAATGGACCACTATGTCCCTAAACTGGAACAATAGAGCCCAAATGCTCTTTTTTGATCTAAATGATCCTGTTAAGCTGATCTTAGTCTGGAAATTAGACTAACGTATCCTTAACAAACGTTTAAGTTGATCTTAGTCCAAAATGAGACTAACGTATTCTTAAACTAAAACCCCAAACCCAAATCTAAGAAAATATGGATTTGGACTAATCCACGTCCTACGGCGACAACATAAATTAGTCTCCGTATACAATCCACGGGCAACCACAAACAAAAAAAACACCCACGACACGAAGTGACCATCTGGAGAAGGAGAAAGTTGTTACCGCGATGCGGTAGCGTAATTAACTGCAGGGGCTTGCGCCTGCAGGGAAGAGCGTCCCCACAATCAGAAACCCCTCAAGCGAGGTGGAATTTGACGAAGTCTGCTATATCGGCCGCATCCATCTAAACCTCCGATGCACGGTGCCATAAATCAACTTGGCATCTTCGGAGAGGTGGACGGATAGCACCAATTAGTATCTGCCCCGAATCTCAGGCAAGACATCTGTCTTGGCCGACATTCGGAGGGGAATAATGACGTCCTTAACCTCGACCGTGATGCCTTAAAATTAATACCGGACTGTGGGGTCCTTAAACTCATGGACTGACGTCCTTAACCTCGACCGCGATGTCTTAAAACTAACACTGGACTGTGAGGTCTTTAAGCTCACAGACTATGAGGTCCTTAACCTCGACCGCAATGTCTTAAGACTAACAATGGACCGTAATGTCCTTAAACTAATTATTGACCGCAATGTCATTAAACTAAACAATAGAGCCCAATTGCTTTCTTGTCGGATCTAAACGATCCCGTTAAGTTGATCTTAGTCTAAAATTAGACTAACGTGTCCTTAACAAACGTTTAAGTTGATCTTAGACTCAACTAAGGCTAACGTAACCTTAAACACAACCCCCCAAAACCCAAATCTAAGAAAGATACGGATTTGGACTAATCCACGTCCTACAGGCGACAGCATAACTTAGTCTCCGTATACAATCCACGGGCAACCGAACACAAAACAAACACCCACGACACGAAGTGACCATATGGAGAAGGAGAAAGTTGTTACCGCGATGCGGTAGCGTAATTAACTGCAGGGGCTTGCGCCTGCAGGGAAGAGCGTCCCCACAATCAAAAACCCCTCAAACGAGAGGGAATCTGACGAAGTCTGCTACATCAGCCGCATCCGTTTAAACCTTCGATACATGGTGCCATAAATCAACTTGGCATTTTCGGAGAGGTGGATGGATAGCACCAATTAGCATCTGCCCCTAGATTCTGGAAAGACGTTCAGCCTTCCCGGCTTCTGGCGGTTAACAGCCGGTAGTCGTTTTTAAAGACAAGGGTGATATTTCAAAGCCTCTGCGAGCCTCATCAAAGGCTGAAGAGGAAATGATCCCAAAAGTAAAACTGAACACATATATCGCTCAGCAAAAATTCTTGAAGAGAGATGATAATCATCTGATGATCAAGGGTCCTATTTATAGGCGTTGAAGCGCCTCCTCAACTTCTGAGTTGATCCAAGGGCTCAGATGTTGCCACCGCTGCACTCACGTGTGCGCCATGTGAGGGCAACGGTGGGGGGGCATTTGTTTCCTTCAATCAGAGCAAAGCTCTGTTTGAATTTCAAAATTCAAAAATTGAAGCAACGTTTTAGATCTCTTGCGCTGCGCGCCACGTGTCAAAAGCAGACACGCCAGCGCCAGGAGCGCTGCGCCCTAAGCAGCGCAACCCAATCAGAGCAAAACTCTGTTTCAAAATTCAAATTTTAAAAATAGAAGCAACGCTTCAGATCCCTTGCGCTCTGCGCTGCGCGCCATGTATTAAACACAGACGCGCTAGCGCAGTTGCGCTGCGCTCTGCGCTGCGCGCCACGTTTCAAACGCAGGCTCGCTAGCGCAGTTGCGCTGCGCTCTGCGCTGTGCCAGCGCTGGAATTTAAAGAATTCCCCACCGTTAGATCAAAAGATCTAATAATAATAATAAATTATTAATTAATCAGAATTAAAATTTTGTTCTGGAAAGATCTTTCCAATCTTATTAAAATAAGAAGATTATTTTCTATAAAACAGAAGCCTTAGGATCAAAGATCCAACGGTGGGAAATATTCCCAAATCAATCAGAGAAAAATCTCTTCAACTAATTTAACAAATCAATTGGCCCTATATAAAGGCCCCAAGACTTCAAGTCTCATAGAGAGAGAACCCTCTGCAAACTTTGAAAGAAGAACTCAAAGAGAAAGAAAGGCAAGCCTTTGAAGAAAGAAAATCATTTTCTTCATCTTTAAAGGTAAAGAATTATATTCTTGAAGAACAGAGATGAAACATCCCATTAAAAAAGAAGAATCATCTTCTAAAAAGATCAGAGATCTAAGAAGAAGATCAAGATCTTCAATAGAAAAGAAAAAGATCAAAAGATCTAATCATAAAAAAATAAAAGAAGTAATTTACTTCATTAACAGATCTTTTGATCTATAAAGGCAGAGCCTTTTGATGAGAACAAGAACTTTGGTTCTTGGATCTTGAGGCAAGGCCTCCTTTGAAGAACAAAAAAACTTGTTCTTTGATCTTAATTTGATCAAAAATGCGCTCTGCACTATCGGATAGTGCCTTGCACTTTTGAATTGCGCCTTTGCGCTTATTGGACTGGCGCACAGCGCCAAAACGTGCCACGTGTCAACCACAGAACCGTTTGCGCTTTGCGCTTCTAAATATAGCGCACTGCGCTCTTGGACTGGCGCACTGCGCCAGAGCGCGCCACGTGTCACTCACTGGCGCACCCATAAATTGGCACAGCGCACCTATAAAGCGCAGTGCGCTAACAGACTTGCGCTTAGCGCTGAGCGTGACACGTGTCACCTTTGCATGCGCTAGCGCAATGCGCTCTATAATTGGCGCAAAGCGCCTGACAAGCCACGTGGCGCACTATCAGACCACTATTTTGCCCCTGATAAATGCTATGCATCCAATGTCAGAGCCTAATGCTATACATTATTAAAAGGGCAGAGCCCAAATAAAGGCCTAACAGGCCAAACATGAATAAAATGTTAAACATTTTTAACCGGACTTAGCCCAATTCTGGCCATAAGTCCTCAATATAAATTAAACTGAGCACAACTGCTCTTCCAATCAATTTACACCCGGTTCGAGGGTACATCTCTTTACTCCTCTGACATCCGTCGTTGTAATCTTTCAACGTCGTCAGAGAGGTGACGGGTCCCGACGACCACACATTGCTACGGACTGTGGGGTCCTTAAACTCATGGATTATGATGTACTTAACCTCGACCATGATGTCTTAAAACTAATACCGGACTGTGGGGTCCTTAAACTCATGGACTATGACGTTCTTAACCTCGACCGCGATGTCTTAAAACTAACACTGGACTGTGAGGTCCTTAAGCTCACGGACTAGAGGTCCTTAACCTCGACCGCAATGTCTTAAAACTAACAATGGACCGCAATGTCCTTAAACTAATTATTGACCGCAATGTCATTAAACTAAACAATAGAGCCCAATTGCTCTCTTGTCGGATCTAAACGATCCCGTTAAGTTGATCTTAGTCTAAAATTAGACTAACGTGTCCTTAACAAACGTTTAAGTTGATCTTAGCCTCAACTAAGGCTAACGTAACCTTAAACACAACCCCCCCAAACCCCAAATCTAAGAAAGATACGGATTTGGACTAATCCACGTCCTACGGGCGACAGCATAACTTAGTCTCCGTATACAATCCACGGGCAACCGAACACAAAACAAACACTCACGACACGAAGTGACCATATGGAGAAGGAGAAAGTTGTTACCGCGATGCGGTAGCGTAATTAACTGCAGGGGCTTGCGCCTGCAGGGAAGAGCGTCCCCACAATCAAAAACCCCTCAAACGAGGGGGAATCTGACGAAGTCTGCTACATCGGCCGCATCCGTTTAAACTTTCGATACATGGTGCCATAAATCAACTTGGCATTTTTAGAGAGGTGGATGGATAGCACCAATTAGCATCTGCCCCCAGATTCAGGCAAGACGTTCAGTCTTCCCGGCTTCTGGCGGTGAACAGCCCGTAGTCGTTTTTAAAGACAAGGGTGATATTTCAAAGCCTCTGCGAGCCTCATCAAAGGCTGAGGAGGAAATGATCCCAAAAGTAAAACTGGACACATATATCGCTCGGCAAATCAAAGCTCATTATGCCAGTGAGCCGCAAATAGGTTAATCAAGACTGGTCAACCGTATCCGGCATGTTACGATCAAATACAGTACCCGCCAGAGTATACACTTCCAACGTTCTACATATACAAAGGAACTGGGAATCCTCGCCAGCGCATTGCGCGATTTAAATCCATATGCGGCAATACTGGAGTAAATGATATACTGCTCCTCCGACAGTTTGTCAGCAGTCTGGAGGGCATCGCTTTCGAATGGTATGCGGAACTCCCAAATGATTCCGTGAAGACCTTCGACGAGATGGATATGCTCTTCCACCAGAGATTCTCTAGTTAGAATGAACACACTACCGTAGCGGCGTTGGTCAATGAAAGGGTTGGACTGAATGAAACCTAGGTTCAATATGTTACCCGATGGCGAAATATCTGGTCAGAATGCGAGCAACGCAAAGACGAAACTGCAAACGTGAGAATGTCCATAGCTACCCTTGACCCTAATTCAAAGGTGTTCCCATTTATGGCCCTCTTCAAGCCGACGACTTTCCAAGAGCTCATGGATAAAATGACTCGATTGGATCAGATGGGTCAAGACCCTTCATCATCCGATGAAGATGAATGAAAAACAAAAGCAATATGGCATTTTTCGCCAACGCTCAACAAAGAATGAGCGGCTCTGAAACAATCTGTCACCAAAAAGGCGACAACATGGGTTCTACACTTCGAAAGATTGGGGCGTGAATACTCGCTCCCCTGGGATATATATAGGGGCATATTGCTCACTGGTGGAATAATGTCTACGCTAGATGGTCCCTTTTTTCAAAAAACAGGAAGGATACTAAGAGATCTACAGATGGGTCCTACAATCAAGTGGAATACCCCGCTTAAACAAAAAAACAATGGGAGGGATGTGAAATCTATGTCCCACTCTGAATCAGACGATGAGGGGAAAATCCCCCAAGTCAAGTTCATTCTTCCAAAGAAGAAGAAAACTCAGCAGAAAGAGTGACGTGATATCTCGTTCCTTCGTATGTGAAGATACTTCGTCAGTGTCAGAAAAGTGACATTGATGAATAGGGGCAATTGCGTGTAAAATGCCCGGTATTTCCCGCAAAAACAACCCGATTGCTGTGGTAATAAAATAAGCAGTCCAAGAGGGTGAAGATAGCCTAAGGCGTGAAATGTCCATGCATACAAAGGACATGCAGCAGCGTCTCGGTAAGCAACCGTTGGAAGGAATGAGTTATGCAACTCCCTGACCGAATGATCGATAATGAACCGAAATGTCCTTAAACTACCGCGTCATCACAAACACGGCATGTCGCCTCAAATATAGCGATAATGGACCGAAACGTTCTTAAACTACTGCGTCGCCACAAACACGGCTCGTCGCGTCAAATATGGTGATAATGGACCGAAACGTCCTTAAACTATTGCGTCGCCTCAAACATGGCGATAATAGACCGAAACGTCCCTAAACTAGCGTGTCGTCTCAAACATGGTGATATTGAACCGGAAAGACCTTAAACTACTACGTCGCCTCAAATACGGCGTATCGTCTCAAATATGGCGATAGTGGACCGAAACTTCCTTAAACTAGCATTCCGACTAAAAAATGGCGATAATGGACCGGAACGTCCCTAAACTAGCGCATCGCCCCAAATACGGCGATATGTTCCCTTGTGGTCTATATTGCAATCGAAGTCTCAACGGCGAAAATTTCAACTCAAGTCCTACCGGCTACACAGCTACTCCAACGATGAAGCCACCTCCAAGTCCCACCGGCAAACAGATGGGTCACCTACGGCGAAATTACTTTCGTGAGTTCCATCGTTCGCAATATATATATATATATATATATATATATATATATATATATATACCTACGAGCGAAATGGGCATGAATGAAAACCCGAAAGGGCGCCGTGAGTAAAAACAGCAGGATTGCTGGGGAGTTTGTGAAAACCCGAAAGGGCGCAATCTCGTTTAAAATAAAAAAATTTAAAAAAAGAGAAAAGGAAAAAGAAAAAAAGAAAAGAAAAACGGTATGTTCACAAGCAAAATGGGCACGGATGAAAACCCGAAAGGGCACCGTGAGTAAAAACAGCAAGACTGCTGGCGAGTTTGTGAAAACCCGAAAAGGGCGCAAACTCGTAAAATAAAAAATTCATGTGCACTTGTAAGGTCCTCTTAAGCTTGTGAGGAGAAAATACCTGCGTGAGATTCTTACGACTCACAAAGGAGCAACATACTTAGAAATCCCAACGATTCCAATGGAGAAATTACACTTGCGAGATACTCATGGCTCGTAAGAAGAATTCCCCCTATGAAACTCTCACGGCTCGTAGGATTCAAAAGCCTTAAGCTATAGGGATCTAAACATGTTCTTAAGCCGTCATATTCCCCTGATATTGCCCTTCAAGCTGTCCAATATCGACCCTTGTATACATTCCACGGGTATAAATAAATATATCTCCCACCAAGTTCCACCAATGACGAGAAGTGTCCCCATATGGTGAACGACAACTGTAAGTCCTCTCGACTTACAAGGAGAAAACACTCTTGTAAGATCCTTACGACTTACAGGAGAAACACTCTTGTAAGATTTTTATGATTTACAAGAGAAAACTCACTTAGGAAACCTCATGACTCCTAAGGAGAAAATACATCTACGAGATCCTCTCGACTCGTAGGGAGAAATACATTTATGAGACCCTTACGATGCATAAAGTCAAAAAGTCTTAGTCGACAGGATCCTAACCTTGTTTACTAAGCCGTCCTTGTTCAAATTGATAAAGGCAAATAATGATTCGCTCCTGGCAATATTCTAGTGGTAGCGATGCTGAAGCCTAAATAGGTGTCAAACTCCAAGTCCTTTCATTGCAAATGATGATTCGCTCCTGGCAATATCCCAGTCGTAGCGATGCTGATGCTAAGATTGGTATCAGATTCCAAACTCGTAATAAAAACAGCAGCGAGTAACAAAAAAATGCATATCAAATAACCGAAATGATGGGGCAACTCGCAATAGAAATCAGGGAGCAAAAAATATGCATATAAAAACAGCCGAAATATTTGGGCAACTCGCAATAAAAAGCAGCGAGTAAAAATATAAAAAAAATTGTCGAAATGATTGGGCACCGCTGATAAAAAGCCGAAATGATTGGGCAATCGCGACTTTCGCGATATGAAAAGTTGAAAAGATAGAGCATCGCGACAATAAAAAATAAAATAAAATAAAATTTCATCTGCCCTGCAAGTATGTCCATATTGACACTTGTATACAATTCATGGGCACAAATGAAAAGTGAACCATATTTTCCCACCAGACTCCGTCAAAGGGAGAGCCAAGTCTTGACGGTTCATATACAATCCAGAGACTATCTCGGCGTTCCTTCTCATTCTAGCAGGGTGTAGATGCAACATCAACAAAAAAACCCAAGGGCCAAAACAGAAAAAGGAATGATGGCAAAATCCTAACTCCAGTTTGATGTGCTTCTCATGCCAGCAATGTTAGGAATATGTATGCCCTAGATGCCATTATTGTATAATATAGTGGATGCTTGTACATATATATAGAGGACTTTCTTGCTCGACATGATAGTATGCTATCTGGTTGCTTTTTATCTTAACATGTACACTTATATTATTACACTGTCTCTCTGATACATGTTGATAAAGCCCTTAGGATGTTTGCTTGACTACCAGGACAATGATGAAAATCATACTACTGGGACTTGTGTAGCCCATAAGCACATCCTTTAATAGTTCCTAGTCGAGTGGATATCGAGACAGGGCATCGATATTCCAGAGTAGACTAGTGTGTACGTTTCTTGACCCTGTATGATGTGATGGTTGATCCCATAACCATTGGTGTATGACATCAAAGATTGTACATAGATGCTCATTGGAGAATGGGTACACCGAACATGACTCGTCGAGAACTCCTAGATGCTACCATACCTATCGTCAGATAGCAGTTCTCTGGTGACACTGGTACAGGTTAGTCTGTAGACCCGAGATCGTCATAGTATCTTGTGTGGTTCCCACTGTGTTTTGATTTCCTCCCTACCACGGCTCAAAGAGTCATGTAAACATGTAGATTTTGGATATAGTCCCGAGTCACATGGAGGCAGTGAGCGATAGGAGGGGTTTTGTTTCTCCCGGTAGGGAGTTGATGTTGCACTATACTCGATTGGCTATAACAGTAAGTCTCTGGCCAGGGCTGATGAAATTTACTGGTAAGTGTTATCAGTAGTTTCTCGAACCGTTATGAGCCATATATCGGCATGACTTATCAAATTACTGGGGTCTGACGATTCCACCCCTAGACTCGATATGCGATATATCAGACGAAGAGACCGGACTATACAGTTAGTGTTACTTATAGACTTCATGGGAGTTTGGACAAGCTTGCTTGTTGATCTTCTATTCGCTCAATACCTGGATAATCGTTACGTCCAGCTAGTACCGCTGACGGCTTGTGAATGACTGATATGATCATTACCTACCGTTGGCGTATTGACGAGTTTTTAGAGTCCCACATAGAGGTTTCCTAGTTCAAGCGAAACGAAATAGGGCACATATGCTGATATGTGCGGAGGCCTGAATAAATACGAGTATGTGATACCGTATTCTAATCTGGCGGTTATTTGATATCGGTTAGGTTATATGTTATATAACCGGATTATTGAATCAAGTGTTGATTTGATAATGTGATATACAGCTAAATGATATTAGTCGGCTATATGTGATATAATCGGATTATTGAATTAAGTGTTGATTTAATAATATGATATATATTTATATTTGATATAATTATATATTAACTAATATTATTGCTCACTAATTATTTTGTTTTCTTAATATATATATATATATATATTAATATATGTATATATGATGAGGTTAATAGAGGAAATGTGCCATAGGAGGGAATTTCTTCCTATGGCGTCGGAAAAATACATGCTCCATGATTTTTTTCGACGATCGACTTACATCACTTCCATCTTTATCATCTAAGATGTGGATACACCAAATTTCATGTGATTATACCATTTTTTCACCGTTGATTTAGTTGATGCGAAATTAATGGTTTACCAACAATAGGAATTTTTACATTGCTAATTCAACGGTGAAAAAGTGGTGGAATCACATGAAATTTGGTGTATGTACATCTTAGATGATAACGATGATGATGATGGATGCCGATCGTCGAAAAAAATGATGGAGGTTGTATTTTTTCGACGCCATAGGAGGAAATTCCCTCATATGGCCTCTTTCTTCCATTATTCTCTTATATATATATATATATATATATATATATATATATATATATATTATGAAACATAGCATGGAATTTCTATTATGAAACATAGCATGAGGATTCAGTCGGGCAGCTATCCTTTCCGATTATCCTTAGCCGGCCTCCTAAGGCCCCTTCAACGCTAAGGATCAAATTCCTCCGTAGAGGCAGCCGAGCGGCTCTCCTGCTCGGCTATCCCTGGCCGGTAGCTTCCCTACTCGCAACGCTAGGGATCAAAACCCTCGCCAAGAGGTAACCGCGCAGCTTCACTGCCCGGTTATCCTTAGCAGGCCTCATACGGCCCCTCCAACGCTAAGGATCAAAGTCCTCCGTAGAGGCAGCCGAGCGGCTCTCCCGCTCGGCTATCCCTGGACGGTAGCTTCCCTACTCGCAATGCCAGGGATCAAATCCCTCGCCAAGAGGCATCCGCACAGCTTCACTGCCCGGTTATTCTTAGCAGGCCTCATACGGCCCCTCCAATGCTAAGGATCAAAGTCCTCCTTAGAGGCAGCTCAGCAGCTATCCTGCTCGGCTATCCCCGGCTGGTAGCTTCCTACCATGACCGACAGGGATCAAAAGCCCTCCCAGAGGCAGTCGAGCCTGAGGATCCCTCGCTCGGCTATCCTTCAGGACAAAAGCCCTCGCCAAGAGGCACCGGACGGTAACCCCGCCCGGCCAAGGGTCCTTGGTAGGCTTCTTACAGCCCCTCCCGCGCTAAGGACCAAAGTCCTCCCAGAGGCAGTCGAGTCCTTGCTTGGGTATCCCCGGCTGGTACCTTCCTACCACATCCGACAGGGATCAAAGTCCTTGCCAAGAGGCACTGGGAAGTAACCCTGCTAGGTCCCCGTCCTGAAGGATCAAAGCCCTCGCAAGAGGCAACCGAGCGGCTGTCCTGCTCGGTCAACTCCGGCTGGTAGCTCCCTACCCATGACGCCAAGGATTGAAGCCCTCGCAAGAGGAATCCGAGCGACTACCCCGCTCGGTCGTCCCAGGTTGGTAGTTGCCTACCCACGACGCTAGAGATCAAAGCTCTCGCCAAGAGGCAACCGCGCAGCTTCACTACCCGGTCATCCTTAGTGGGCTTCTTACAGCCCCTCCAAAGATAAGGATCAAAGCCCTCGCAAGAGGCAACCGAACGGATGCCCTACTCGGTCAACTCCGGCTGGTAACTCTCTACCCATGACGCCAGGGATCGAATCCCTCGTAAGAGGCATCCGAACGGCTACCCCGCTTGGTCGTCTCAGACTGGTAGTTGCCTACTCACGACACCAGAGATCAAAGCCCTCGCCATGAGGCAACCGCACAGCTTCACTGCCTGGTTATCCTTAGTGGGCTTCTTACAGCCCCTCCAACGCTAAGGACCCAAAGTCCTCCCAGAGGCAGTCGAGCCCGACCCTCGCTCGACCATCCCCAGCTAGTGGTCGTTGCTCGCAGCGCCAGAAATCAGAAGCCCTCGCCAAAGGGCAACCGAGAAGCTTCCCATCCATCCTCGGCACAAATACGGCGGACAGCCCTCTGCCCATCATATGCAGAGGACTCGAGCCACCAACAAGGGGCATCAGTTCTATCCAAGTCTCGAGCGATCCCCCCTCGACTTCAGGGGTCATGGAGACGCCTCCTTCTCAGCAGCGCTTGGCACGCTTGGAAAGTAATCGAAATCAATTCGACGAACGATCGCTAAACAAATGGCCAACCGACATGGAAACCCAACAGTGCAAGAAGAGAAATTTTACGAGCATTTTTCACGAACGATCGCTATACAAATGGCCGACCTGACAAGGAAGCCTAACAGTGCAAGAGGATAAATTTTACGAGCATTTTTCACGAACAGAAGATAAAGTGCAAACCAAAGAAAGAAAAAAAGTTTTATTACCGAAGGCAGAGTCTTTACAAATGGTATTTTGGGCTCCCCAGCCTTACAAACTGCCCGGAGGCCTACAAAAATTACAAAAGCAACAAAATAAAAAAAGGAGGAAGACGGGGGCTTTAGGCCTCGGGGCCGGACGTGACCTCGGGGTCCTCGACATTCACCACGGGACGAGCAGGGTCCTCGGCGACTTCCTCGTCAGGAATCTCTTTCCCCTGCTCCTCGGCGTCCGCGAGGGGGTACTCGGCCCTGAGCTCTTTGTCGGCGAACTCCGGCATCTGGGCCTTAACAGTGTCGAGGGCCTCGTGCCAGATGAGGTTGTGGCCATAGCCAGGTCACCATAGAAGTCATTCGACTTCTTATAGTCCTCCACCGCCTTCGCCGCCGAGAGGTCGGCTAATTTCGCCGCTCTCAGGTCGGCCGACTTCGCCGACTCGGTCGCTGCCCCCAGCTCCTTCCGGAGGGTCTTCACCGTCTTCTTCACGTTGCCGGAAAGCACCTGAGCGTCCTCAAGTTTGGCCTCGGCAGCCACGTTGGCCTCGCGGTCCCGGGCAACCTCCCGTTTCCCGGCCTCCACCTCGCCCTCCAAGGCGGCAACCCTCGCCATCACCACCTCCAGCTCCCGCTTGGAGCTCTCTTCCAGCGAGGCGAGCTGGCCCGCAGCCTTCATCGCCGGGGCTATCACCTCGGCCTCCATGCGTAGGGCGAGGGCAACGTGCTGGAGAACCTGAAAGATAGGAAAGAGATCAGAAAAAGGAAGGAGGCACCGAATCTCACAAAAAAACCAAACACTTACCTGCACGGACTCCTGGGCGATGGACGCCATCTGGGCCCTGAAGGTCCCCCCACGGACCCTACCCCCCGTCGATTGCTCTATCTTATGAAACAGGCTGTCCGCGACGGATAGCCCCGAGGGCACCACGAACTGGAGACCTCCTTCTTCCACCATGATCGGCGAGGGCGGGCCCCGGGAAGACCTCCGGGAACCCTTCTTGAGCGGCTCCGATGGAGAGCCGATCTCCTCCTCCGAGGCCGGGTCTTCCAGAATCCGAGCCCGCTTCCGGCCCGACGCTTCGCTAGGCCGCGGGGCGGGATCCGCCCCGGAATGCTCATATGACGCGACTACCGGAGGAGAAGGAGCCGGGGCAAGCTTCGAGCGGGAAGAGCCGGCGCCTCCGGCCTTCATGACCCTCTTCGGCTGGCGCATGGAGGTTTTGAGCTCGTCCATATCCATGGGTCCCGCGCAAAACCAAATATAAAGAAGTCAGCGACACAAGCAATATATAAGCCAAAAAGTAAGCATAAACTTACCGACGAACTCAACGGGACTGAGCCCGGCCCAACTCAGGACCCTCTCAGACAGAAGCACGTCGAATCGGGGGATGGGCTCCCACGACGCCACTCTCACCGCGACGGGGTCAGTGGAATGGTTCCTCGGCAAGCATTTCTCCCTCGACCACTTTGTAGGCACGGGCCAGCCCTCGCCCTCGGGAGGGGAAACGAAGAAGAACTTCTTCTTCCAGTCATGAATGGAAGAAGGCAGGGCCACAACCCCTGTCCCGGCGGCGCCTCCCTGTCGCTTTCTGAAAGAGAGGTAGACCTACCTCGGGTCGCCCGCTCGACCACCAGGGTGATTTTTGAAGACGGGGGAAGAATTAAGGAGGGAGAGGCTGAAGGGAACCGCCTGTAACTTCAGGCGGATCAGGACCCGAGGAGAATCCTCCACGAGTTCGGCACTAACTGGCCAGGGGCTAACCCGAAAAAGGCCAGATGCAACATCAACAAAAAAACCCAAGGGCCAAAACAAAAAAGGAATGATGGCAAAATCCTAACTCCAGCTTGACGTGCTTCTCATGCCAGTAGTGTTAGGAATATGTATGCCCTAGATGCAATTATTGTATAATATAGTGGATGCTTGTACATATATATAGAGAACTTTCTTGCTCGACATGATAGTATGCTATCTGGTTGCTTTTTATCTTAACATGTACACTTATATTATTACACTGTCTCTCCGATACATGTTGATAAAGCCCTTAGGATGTTTGCTTGACTACCAGGACAATGATGAAAATCATACTACTGGGACTTGTGTAGCCTATAAGCACATCCTTTAATAGTTCCTAGTCGAGTGGATATCGAGACAGGGCATCGATATTCCAGAGTAGACTAGTGTGTACGTTTCTTGACCCTGTATGATGTGATGGTTGATCCCATAACCATTGGTGTTTGACATCAAAGATTGTACATAGATGCTCATTGGAGAATGGGTACACCGAACATGACTCGTCGAGAACTCCTAGATGTTACCATACCTATCGTCAGATAGCAGTTCTCTGGTGACACTGGTACAGGTTAGTCTGTAGACCCGAGATCGTCATAGTATCTTGTGTGGTTCCCACTGTGCTTTGATTTCCTCCCTACCACGGCTCAAAGGAGTCGTGTAAACAGGTGGATTTTGGATATAGTCCTGAGTCACATGGAAGCAGTGAGCGATAGGAGGGGTTTTGTTTCTCCCGGTAGGGAGTTAATGTTGCGCTATACTCGATTGGCTATAACAGTAAGTCTCTGGCCAGGGCTGATGAAATTTACTGGTAGTTATCAGTAGTTTCTCGAACCGTTATGAGCCATACATCGGCATGACTTATCAAATTACTGGGGTCTGACGATTCCACCCCTAGACTTGATATGCGATATATCAGACGAAGAGACCGGACTGTACAGTTAGTGTTACTTATAGACTTCATAGGAGTTTGGACAAGCTTGATTGTTGATCTTCTATTCGCTCAATACCTGGATAATCGTTACATCCAGCTAGTACCGCTGACGGCTTGTGGATGACTGATGTGATCATTACCTACTGCTGGCATATTGACGAGTTTTTAGGGTCCCACGTAGAGGTTTCCTAATTCAAGCGAAACGAAATAGGGCACATATGCTGATATGTGCGGAGGCCGTAAAAATACGAGTATGTGATACCGTATTCTAATCTGGCGGTTATTTGATATCGGTTAGGTTATATGTGATATAACCAGATTATTGAATCAAGTGTTGATTTGATAATGTGATATACAGCTGTATGATATTAGTCGGCTATATGTGATATAACCGGATTATTGAATTAAGTGTTGATTTAATAATATGATATATATTTATATTTGATATAATTATATATTAACTAATATTATTGCTCACTAATTATTTTGTTTTCTTAATATATCTATATCTATATCTATATCTATATATATTAATATATTAATATATGTATATATGATGAGGTTAATATAGGAAATGTGCTATAGGAGGGAATTTCCTCCTATGGCGTCGGAAAAATACATGCTCCATGATTTTTTTCGACGATCGACTTACATCACTTCCATCTTTATCATCTAAGATGTGGATACACCAAATTTCATGTGATTATACCATTTTCTCACCGTTGATTTAGTTGATGCAAAATTAATGGTTTACCAACAATAGGAATTTTTACATTGCTAATTCAACGGTGAAAAAGTGGTGGAATCACATGAAATTTGGTGTATGTACATCTTAGATGATAACGATGATGATGATAGATGCCGGTCGTCGAAAAAAATGGTTGAGGTTGTATTTTTTCGACGCCATAGAAGGAAATTCCCTCATATGGCCTCTTTCTTCCATTATTCTCATATATATATATATATATATATATATTATGAAACATAGCATGGAATTTCTATTATGAAACATAGCATGAGGATTCAGTCGAGCAGCTATCCTGCCCGGTTATCCTTAGCCGGCCTCCTAAGGCCCCTTCAATGCTAAGGATCAAAGTCCTCCGTAGAGGCAGCCGAGCGGCTCCCCTGCTCGTCTATCCCTGGCCGGTAGCTTCCCTACTCGCAACGCCAGGGATCAAAACCCTCGTCAAGAGGCAACCGCGCAGCTTCACTGCCCGGTTATCCTTAGCAGGCCTCATATGACCCCTCCAACGCTAAGGATCAAAGTCCTCCGTAGAGGCAGCCGAGCGGCTTCCCTGCTCGGCTATCCCTGAACGGTAGCTTCCCTACTCGCAACGCTAGGGATTAAAGCCCTCGCCAAGAGGCAACAGCGCAGCTTCACTGCCCGGTTATTCTTAGCAGGCCTCATACGGCCCCTCCAACGCTAAGGATCAAAGTCCTCCTTAGAGGCGGCTCAGCAGCTATCCTGCTCGGCTATCCCCGGCTGGTAGCTTCCTACCACGACCGACAGGGATCAAAAGCCCTCCCAGAGGTAGTCGAGCCCGAGGATCCCTCGCTCGGCTATCCTTCAGGATAAAAGCCCTCGCCAAAAGGCACCGGACGGTAACCCCGCCCGGCCAAGGGTCCTTGGTAGGCTTCTTACAGCCCCTCCCGCGCTAAGGACTAAAGTCCTCCCAGAGGCAGTCGAGTCCTTGCTCGGCTCTCCCCGGCTGGTAGCTTCCTACCACAACCAACAGGGATCAAAGTTCTTGCCAAGAGGCACTGGGCAGTAACCCTGCTCGGTCCCCGTCCTGAAGGATCAAAGCCCTCGCAAAAGGCAACTGAGCGGCTGCCCTGCTCGGTCAACTCCGGCTGGTAGCTCCCTACCCATGACGCCAAGGATCGAAGCCCTCGCAAGGGGCATCCGAGCGGCTACCCCGCTCAGTCGTCCCAGGCTGGTAGTTGCCTACCCACGACGCCAGAGATCAAAGCTCTCGCCAAGAGGCAACCGCGCAGCTTCACTACCCGGTCATCCTTAGTGGGCTTCTTACAGCCCCTCCAACGCTAAGGATCAAAGCCCTCGCAAGAGGCAACCGAGCGGCTGCTCTGCTCGGTCAACTCCGGCTGGTAACTCCCTACCTATGATGCCAGGGATCGAATCCCTCGAAAGAGGCATCCGAGCGGCTACCCCGCTTGGTCGTCCCAGACTGGTAGTTGCCTATTCACAACACCAGAGATCAAAGCCCTTGCCAAGAGGCAACCGCGCAGCTTCACTGCCCGGTCATCCTTAGTGGGCTTCTTACAGCCCCTCCAACGCTAAGGACCCAAAGTCCTCCCAGAGGCAGTCGAGCCCGACCCTCGCTCGACCATTCCCAGCTAGTGGTCGTTGCTCGCAGCGCCAGAAATCAGAAGCTCTCGCCAAGGGGCAACCGAGAAGCTTCCCATCCATCCTCGGCACAAATACGACGGACAACCCTCTGCCCATCACATGCAGAGGACTCGAGCCACCAACAAGGGGCATCCGTTCTATCCAAGTCTCGAGCTATCCCCCCTCGATTTCAGGGGCCATGGAGACGCCTCCTTCTCAGCAGCGCTTGGCACGCTTGGAAAGTAATCGAAATCAACTCGATGAACGATCGCTAAACAAATGGCCGACCGACATGGAAGCCCAACAGTGCAAGAAGAGAAATTTTACGAGCATTTTTCACGAACGATCGCTAGACAAATGGCCGACCTGACATGGAAGCCTAACAGTGTAAGAGGAGAAATTTTACGAGCATTTTTCACGAACAGAAGATAAAGTGCAAACCAAAGAAAGAAAAAAAGTTTTATTACCGAAGGCAAAGTCTTTACAAATGATATTTTGGGCTCCCCAGCCTTACAAACTGCCCGGAGGCCTACAAAAATTACAAAAACAACAAAATAAAAGAAGGAGGAAGACGGGGGCTTTAGGCCTCGGGGCCGGACGCGACCTCGGGGTCCTCGACATTCACCACGGGACAAGCAGGGTCCTCGGCGACTTCCTCGTCAGGAATCTCTTTCCCCTGCTCCTCGGCGTCCGCGAGGGGGTACTCGGCCCGGAGCTCTTTGTCGGCGAACTCCGGCATCTGGGCCTTAACAGCGTCGAGGGCCTCGTGCCAGATGAGGGTTGTGGCCATAACCAGGTCACCATAGAAGTCCTTCGACTTCTTGTAGCCCTCCACCGCCTTCGCCGCTAAGAGGTCGGCCAATTTCGCCGCTCTCAGGTCCGCCGACTTCGTCGACTCGGCCGCTGCCCCCAGCTCCTTCCGGAGGGTCTTCACCGTCTTCTTCACGTTGCCGGAAAGCACCTGAGCGTCCTCAAGCTTGGCCTCGGCAGCCACGGCGGCCTCGCGGTATCGGGTAACCTCCCGTTTCTCGGCCTCCAGCTCGCCCTCCAGGGCGGCAACCCTCGCCATCACCACTTCCAGCTCCCGCTTGGAGCTCTCTTCCAGCGAGGTGAGCTGGCCCGCAGCCTTCATTGCCGGGGCTATCATCTCGGCCTCCATGCGTAGGGCGAGAGCAACGTGCTGGAGAACCTGAAAGATAGGAAAGAGATCAGAAAAATGAAGGAGGCACCGAATCTCACAAAAAAACCAAACACTTACCTGCACGGACTCCTGGGCGATGGACGCCATCTAGGCCCTGAAGGTCCCCCCGGGGACCCTACCCCTCGCCGATTTCTCTATCTCATAAAGCAGGCTGTCCGCGACGGATAGCCCTGAGGGCACCACGAACTGGAGGCCTCCTTCCTCCACCATGATCGGCGAGGTCGGGCCCCGGGAAGACCTCCGGGAATCCCTCTTGAGCGGCTCCGATGGAGAGCCGATCTCCTCCTCCGAGGCCGGGTCTTCCAGAATCCGAGCCTGCTTCCGGCCCGATGCTTCACTAGGCCGCGGGGCGGGATCCGCCCTGGAACGCTCATATGACGCGACCACCGGAGGAGAAGGAGCCGGGGCAGGCTTCGAGCGGGAAGAGCCGGCGCCTCCGTCCTTCGTGACCCTCCTCGGCTGGCGCATGGAGGTTTTGAGCTCGTCCATATCCATGGGTCCTGCGCAAAACCAAATGTAAAGAAGTCAACAACACAAGCAATATACAAGCCAAAAAGTAAGCCTAAACTTACCGACGAGCTCAACGGGACTGAGCCCGGCCCAACTCAGGACCCTCTCAGACAGCAGCACGTCGAATTGGGGGATGAGCTCCCACGACGCCACTCTCACCGCGACGGGACACTGGACTGGTTCCCCGGCAAGCATTTCTCTCTCGACCACTTTGTAGGCACGGGCCAGCCCTCGCCCTCGGGAGGGGAAACGAAGAAAAACTTCTTCTTCCAGTCGTGAATGGAAGAAGGCAGGGCCACAACTCCTGTCCCGGCGGTGCCCCCCTGTCGCTTTCTGAAAGAGAGGTAGACCTACCTCGGGTCGCATGCTCGACCACCAGGGTGATTTTTGAAGACGAGGGAAGAATCAAGGAGGGAGAGGCTGAAGGGAACCGCCTGTAACTTCAGGTGGATCAGGAACCCGAGGAGAATCCTCTACGAGTTCGGCACTAACTAACCAGGGGCTAACCCGAAAAAGTTCAGCGCTTTGACAATCTCGGGAGAGAAGGGCAGGCGCATTCCACCCCAAAAATCTTCCAAATACAGGGCGATCTCCCTACCCCGTACTTGGTCTGCCCTCTCTCCCTCCTTGGCCAGTCGAAGCGTATAACGTGAGGGGATGTGGAAGCGAGCCCGAGCATTGGCGAGCTCGTCCTCATGCCTCACCTAACACGAGGCGCCGGGGGCAGCATCTACCGCCACCTCCCTGAGGGCTGCCCCCGCCGCACGATCCCGGGGAGAGGATCCGACCCCTACTCTCCGGGAGGACTCGGGCTCAACTAAAGGGTCCCTAGAACCTACTCCTACGACGTCTACTGACTCTACAAAGGAAGACATCTAACCTTAAGAAGAGAGATCCTCGGGAAACGAAAGCGGAAGAGAGAAGACGAGCGCCGAGCAATCAGGACATAGAATGAGGAAATATGAAGGAGAAGGGGCCTTGGAACGGGCCCCACCCCTGTTTATCACCGCAAGCGACCTCATCCTACGGCGCCCTTCATCTCCCGCCAAAAACGCCTCCTCGCGTCCAATGGCTCCGATCGCTCCACTTGTCGTTCCCACACTAGACCGCACCCCATCAGGCGTCGCAGGTCTGCACACGTCGCTTCGGCCAATCGACGCTTGACACGTGGACCGTCGCTTCAGTGACAGGATGCGCGAACCGGCGCACCTTCCTTAAATGCAGAGATCTCGCCCTGATTCGCTGGCAAAAAAGACAGCTAACACCCCGGGGACTCGTCCCGACGAAACCTTAGTAGGAAGCTCATCCCGGACGGCCCGGCAGTCCACTCCCGACCCGATCCGCTAGCTGGACGGGACAAGAGTGGGGGGCTAATGATGATGCTCAATATTGGCGGTCTCCAAGATCAGGACACGTGGCAGATGACGTGTCCCAAAACTTAGAAGAAAGGGCCACAGGGGCCGATCAGGCCACCCCTGTACCCGACCGGCAAGCACAAGCTGGCTCACCTCAGAGCCCCCTAAAATTTGGCCTCCTCGGCCTCTCAGCTCACCCCGAGCTGCCTCAGGACCAAGACTCCTCGGCCCTCTCGCTCGTTCCCGAGCCCCCCAACCGAGGCCATCTTCCTCGGTCCTCCGACCGACCAATTCCACCACTCACAGGCGTAACCGCCGCTCCGCAAATCTCGCCACGCGCAGATTCTCCGCCAGCAACATCCCACGTTCCACGCCATCACGATCCCCATTAATGGGCGATCCGCTCTTTACGCGGGCGTGACGTCGGGAGCGTAACTGCCGGCGAGATTCTTGCGCCTGCTGCTGCGTGCTGCCGCCACTATATAAACCCCCATCACAGAGGGGTCAAGTAAGCCATTTTTATTCCACGTAGCCGTTACTCTGCTCGGATCTTATACTAACTTGATCGTCGGAGGGTCCTCGGTGGTACCAAACCACCCCGGGATTTCTTTGCAGGTACTCGGCGTTAAACTCCTCAAATCACCAATCTTCTCAAAATCCATTGAGACCCGCACGCAACAGGAGATCACCTTTCAAATCTACCGGGAGATCGACGGAAGACAACATCTGAGGGAGACCCGAAAAGGACCTCCATCAATACTGGTCCGAGTAATGTTGGCTAGTATTTTTATATTTGCTATATAGTTGAAACCGATAAGTATACTAGTACCGGTGAAGTATTGTTATATATGGCATATTAATTAATCGATACCGTCTGGTGTGAGAGTATTTGCCGCATTGGTATATTGCTTATTAAGTCCAGTTAGTTGTTATGGCTAAATTTCACTAAATTGCTATGAATTAGGCATAATTTTATTCGAGGAGACAATCTTTAAGCAACCGACCCCAAAATTTTAAGACATAGGCTTGTTGTTGTTTGTAAATTATAAGCATTCATTATAAGCATTCATGTTGATTTTGTTTGAGTAAATGCCGATATTTTTTGGTTTTCGAAATCGTAGCTTTGAGCACTTGGGATCCGAGTAATATTTTACCTACAGGGCTTGAAATCCTACCACAATCTATCTAAAAAACAAAATAATAGGATCCACAACACCTAAATACTAGTGCCAAAGAAGTGGGCTTATTATGTTTCTCTCTTGGATAGTTTGCGGAAATCTTGTGGCTATAGCTTATAATATCAATTAAGTGTATCTTTTTTTAAATAAAAGAATTTAAGAAATGAGAAAACTTACTCATATGATACTATCTATATCCATTTCAAATACTACATGATTCTAAATTTGTAATATCTTTGTGGGGGATTAAAATGAAAAGAAAAATATGACCTTGCCTTGTGTGGGTCCCATATTAACTAAACAACATGGCCCTCATTCCTGTGTTTTTTTTTTGACCCCTTAGATCGATTGCAATGATCCTAATGTCATTAAACTAAAAATATCTATTTTTCTTTCGTACTTATTATGAAATTGTGTTTTGAAGTTATTGTCATGGGCCTTTGTGTTCCAATAGGCAAAGCCTATGTGACCTGGATTGGGCATTTTTCAAATTAAACCTGTTGGTATTGGTATTAACCACATGCGATGCATGTTTGTTTGTATATATTAACATGCCAAAAGATTTGAGAATTTTTATAAAAAAGATTAGTTAAAATAATATAATTTTGAAGGTTTTTCGCTGGATTTTTATTTTTGTAAAGCTCAATAAGTTACCTATCTTAAATAATTTTTAAAATCATTACTATCTTAAGTGATTTAACGATTTAAAGTGATTTAAATAAAAATCCGGCAAATTATGTGCATTGCACCGGCAAATTAGATATTTTTCAAACAAAATATAAAGTGATTTAAACTAAAAAAAACTAACAAATCTCTTTTTTCTATATCTTATTAATTTAACTATGTGCATTGCACCGGCAATTAAAGGTTTTTTTTTTTTTTTTTTTGCATCTGCTCGTACATCCCTCCTTTAGCATTAATATAGTAGAGATTAGTAAATTTTATTGAAGATTAATTAATTTACAAAACTAGATCAATTTTTTAATAATTCGGGAGCGGATCCAACCATGGCCCAGATAGCCCAGAAGGAACGGTCGCCACCCTTGGATTTCACGATAAGACACTTCGTCTTCGTCTTCATACTCGCCGCCCTACCCCTAGCGCTGCGAGGATCTCGGACTCTCTTGAACACTGTGTCTCTCAAATGTAAGCAAACCCTAGTTTTTTTCTGTTTGTCTTCATGCATTTGCAGTGAAACTGTGAAATTGAGATGGTTTTTACATTAGAATTGGTTGAATTTGAAATTTTGAGAAGAAATTTGGAGGTTGTGGGGGTTGCTTATTTTAGAAGTATGGGATGACTTGTAGCTTAGGGTTGAGCATAATTTCCTAATAGCCTCTAGGATTTTATCCCAGCCTAGGAGCATTCGAGGATGCCGCTAGATATCATTACGATGCTGGTGGTGATGATGCCATTGAATAAAGTTTAGTTTCACTAAATTATTATGAAGATGGCAAAGAGGAAGAAGAAGACGATTTTGATAATCATATGATGATGATTGGAGTCTGGTGGTGGGGGAGGAGGAGGGTCGCCGATGTGGGAGGAGGATGGAGGAAGAGATAGGTCATGGCTATATTTTTGTAATTTATCTTTTATAATATTTTAATGACGTTTAATTTCCGTCCATCGTGACCAAATTTTCTGGATCCGCCACTGAGTATAATATTATGATCATACTGTTTAACTTTACTAAAAAGATTGAAGTAGTACTCCCTAGACGTATAACAACAATTGGAAACATCATAATTTAAACAAGTTACGTTAGCATAAATAGATGGTTGCCTCCTATTTTTTACGGGCATGAGCAACTGGACTCACAATCTGGAGAATAATCGTAGCATAAAAGCCCTCGGAGGGAAATCAACCTATGGCGCCCGAAAAAAGCATACTCGCCACTGACTTTTTTGACATCGGCATAGTCCTTTTTTATCCTTATAATCTAAGTATAGACACACAAAATTTCATGTGTTTCTAACATATTTTCATCGTGGAAAAATTATTATGTATAAATCTATATGACAGAATATTTTTTGGAAAAATTGTAAAACGGATATTTTTTAGATTTTAATTTTTTTTGCTATTTTTATATGCTATATCACTATTAATATTGTAAAACCGAAATAAAAATATATTTTATTTTTGAATTTTTATTTTATTTTCTTGTGCTATTGCAAGCAAAATATTATATGCTATATCACTATTAATATTGTAAAACCGAAATAAAAATATATTTTATTTTTGAATTTTTATTTTATTTTCTTGTGCTATTGGAAGCAAAATATTATATGCTATATCACTATTAATATTGTAAAACCGAAATAAAAATATATTTTATTTTTGAATTTTTTTTAATTTTCTTGTGCTATTGCAAGCAAAATATTGAAAAACTGAATAAATAAATAAAATTTTTGATATTTTAAATATTTCGCAATATTCATGTCTATAATATGCGAAATGCCGGAAAAAAAATAAATTTTTAAAAAATGTCGTGATTTTCCCATGCTGCATAAAGAAAAATATTGAAAACCTGAAGAAAACTACCAAGTATTTATAAGTTAATTATTCATATATTTCAAATTTGAAGCTTATGAATATGATAATTTGAGATATTATAGCTCACAAATGATATAAGGATAAACTTCTTATTAAGTGTATTTATGAGCTCCATATGATATCTGTGTTATATATATAACGAGAACAATGGAGGAAAGGTCCCGTAGCAGGGAATTTCCTCCTACGGCATCAAAAAGATACACCTTCCACGATTTTATTCGACCATCGGTATCCATCATATTCATCCTTATTTGTGGATAGACCAAATTTCATAGGTTTCTATTTCTTTTTCACCGTTCAATTAGCGATGTAAAAAGTTCTATATATTGTCGGTAAACCGTTAATTTTGCATCCATAATCAACGGTGAAAAAGCAGTAGAATCGCATGAAATTTGGTTTATCCACATCTTAGATGATAATGATGAAGATGATGGGTTTCGATCATCGGATAAAATCGTGAAAGTGTATTTTTTCGATGGCATGGAAGGCAATTCCTTCCTATTGCTTCTTTTCTCCATTATTCTCATATATAAAACTGAAATGTTCAATATTCCTATTAATAACGGAACCTTATCGGCAAAACTATTTATGTTTCTGATGCAAGTTAGGGGCGACGAGACAATGGCAACGGAAAGTTTCCGTCGCTTATACAAGCACCTGCAAGGATCTTTGGTGACAAACTAATCGCAAGTATCGGGCGACCAAACAACAGTAACAGAAATCTTCTCGCTAGATACTACAATGTTTTGTAACGAGGCCAAAAAGCCTATGGAGTAATACTGCCAAAATTAATCACAACATTTGCAGTAAAGTCAGCTGTTATTTGGATCTAATTTGTCATTTCTACTATTTATGAATGATTGAACTTGTTAAAATCGAAATATTCCATAAATCTAAATAACCCCCCAAAAAATATAATTTATTTTTATTGCAATATCCAAGTCCTTCATATTAGCTTACTAATCACCACGCTTAATAAGCTAAAGCTATATTTTTGCCCTGAAATCATTTTTATGACTAGAGGTTGAGAAATCAGTTGAAGGATTTCCTAAATTTAGTTTGCAATATACACATAATTCTAGTCGTTTTTTAATATTTGATGCTCCAATATTTTAGGCCAACTTTCAATGTTTGGTGAATAGTTAAGATGCTTTTGTATATGTACTCGCACTCCAATTAGCTATAAAAACAACAAAAGAATAAAAGGACCACAAACATGACAAAACAACTATAATTTTTATAGCCGTTTATCAAAATTACATAGAATTTTACATAGAGATGAAAGCAACAATAATAATTACAAATAAAAACAACAAGAAAGAGTTTCCTTCTGCGTGGGGAGAAATCAAGAGACGAAAAGCCTTACTTATGTTTCGTAGGACCGTCGCTGTCTTGTTCTGGGATGATTTCTAGAAATCACCCTTTCACTTTCTCATACATGTTCAGGATTGAACGCTTAGCCTTAAACTGTATGGCTAAGATCTTCTTCGGACACCTCGGTCCATATTTTCACCTTGAACAAGATCCTCTGAAGTTGTAGCAATCCTCACTACAAAAATTAAAAGAAAACTCCCCATCATCAACTTAAATAATTCGTTTTACCTCTCATTTGAATAGCTTTAAGGGCTCAAAACCCTTCAAGTTATGGCAAGGAGCATATGGTTCAATGCTATGAACTCAATCATTCATTTAGTTTACATGAATCCAAAAACACAATACATGAACATGTAAATGTAAAATGAGTCCGCTTTAACATGACACCCCAAACCAGATCTAATTATTTTTTTCTAGTGAATACGGGTTAAGATATATTGCTAGAATCCGATCCGAACCCGACCCGTTTCTAACCGTTTCCTTTGTTATCTTCGCTTCCTTTCTTAGTTTAAGGATCATGGAGTGAATTGGATAATGACTAGAGACTAAAATAGCATTAGGAGCAGAAAAGCTCAGACGATGGCTTTCTCTATGCTGCTTCTCTATTGATACTTGTGTTTCATGTTCCCTCATGTTCTTCATTCATAAGCCACGTTTTTTGGGATTAATGCAGTCTTGGTGTTTAGGATTCAGATTTGAATTATGGTGGGGATGAGCATGATTAATATATTGTCTCAAAGTTATAAATGCTGTACTAGGGTACCATAACGGCTATATATGTGTGGAGCCCTGGGCCCACCATGATGGCACCCAACACATGGTATTTAACACTACATAAAGGCCATCTTTGCTAATGAGTTCATTAATGATGAAATAAGCACGGGTTAGAAAATATGATCGTCCGTCTTGCATGCCAATCTGTCATGCCGAAACACATATACGATTACAGAATTACTAACTTTTAGGACGTAGCTGAGCCATCAATTGACAGTCTCTCTTTTTTTACTTATTATATGAAGCCATCCATATTATCAACTTATTAAAATAGTTAAATATAAAGTTCAAGTTTTCAAAACTGTCCATCCCCTCCTCGTACCAATGTTCATGCATCTTTTCAACTTCTAGAAATATTTTTAGAACTTTTATTATCAACCTAAGTATTTAAACGGATTAATATTTATTTAAATCGCACAATACCGATTATATTTCCACGTGCATCACACAAGCAGAATACTGGTCTAAATTCAAATCCATGCTTTGGCTTAAACATGATCGCACTAGAATTGAGCTTATAATAAGGGTAGTAATGGGAAACATCATAAATAAAAACAGGTTCATACATTAAAAGGATGTTTCTTACTATGGTAATGAGTATATATGCCACACATTCGAGCAAGAGCAATTGCTAAAACATATTGATGAGCACAGCAATAGCAGCCCCCACTCTATATCATGACGTGAAGCAAACAAGTAGATGGTAATAAGTCAGCAAATTAGACTTCCTGCTCCTCAACTTGAATCATAATGTCATGCATGACATATATATTATTATTATTATTATTATTACTTCTTTGTCCATGATGAGTACTGTTTCCATTTATACTCTTGAGATCTTTGAGAGATTTGTAATTGATCTCAATTGATGCCATATGTCCTTTCTTTTAAAATTACCATGCGAAATCTAAATAGAGTTTTGTCAATTTACTTATTTTTCCATAGTGCAACCATGGGACATGTGTATCTATGTATTTTTATTTATGATTCCTAGAAATAATTAAGAATTTCTTAGCTTTTCATTTTCAATATTGAAAATTTTTCTCAGCTTTTTAACTGCTAGTAAAAGACATTATTATGCACATTGGAAGCACATTATTAACAAAAAAACACACCAAACAACCTGCACAGTACAAAGCCTGGAAATTTGGTTTAGAGTTCTGCATATCTAAAAATTAAAAAGAAAATTATTAGCCTTCTAACTTTTTCTTCACAGTACAAAGCCATCATTTATATCAAAATATATCATTCTCTATCATATCTGCTACAGCTGCAAACCCAAAACATATTCCAAGCATCAAAAAGCAGAAGCTGCAAGAAAAACCAAAATGCAAACGCAAAAACCCAGATTCTCAAAACTATGAAACGAACAAGTGACAACAACAGAAAGATCACACGCATCCCCTTTGCAAGGAGGAAAAAACTTTTTTAATTGATTATCAAAATATAATAACAAGGCTAATATCCCACACATATAAATGTAAAATTGAAATCCAACTGAAAATTGCTCATAGGTAAAGGTGGTTTTTTCGTGTGATTTATCCCAGGGAAGAAAAAAAATAAAATTATACAATCCAAACCCCAATTGTATCACAAAACCCTATCACAGTTAAATTCAGAAACCTAGCCATAACTCGGGCATTGCTCTCTTGGTCTTGACTGCTTAGTCCCAGCATTAGCAGGGCACCCAGTCTCCATCGCCGCCGGCAAATCCATGCAATTATACGACAGGCACACCGAGACAGACTCCGGCAGCGGGCCCCACGACAAGCCCGGAGGCAGAAAACCGGTGAGAAAATTATGCTGCGCGTAAAATGTAGTCATGCTACCATTATACACCCTCTCTGCAAACTCCTTGGGCACAGAACCAACCAATCTATTGCTGTTCAAGAACAGGCTTTTAGCTGCTGAAAGCTCAGCCGGAACTTCACCAGTAATCATGTTATGGCTCAAATCCACAGCTTGCCATGGCGGCACCGCCGATTCAGGCAGCACCAACGGGCCCGAGAAAACGTTCCTTTGTAAGAGAATCGTGTATAGCTGAGGCAATGCAAAGATTGTGGTAGGGATTTTTCCGGTGAATTCGTTCATCGAGAAATCAATGTAATTCAAATCAGACATCTCATTGGAGAATGCCGCATTTATCAGCCCCGAAAACGAATTCGAGGCGATGGAGATGTATCGGAGGGAAGAAGGCAGAGGAGGCAAAATCCCTGAGAACGAGTTCTCGCAGAGATCGACATGAAAAAGGGTGGTAGATGATAAAGACGCCGGTAAAGAACCAGAGAGATTGTTGGATGCTAGGATTAGGAATTTGAGGTTAGGCAGCGATGAGAGGAGAGAATCAGGGATTGTGCCAGTGAGCCTATTGTGGCTCAAATCAAGAGTGTGAAGCTCGGTGAGGGTAGAATAAGAAGCCGGTATTTGACCTGAGATGAGATTGTTCGATATCGAGATCAGGCGAAGGTTACGGCATTTTAAACCGATTTCGGCAGGGATTGGACCTGAGATCCTGCCAGGGTAAACTACCAGTTCGGTTAAGAAAGCGAGACTGGAAATTGAGTTTGAGAGAGATCCAGTTAAGCCCGGGGAATCCGAGAGGCCAGTGCCTAGAGTTAGAACTGAGATCCTGAGGGTAGAGTTCGAAGGGTCTAAAGCGCATAAAATGCCTGAAAATGAAGTGCAGGGGTTGACCGATGAAGGAGAGAAATCCCAAGTAGAGAAGAAACTTGAACCCGGGAGGCCGCGGAGATTCCTTCGGATATCGGAGAGAGCCTGAACCTCTGTTGGGTCTAAAGAATTCGGTTGATTCTGTTGAAATGAAAGATGTAGCAGCAGAAGCAAGTTGAAGAGAACGGTGGCAAGAGAGATAGGTGATGGAGCCATTTTCAGAGATGAAGGGGAACTAATGAAATGTTGAAGAGACGGGCAGCGTATATATTTTGGGTGTTAGAGATGGAGGGATACAAACAAATGGCTGTGTTTGCTGAAATTGAGTAAGATTTGAGGAGAGGAGAGACAAAGCATGTGATTGGTGTTTGGAATTTTCTTAAGAATAAAACATGGATTCTTAGGGTGCTAGGGTTTGGGTATTTTCCTCCTATTGTGCCTTGATGCTGAGAGAAAGCAATGGGAATTTTCTTATTTGAGACAGAATGAGATAGAGATTGGTCCACAAAGGCTAGAGGCTCTTATTATTATTCTAAAGGTGTTTGAGTTCTAATGGGGATGGCATTCGTTTGATGTGTGGAGTGGTGGCATTTGTAGCAGTTTATGTTTCATGCCCTGTGGCACTTGGCCTCCACCAAACTGTGCTTGGATGGAAAGTTCACCAGCTCTTCAGAAGGTGCTTTGCAAGAGAAGTTTTTGTTATGGTTTTGAGATTCATGATGGAAAAAAGTGCTTCATTTAGGCTTTAGGATATTGCTGTGGTGCGGTGGACCGTAGGTTAAGTTAGGATGGGACCCGTTCAAGGGCAGCTCTGCAGTCCCATTTTTGCCAAAACTTTATACTAAACCGTCAAATCTTTGTTAAGATAAGCTTCGCTGAGATGGTACTAACACCATCAATTTAAGGCAGCGAAACGTTCAATCAAAAACTTACACACACCGTTGTTGCACATACACAACCTTAACAAACATTAGTAGCCGTTCAAGGGATGTGATGTAGCGTGTGGCTCCTAATTCTTACTTGCAAATGAAATAGGAAGGGGAAAATAAATCTTACATGATTTGGGTACTCTTTGTGCTATATGAAGACATTCTTAGAATGATTTGCTCCATACACCTAGTTTGAATCATTAAGATCACATGATTTATGTTATAAGGTTGGACTCATGCAGGACCGTCATTTCTCTCTTCCTCTCAGCCGTATGTCTTCAACCCGTGACCTTCTTGCCACAATTTTTATACCCTACGGGATATTCTATACCTTTTCTAATGGTAACTTTACCAGTGGAAACCATTAAGGTACACAGCAAGTGTAATAGTTACATTATTAACCTTAGGGTACTTTTCAAATGGAGACTTTACTAGATGGGCCCAAATTTTCGCTCAAAGAAGATGGGACTAACTTTGGCAGCAATGGCGAGACAAAGATCACCACAGAGTCTTATGGGGCCAATTTCATTTGCGCTCACCACCCAAGGTTGCAGGACCTAATGCCAAGCTGTAATATGATGGCTTTTTTTGTCCAAATTTAAGGAGCAAAGCTATCAGCCCAGTTGAGGCCGTTTATTTGGTCTCTTCTAATGCTATTCTTGACCACCATTATGTTTTCCCTATATTACACTGGAAAAAGAAAATATTGATAACATCTATACATGTAGCAACCTTAAATAATATAATATATAATTAAGAGAATAAGCATTAAATCGATTACAGATCTTACAACCTTATGATATTTCATACGTACGGGAGAAAAAATGATCATGCCAAAACTACACTAAAATGTGTAGGCATAATATTCAGCTGCCATATCGGAAAACTTAAATTCATATTTGTATTAAACATAGAATTTAGAAGGTTAGAAATGCCTCTGCCCCTTTTGATGCAGTATATTCCACTGCTACTTGATCTGTTTGTGACCTGTGACCAGTGAATTCTTTCAAATGCATTGAATAAATAAAGAGACAACTCACTAAGCGTGCTGCAATAGTTTTTTTTTTGTTTGTGTTGAAACAGTAGTTCCTAAGGATAATAAACTTGTTGCTTGAATAATGTCAGTGAGAGCAAAAAGAATTTTTGTCAGGCTTGATATGCTTGCAGATTCTCAATTGCTTCTGGTTCAAGGAAAAGGTACTGTTCGGTTTGTTCTGCATCACAGGAAGCAAAATATTAATTGAAAAAACCAATAATAGTGTTCAATCCTTCAGTGAAAAACAAGGATGGCATTTTACAGGCGTTTCAGATACAATCAGCCACGATAAAAAAAAAAAAAAAAGATTTGCTACAGTGTGAGTATTCAAATAAAAAATGCAATTTTTTTTCATGTGGTAGTAAATACAGTGAATTTACAGGAAAAAAGTAAAATGTGTCCTTGCATCAAAGTTTAGGATAATGGTTGGAGGTTGATACATTTGAATCTAACCACGAAAAATAAAATGTAGGACCTTTCGGATTCACAGCTTTCAAATTTATGGAGTTTCAGTGATCTAAATGCATGCATGATAAAATACTGCAGTAAGAAGATCAATTGAGCTGGTTTGAACACATCTACGTCCACAGTTATGACCGAGTAAGTGATAGGCCCTTGTTATGAGCGATTACGATAGCCATAGTTTTAACAAACCAAATGATCATTATGAAAATGCAGAAGAAGGTTTCATGCATGATGCATCCAAACCCAAATCCCTGAAACTGGGATGGATATTTTGATTCTGTTCCTACAACTATTAGCATGGACTTAAACATGCAATCAACTTTTTCGCAACCAAATGTTGAAGAGCTATTATTAGTTGTGACTTGTGAGTAAATATTTGCTTGAAAATTCATACAAAGTAGTTACTGGAATATACATGATCATCTCTGCTGCATATTTTTTTCGGTAGCTATATGGCTTTTACGGTCTTATGTCCATAGGAAGAGAAGACCTCTTACAAGTTGCAACGATAAATTTACAACATCTAAACAAGCATAGCTGCATAAGGAAAATGTGTATCTTTATCATCCAAAAGGGGGAAAAAGGTACCAAGTAATACTTTGGAAAAAATGTTAAAATTGATTGCAAATTCGGCCCGAGATCAAAAGCCCAAGATTGAATACGTGCAGTGCATGTACATATAGTGAGATTTAAATTAATCAATAATTTAAATTCTAAGTTATCTCTAAAATATCTCTATATTATTTAACTAATTTGCCTAGTACTTAGTTGAGGCAATCAATCATATATAGTTGATTAAATCCAACCAACAAAAGAAACAGAGTCATATAAAGCTTAGTGAAGTTTGAGGCAAGAATAGCTCCAATCAATTAAAATATACAAAATAGACGGTTTTGTTTACTGCTATTTAGAGCGGAGAGGGGAGAGAGAGAGAGAGAGATTTGTAGAGATAGAGTTTTTATTGTATTCGGCCGGTGATCGGAGAGAGCGTTCTCGTGTAATACTTTCTTAATAGTAGAAGTTTTCGTCGTCGGGTAAATCTTGTGTTTGTTGTTTGGCGTGCTTCTAATAATTTGTATTGTTTTGGTAGATTGTCCGGTAAACCTTTTTCAAATAGTTTGTTTGCACGCAATCTTGATAGATTATTTTTCCGCTGCGACTCTTGGTGTGTTTTGTGACTCCTTGAAAGATCACGGATATAGAAAAATTCATAACAAGTGATATCAGAGTATCAGATTCAGTGTTTTCGGATTATTTGGGAAGATAGAATCTACGCATTATAAGGTGGTCAAGTTTGATAGGCGGAACAATTTTAGCTTATGGAGTTTGAAAATGAATGATATTCTCAAGCAACAAGAGATTCACAAGACCGTCTTTGCAAAAGACAGTATTCCGGAGACGACCACGGATGATAAGAAAAAAGAAATAGAGAACAAGGCCTTCAGTTCAATACGGCTTCAGTTGGCTAACGTGTTTCTATGCGAGATTGCGCAAGAGACAACAACAATATATTTACGGAGAAGTTGGAGTCTCTATACATAAAGAAATCTCTCACAAATCGTCTTTATCTCAAGCAACAATTGTACACGTTAAAGATAAAGGAGGGGACATTCGTCAAAGATCACATGGACGAACTCAACCAGATCATGATGGATTTGTAGAACATGGAGGTGCAGATAGAGGATGAGGATCAGATGATGATTCTACTCTGCTCGTTGACCTCAGAGTACGGACAGTTCGTCAAGTCGATGATGTATGGCCGGGATAAGCTTTTTTTATAAGATGTCAAAGCAGGTCTGCACGGTAAGGTGTTGAGAGAGAAGATGGTAGGTGACAAGAGTAGTCACGGTGACGCGTTGTCTGTTAGATACCGTTCAGATGGAGACTCCAACGGAAAATAGAGAAATTGTGATAATGACAAGGGCTTTATTTGCAAGGAGAGCGGGCATTAGAAAAGGGATTGTCTGAAGTGCAAGGGGAAAGGCAAGCAGATTTCTTCCGGTACTGCAGTTGCGGTGGAGGGTTCAGATGAGGGTAGTGATGGTTTGATTCTATCAGCATGTGTGACTTCAGACACACATGAATCATGGATGTCAGATTCAAAATGTTTATTCCATGTGACTCCGAATCGGAGTTGGTTTGCTACATATCGTTCAGTTGATAGAGACTCGGTCTTTATGGGGAATGGTATGGTAAGCAAAGTTTTTGTGATTGATGTAGTTCGGATCCGCATACACGATGGGAAACTTCAAACGTTGACAAATATCAGGCACGTGCCAGATCTGAGGAGGAGGTTAATTTCACTAGGTGTTTTGGACGGGATCGGTTATAAGTGCGTGATCGATAGAGATTCTGTGATAATTTCTAGAGATGCTCGTATTGTCATGAAGGCGAAAAGGGTCTGTATTTTCTTCGGGGATGGACGGTCATAGGAGATATTGCAAGAGGTTTTACTAGTTCAGATGGTTCACACTCCGTCAAGATTTGGCGTCCACGATCAGGCCATATTGGCGAGACGAGTTTGGACGGGTCTCGAAAGAGGTAGTCATTTAGAGGTATAGAGATCGACATGAAAGATCTTTGGGAGAACTGTAATCAAGGGGAAAAGACTGAGATGATTCCAGCACTGGTTTGTTCTCGAGGTGGAGTTAGAAATCATGGTTCCTTCATTGACGACTTCTTGAGAAAGTTGTGGGTGTAAGTTATTGAGTCGAAATTGGAGAATTTTTAGATTTTCAGGAAGGCTATTGTGGAGAAGCAGTTCGGGAAACATGTGAAAGTTCTTCGTTCCGATCATGGTGGAGAGTTCTGCAAGTCAAGGAGGATCGTTTATCACACCACTTTTGATTCTAAGTATATTGGCGGAGCAGAACGGATGGTTTGGAAGGTGTTTGTAACACCCTAGTTCATTTATACCATATTTGATTTGGGTATTTTCCAATTTTACAACGGTTTCTTATTTATTGTTTGCTTTTGGGTGCGGATGATACATTTGGTATCCGTGGTTAGTATCCGATCCGACCCGCATGTTTGAAACCCGTCTTGGTTCTAGATTACGACATATCCTTACTAGTATTAAGGATCCGTGCACATTTAGATTTGATATTACACTTAAATGATATGTTGCATCTGTATTTTTTAAATAATACAAATTATAACCAGATAATATATTTTAACATCTAGCCTGATCTGTATCATACCCCATACCCTATGGTTGCATCTAGACATTGTGTTCATGTCCAGTTTGATGAAACGAACTCATTTGGATCGCTACGTGCATTTACATGTATCCGTTCTTGGGGGTATGCATTTTATTTAATCGGACATCGTATTATAATTTTAACTGACACGTATATTATCCGTATTTTAAAACTGGAATTTTTAGAAGAGATCCGGATATTTTTCGGAGTATATTTTATATTAGCTATAAATTCTATAATGTATATTATTTTATTCTTCATATATCACACAGTGTGTGTGTATGTATTTATATATTTTAAACTAATTGATCATATCTCTTACTCTCTTTCTCTCCTCATCGTTTCTCTCTCTTCCTATATCTCTCTCTCCTTTCGCACTCTCTCCCTCCCCCTTGCTCTCTCCCTCTCTCTTCACTCTGCCTCTCTCCCCCCTATATATATATATATATATAAACCTAATATAATTTTACAACCCCTCACCTCTCTCCTTCTCTTTCTTCTCCCTGCACTCGTGAGAACCCAAGCACCTTAACCCTAGCCTGCCCTTGCCATCGTCGCCGACCATCCCAACCTCATCAACCTCACTCCGACCTCCTCAACCTCCACTCCTCTCCAATCCTGAGCACCCTACAAACTCGACCCCTGCAACCCACAACCTTGAGAACCCAAACTCGAACCCAAACCCTCACCTCACCGCCGATCACCTCGTCGACCTCACCCCGACGTCGCCAGCATCACCACACCACCACTTACACCTCCTCTCTATCCCCAAGAACCCAACAACCAACTCCAAACCCCAAACACCTATCCCTGAGCAAACCAAGTGTCACGCCCCGCTTCCCGGTGTACAGGCAAGGGGACGCAGCAAGGCCCGCGATGTATTTACTCAGAAGTAAAAATGCTAAGCGTATCTAATCAATAAAAAGTAAAATGTACACAAGAGATATCGATATAATGAATAACAACTTTATTTATTAAACATTCTTTTACAGATACAACTGGAAATGTAAATACAAGTCTGGAATGCAATGCTTAAACAATGACATGGACTGAAAAGAAAATATGTACAAGTGACTATAGCTCGGGGTCTTCAGTGTGCTGCTCCAAGTGTTCCTGGATGGTCTCGAACTCTTCAGAATCGGGTCCTCCTGACAACATTCCAAAAAAAGAGAAATAGGAATGTCGTCAGCGAACAATCGCTCGGTAGGTCCCAAAGAAAGAAAAGAAGTAGAATAGACAGAAAAGAGAGTATATCTAGTATAATGTTTGATTGTTATGTTAGCGTAGTGTTTGTAGCTTGGTACAGAATATGCTAGTGTATACGAGAGGAGTCCAACTTACACCGTGGACTTTGGTAACCCGTAGTATAAGGCTCTGTCGAAAATACCATGGAACAACGGCATGAATGTAATTACGTCTTTTAGTGACCATCTCGTGCCACCTTTAACAAGTTCCGTACCAGTCTACCCCTTTATAAACCCCGTAATGTTTATTGTATTGATTGTACTGATTGTATTGTATTGTATTGTAGTAAATGGAAGACTTGCCGAAACCATAATATCAGTAAACGGAATGTATATAAATGGATAGTCATGTAAACAGATAATATCCATGGTTCGGTTCATTCATGTTCATGTTGATATGGATTGAATTATGGTATTCATGGATTCATGTTGTATTGCAGTTATACTTGAATTGAATTCAAGTCAGATTGATTTCAGATTTAGACTCTATCCGAGTCAGACAATTTGAAGAAATTAAAGTCCTGAATTAGTTTTGATGTTATCGGTAACTGCTGCACATGAACGGCAGGATTTGTGTCTTTTTCCAAGACAATTACCGTGTGATAACACCGTTGTTCGATTGTCTACCTTAGATAGGTAAGCACCCACTTTCTCCGGCTCCCCGAGGCTTAAGAGAATTGGTCCCGCTTAATCCTATATTTACTAGGGTTCTTATTGTAAATTGATATAACTTGAGGGGGGTTTATGTAAAAATAGTATTGATATATTTTCAAAATACACCTCAAGTATTTAATTATCGTATTTAGAGTTTTCATAGATTTATATTTTATAAAAATGAAATTTTCTAGTGAGTTAAACCTAGTTTTCATTGTATATGGTATTTTAATGAAATATTGGAATTTGTATTGAATTGTAATGGTATTTTCATGAAATTGTGATTCCTTTGATTCAGAAAAACATGGAATATTCATATATTATATTTAAAATAGATATTTTAGTAATATTTATATATATCTAATATTTATAAAAAAATAGAATTTATTTATTAAATAGAAATCATATTTTTCTTAAAAATTTCATCAAAATTCCATCGAGATCGAATGGTCCTTGCGAAGGTCTATATCTCGCTCTACTAGACCCGAGAATGTGCAATATTCTGCATCATCCCTATCGGGGTTCCCCAAAATGGGTTGTAGAGGCACAATTGTAAGGAATTAAATAACACACTTTTTAAAAAAACGGTTTTGTAAGTTTAGGGTATTTAAATGTAATGTCGTATTTTGTCCTAAAAGAATATTTTATAAACCATCGTGCTATGTCAAGGATGAGTGTTGTGATGAGTTAGGTCATTACCTCGTGAGTTTTCTAAAGGTAATACAAGAAATATGTTTAATTATGTTGAAAGTAAAGTATATGGTATTTTACCGTAAAATGCGATAAAAGTTGCATAATACATTATTTTGAGATAAAACTTGTTCTAATGTGTTTGTTTATGATTTCTAAACAATATATTAAAAATTGGTAGGTTTTTTATTAAGAAAGAGTTGGATTTTTAAAGAAAAGTGAATAAAACCTATTTTTCATAATATATGGTATTTATTTGTAATATTGTAATTGTTTGGTATTTTCTTGTAAATGGAATGTTTTTCTTGAATTTTGAAAATGTGAAATATTATAAATATTAAAAATAAATATTTAGATACTAATTACATATATATATATTTATTAAAAAATATAAGTTTTATTTACAATAGAAATCACATTTTCTAAAGAAAATTGTATTTTTAAATCTTTCGAGGCCGTATGCTCCTTACGGAGGTCTGCATCTCGCACTACTAAGACAGAGGATGTGCGATAATCCGCACCATCCTGAACGGGTTCCCCGAAATTGGTTGTAACGGCACATTGCAAAGATTTGTTAAAAATACATATCTTCTAGAAAAAGGTTTTTATAAGTTTGAGATAGTTTTGTGTAAAATCGTATTTTCCCAAAACTATGTTTCCAAAATTATCGTGCTATGTTACATATGAGTGTTGTGAGGAGGTAAGTTATTACCTCGTGATCTATCTAAAGGTATAGCAAGGGGTAATGATGTTTTATGTCGAAACTAATGTATATGGTATTTTTCTGTAAAAGTGCTATAAAAATTGAAATATAAATTCTTTTGATATGAAACTTGTCAATATATTTTGTTAATCTTTAGTGATCATGATGTGAGAGTTTGGTATTATTATGTTTAAGAAAAATATGATTTTTAAAGAAAAACCGAATCGGAAGTCGGACTAACTTCACTTTCGTAGGGTTTTAGGATTTTAAATTTTTAGAATAGTAAAAAGAAAGGGAAGAAGGGACTTACTGGATTGTAGTGGAGAGAAGAAGAAATGGAAGAAGTAGGAGGTGCCGGTGCGTCGTTTCATCGCCGGAATCTCCTCGGAACGTCGTCGGAAGTTCGCTGGAGCTTCGCCTTTCGCTAACTCCACCTACACACAAAAAGTCTAGGGAAATTTCTTGAGAGTTTGGACAGAGATTTAGAAGTGAGGAGGGGTGAGTTTAGGTGTGGTATTTATGGGAAAAATTAAGGTTTAGGGTAGATGAAAGGGTGTGATAAAATTGTATTTAATTTTGCATTTAAAAAATTAAAAAGGGTGTTTTAAATTCTCTGTTTAATTTCAGAGATTTTAAATAGTGCAGGGGGAGTGGGGTAGGCCAAAGGTCTCTGGAAGTTGAAGAAAAAAATGGATTTGGGCTGAGTTAACCTGGCGCCGCCAGCCGAGTCGCCCGTTCCGCCGGCCCGAGTTGGCCGAGTCGGGCCGAGTCAGGTTGCCACATGTCCCCTGATGCTGTGTCTTGACTCGTGGACCCATTTGTTTTATGTGTGACTCTTGGTTTTTACGCGTTATGCACGTGTAGACTCTTGGGCTTCTAAAAATATTAAAAGAAAACTAATTAAAAAATAATGTAGCTGATGGGATTTGAACTTTGGTGCTTTGGTTCAGTAGTGCAAGATCTTACCAATGAGCTACAAGCTCCTTCTTGCAGTTCTAAAGCAAAACAAACTTATAACTTATGCTCAGGAAAACATACATCTTTCTGTATTTTTGAAAAAATTGTACAGAAAGTTTAGGATTGTTACATTCTACCCTTCTTAAAAAAATTTTGTCCTCGAAATTTGTAAAAGAAAAGTTTAACAGATTCAAGAAAAGTTTTGTGATAGAAGTACTTGATAGTGTGTGAAAATTGTGTGAAGGAATGAAATAATGCGAAAGGTTTGAAAAGAGTTGAGGAATTTACCAGGTTTACCTTGGTCTACGTCCTCTGCTTCTTTGGCTGCTAGAAGAAAAGCCTGACGCCGTGGTACATTCCTCCTAACTGGGGGCACATTCCTCTGTCCTTGAGGCATGTTTCTCTACCCTCAAGGCATGTTCCTCAGTGCCTGATGGAATTGGCGAGTAGGCTGTGCAGGCGGTAGAGCAGGGAGTGCAAGGCGAGGTACAGGAGCCTGGATAGCTGGCCGCTGCGAGTAGTTGGTGGGTGTGTGAGCTGAGTTGCGTCTATAGGGACATGTTCTAATTCCATGATCGGATGCGCCACAAACTAGGCACATGCCTTTTGCGCGCCTACAGTCCTTCCACAAGTGTCCATCTCTCTTGCAGTAGAAACAAAAACTTGGACTTGATCGGTTAATTGTTTCTTTCCGTCTCTTTGGTTCAGAAGGTTGTATAGGATGGGCTCCTCTTTCCATCTGGGTGGTAGAGCGCTTCATGCCGGTTGCTTCTGCTTCTGGACGGTTCAATAATATAGCAGTCTGTTGCTGCAGTCCTTCCAGGAGGCTGCGGATCGCCTCAAGCAGTACCGTCTGCTTATTGATCGGAGTAGTGACGGCAGAGGTAAGTGGTAGGGGTGGAAGAGTGTTGTTGACATTGGTGCTGATGTTGTTTGGGGAATCCATAACCTTGAATGAAAAATAGGTTAGGATAGATTCAAAGAATAAGGTTCAAGTAATAAGATTCAAGGAATTTGAAATAGTAAGATTCAAGGAATATGTAATGTAAAGAATATTTTTAGTTGCTGTTTCTTTTGTTTTATATTGCTTAGATTGTCCACGCAGAACTGACTGCATGGTAGGGTTTCATACAGCTCTGACCTGCATCGGGCGCCAACAAAACCTGTCACGCCCCGCTTCCCAGTGTACGGGCAGAGGACGCGACTGGCCGCTATATATTTACTCTGAAGTAAACACTTTGAGCGTATCTAAACAATATAAATAAAATGCACAAGAGACAAAGACAATAGATATAATTGAACAACAACTTTATTTATTCACATTATTTTTTTTTACAATACATTTGAAAAGTAAATACATGGAATGAAAAACAATGCCTAAACAGTGGCATAACAGAAATGGAAAGTACTGAAATGAAATATACAAGTATCTAGAGCTCCGGGTTGAATGTTAACTGATCCAACTCCTCGCTGGTGGGCTCGATCTCCTGAAGGTCCGATCCACCTGACAACATTCCAAAGAAGAAAGAGAAGAAATATCGTCAACGAACAATCGCTCAGTAAGTCCCAAAGATAAGGGAGAAGTAGAATAGACAGAGAGAGTGTGTGTAACTTTTAAAGTGGTATTATATTGTTATAATGTTGTATTTAGTGTTAACGCTGTTGTTTGTAGCTTGGTACAGAAGATGCCAGTGTATACGAGAGGAGTCTCGTTAGACCAGAGACTACAGTGGACGAAATACAAGGAACCGTTCAACCACGGTACAACGAGAATTGAATTCAGGTTAGGTGTCTTAATAGTTGCAGTCTCGTGCCACTTCTAACACCTTCCGTACCAATCTACCTCTTAAACCCCGCGATATCTTGATTGTATTGTTTGTATTGTATTGTAAATTGTATTGTCTTGCCGAAATCATGATATTAGTAAATGGATGTAACTGGAGAATCATGTAGATGGATGTATATCCATGGTTCGGTTCAGTCAAGTTGTATATATTGATAGATTGAACATATTGAATATATGGATTCATATTGAATTGTTATATATACTTGAATCTCATTCAAGTCAGATTGATAATATTGAGACCCAGTCTGAGTCAGACAATTAGAAAAGAAATTGAATCCTGAATTAGGTTTTGGTGTTATCGATAACCGCTGCACATGGACGGCAGGATTTGTGTCTTTTTCAAAGACGATTACCGTGTTGATAACACCATTTGTTAAGTTTTCTACCTTAAATAGTCAAGCACCCATATCTCCAGCCCCTTGAGGCTCAAGAGACTAGTCCCGCTTAAACCTATGTTTACTAGGGTCCTTATTGTAATTTAGTATAACTTGAGAGGGTTTTATGTAGAATTGGATTTCGGTATAACTCTACTTCCGATGAGTTTTGAAAAGAGAACTTTTTAAGTTAGGAAGAGAGATGAAAAGAGGGAACTTACGAGTTGGAATGAAAGAGGGGAGGTATATATAGGAAGGATTTGAGAGCTTCGTGGAGTCGTAGGGTCACCGGAATCTTCTTGAATTGTCGCCGGAACTTGACCTTGGGCTAACTCCACTTGTACAATTCTTTGACTTGGAAAATTTTGAGAATTTTTGATAATGGTTTTCAGAAGGGAGAGGGCTAGGGTGTGATGTTGTATTTATAGGAGAAATTGGGGTTTTAAGAATTAAAGAATGGAATTAAAAATGCATTTAAACTTGGATTAATGCTCATTTTTAATTCTCTGTTTAATTTCAGAAAAAACAAATATAAGAGGAGTGGGGGTAGGGGAAAAGTCACTTGGGTAAAGTTTGGAGGCATTACCATTTGGCCAGCCCGGCGGCGCCGGCCTAAAGGAGATCTTCGCCGGTCGTTTTGGTGAGGTTGGGGTCTGGATTCTTGCCACGTGTCTTACTCAGTACATAAAATATTTTCCACATATTTGTTTTCAGTGAATTTTCATTTTTACATGTATTGCACGTGTAAACTTTTGGGCTGCCAAAAATTTAAAAGAAAAATTATTAAAAATAATATGTGGCTGATGGGATTCGAACACAGGGGCTACATCACAGCAGTGCAAGGCTTTACCAATGAGCTACAAGCTATTTCTTACTATTCAAAAACAAATTAAATTTATAACTTGTGCTTAGGCTTACAAATACTCCATTCAGTACATTAACTTTAAGAAAATTTTGTATATTAAAACAGAGTCGTTACATTCTATCCTCTTTATAAAAATTTCGTCCTTGAAATTTATAATTATTTAAGGACAAATTTACAAACAAGTAAGGGTATCTTGCACGCATGTCGTCTTCTCTTTCCCATGTTGATTCTCCTGGCGAATCTTTTCTCCACATTACTCGGACCAAGTTTACTTCTTTATTCCTAAGTGACTTTACCTTTTTGTCCAGAATTTTAACGGGTTGCTGCTCACAAGATAAGTCTGTCTGTACAGTGAGCTCGGAGTGATCAAGAATGTGGCTGGGGTCACTCACATACTTTCGGAGCTGGGATATGTGGAACACATTGTGCACTCTTTCTAATGATGGTGGAAGTGCCAAACGATATGCCACTTTTCTGACTCGTTCGAGTATGTCGAACAGTCCAATGAATCTCGGATTCAGCTTACCCCTTTTTCCAAAGTGAATCACTCCACGGTTTGGAGAGATCTTTAGAAAGACATGATCTCCCGGTTGGAACTCCAAGTGTCGGCATTTTGCATCAGCCCAGTGCTTCTGTCTGTCTTGGGCTATGCGCATTCTTTCCCTGATCGTGCGAACTACATCCACAGTTGCTACGATCATCTCTGGTCCAAGGAGTTCCCGATCTTCAATGTCATCCCAACTTAATGGTGAACGACAATTCCTTCCATAGAGAGCTGCAAATGGTGCCATTTCAATAGTTGCTTGGTAGTTGTTGTTGTATGAAAACTCTATAAGATGTAAGTGATCTTCCCATGATCCTCCGAAGTCTAACATAAACGCTCTTAACATATCTTCAAGGATCTGAATCGTTCGCTCAGACTGACCATCTGTTTGTGGATGATAAGTGATTGTTCGTCAAAATTCTCACCACTTCGATTTTAAAGAAAAGATGTAGTAGTAAAGAAGTGATGTAATGTTTTAATTGTATAATAACTGCAATGTCGCGTGTAGCGAGCGTTAGTGAGTACGGGTCGTCCTCTGGGATTCGTGGAACTCGTATATTCTTGCTTTAGTTGAGTCGAAAGAAAAATCAACAAATTGCTTTAAGATTTGATTAAAGTAATAGTTTCAAGAAATTCAAGAAATTGTTTTCAAGAAAGGAAATCAAGAAAGTTATCCAAAATCAAATGTAGTTATCAAGAAAATTGAAGAATGCTTGTAAGATTCAAACGGAACTAGTAGTCATGATGATTATTCAAGACGATTCATTTTATCTATTGGTAGAATTACTATTAGATCGATGGCTATTAATGAGAATTAGGGATCCTTTGAAGAAACCATGGTTTCTCCTTCATTGCCCCTTGTCCTTTCATTGATTGTCATTCCTATCTAACCTTTAACAAGAAAGATCATCAATTTAATCCCTAAATTGTGATGAAATTCTCAATAATTTGATCTCACTCACAATTTGGACATTAATGATTCTTTTTGCTAAAGTTTATAATCTCCATAAGATATAAGATGAATATAGAATTCTCTCACCATTAGATCTACCAAATTCCTTCGAATTCTTAGCAAGCGGAGATTTATTCACACATTATGAAAATTGAAGAATCGACAAATAGAGATTTCATAATGCGAAAATTTAAAGAGAGCAAGACTAAAAGTAATGATCACCTTTATTATTCAACTTCAAATTACGACTTCTTCAATCCGAGATTATAAGAAGAATTGCTCTCGATCACTCCCTTGAAGAGGTAATTTCTCCGTCGATCTTCGCTTTGCTCGATCACCGTGAGTCTTGGATCTATCAAGGATCACGTGTTCGTTGATGACGATCGGCTTCGCGTAAAGGATCTTGAATGATCTCGCTCAATGAATTTCTCACGATTCTTGATCTTGGATCTTGATTTGGTTTTTGGATCAAAAGTGTCGAACCCTTAGCCTCAAGGTTTAGGTCCTTTTTATAGCCCCTAATCAAGCTTCCTCCATAATCTAAATTGTTACAAAGAGACTTCTAGAATAAGCTAGGTAGTTGTCAAGCTTTCCCAACAAGCTAGGTTATTATAGAGAAGTTTCCAGAACAAGATTGTTACAACGAAGCGTCCTCAACAAGCTAGGACGTTGCAATGAAGCTTCTGGAGAATTCTCGATCGACGACTCCCTGAATCGGTCGCGGATCTGCGACGACTCGGCCTGACTCGGTCGCGGATCCGCGGCCGATTTGTGAGCTCTCAGTTTCACACTTATTTGATATTATTCTGTTGATCTCTGGATTTATATTTGATATCCGGAATCTTCTTCTCTCTACTGAATCTCTACCAGAATTTAACTCTTTGATTCCCTGTATTTTATCGGCGAATTTGTGATTCTGATATCTGATCTGGGCTAATTTCTGCACAAGATCTCAATAAAGAATGTTAACGATATACAATATTATGCGTGAAATAATAAACATACAATTTTCTTTAAAAATGTTGATTATAATGTATAACACATGGTAATTGATATTTTCCAAACGAACTTGTAATATGTGTTATATTTATAACAATCATCCTCAAATGATTAGAAAAGTGAGGAAATTGTTATGTTAAAAATTGCAATATTTACGACTGAACAATAAGCTGTGCTGAAGTTCAGACTCGTTCCCAAGTTAGCCTGTAGACTCTGCCAAAACTGCGATCGGAATCTGATGTCATGATCGGAGACAATGCAAACCGGTACTCCATGTAATCTCATGATCTCCTGCATGTGTTCATGGGTATAAAAATAGTATACTATGAAGAGTTAAATCTTACTTAGATTCAGACTTACTTCCATTTATTTCTTTGCTAGTGTCTTAGTAGATTGGCCAACTCGAAATGGGATGAAGTGAGTTGATCCACAATAACCCATACTGCATTGTTACCTTTCGTGCTGCGAGGAAGCGCAGTCACGAAGTCCATGGTGATGTGTTGCCACTTTCATTCTGGAATAGGTAACGGTTGAAGTAAACCAGCGGTCCTGTGATATTCAGCTTTTACTTGCTGACACACCAAGCATCTGGCTACGCTTCTGGCTACTTCACGTTTCATTCCATACCACCAGTAATGTTGACGTAGATCTTTGTATATCTTTGTACCACCAGAGTGTACTGAATATTGAGAGCTGTGAGCTTCTTTCATCAATTTTTCCCGAATAGGACCTTGTGGTACAAACAATCTTCTTCCATATCTCAAAGATCCGTCTTCATGGATGATGAAGTCTGTTCTAAGTCCACTTTCTACTTGTTCTCTGATCTTTTGCAACTTGGTATCACTTGCTTGAGCTGCTTTGATTTGATTGACAATATAGATTGAACTTGTAAATTCATCAACTCTGAAGTATTACTTGGCATAACCACTTCAATCTCCATCTTGTGCAAATCTTGCTGTAGCTTCCACTGTGCAGTGAGATTCATTGATAATGGCTGGCGATTAAGGGCATCAGGAACTACATTCACCTTCCCTGGATGATATTGTAGGTTGATATCGAAGTCCGCCATAAGTTCTAGCCATCTTCTCTGCCGCATATTCAGCTCTATCTGAGTAAACACATACTTCAGACTTTTATGATCTGTATATATATCTACCCATTCTCCAAGAAGATAATGACGCCAAATCTTCAGTGAAAATATAACAACTGCCAACTCTAAGTCATGCGTTGGATAATTGCGCTCATGAATCTTCAACTGTCTTGATGCATAAGCTGCAACTTTTCCATGCTGGTGTAGAACACATCCTAATCCCTTACCGGATGCATCGCAATGCACAACAAAATCTCCTGATTGGTCCGGCATTACGAGAATAGGCATTGATATCAATCTAGACTTGAGTTCTACAAAAGCCCGTTCGCATGCTTCTGACCACACGAATACTTCATCTTTACTTGTGAGCTTGGTCAGGGGTGTTGCAATCTTCGAAAAGCCTTCTATGAATCTTCGATAGTATTCTGTTAATCCCAAGAAATTTTGAATGTTCTTCATTGTCTTTGGTGTTGGCCATTCTCTTACTGCTGATATTTTAGCTAGATCCACAGAGATTCCTTCGCCTGAAATGATATGTCCGAGAAATCCGATTTGATCTAGCCAAAATTCGCACTTGTTGTACTTGATATAGAGTTAATGTTCTCACAAAGTCTCCAGGACAATCCTTAAATGTTCAGCGTGTTCTTTCCGACTCTTCGAATATACCAGGATGTCATCGATGAAAATGACAACGAACCTCTCTTGCTACTTTGGAAAACTTGGTTCATCAGATTCATGAATATGGATGGTGCATTGGTCACTCCAAATGGCATCACGAGAAACTCATAATGACCATAGCAAGTCCTGAATGCCGTTTTCGGAATATCAGACTCTTTGACCTTCACCTAATGATAACCCGAACAAAAATCTAACTTTGAGAAAACGCAAGACCCACTTAGCTGATCGAACAGATCGTCGATTTGCGGTAGTGGATACTTGTTCTTTATCGTGACTTCGTTCAGAGCTCTATAATCAATGCACATTTTGTATGAACTTTCCTTCTTCTTCACAAGCAAAACTGGAGATCCCCAACTTGAAGTATTGGGACGAATCCATCCTTTCTTCAGAAGTTCGTCCAACTGAGTATGGATCTCCTTCAATCCTTCTGGACTTAACCGATACGGTGCTTTTATCACCGATTGTGCACTAGGTACTAAGTCAACATTGAATTCAAGAGCTCGATCGGGAGGAAAACCTGATATGTCTTCAGGAAATACATTGTCGAACTCTCGAACTACCTTCGGCTTCGATTCTTCCTCTGCTTATAGTGTTGCAACCATGGACTTCTTTGGTTTAGCTTTATATGTGCTAGGCTCCAGTGTATGGTCTCCGCTCTTGAAATAAAAGACCGGATGGTATGGAATCTCGAACGCTACCCTCCTTTGACGACAGTCGATGGTAGCGTAGAAAGTTCCTAGCCAATCCATACCCAAAACTATATCGAAGTTCGGTATGTCCAGCACCTTGAAGTCAGCATAAAATTCTCTTCTGTAGACGACCACTGGATACAGGTCGTATCCCAAAGTTGCCTTTAGAATGTCGTTCCCTGAATCGACATTCCAGCTGGATACGAGCGGTTTGATTGGAATCGCATGAGTTCAGACGAACCGTTGCGACATAAAGCAATAAGATGCTCCGGTATCGAAGAGTGCTAGTGTAGGAAGTGAGGCTACTAAGATTGTACCTAAGTTGTGTGGAATATGTTTAGGTATATAAAAAGATATTTTGATATGTATAAAGTTTGAAAGAAAGTTGGAAAAGAAAGGAAGTTACCGGTGATGACTTGGCCAGTGGTTTCAGCTTCTTCCACAGTCATTGTGAAAGCCTGTCACCTAGGTACATTCCTCTTTGCTGGAGGCGCATTCCTCTATCCGTTCCTCTGTCCTTGAGGTAGGTTCCTTTGTGCTTGATGGAACTGACGAGGAAGAGGTGCGGTAGGTCTATGAGGAGGTGGAGCTGGGAGAGCAAGTCGAGGAGTAGGTGCCAGGATAACTAGCCGCTGCGGATAGGTGATTGCTGGTCTAGATGCAGAGTTTGTATTGAGCCTATGAGGACAAGATCCAATATCATGTGTGGATGAGCCACAGACTAAGCGAAGGCGATTAGCACACCTGCAATCCTTCGCCAGGTGTCTATTTCTTTTGCAATAGAAACAAAAGTCTGGACTGGGCCGGTTAAAAGTTACTCCCGGTCTCCTAGGTATAAACGGTGGTCTGGAAAAGGCTTCTCCTGCAATCTGAGTAGTAGGATGCTTCACACCGGCAGATTGAGGTATGTCCTTCTTTACCACTGCCTCATATCTTCGGGCAGCCTTCAAAGCCAAATTTTGGGTTGGGAAATTCTCTGTAGCTAGAGCAGCTTGGATCTCCGGATTCAACCCTTGCTGAAATCGTCTAGCCCTAATCTTAGCAGTCGGTATGAGATGTACTGCAAACCTGTTACTGTCTTGTGTTAGCTGTGTAGTAAGTGATATTAGGGAATTGAATATTTAAGATATATCTTACCTGGTCAACATGGTGAACTCAGCATCATACTCATCCACAGATTTGGTCCACATCGAACCTTGTTGCAGGTGGATGAATTGCTGCTCCATGTCAAAATAGGAAGTCTCGGGAAAATATTTCGCGTCGAACATCTCGCGAAAAATCCTCCATTCGATCGGCTGGTTAAGTCGGCTTTTTTCAGCCTTCCACCATACTTTGGCGTTATCTGTGAGTTGCAGCTTCGCAACCCTTACCCAAGCAATATCTGGCACTTGTGCTGCTGCCAGGTCGTCTTTGATCGACTGAGCCCATTCCTCTGCTTCTAAAGGGCTCTCTTTCCCAGAGAATTGTTTAGGGTGCAATGTCCGAAATTGTTTCACTCCAAGTGTCTCAGCTTCTGGGCGGTTCATTAGGATAGCAGTCTGCTGCTGCTGATCCTCCAAGAGACTCTTGATCGCCCCGAGCAATACCGTCTGCTAGTTAATAGGAGTTGCTACGGTAAGTGTAAGTGGAAGAGGTGGTAGTGGGGTGTTGCCGTTGACGTTGGTGCTCGTGTTGTTCGGAGAATCCATAACCTTGAAAGAAAAATAGGGTTATGATAGATTTAAGGAATATGAAATGAAAAGAACGTTTAGTTGCCGATTCTTATAGTTCTTATGACTTATATTGCTTAGGTTTCCATGCAGAATTGACCCTGCTTGGTATGACTTCATGAAGAACCGACCTGCATGGGCCACCAAAAAATCCTATCACGCCTCGCTTCCCAGTGTACGGGTAAGTAAACGAGGCAAGGACGCGACGTATTTACTCAGAAGTAAATACGTTAAGCGTAAATAAACAATATAATAAATGTACACAAGAAATGACAAGAGATATAAATAAACAACAACTTTTTATTGATTAAATATTCTTTACAATACAACTGGAAAGTAAATACAATACTGGAAAGCGATACCTAAACAATGACATGAGTAGAGAAAGGAATGTCGTCAGCAAACAATCGCTCGGTATGTCCCAAAAGAGAGATAGATCAAGTAAAAAGAATAGATATGGTAATTTTTCTGTTTTTATTATACTAACGTAGTTGTTTGTAACTTGGTACATAATATATCCATGTATATGAGAGGAGTCCAACTTTCCCCATGGACTAAGGTATATGGAGTACAAGGCCCCATCAACACCTATGGGACAACGACAACAGATATTCAGGTTAGGTGTATTATAGTGACCGTCTCATGCTACTTCTAATACATTTTGTACCAATCACCACTTAAAAACCCCGTAATGTATATTGCGTGGTTTTATAGATGTAAGGATTGCCGAGACCATGGTATAAATTGTTCATGTAAATGGATAAGGATATAAACGGATAGCCATGTAGTCAAGTGTCACGCCCCGCTTCTCGGTATACGGCGAAAGGGACGCGACGAGGCCGCTATGTATTTACTTAGAAGCAAATACGCTAAGCGTAACTAAGCAATATAAGTAAAATGCACAAGAGACAAAAACAATAGATATAATTGAACAACAACTTTATTTACTAACATTCTTTTGTATAATGCATGGAAAAGTAAATACATCTGAATGAAAGCAATGCCTAAACAATAGCATAACAGAAATGGAAAGTACTGAAATAAAATGTGTACAAGTGTAATTACAGATCGGGATCTTCAATAAACTGGTCCAAGTCTTCAGTGCTAGGCTCGATCTCTGAAAGGTCCGAAACACCTGACGACATTCAAAGAAGAAAGAAAGAGAATGTCGTCAGCGAACAAATCGCTCGGTAAGTCCCAAAAATAAGGAAGAAGTAGAAAAGACAGAAAGAGAGAGAGTGTGTAACTTTTAAAGTTGTATTATATTGTTATAATGTTGTATTTAGTGGTAACGCTGTTGTTTGTAGCTTGGTACAGAAGGATGCCAGTGTATACGAGAGGAGTCTCACTTGGCCCGGAGATTAAGGTGTAAGGAACTCAAGGAACCGTTCTTGCCACGGTACAACAGCAAAGGAATACAGGTTAGGTGTCTTATGGTTGCAGTCTCGTGCCACTTCTAACACCTTCCGTACCAATCTACCCCTTAAACCCGTGATGTCTTGATTGTATTGTTTGTATTGTATTGCAACTTGTAATGTCTTGTAATATAGATTGTATAATTGGATGACTTGCCGAAACCATGATATCAGTAAATGGGTGTAACTGGAGAATCATGTAAATGGAAGTATATCCATGGTTTGGTTCAGTTCATACAGCTTGAATATATCGAATATATGGATTCATGGATTCATATTGAATTGTAGTATTGTAGATTGTACTTGAATCATATTCAAGTCAGATTATTTATAATGAGACTCAGTCTGAGTTAGAACAATTAGAAAAGAAATTGAAGTCCTGAATTAGGTTTTGGTGTTATCGGTAACCGCTGCACATGGGCGGCAGGATTTGTATCTTTTTCAAAGACGATTACCATGTTGATAACACCGTATGTTAAGTTGTCTACCTTAAAATAGGCAAGCACCCACTTCTCCGGCTCGCTGAGGCTCAAGAGATTGGTCCCGGTTAAACCTATATTTACTAGGGTCTTTATTGTAATTTATAAAACTTGAGGGGATTTTATGTAAAAATAATTTTGTATAGTTTTCAAAATACACCTCAATTATTTAATTATTGTCTTTAGAGTTGTCATATATGTAGATTTTATATTTGTGATATTTCTAGTAAAAATAACCTAATTTTCATAATACATGGTATTTAATTGTAAGTGTTGGACTTGTATGGAATTTCATGGTATTTTCATGTAAATTGATTCTTTTGATTTAGAAAAGTTGGAATATTTATATTATATCAAAAATAGATATTTTGATAATACATATATATTTATAAAAATAATTTTTAATTTATTATTTTCTAGAAATCTCATTTTCTTAAGATATTTGTATTTTAAATCTCCCGAGACCGAATGCTCCTTATGAAGGTCTGAATCTCGCACTACTAAGCCCAGGGATGTGAGATAATCCGCACCATCCCAGTCGGGTTTCCCAAAATAGGTTATAGCGGCGCTTTGCAAAGATTTGTAAAAATACGTAATCTTGTAGAAAACGGATTTTATAAGTTAAAGGTAGTTTTGTGTAAAACGATATTTCCCAAATCTATATTTCCCAAAAGATATTATGCTATATTTTATATGAGTGTGTGAGTAGGTAGGTCATTAGCTCGTGATCTACTTAAAGGTATAGCAAGATTGTGATGTTTTAATGTCGAATTTAAACTACATGGTATTTTAGTGAAAAAGTACGATAACAATTGAAATAGAAATCTTTTTGATATGGAACTTGTTCAATATGACCTGTTAATATTTAATAGTCAACATGTAAGAGTTTAGCATGATTGTATTTAAGAAAAAGTGAGATTTTTAGGAAGAACCGAATCGGACATCGGATTATCTCCGATTCCGTCGGGTTTTGGAATTACGTATTTCTAGAATAGAAAAGTGAAGAAAGAGAAGGGACTTACGGGTTTAGAGATTAAAAGGGAGGAAGAGGGAACGTTAGGAGGCGCCGGTGCGTCGTTTCGTCGCCGGGAGCTTCTAGGGTGTCGTCGGAATTTCACCTTTTGCTAACTCCACTTGTACACAAAATTTCTATAGAGTTTTCTTGAGAGTTTTGGAAAGAATTTGTGAGTGAGGGGTGTGTGTTTAGAGATGGTATTTATAGGGTAATTTAGGGTTTAGGGTAGGTGAAAGGGTGTATTGAAAATTGTATTAAAAATTGTAATAAAAAGAGATTAATGGGGTTTTGAATGGCTCTGTTAATGTGCAGAATTTTTAAAGTATAAAGGAGTTTCCAGAAGACAAAGAGGCACAATTTTCATGAAGGGTCAACTCGGATTCAGCCGAGTCAACCCGGCCTCGCCGGCCCGAGTCGGCCGAGTCATGCCGAGGCTCGCCGTCGAAGGTCCGTCATCGTCTGGTTAGCACAGTGGGGTAGTTTGTTTTTAGTGCGACCTTTGGTTTTATGGATTTAGCACGTGTAGACTCTTAGAATTCTAAAAATTTAAAAAGAAATCAATATTAAAAATAATGTGGGTGATGGGATTTGAACTCTGGTGCTTTGGTTCAGCAGTGCAATGTCTTACCAATGAGCTACAAGCTCTTGCTTGCTATTAAAAAGCAAAACAAATTTATAACTTGTGCTCAGGCAAAATTACCCCTTTCTGTATTTTTTTGAAAAATTTATACAGAAAGTTGTACATGAAGTTTTAGGGTTGTTACATTCTACTCTCCTTATAAAAATTTCTTCCTCGAAATTTGTAAAAGGAGAGTGTAACAGATTCAAGGAAAGTTTGGTGACTGAAGTACTGATAGTATATGAAAATATGTGAAAGAACGAAAGAATGCGAAGGTTTTGGTAAGATTGTAAAAGAGGTGAGGAAATTTTGGATTAGGACAGATTTAAAAATATATGGAATGATAAGATTCAAGGAATATAAATTGTAAAGAATGTTTTAGTTGTTGGTTCTTGTGTTATATTGCTTAGGTTGTTCACGCAGAATAGAACTGCATTGTAGGGTTCCATACAGCTCTGACCTGCATGGGCCGCCAACAAAACCTGTCACGCCCTGCTTCCCGGTATACGGCGAAGGGGACGCGACGAGGCCGCTACGTATTTACTCAGAAGCAAATACATTAAGCGTAACTAAGCAATATAAGTAAAATGTACAAGAGACAAAGACAATAGATATAATTGAACAACAACTTTATTTATTAACATTCTTTTGTATAATGCATGGAAAAGTAAATACATCTGAATGAAAGAAATGCCTAATTAATGGCATAACAGAAATGGAAAGTATTGAAATGAAATGTGTATAAGTGTAACTACAGTTCGGGATCTTCAATAAACTGGTCCAAGTCTTTAGTGCTAGGCTCGATCTCTGGAAGGTCCGAAACACCTGACGACATTCAAAGAAAAAAGTAAGAGAATGTCGTCAGCGAACAAATCGCTCGGTAAGTCCCAAAGATAAGGAAGAAATAGAAAAGACAGAGAGAGAGAGTGTGTAACTTTTAATGTTGTATTATATTGTTATAATGTTGTATTTAGTGTTAACGCTGTTGTTTGTAGCTTGGTACAGAGGATGCCAGTGTATACGAGAGGAGTCTCACTTGCCCCGGAGACTAAGGTATCAGGAACTCAAGGAACCGTTCATGCCACGGTACAACAGCAAAGGAATACAGGTAGGTGTCTTATAGTTGCAGTCTCGTGCCACTTCTAACACCTTCCGTACCAATCTACCCCTTAAACCCCATGATGTCTTGATTATATTGTTTGTATTGTATTGCAACTTGTAATGTCTTGTAATATAGATTGTATAATTGGATGACTTGCCGAAACCATGATATCAGTAAATGGGTGTAACTGGAGAATCATGAATGTAACTGGAGAATCATGTAAATGGAAGTATATCCATGGTTCGGTTCAGTCCATACAGGTTGAATATATCGAATATATGGATTCATGGATTCATATTGAATTATAGTATTGTAGATTGTACTTGAATCACATTCAAGTCAGATTATTTATAATGAGACTCAATCTGAGTCAGAACAATTAGAAAAGAAATTGAAGTCCTGAATTAGATTTTGGTGTTATCGGTAACCGCTGCACATGGACGGCAGGATTTGTGTCTTTTTCAAAGACGATTACCGTATTGATAACACCGTTTGTTAAGTTATCTACCTTAAAATAGGTAAGCACCCACTTCTCCGGCTCCCTGAGGCTCAAGAGATTGGTCCCGCTTAAATCTATATTTACTAGGGTCCTTATTGTAATTTATAAAACTTGAGGGGATTTTATGTAAAAATAATTTTGTATAGTTTTCAAAATACACCTCAATTATTTAATTATCGTCTTTATAGTTGTCATAGATATAGATTTTATATTTGTGATATTTCTAGTGAAAATAACCTAATTTTCATAATACATGATATTTAATTGTAAGTATTGGACTTGTATGGAATTTCATGGTATTTTCATGTAAATTGATTCTTTTGATTTAGAAAAGTTAGAATATTTATATTATATCAAAAATAGATATTTTGATAATACATATATATTTATAAAAATAATTTTTAATTTATTATTTTCTAGAAATCTCATTTTCTTAAGATATTTGTATTTTAAATTTCTAGAGACCGAATGCTCCTTGTGGAGGTCTGAATCTCGCACTACTAAGCCCAGGGATGTGCGATAATCTGCACCATCCCAGTCGGGTTCCCCAAAATGGGTTGTAGCGGCGCTTTGCAAAGATTTGTAAAAATACGTAATCTTGTACAAAACGGTTTTTATAAGTTAAAGGTAGATTTGTGTAAAACGATATTTCCGAAATCTATATTTCCCAAAAGATATTGTGCTATGTTTCATATGAGTGTGTGAGGAAGTAGGTCATTATCTCGTGATCTACTTAAAGGTATAGCAAGATTGTGATGTTTTAATGTCGAATTTAAATTACATGGTATTTTAGTGAAAAAGTACGATAACAATTGAAATAGAAATCTTTTTGATATGGAACTTGTTCAATATGACTTTTTAATATTTAATAGTCAACATGTAAGAGTTTAGCATGATTGTATTTAAGTAAAGTGAGATTTTTAGGAAGAACTGAATCGGACATCAGATTAACTCCGATTCCGTCGGGTTTTGGAATTACGTATTTTTAGAATAGCAAAGTGAAGAAGGAGAAGGGACTTACGGGTTTAGAGATTAGAAGAGAGAAAGAGGGAACGGTAGGAGGCATCGTTGCGTCGTTTCGTCGCCGGGAGCTCCTAAGTTTGTTGTCGGAATTTCGCCTTTTGCAACTCTATTTGTACAAAAAAATTCTATAGAGTTTTCTTGAGAGTTTTGGATAGAATTTGTGAGTGAGGGGTGTGTGTTTAGGGGTGGTATTTATAGGGTAATTTAGGGTTTAGGGTAGGTGAAAGGGTGTATTGAAAATTGTATTAAAAATTGTAATAAAAAGAGATTAATGGGGTTTTGAATGGCTCTGTTAATGTGCAGGAATTTTAAAGTATACAGGAGTTTCCAGAAGACAAAGAGGCACAAGTTTCTTGAAGGGTCAACTCGGATTCAGCCGAGTCAACACGGCCTCGCTGGCCGAGTCGTCGTCCTGAGTCGGCCGAGTTGGGCCGAGGCTCGCCGTCGAAGGTCCGTCGTCGTCTGGTTAGCACTGTGGGGTAGGTTTTTTTAGTGTGACCTTTGGTTTTACGGATTTAGCACGTGTAGACTCTTGGAATTCTAAAAATTTAAAAAGAAATCAATATTAAAAATAATGTGGGTGATGGGATTTGAACTCTGGTGCTTTAGTTCAGCAGTGCAAGGTCTTACCAATGAGCTACAAGCTCTTGCTTGCTATTAAAAAGCAAAACAAATTTATAACTTATGCTCAAGCAAAATTACCCCTTTCTGTATTTTTTTGAAAAATTTGTACAGAAAGTTGTACATGAAGTTTTAGGGTTGTTACATCAAATCAATATATACCCATGGTTCGATCAAATTAAGTCATGTTGATATTTGATAGGATTCTGGTATTCATGTTCAAGTTCCAATATATATGGATTCATATTGTATTGGAGTTATATTAGAATTGTATTCATGCATGGATTGCATTCCGATTAGACTGAGACTCAGATTGAGTCAGACACTTAAACAGAATTGGATTTCTGAATTAGGTTTTGAAGTTATCGGCAACTGCTGCACATGAACGGCAGGTTTGTGACTTTTTCCAAGCCAATTAGCATTGATAACCCCGTTTTAGTTTTCTATCATAAATAGACAAGCACCCACTTTCTCCGGCTCCTTGAGGCTCAAGAGATTTGGTTCCGTTTAACCATATATTTACTAAGGTCTGTATTGTAATTTAATACAACTTGAGGGGGTTTTATGAAATATAGTTTTAGTAAACTTTCAAAATAATTCTCAAGTATTTATTTATCGTATTTATGGTTTTCATGGATTTAAATTTTGAATAGTATATGGTATTTTTGTGTAAATTTGATTTTTATGGATTCTTGATGGTATTTTCTTGAAACTTGTGATTCTTTTCTTTCGTTTGGAAAAACATGGAATTTATTATATATTTAAAAATAGATGGTTTGATAATATTTATATATATTATTATTAAAAATAACATTTATTTATTAAATAGAAAATCACGTTTTCTTATAAATTGCATTAAAAATTCAATCGAGATCGGATGCTTCGTGAGGAGGTCTGCATCTCGCTCTACTAGCCCCAAGAATATGCGATAACCCACACCATCCCGATTGGGTTCCCCAAAATGGGTTGTAGAGACTTAATCGCAAGAAATATAAATAATACAAATTTTAAGAGTACGGTTTTTAATAGTTTATGGTATTTTAATGTAAAAGTCGTATTTGTCCCGAAAATATTGTTAAAAGAATATCGTACTATGTCATGCTGCGTGTTGTGAGAGGTAAATCATTATCTCGTGAGATTTTCCTAAAGGCAGTATAAGCAAATATGATAAAAGGTGTCGTATGTAAAGTTTGTGGTATTTAAACGTAAAAGTGCAATAAAAGTTACATAGCATGGTATTTTAATATGAAACTTGTTCTCAAAGTTTTTTTAAAAGATTATTAAACAAGATATAATGATTTGGACGATTGGTTATTAAGAAAGATGGTGTTTTTAACAAATGTAGAATCAGATGTCGGAATAACTCCACTTCCGACGAGTTTTGAAAAGAGAACATTTTAAGTTAGGAAGAGAGAAGAAAAGAGGAAATTTACGAGTTGGAATGAGAGAGGAGGTATATATAGGAAGGATTTGAGAGTTTCGTGGAGTTGTGGGGTCGCCGGAATTTTCTTGAATGGTCGCCGGAACTTGACCTTGGGCTAACCCCACTTGTACATTTCTTTGACTTGGAAAAATTTGAGCATTTTTGATAATGGTTTTCGGAATGGAGAGGGCTAGGGTATGATATTGTATTTATAGGAGAAATTAAGATTTTGAGAATTAAAGAATGGAATTAAAAATGCATTTAAACTTGGACTAATACTCATTTTTAATTCTCTGTTTAATTTCAGGAAAAACAAACAGAAGAGGAGTAGTGGGGGTAGGGGAAAAGTCACTTGGGCAAAGTTTGGGGGCATTACCATCGGGCAAGCCTGGCCGCGCCGGCCTAAAGACGATCTTCGCCGGTCGTTTGGTGAGGTTGGGGTCTGGATTCTTGCCACGTATCTTACTTGGTACATATAATATTTTCCACATGTTTGTTTTCAGTGACTTTTCATTTTTACGTGTATTGCACGTGTAAACTTTTGGTCTTCCAAAAATTTAAAAGAAAAATCATTAAAAATAATAAGTGGCTGATGGGATTCGAACACAGGGGCTACGTTACAGCAGTGCAAGGTTTTACCAATGAGCTACAAGCTATTTTTTGCTATTCAAAAACAAATTAAATTTATAACTTGTGCTCAGGCTTACAAATACTCTATTCAGTACATTAACTTTAAGAAAATTTTGTATATTAAAATAGAGTAGTTACATCATGTGTACCGAAAGGAGATATTCGTGAAGAATTTATGAAGGAGGCTCATAGTTCTGCATATTCCATATATCCGGGAGGCACAAAGATGTACCGAGATCCACGGCAGTATTTTTGGTGGGAAGGCATGAAAAGAGAGATTACTCGTTATGTATCGAAATGCTTGGTGTGTCAGCAAGTCAAGGCTGAATATCAAAGGGTAGCTGGTTTATTGCAACCGCTTCCAATTCCTCAATGGAAGTGGGAATATATATCCATGGATTTCGTAACAGCTTTACCGCGGAGTCCAAATAGCAATAATGCAGTTTGGGTGATTGTTGATCGATTGAGAAAGGCAGCTCATTTTATACCATTTTGAGTTGGTTAGTCGACGGAAGCTTTAGTAGAGCGGTACATGCAGGAAATTTTGAGATTGCATGGAGTACTTGTGAGCATCGTTTCTGATCGTGATACCTAATTCTTATCGCACTTTTGGAGGAGTCTACAGGAAACTTTGGGGACTCGATTGAAGTTCAGCACAGCCTATCATCCCAGACAGATGGCCAGTCAGAAAGAACGATCCAAACTCTTGAAGATATATTGAGAGCGTGCATGTTAGAATTTAAGGGTTCATGGAAGGATCATTTGCACTTGGTGGAGTTTTCATATAATAACAGTTTTCAGGCGACTATACAGATGGCTCCATTCGAAGTATTATATGGCTGCAAACGTCACTCGCCCGTCTGTTGGGACGATATTGGAGAAAGAAGATTGTTGTGACAGGATCTTATTGTGCGAACCATGGAGAAAGTTAACGTGATCCGAAATCATATGAAGGCGGCACAAGATCGACAGAAAAGTTGGGCCGATACAGGACGAAGACCTCTGGAGTTCGCAGTTGGTGATCTTGTATTCCTGAAAATATCACCGACCAGAGGAGTAATTCGATTTGATAGTCGAGGCAAACTCAGTCCTTGATTCGTTGGGTCTTTCAATATTATCGAGCGCGTTGGAGAGGTAGCTTATCAATTGGCTTTACCACCATCCTTGGCGTGTGTTCATGACGTGTTTCATCTATCTCAACCCCACAAGTATGTTTGAGATGAGACACACGTTCTAGATCACTCGGAGCTGACAGTAAGTGAGGACTTATCATATGAAGAATGGCCGATGGCGATTGTGGATCGACGAGAAAAGGTCCTCAAGAACAAGGTTATCCTTCTCGTACTTGTTTCATGGGGGAATCGTTAGCACGGAGAATCAACTTGGGAACGTGAAGACGAGATCCGACAGAAGTTTCCACACCTATTTTCTTAGATTAATGTTTTCTTGTCTTTTCTTGTTCCGGGAATTTCGAGGACGGAATTCTTTTGTAGTTAGGTATAATGTAACACCCTAGTTCATTTATACCATATTTGATTTTGGTATTTTCCAATTTTACGACAGTTTCTTGTTTATTGTTTGCTTTTGGGTGCAGATGATGCATTTGGTATCTGTGGTTAGTATCCGACCCGACCCGCATGCTTGAAACCCGGCTTGGTTCTAGATTACGATATATCCTTAATAGTACTAAGGATCCGTGCACATTTAGATTTGATATCACACTTAAATGATATGTTGCATCTGCATTTTTTAGATAATACAAATTATAACCAGATAATATATTTTAACATCTAGCCTGACCTGTATCATACCCCATACCCTATGGTTGCATCCAGACATGTGTTCATGTCTAGCTTGATGAAACAGACTCGTTTGGATCGCTACGTGCATTTACGTGTATCCGTTATTGGGGGTATGCATTTTATTTAAACGGACTTCGCATTATAATTTTAACTGACACGTATATTATCCGTATTTTAAAACTAGATTTTTTAGAAGAGATCCGGATATTTTTCGGAGTATATTTGATATTAGCTATAAATCTTATAATATATATTATTTTATTCTTCATATATCACATAGCGTGTGTACACACACACACATGTGTGTGTATTTTAAACTAATTAATCATATATCGTACTCTCTCTCTATCCTCGCCGTTTCTCTCTCTTCCTATATCTCTTTCTCTCCTCTCCTACTCTATCTCTCACATCGCTCTCTCCCCCTCTCTCTCCCCATATATATATTTTTTTATTTTTAAACCTAATATAATTTTGCAACCCCTCACCTCTTTCCTTCTTCTTCTCCTTGCACTTGCGAGAACCCGAGCCCTCTAACCCTAGCCTGCCCTCGCCGTCGCCGCCGACCATCCTAACCTCATCAACCTCGCCCCGACCTCATCAACTTCCACTCCTCTCCATTCCCGAGCTCTCTACAAACCCGACCCCTGCAACCCATGACCCCGAGAACCCAAACTCAAACCCAAACTCTCACCTCGTCGCCGATCACCTCGTCGACCTCATCCTGACATTGCCAGCATCACCCCGCCACCACCTACACCTCATCTCCATCCCCAAGAACCCAACAACAAACTCCAGACCCCGAACACCCATCCCCGAGCAACCCAAGAAACCCGACTCTCATCGCCGGTGACTCGATGTCACCATCACCCCAACACCGTCACCCTCTTCATCTCCTCACCTCCCTCGACTATACGACACCTCAGGCCACCACCACAACCATCCCTGCAACCCCGAAAAATTTCCAGCAACAAAAACCCCTACTTCCCTCACCATTACCCATCGTCGACGGCAGCCATCGTCGCCGTCGTCACCTTCTTGTCTTCTCTTTCCCCAGCCAGAGTCAAGCCACAACCCTTTTCTCTTCTTCACCTTCTTCTCTTTTCCTTCTTTCCTATTCTTGTTTTCTTGATTCTTGGCCTCGCCGGAGTTACGCATGTCGCCGACAATCCGGACGACCCAGTCGTCGTCGTCATTCAGCGTGGTCACGTCTTGTATTAGCCAGGTCCAGTTTTGTACGCGCGTGGCTGCATCGCGAAGTTTATTCGACGTCGAACGTGAATACGTATCCCGACGTGAGATCCGATCAGGCAAGTTTATCTTGCAACATGCTATGTTATAAAATATATATTTATTTGAATAAAAATAATACATATGTTTTAATTATGCATCCAATGTTATATATTTACCGTTTTTCGATATCCGTTCGTATCCGTACTGACAATTACATATTTAGTTGCATGCTGGAATCTCATTATATCATATTACTTCTATATTAGTGCAACATGCTATCAAGTTATATCATACACAGACATGGATACGTATACAGGTTATTACAGATAAACACGTATGCATCCTGATGTCCGTTGTGCTTACCGTGTTTAGATATTCATTACAGTATTACATTTGGTATCTCTCTGATACATACATATCACATGACATGTGCACGATACACTACTTGACTCATTACTTGGATCCAGTTACTAATGCCAACAATCCTGACTTGTTGTCCTGACGGACGTTACTTGTTGTCTGCATAGACAAAAACATATACCTTCTTGATCCTGTGTTGGCATTAGATCTACATTGGCAATACTTGATTTAAACACCAACCTAGGGGTAAAAGGGCAATTCAAGAATGTAACCGAAACATAACTCAAAAGGTTATTATTATATGTTTGCCGTTTTTCCGGGCGTTACGGAATAATCCTGTTTGCCGTTTTTCCGAGCGTTGCGGAATATCCTGTTTACCATTTTTCCGGGCATTTCAGAATAATTACATGTTTGGCATTTTTCCGGGTGTTACGGAATATCCTGTTTGCCATTTTTCCAGACGTTACGGAATAATCCTATTACCGTGGTCCCGTGGGGAATGAACGGGGTATAGACTGATGGGTTACGATGAGAATTATATTAATTGGTTTCGAAGACTTTAGAATAGATAACCTAGAAGTCCGGTTTGTTACACATCACATACTTACATGTATCTCACTGTTTATATTTATGTTGTGATTTATATTCCTATTTACATATCTTGTTACATCATGGTTATTACTGCTATTTTGATATTATGACGCACTGACATCTGGGTTTTGTATAGGCCAGTTCCTCTATCTCTATCGCAGGCCGATCAGGAGTACTTTAGCCGTCAAGCCGAACAGTGAGGAATTGCGTTTAGTGATGTTTAGTTTAGTTATTTTTCCGCAGCTTTTATTTCTTGATGTGAGCCCATATTGGGATATATTTTCAGATGTTGTTTATTGGATATTAATATTGTTCCCGTTTATACATTTTCTTGACTCTTTTATTTTGGCAAATGGATATGTACTAGTTAGTTTTATTTTTTACTATTCTTAATATCCTATAGACAGCCGTAATGTGACTGTGGAGAGATAATTCCTATCCACAGGTAGCATGGTTGGCTCTGTCACGTACCGTAGTTAGTGCACTTTGGGAAGCGGGACGTGACAGGGTTTGGGAAGAATAGGTATTCACGGCTTATAGCTGCAGTTCCGAAGGAGTTTTGGGTGGAGGCCCTATCTATTACCGATTACCTCATCGATCAGTCACCATCAACAGCAGTAGATATGATAATTCCCAAGGAGGTATGGACTGGAGGGGCTGGGAATTACTCAGGGTTTCATAATTCTTGAAGCGAAGCAAAAGAGTACATGTCATGGTGTCCTGGTACTAAGGGTAGAGTAATCAGCCAAAATATGATGGTCGATGAGTCTGCGTTTTCTCGGAGAACACAGGCTCAGTCAGATGGTGAGCAGAGAACAAGATTACCGAGCTAGGTGGTGTTCGAGGCTTCAGTCTATGTTATAGATGAGGTGGTTGTTGGGGTAAAAATTTACACCCCGGTTGAACAAGTCAAAATCAAAGTCAACCCCAAGCTAAGTGGGCCCAAGCCCCGGGTCAAGTGGGCCAATGCCCGGGTCGAGCCCGAACATGAAGCGGACGGCCTTCCCCGATGCAAAAATAAAAGTTTTGTAATAAATAATTTTCTTGTATTTCTTTCATTTTATTTTATGAATGAATATAAGAAAAATGGGCATAAAGCCAAATTTTGTAAAGCCCATGTCTTATGTGCAAAAAGAAATGGCACATGAGCCATGGGATAGGAAAAATGCCATTTTGTGGAGCCCAAGGGGCTATATGTAAAGTGTATAGCCTATAAAGACAGGGATAATGAAAATATCCCAACAACTTTTTCTCTCTTCAAAAGAACCAAGATCTGAGATCTTTCTCCTTCTTCAAGATTCTAAAACCTTCTTCTTTCTTTGAATTAAATCAAGAGTTTTACTCTTCCTTTTAAAAAAAACAAAATAGTTTTTCACCACAAAACCCACAAAGAGGAACCCAGATCTTCTATCAGATCTCAGAAAAGGAGAGATTTTTAAAATCCCATACTTCTTGATCTTCAAGATTCGGCCAATAAGGAAAGAAGAAGGAGACCCATCTCTAGAAACCCCACTTTGGGGAAGAACTAGGGCTCAAGAGGAGAAGCCCTTCATCAGCTTCAAACATCCTGAGAGTTTAACTCCTCACACACACACACACACACACACACAAAAAATAATAAGTGCTAATTTCTGGGAGTACAACTCCCATTGCAGGGATCAAGTCCTTTTTGCCGCTCGAGCGCCCACGTGCTGACACGTGGGGCGCTAGCGCTCAAAACGCTAGCGTCCGAGCGCCCACGTGCTGACACGTAGGGCGCTGGCGCTCTTGCGCTTAGAGCGCTAGCGCTGACACGTGGGGCGCTGGCGCTCAAAGCGCGAGCGCTTTTGCACTCAGAACGCTAGCGCCCAAAGCGCTAGCGCCCGAGCGCCCACGTGCCTAGCACGTGGGGCGCTAATACTCTTGCGCTCAAGGCGCTAGCGTCTAAAGCGCTAGCGCCCGAGTGCTTTCTCCCACGCATCCTTTGGATGCCCCTTTCCCTTTTTTTGTATATATACGTATATATACATATACACACACATACACACATACTCCACGACACTGTCCCTGTTAGAAAAAAAATTTCTAACGGGGCGCTGCCCCGCACCCCGTAAGGGGGCTGCTAGCCACCTTGCCCCCAGCCCGCTATCCGGGTAGCGGGACCCCCGTAAAAAACTCTGCGGGGCCCCCGAAATATCCCAAACCCCTTCAAAACACAACACTGCATATTGAGTTCGCATGACCAGTTTAACCCGTCAATCGGAGGTTCTCTCGCTCCAAATGTGAGGGGTAATTAACGGCAGCTTAGTCCACGGCTACCGGAGGGTCGGATCCCCACAATCAATAAATCCCGGCCTAACCTAGGCAGGGGGAATCTGTAATACGCCTGACAAGCGTGTGCGTATTCCCATCTCAATGGGGTGACGAAAAACACCCTACAGATTCTGGCACGCCTGTTGGGACCATTCTCTCCTCCCATATTTCGGGTTAAACGTTCATGCGAATTCAATCAATATACATATCGATTGCCTATACTAAAATGATGTTTTTTTTTCTTCCCGTGCAGCAATCAACTTTCGACGACAATGTCTCCCAAGGCGAATTCATCTTCCAATGCGACCATGATCCCGTACGTGGTCAAGGTCAATGCTCGTGTGGTTCTCCCCGCAAGCCTCAGTCGACAGTGGAAGGAACTACCCCACCAGTTTGGCTCCGTCATCATCTACCCCGCCGGAAGCGCTCATCTGGCAGAAATCCCGGCAAAACAGGTGGCCAAGCCGGTCTCAAAGGGCAAGAGGCCGAATGTTGTGATTGTTAAGGCACCACAACCGAAGCTTAAGACGGTGTATGAACGACTCTCTGGAGCTCCAGCTGGGGGCAAGACTTCCGGTATAAAGAGCAACATCAAATGTCACGGACAAGCTCAGGCGATGACTCCAACAAATGCGCAATCGAGCGTATCTCCAAAATCCTCCATCGCCCGGTCTACGGCATCTTCCCACAGAGCCGAAGTCTGCCAGGTGCTTAGAACAGAAAAGTTAAAGCAGAAGCGGCTCAGGTATCGAGCCAACAAAAGGGCCAGGGTTTCGGCCAAGTGGAATCTTGTGAAGTTCCAAGAGCAGGGTTACTCCGTGACGACGGCTGAGTCGGCCGTAAAAATCAGCAATTCCTTCGAACCTCTGAAGTGGGTTCAAAAAAATGCCATGACCACCAGAATCAAGAAGACAGCGGTCCGAACGTCGCTACAAAGAGACGTGTCCCGGCCCCAACAGAAAAAGTATGACACCGTCTCTTCAAGAGTCTATCAGAAGCTCTGTGCCGCACGAAAGCAGCTGGGCAAACCCAGAAAAGAAGCGCCAGCACCATTCAAGAACCTGGTCAGGCCATCCGCCTTCAATCGACTGCCCGCTACCGAAACAGGGGGGTCAAGACAGCTGTTCCCCTCCGAAAGACGGCGCGACTGGACGTCTTGCCTGAGATTCGGGGCATATGCTAATTGGTGCTATCCATCTACCTCTCCGAAGATACCAAGTTGATTTATGGCACCGTGTATCGGAGGTTTAGACGGATGCGGCCGATGTAGCAGACTTCGTCAGATTCCCCCTTACTTGAGAGGTTTTTGATTGTGGGGACGCTCTTCCCTGCAGGCGCAAGCCCCTGCAGTTAATTACGCTACCGCTTCGCGGTAACAACTTTCTCCTTCTCCAGAATTTCACTTCGTGTCGTGGATGTTTGTTTTGTTTGTGGTTGCCCGTGGATTGTATACGGAGACCAATTTATGTCGTCGCCCGTAGGACGTGGATTAGTCCAAATCCGTGTTTACTTAGATTTGGGTTTGGGGTTTCGGTTTGAGAATACGTTAGCCATATTTGAGGCTAAGATCAACTCAAACGTTTGTTAAGGATACGTTAGTCCAGTTTGAGACTAAGATCAACTTAACGGGATCGTTTAGATCCGATAAAAGAGCAATTGGAGGCTCGATTGTTCCAGTTTAGGGACATAGTGGTCCATTGCATGCATGGCCGTCGGGACCCATCACTTCTCTGACGACGTTGAAGGATTACAATGACAGATGTCAGAGGAGTTCAGAGATGTACCCTTGAGCCAAAGTTGATTGGGGGATCTAGAGTCCAATTTGGGACTAAAGTCTGTTTGAAGGTTTAAGGATGCGTTAGCCATATTTGAGGCTAAGATCAACTTAAACGGGATCATTTAGATCCGACAAAAGAGCATTTGGGGGCTTTATTGTTCCAGTTTAGGGACATAATGGTCCAACATTCCCATTTTGGGGACGGATGTTAGTTTAAGGACATGTTAGCCATATTTGAGGCTAAGATCAACTTAAACGTTTGTTAAGGATACGTTAGCCTAATTTCCAGACTAAGATCAACTTAACAGGATCGTTTAGATCCGACAAAAGAGCATTTGGGGGCTCTATTGTTCCAGTTTAGGGACATGGTGGTCCATTGCCAGTTTAGGGACGTGGTGGTCCATTGAATGTATGGTTGTCGGGACCCATCACCTCTCTGAAGACGTTGAAGGATTACAACGATAAATATCAGAGGAGTTCAGAGATGTACCCTTGAACCAATGAGTTGGTTGAAAGAGCAGATATGCTCAGTTCAAGATGATTTGAGGACTTATGGCCAATTTGGGCTAAGTCTAATTAAGTTAGAAATATTGGCTCTTGTTGGACTATTAAACATTTGTCTGGGTTCAAACCAATATTATTTAGCAATGCTAAACATTTTCATCTTTGATTTTCTCAGTTCTGAGATTCATTTGGAGGGGGGACTTTTGCCTCTGGAAAATTAGCCAATTTGGCTAAAAGTAGTGTTAAACACTAGAGAACAACAGTGTTAAACACTGGAGATAAAACTCTCAAATTAGTGTTAAACACTAAAAGACAATCAGTGTTAAACACTGGAAATATAATCTTCAATTTAGTGTTAAACACTAGAAACAATCAGTGTTAAACACTGGAAATATAATCTTCAATTTAGTGTTAAACACTGGAAATATAATCCCCAAATTAGTGTTAAACACTAAAGAAAGAGGGGTCATGTGTGGACACGTGAGAGCGCCCAAAGGGGGGACCGGATCCCTTTCTTCGTTCTGCAATTAAGTGTTAAACACTTTTCATTTCCTGGCCATCACGTGTGGGCACGTGATAGGCATCCACCCATTGGATATTAAAGGGATTTGTTAGGGGTCACGTGGGGACATGCGAGGGCGCCCTAAATGTAGAGCCAGATCTCCTTTTGTTTTATCCTCAAATCTGCGAATAAGTGTTAAACACTTTTCATCTTTATTTTAGAGCATCACGTGTTGGCACGTGATGTGGATTTATGCATCGATAATTACAGTACTTGCTGAGGGGTCACGTGGGGACACGTGAGGGCGCCCAAAGCTTATTTTCCTTTGATTTTTCTTTCTGCATTTTGGGAGTCATGTGGGAGCACGTGGGACATTGCCTCAAAGCTTCTTTTTTTAGAGATCTTTTCAAGTATCACGTGAGGGCACGTGACTCTAGTTCTTTTCATGAACATAGATCTTTTAAGAATTGAATTCTCTGTAGGGTTAAACCCTAATTATGATTTTGGAGGAATTAAATTCCTATTGTGAAAGAATTAAATTCTTATTTAGGATAAAACCCTGATTTCTTTTTAAAGGAATTAAATTCCCAGATATGTAAAAGAATTAAATTCTTGATTAGGGTTAAACCCTAGTTTTGTTTTAGGAGAATTAAATTCTCAAAACTCAATTCCCCTTCTAAGTTTAGGATCTGTATGACAGGATCTCGACCCGATGAGAATTAAATTCTCAACTTATGGGGAGATGTGCTCTGTGCAGATCTTCAACCAGAAGAAGAACTAAGTTCTTTTTTGTTTAAGAGTTAAACTCTTGGATTTTGAGAATTAAATTCTCTGTTTGAAGTTTTGATTCTCTTTCTTTTCTCACCTAGGGTTTTCTTTGTTGAGAATTAAATTCTCCTTTCTTTTCTTCCCTCTTGAGAATTAAATTCTTCTTCCTCTTATTTTCTCTCCCAAGAAGGTCCCTCCTCTTCTTTTCTTGGCTCCTATTTATAGGAGAATGAAAAGAATCAATTTTTTTAATAAATCTTTCATTGAAAGATTTGATTTGTTTTCATATTTAATATGAGCCTTTAGATCATTCAGTGAATTTTATTCACCGTTGGATTTTAAATCCAAAGATATTCTGTTTGTTATTTTCGGTGAGATTTAGGGGAAATCTTTCCTTGTCCAAGATTTTTCCATAAATTGGTGATTTTTAATCACCCTTGGATTTTTAATCCAATGGTCCCCATAATCCTTTTCCATTTGGAAAGATTTAGAAGCTTTTAGAATCTTAATTCTATTTCGAAAGATTTTAGAGAAATTTAGAATTTTAATTCTATTAAACTGTAAGGCTTTCAAAGCCTGTCACGTGCTGGCACGTGACCCTTGGTCACGTGTGAGCACGTGACCCCCAAATTGGTTCTTTTAACAGCCGCTTGTTTATGTTGTTGTTTTAACCATCACGTGTCAACACGTGACCATTGGTCACGTGTGAGCACGTGATACCTCATTGAGGTATTTCCTTCAACCGTTTGTTATTTCATTTCTGTTTCGATTGTCACGTGTCAACACGTGGCCATTGGTCACGTGTGAGCACGTGATACCTCATTGAGGTAATTCCTGATTTTTAATCAGGGAACAGTGCATAGTATATAACTTTTGATCTCGGATGAATTATGAGGCCCATAATATATCAAATCGAAGGGTTTTTCGAGATGCTTCCAATATCATCAAAATTTAGCTATTTATCTTCCGGGAGTTTATCAAAATACAGGCCGGAAGATACTGGTTCGCATTTCCTTAAGCGTATCGCTGCCATTTGATACCTTGGACTCTTTTGCGCAGAAATTTTTGGCGGGAACAAATGCCCCCCACTACTTTGCCCACGCAAGTATATACGTGGGTGAAGTAGTGCAGAGTAATGCATAGCGTATGACCAGTTTCGGGTTGGTATATAACTTTCAGAATCTTGATCTGAGAATATAAGGAGCGGACACAAGCGTCGTCATTTATCATTGACTCAAATCTCGACTCTTAAGAGATATAGTTCCAAACTCTCAACTCCATGAGCCGCACCCTTCTATTTCTTTATGTCTTACTCTGGCGTGAAGTAGTTTATACGCTCATGAGTAACTTCTCCATTTCAGTGGCATGTAGTTTTGGCAAGTGCGGCTCATAGATGGTCCATCTTGACCTCTTTGCAGGGCAGTGATGGCTCAGGAGACAGGGTTAGGATCTGCCACCTAAGACTTTTCAACTTTATGACCCGTGAGGGTCTCATAAAGACTTTTCTCCCTACGAGTCGAGAGGATCCCGTAGGTGTATTTTCTCCCTAGGAGTCGTGAGGACTTCTAAGTGTGTATTTTTTCTTGAGAGTCGTGAGGATCTCACAAGAGAATTTTTCCCGCTTACAAGTCGAGAGGACTCGTAAGTGGTTGTTTCCCTCCTTGTCGAGATTCGACTTTGGAGAGTGAGGTCCGTGAATAGTATGCAAGAGTCCGTTTTGGACCAACTTGCAAGGCCCCAGTGCTTAGGAAACAGGTTTTTATCCCTATTTCCTAAGGCTTTATCTCACGAGTCGAGACGAATCGAGAAGTTCTCGCAAAGACATCAATTTCCTCACGAGTCGAAACGGATCGAGCAGATCTCGCAAGAATATCCTAACGTCACAGTTAACCTCTGCTCTTTACGACAGAGGTCTGTTAGGGTCTGTGGTACTAGGGTTTTGCCCATCGTACCGTCGCATTGGCTGATGTATCCCTCGATAGGCAATCGTACTGTTCGAGTAGCCCTGCGAATGCCGTGTCTCTGATCCCTTCGGGGGCTGGACAAGACGTCTTCAAGCAATCCTCCTAGGCAGTTTGACCGTCGGAAGAGCAAGCGTTAGGAATTTTCCATGCCGCTTTTTACTTGAGGTTAGGCTCATTTTGGAGAGCCCCGATGGGTCATAACCACTTCGCGCTGGTGTGGGATGATCTCCGATAGTCTTTCAGGCTTTATATGACTTGCCATTAAGACCCTGAAGTTAGGAATTTGGCCTTTGCTTCTTTTGTTGACATCGCGTATGTTGTATTGAGATGAATGTCGCGGTTGTCTCTAGGTTGCTGGTGAACCGTCAAGGTTTGGAACCAGGGATTTTGCCGTGACTCATTTTAGTGATGTTGCGTCTGCTGTGTCGAGACGAACGTCGAGGTGGTGACCACTCTGCATTGGTGCGAGATAATCTCCGATTGTCTTTCAGGCTTTATATGACTTGCCGTTAAGACCCTAAAGCTTGGAATTTGGCCTTTGCTTTTGTTCCCCTCCGAACGGCGGCCGGGACACGGGGACGTCTTGCCTGAGGTTCGGGACAGATGCTAATTGGTGCTATCCGTCCACCTCTCCGAAGATGCCAAGTTGATTTATGGCACCAAGTATCGAAGGTTTAGATGGATGCGTCCGATGTAGCAGACTTCGTCAGATTCCCCCTCGTTTGAGGGGTTTTTGATTGTGGGGACGCTCTTCCCTGCAGGCGCAAGCCCCTGCAGTTAATTACGCTACCGCGTTGCGGTAACAACTTTCTCCTTCTCCAGATGGTCACTTCGTGTCGTGGGTGTTTGTTTTCTTTGTGGTTGCCCGTGGATTGTATACGGAGACCAATTTATGTCGTCGTAAGTAGGACGTGGATTAGTCCAAATCCGTGTTTTCTTAGATTTGGGTTTGGGGTTTTGGTTTGAGGATACGTTAGCTATATTTGAGGCTAAGATCAACTCAAACGTTTGTTAAGGATACGTTAGTCCAGTTTGAGACTAAGATCAACTTAACGGGATCGTTTAGATCCGACAAAAGAGCAATTGGCTCTATTGTTCCAGTTTAGGGACATAGTGGTCCATTAAATGTATGGCCGTCGGGACCCATCACCTCTCTGACGACGTTGAAGGATTACAACGACAGATGTCAGAGGAGTTCAGAGATGTACCCTTGAGCCAGAGTTGATTAGGGGGTTTATAGTCCGATTTGGGACTAGAGTCTGTTTGAAAGTTTAAGGATACGTTAGCCATTTTTGAGGCTAAGATCAACTTAAACGGTTGTTAAGGATACGTTAGTCCAGTTTGGGACTAAGATCGACTTAACGGGATCGTTTAGATCCGACAAAAGAGCAATTGGCTCTATTGTTCCAGTTTAGGGACATGGTGGTCCAATGCCAGTTTAGGGACATGGTGGTCCAAGTTCCAGTTTAGGGACGTGGTGGTCCAATGGTAGTTTAAGGACGCATAAGTCCATGGGTTTAAGGACCCCACAGTCCATATGGGTGTGTTTAAGGACGCATTAGTCCGTTAGTTTAAGGACGCATAAGTCCGCGGGTTTAAAGACCCCGCAGTCCGTATCTTAGTTTAAGGACGCATAAGTCCATGAGTTTAAGGACCCCACAGTCCGTGTTGATGTGTGGTTGTCGGGACCCGTCACCTCTCTGAAGACGTTGAAGGATTACAACGACAAATATCAGAGGAGTTCAGAGATGTACCCTCGAACCAATGAGTTGGTTGAAAGAGCAGATGTGCTCAGTTCAAGATGATTTGAGGACTTATGGCCAGTTTGGGCTAAGTCCAGTTATGTTTGAAATATTGGCCCTCTGTTGGTCCATTGAAGGAGAGGCTTGGTCCATTGAAGAAGAGGCATTGCCTCTAAAATCTTAGCCAATTGGGCTAAAGCCAGTGTTAAACACTACAGACCAACAGTGTTGAACACTGGGAATAAGATTAACAAATTAGTGTTAAACACTAAGAGATAATCAGTGTTAGCAACAGGGCTTTCAAATTAGTGTTAAACACTAAAGCAAATCAGTGTTAAACACTGGGAACAGAGTTTTCACATTAGTGTTAATCACTAAGAAAATAAGTGTTAAACACTGCAGATAGAGTTTTCCAATTAGTGTTAAACACTAAGGAGGGAGGGGTCACATGCGGACACGTGACAGCGCCCTAATTGTGGAGCCAGATCTCCTTTGTTTTATCCTCGAATCTGCGAATAAGTGTTAAACACTTTTATTTTTATTTTAGAGCATCACGTGTTAGCACGTGATGGGGATCTGTGCGTCAATTGTTAAAACATTTGCTGAGGGGTCACGTGATAACACGTGAGAGCGCCCAAAGCTTTCATTTCCTTTGCTTTTTCTTTCTGCGTTTTGGAAGTCACGTGGAGCACGTGATGACATCAAAAAGTGGTGCCAGATCTCCTTTATTTTGTTCTGCAAACAAGTGTTCACCACTTTTAATTTTCATAGCCATCACGTGTGGGCACGTGACATATACTCATGCCCTGATTTATTAGAACATTGCTGAGGGGTCACGTGGTAACACGTGAGAGCGCCCAAAGCTTTCATTCCCTTTGCTTTTTCTTTCTGCGTTTTGGGAGTCACGTGGGAGCACGTGGGGTGATGCTTCAAAGTTCTTTGCAGGGGATCTTTTCAAGGGTCACGTGGGGGCACGTGACCCTAGTTCTTTTCATGAACAGAGATCTTTTAAGAATTGAATTCTTTGTAGGGTTAAACCCTAATTATGATTTTGGAGGAATTAAATTCCTATCGTGAAAGAATTAAATTCTTATTTAGGATAAAACCCTGATTTCTTTTCAAAGGAATTAAATTCCCAGATATGTAAAAGAATTAAATTCTTGATTAGGGTTAAACCCTAGTTTTGTTTTAGGAGAATTGAACTCTCAAAACTCAATTCCCCTTCTAAGTTTAGGATCTGCATGGCAGGATCTCAACCCGATGAGAATTAAATTCTCATCCTATGGGGAGATGTGCTCTGTACAGATCTTCAACCAGAAGAAGAACTAAGTTCTTTTCTTTAAATAAGAGTTAAACTCTTTTGAGAATTAAATTCTCTTTTCAATCCTCTCTTTTCTTACCTAAGGTTTTTCTTTTGCAGAGAATTAAATTCTTCTTTCTCTGTTTCTTCTTCTCTTGAGAATTAAATTCTCCTCCCTCTGTTTTTCTCTCCAAAAAAAGTAGATCTCCCCTCTTCTCTTCTTGGCTCCTATTTATAGGAGAAGGCAGAGAATCAATTTGTTTAGCAAATTTCTCATTAAGAGATTTGATTTGTATGTTGAGAGATTTGATTTGCATTCATCATTAATCTGGGCCTTTAGATCATTCAGTGAATTTTATTCACCGTGGATTTTAAATCCAAAGATATTCTATTTGTTATCCTGGTGAGATTTTCAGGGAAATCTTTCCTTGTCCAAGGTTTTTCCATAAATTAGTGATTTTTAATCACCCTTGGATTTTTAATCCAACGGTTCCCCATGACCCTTTTCCATTTGGAAAGATTCAGAAACTTTTAGAATTTAATTCTATTAAATTATAATGCTTTTAAAGCCAGTCATCTGCTGGCACGTGACCTTTGGTCACGTGTAAGCACGTGACCCCTAATTGGGTTCCTTTCTCAGCCGCTTATTTATGTTTCAGTTTTAACCATCACGTGTCAACACGTGACCATTGGTCACGTGTAAGCACGTGATACCTCGTTGAGGTATTTTCTGACTTTTAGAATTAAATTCTATTCATTATTTTGGAGGCTTTAAAAGCCCATCACGTGTCTACACGTGACCCATGGTCACGTGTGAGCACGTGATGCCCCATTGCGGTCTTTTCTGAGTTTTTGTTGTATCTTTTAACTCCTCCAGCGGGTTCTTAAAAGCCCATCACGTGTGGACACGTAATTCCTCATAACTTTTGATCCCGGATGAATTACGAGGCCCATAATATATCAAATCGAAGGGTTTTTCGAGCCGCTTTCGATACCATCAGAATTTATCTGTTTCTCATTCGGGAGTTTGTCAAAAAACAGCCCGGAAGATACTGGTTCCCATTTCCTTAAGCGTATCGCTGTCATTTGATATCTTGGACTCTTCTGCGCAGAAATTTTTGGCGGGAACAAATGCCCCCCACTACTTTGCCCACGTAAGTATTTACGTGGGTGAAGTAGTGCAAAGTAATGCATAGCGTATGACCAGTTTCGGGTTGGTATATTACTTTCAGAATCTTGATCTAAGAAGATAACGAGCGGACACAAGCGTCTTCATTTATCATTGACTCAAATCTCGACTCTTAAGAGATATAGTTCCAAACCCTTAACTTCATGAGCCGCACCCCTCTATCTCTTCATATCTTACTCTGGCATGAAGTAGTTTATATGCTCATGAGTAGCTTTTCCATTTCAGTGGCATGTAGCTTTGGCGAGTGTGGCTCATAGACGGTCCATCTTGACCTCTTTGCAGGGCAGTGATGGCTTAGGAGACAGGGTTAGGATCTGCCACCTAAGACTTTTCAACTTTATGAGCCGTGAGGGTCTCATAAAGACTTTTCTCCCTACGGATCGAGAGGATCTCGTAGGTGTATTTTCTCCTTAGGAGTCGTGAGGATTCCTAAGTGTGTTTTCTCTTATAAGTCGTAAGGATCTTATGAGAGAACTTTTCCCTCTTACGAGTCGAGAGGACCCGTAAGCGGTTGTTCCCCTCCTTGTCGAAATTCGACTTCGGAGAGTGAGACCCGTGGATAGTATGCAAGAGACCATTTTGGGCCGACTTGCAGGATCCCAGTGCTTAGGAAACAGGTTTTTTAATCCTTACTGCCTAAGGCTTTATCTCACGAGTCGAGACGAATCGAGAAGTTCTCGCAAAGACATCAATTTCCTCACGAGTCGAAACGAATCGAGCAGATCTCGCAAGAATGTCCTAACGTCACAGTTAACCTCTGCTCTTTACGACAGAAGTCCGTTAGGGTCTGTGGTACTTAGGGTTTTGGCCGTCGTACCGTCGCATGAGCTGATGTATTCCTCGATAGGCAATCGTGCTGTTCGAGTAGCCCTGCGACTGCCGTGTCTCTGATCCCTTCGGGGGCTGGACAAGACGTCTTCAAGCAATCCTCCTTGGCAGTTTGACCGTCGGAAGAGCAAGCGCTAGGAATTTGCCATGCCGCTTTTTACTTGAGGTTAGGCTCATTTTGGAGAGCCCCGATGAGTCATAACCACTCCGCGCTGGTGTGGGATGATCTCCGATAGTCTTTCAGGCTTTATATGACTTGCCTTTAAGACCCTGAAGCTAGGAATTTGGCCTTTGCTTCGTTTGCTGGCATTGCGTCCTCTGTATCGAGACGAATGTCGTGGTTGTCTCTAGGTTGCTGATGAACCGTCGAGATTTGGAACTAGGGATTTTGCCGTGGCTCCTTTTGGTGATGTTGCGTCTGCTGTATCGAGACGGACGTCGAGGTGGTGACCACTCCATGTGGGATGATCTCCGGTGGTCTTTCAGGCTTTATATGACTTGCCGTTAAGACCCTGAAGCTGGGAATTTGGCCTTCGCTTCGTTTGCTTTGTCATGTGCGAATCCTGTTGGAGGAAGAACGTTGTTGTGACATCTCGTCTGCTGTATCGAGACGAACGTCGAGGCGGTGACCACTCCATGTTGATGTGAGATGATCTCTGATTGTCTTTCCGGTTTTATATGACTTACCGTTAAGACCCTGAAGCTAGGAATTTGGCCTTTGCTTCGTTTGCTGGCATCGCGTCCTCTATATCGAGACGAATGTCATGGTTGTCTCTAGGTTGCTGGTGAACCGTCAAGCTCTGGAACCAGGGATTTTGCCGTGACTCCTTTTGGTGATGTTGCGTCTGCTGTATCGAGACGAACGTCGAGGTGGTGATCACTCAATGTGGGTATGAGATGATCTCTGATTGTCTTTTCGGTTTTATATGACTTACCGTCAAGACGTTGAAGCTAGGAATTTGGCCTTCGCTTCGTTTGCTTTGTCGCTTCCGAATCCTACTGGGGAAAGAACGCTGGGGTGACATTTCATCTGCTGTATCGAGACGAACGTCGAGGTGGCGACCACTCCACGCTGGTGTGGCATGATCTCTGATGGTCTTTCAGGCTTTATATGACTTGCCGTTAAGACGTTGAAGCTAGGAATTTGGCCTTCGCTTCGTTTGCTGGTATCGCGTCTGCTGTATCGAGACGAATGTTGCGGTGGTGATCACTCCATGTTGGTGTGAGGACCAGGAACCGCTCTGGATGTTTTCCACGGGGTCGAAGAGTGACGTTATCCGCGTTCCACGTGACCAGGAATTTTGCACTAGATGCTTCACACGGGTTCACTGCCGCGTTAGGCGAGGACTAGGCTCCGCTCTGGATGCTTCGCATGGGTTCACTGCCGTGCTCTGCGAGGACCAGGATCCGCTCTGGACGTTTCCCACGGGGTCAAAGAGTGACGTTATCCGCGTTCCACGTGACCAGGAATTTTGCACTAGATGCTTCACACGGGTTCACTGCCGCGTTAGGCGAGGACTAGGCTCCGCTCTGGATGCTTCACACGGGTTCACTGCCGTGCTCTGCGAGGACCAGGATCCGCTCTGAACGTTTTCCACGGGGTCAAAGAGTGACGTTATCCGCGTTCCACGTGACCAGGAATTTTGCACTAGATGCTTCACACGGGTTCACTGCCGCGTTAGGCGAGGACTAGGCTCCGCTCTGGATGCTTCACACGGGTTCACTGCCGTGCTCTGCGAGGACCAGGATCCGCTCTGGACGTTTTCCACGGGGTCAAAGAGTGACGTTATCCGCGTTCCACGTGACCAGGAATTTTGCACTAGATGCTTCACACGGGTTCACTGCCGCGTTAGGCGAGGACTAGACTCCGCTCTGGATGCTTCACACGGGTTCACTGCCGTGCTCTGCGAGGACCGGGATCCGCTCTGGACGTTTTCCACGGGGTCAAAGAGTGACGTTATCCGCGTTCCACGTGACCAGGAATTTTGCACTAGATGCTTGACACGGGTTCATTGCCGCGTTAGGCGAGGACTAGGCTCCGCTCTGGATGCTTCGCACGGGTTCACTGCCATGCTCTGCAAGGACCAGGATCCGCTCTGGACGTTTTCCACGGGGTCAAAGAGTGACGTTATCCGCGTTCCACGTGACCAGGAATTTTGCACTAGATGCTTCACACGGGTTCATTGCCGCGTTAGGCGAGGACTAGGCTCCGCTCTGGATGCTTCGCACGGGTTCACTGCCATGCTCTGCAAGGACCAGGATCCGCTCTGGACGTTTTCCACGGGGTCAAAGAGTGACGTTATCCGCGTTCCACGTGACCAGGAATTCTGCACTAGATGCTTCATACGGGTTCATTGCCGCGTTAGGCGAGGACTAGGCTCCGCTCTGGATGATTCGCACGGGTTCACTGCCGTGCTCTGCAAGGACCAGGATCCGCTCTGGACGTTTTCCACGGGGTCAAAGAGTGACGTTATCCGTGTTCCACGTGACCAGGAATTTTGTTGATTATATCCGCATTTCACGGAGTTGGGATTTGACTCTCTGTGGGAGTACATCGTCGAGTCATGGAACTGGGAGTTGCCGCTGTTCCGCTTTGCTTGATGATGTGTCCGCTGTGACGAGACGAGTGCTGAGGTGGAACTGGGATTTTGCCATCACTCCGCTTTGCTGACCATGGGGTCTTTTATTAGCTTTGCATGTACATCCTGCTGGACTGCGTAGGAATGCCGTTATTAACATTGCATCTGCTGTAATGAGACGAATGCTAAGGCGGAGTTGGGATTTTGCCATTGCTCCGCTTGATGGTGTAACACCTGTGTCTTGCTGGAATGAGGAGGCACGCCGTTGTTGGTCTCCAGGCTGTAGATGTGGCCATTGAGATTTGGATCTAAGGACTTTGCCATGGTCACGTCTGCATCTGGCTGGAGTGAGGAGAAACGCCGTTGGTGATCTCTAAGTTGTCGATGTTGACGTCGAGACCCTGAAGCTAGGGATCTTCCTTTGCTTCATTTGCTGACATCGTGTCTGTAATATTGGGACAAATGTCGAGATTGTCTCTAGGTTGTCTATGAACCGTCGAGATTTGGCTTCACTTTCTGATGGAGCCTGTTGGGAAGGTATGGTTCCCTTATTATCTGTGCCCCTGGATTGTATACAAGGATCGATGTGATTTCACCTGTAGGGAAAAAAGTTTCATTCTTTCATTTTTTTTATTCTTTCCGCGATGCTCTATCATTTCAGCTTTTTATATCGCGAAAATCGCGATTGCCCAATCGTTTCGGCTATTTTTCGCTGTGCCCAATCATTTCGGCTATTTTTCTTTTTACCCGCTGCTTTTTATTGCGAGTTGCCCAATCATTTCGGCTATTTTGCATGCATACATTTTTACTTACTGATTTTGTTTGCAAGTTGCCCCATCATTTCGGCTATTTCGTATGCATTTTTTTTTGGCTCGCTGATTTTTTATTTTTTTTGCGAGTAGGGGATTTGGGATATGATACCAATCTTGGCATCAGTATCGCTGTGACTGGAATATTGCCAGGAGCAAATCATCATTTGCCGTGAAAGGACTTGGAATTTGATACCGGTTTAGGCATCAGCATCGCTGCGACTGGGATATTGCCAGGAGCGAATCATCATTTGCCTTGAAAGGGCTTGGAATTTGACACCGGTTTAGGCATCAGCATCGCTACAACTGGGATATTGCCAGGAGCGAATCATCATTTGCCTCTGTCGATGTTGAACAAAGGTGGCTTAGCAAACAGGGTTAGGGTCCTGTCGACTAAGGCTTTTGACTTCATGAGCCGTAAGGGTCTCACAAAGGTATTTCTCCCTACAAGTCGTGAGGATCTCGTAGGTGTGTTTTCTCCTTAGGGATCGTGAGGATTCCTAAGTGTATGTTCCCCTGTAAGTCGTAAGGATCTTACAAAAGGGTTTTCTCCTTATAAGTCGAGAGGACTTACAAGGGTTGTTCACCGTATGGACATATCCCCAGTCACGGGTGGGACTTGGTTAGGGAAATATTTATTCGCGCCCGTGGGTTGTATACAAAGGTCAGTATTGAGCCGCTTGTAGGGCAATATCGAGGGTTGTAGAGGATTTTCTTAAGAACAGGTTTAGGTTTCTGTAACTTAAGACTTTCAAATCTTATGAGCCGTGAGGGTCCCATAAGAGAGTTCTCCTTACGAGTCATGAGGATCTCGTAAGTGTAATTTCTCCTTAGGAATCGTGAGGATCCCTAAGTGTGCTGCTCCTTTGTGAGTCGTAAGGATCTCACGCAGGTGGTTTCTCCTTACAAGGTCGAGAGGATCCTGTAAGTGTCTTTTAACGATGTTGCGCCCTTTCGGGTTTTTACAAACACTCGCCGGCAGCCCTGCTGTTTTTACCCACGGAGCCCTTTCGGGTTTTCATCCGTGCCCATTTTGCTTGTGGACATACCGTTTTTTTTTATTTTTTATTTTTTATTTTTTATTTTATTTATTTATTTTTTTAATTTTTTTTTTAACGAGGTTGCGCCCTTTCGGGTTTTCACAAACACTCGCCGGTAGCCCTGCTGTTTTTACTCACGGAGCCCTTTCGGGTTTTCATCCATGCCCATTTTGCTTATGGACATACCGTTTTTTGTTTTTTTTTTTTTTTAACCACGCCAGCCTGAGGATGCCGCGGGTTGATAGTAGTTTAACGACGTTTCGGTCATTTGCAAGTTTTAGGACATTGCGGTCCGTCGTTAGTTTAGGGACGTTTCGGTCCGACGCCAGTTTTAGGACATAGTGGTCCACCGTCGCCGTATTTGAGGCGAATCTCTAGTTTACTGACTTTTCGGTCTATGGGGCTTTCCCTATGAATGAGCACGATGCCCCCGGCATATCCACCTTTTTCGAAGCATGTTGTTGCGGCGGGTTTATTTTCCACTTTTCGGGCAGCGCGAACTTGCCCTGTTGGTATTGATCTTCAACCCAGTTTTTGAAGACGTAGCAATTTTCAATCGGATGGCCCAATACTTGGTGGTAAGGGCAGTAATTAGGATTGTTAACGTCACCTGGTTGCAATGGACGTTTTGGATCTGGCAGAGTGATGAGCCCGCTGCACACTGCTAGCTCGAACAATCTCTTCGTTTTATCTTTGGGAAACGAGTAAGGACGTTTCAACTTCTCATTGAGGTATCGCGGCTTGTTGTTTTGACGACAACACGGTCTCGGGTTACTCGGCTGTTGTTGAGTGTTGGCAATAAAGGCCGTTTTTTCCTTTTCCTTTCTCATTTTGTTTGCTCCGTCGTTTGCGGATCCGAGATTCTTTCCGGGTAGCGTGAGATTGTACGGCTGAACATTCTCGCAACTCTCCAATTCTTTTGTTTTAGAAATGAATTCCTTGAAGAGAAGGTTAAGAGCGGCTTCTTCATCAGAATCGCTTCCAAAGGTGAGAACTCGTGATCCCCCGGGCTCGTCCTTATGACAATTGCCGGCAATTCTTTTATGCTCATCTGTCGTATTTTTTCGCTGTCTACGAGCCTCACGCTTTGTCCTGTTGAAGTGTTTCCTGTGAGCGACATACCCTTGCCACCAACACTTAAAAGAGTTGCAGTCTTCAGTAGGATGTACGATCTTCTGATGATATAAGCAGAAGTTAGGGTGTACGTCCGTTTCATCAAAATGTATACCACCAGGAGAATTTTTTCTGAAAGAGGGCGGCCTCATCCCCATTGCTATGGCTTTGGAGAATCGTTTCCTTGTCTTGATCCTGCTTTTATTTGCGGCGGATGTACTTTCATCTGGTGGGAGTGTTTCGACCCTTTCATCTAGTCGCCGGCGTTTGGCTTTCTCGAATATGGTCATCTCGCGCTCTCGATCAGCTTTACTTTTTAGACGAATCTCATCTAGAAAAGCGTCGATCATTTCGTCTGTCGGCCATACGAATTCCGGCTCAGGCTCTGCCCCCAGTTTCTCAGTGCAAGGAGTTTTTTCATCGTCCGTAAATGAGTGAGAGATCACATGACAAGTTGCCCCCGGTGCGTCCGTCTTCTTTGGAGTGTGCGGCTGTGGTGGGTTTACTTTCCACTTTTCAGACAGCGCAAATTTGCCTTGTAGGTACTGATCCTCGATCCATCCCTTAAAGACGAAGCAATCTTCGATTGGATGGCTTACCGCTTGGTGGTAAGGGCAATAATTGGGATCGTTGACATCGCCTGGTTGCAACGGACGTTTTGGACTCGGTAGATTGATGAGTCTATTGCGCACTGCCAGCTCGAACAGTTTTCTCGTTTTATCCTGAGGAAATGAGTAAGGACGTCCCAGTCTTTCCTCGAGGGATGGGCGTGGTCGCACATTGTGCTGGCGAACAACCGGCTTTAAGTGGCTCGGCTGTTGTTAAGTATTGGCGACGACGGTTGCTTTCCCTTTGTCCTTTTCATTCCAAGGCTCTGTCTTTGAAGGAGATGGTCTATGACCCATCTGGTCCATTTGGGCCAGCTTGTCAATCAAGGCCTGAAAAGTGGTCGGCTTGAAGAACATCATGAATTGGGATATGGTCGCTTGCAGATCCAGGGTACCCACAAACATGCCTATCGCAGGAGCCTCTTCTATGCGTTGTTCGCATTTCGACCATAGGTTCCGCCATCGTGTTGTGTATTGGACCCACGTTTCGCCTGGCCTTATCCTGGCATTAATCAGTGCTGTTATCGGGGTGCGTCCACTAGCACTCGCGAATCTCTGTGTAAACAGCAGCTCCATCTCCGCAAATGTTTTAACAGAGTCGTTAGGTAGCTCCGAATACCATTCAAAGGCTATTTCTGTTAAGCTGCCGACGAATTGGCGAAGCAACAGTTTGTCGTCGCCTCCAGTATTGCCGCATAAGGCCCTGAATTGAGCGACATGCTGATGCGGATTCCCTGTCCCTTTATATACGTGGAATTTAGGGATCGTATATCCTGGCGGGTAACTGATTTGGTCATACCAGCTCGGATACGGTCGTCCGGTTCTAACAATTTTCCCAGCCGCTTCATTTGCCTGATGAATCTGGATCTGCTGAGCTATATATTCTTCTAGGTCAACTTTGGAGATTGCCTCCTCCTTGGCTGTTGATAGAGCCGGCGGAGGATTTGACGTTTCTCCCCTGTCGTCTTCAAGGACGATCGGGGGATCTTCAGCAGGAGGGTCCGGCTGTAACATCATCCCTACCATATCTTGGAAGAGGAGCGCCATCTGTTTTATGTTAGCAGCTTGCTCTGCAGCTTCTTTGTCCTTCTTTTCGAGGACTCTGCGTAAAAAGTCAGCGTCGGTTTCTTGTTCTTGACGCTCATCCGAAGACGTTTCAGAGCTTTCTTTTGGCTCAGTGAGTGCAGCCATTGTAGTCATCATTTCCTGAAGCTTTTGTTGTTGCTCCTGGGCTTTCGTCACGGATCGGGTGAGCGGTCGGTGACCCGTCGATGCACGGCTTTCCTCTTTTCCAGAAGCCATATAAACAGTGTGCACCACTATGCCCCCAGACTTGGGGTGTTTGTGCTCAGCGCGTTTACGGTTCACCATGTTCACAGGGGCTTTTTGCGGACTCCTTTTCTTTTGAGTGGTTGAAGTTGAGAGGGTCGTTGTAGTGGGCGCCCAAGTAGCCGTTGCTTTTTGCGGCTTAACAGGACGGTTTTCTTCCTGCCGGACCTTCAGCTTCTTCTGCTGGCGGGAGAAATTTCGATCAATCACCGAGTCTTGGACTTGGCGCCAGACCTTGTAGATTTTAGAGGACAGCCGCTGAGAGGAATGTTCTGGCTTGGCTTCCGCAACATTTCCCACCGGAGGACGGGATCTTTTTAGTACGGCGGTAGGAGAGTTTCTGCGCACCGTGTTCAGCAATTCAAAGCTGTTCCCGGTTGGAACAGCAGCATCGATCCCCACCGTTGGAGCTGGTGGAGTAAATCCAGAGGGGGAGTTGCCCCCAGCCTTCCTTACTCGGCGCCAGTGGCGACGTCGAGCGTGTCGTGCGGATGGAGTTGTTTCGGCCGTAGGGGCGACTTCGTCATGCCCCCTGCTTTGAGGAGAGATCGTTATTGGTGCTAGCCTGTCGAAGACTGACACCCGTTGAGAAGCAATGTCTAATCTGTCAAAGACAGACCTCTGGGTAGGAGAAGCAGCTTTGAGGACCTCGCCTGGAGCAGCAACCGGAATAGCCAGCCTTGTAAAAATTGACTTCTTGGAAGGAGGAGCCTTTCCAATAATTTTGTCCGCTTGAGCCGGGATGGCTATCCGCTTTGGGATGGCAGCTTCGGGTATCACGGGCTTATAGACGTTCTGGCCCAGTCTGTTGAAAACTGAGGTATTGAAGTTGGGCGACCCGTTGAGAGGGGCCGCAGCAGTGGTGAGCCGATCAAAGACCGACTTCTTTGGGGCTTCTTGCAACGTCATTGTGGCATTGAAGCTCAACGGTGGGAGCATGGTCCCGAAGAATAATCCAGTGGTGGCCTGAGTTACCTGCTCCACTGGCATCTTGAAAAGGGAGGCCGCTTGGGGCCCATAAGTCACTCCTCCAGCAAGGACCGAGCGAGAGTTGCAGTTGCAGGCGGTGCAGTTTGAAGCCATTGATCTTCTGTTCTCTGCACGGAGCAAGACACCAAATCTTAGTACCTTGAATCCACAGGCAACCACAGTAAACCGCGATTTGCTCGCGAACACGACATAAGAAGTGTGGAGTGGAAAGAGGAAAAGGTCCCACCGGGCGTGCCAGAATCTGTTCCCCTCCGAACGGCGGCCGGGACACGGGGACGTCTTGCCTGAGGTTCGGGGCAGATGCTAATTAGTGCTATCCGTCCACCTCTCCGAAGATGCCAAGTTGATTTATGGCACCATGTATCGAAGGTTTAGATGGATGCGTCCGATGTAGCAGACTTCGTCAGATTCCCCCTCGTTTGAGGGGTTTTTGATTGTGGGGACGCTCTTCCCTGCAGGCGCAAGCCCCTGCAGTTAATTACGCTACCGCGTTGCGGTAACAACTTTCTCCTTCTCCAGATGGTCACTTCGTGTCGTGGGTGTTTGTTTTCTTTGTGGTTGCCCGTGGATTGTATACGGAGACCAATTTATGTCGTCGTCCGTAGGACGTGGATTAGTCCAAATCCGTGTTTTCTTAGATTTGGGTTTGGGGTTTTGGTTTGAGGATACGTTAGCCATATTTGAGGCTAAGATCAACTCAAACGTTTGTTAAGGATACGTTAGTCCAGTTTGAGACTAAGATCAACTTAACGGGATCGTTTAGATCCGACAAAAGAGCAATTGGCTCTATTGTTCCAGTTTAGGGACATAGTGGTCCATTAAATGTATGGCCGTCAGGACCCATCACCTCTCTGACGACGTTGAAGGATTACAACGACAGATGTCAGAGGAGTTCAGAGATGTACCCTTGAGCCAGAGTTGATTAGGGGGTTTATAGTCCGATTTGGGACTAGAGTCTGTTTGAAAGTTTAAGGATACGTTAGCCATTTTTGAGGCTAAGATCAACTTAAACGGTTGTTAAGGATACGTTAGTCCAGTTTGGGACTAAGATCGACTTAACGGGATCGTTTAGATCCGACAAAAGAGCAATTGGCTCTATTGTTCCAGTTTAGGGACATGGTGGTCCAATGCCAGTTTAGGGACATGGTGGTCCAAGTTCCAGTTTAGGGACGTGGTGGTCCAATGGTAGTTTAAGGACGCATAAGTCCATGGGTTTAAGGACCCCACAGTCCATATGGGTGTGTTTAAGGACGCATTAGTCCGTTAGTTTAAGGACGCATAAGTCCGCGGGTTTAAAGACCCCGCAGTCCGTATCTTAGTTTAAGGACGCATAAGTCCATGAGTTTAAGGACCCCACAGTCCGTGTTGATGTGTGGTTGTCGGGACCCGTCACCTCTCTGAAGACGTTGAAGGATTACAACGACAAATATCAGAGGAGTTCAGAGATGTACCCTCGAACCAATGAGTTGGTTGAAAGAGCAGATGTGCTCAGTTCAAGATGATTTGAGGACTTATGGCCAGTTTGGGCTAAGTCCAGTTATGTTTGAAATATTGGCCCTCTGTTGGTCCATTGAAGGAGAGGCTTGGTCCATTGAAGAAGAGGCATTGCCTCTAAAATCTTAGCCAATTGGGCTAAAGCCAGTGTTAAACACTACAGACCAACAGTGTTGAACACTGGGAATAAGATTAACAAATTAGTGTTAAACACTAAGAGATAATCAGTGTTAGCAACAGGGCTTTCAAATTAGTGTTAAACACTAAAGCAAATCAGTGTTAAACACTGGGAACAGAGTTTTCACATTAGTGTTAATCACTAAGAAAATAAGTGTTAAACACTGCAGATAGAGTTTTCCAATTAGTGTTAAACACTAAGGAGGGAGGGGTCACATGCGGACACGTGACAGCGCCCTAATTGTGGAGCCAGATCTCCTTTGTTTTATCCTCGAATCTGCGAATAAGTGTTAAACACTTTTATTTTTATTTTAGAGCATCACGTGTTAGCACGTGATGGGGATCTGTGCGTCAATTGTTAAAACATTTGCTGAGGGGTCACGTGATAACACGTGAGAGCGCCCAAAGCTTTCATTTCCTTTGCTTTTTCTTTCTGCGTTTTGGAAGTCACGTGGAGCACGTGATGACATCAAAAAGTGGTGCCAGATCTCCTTTATTTTGTTCTGCAAACAAGTGTTCACCACTTTTAATTTTCATAGCCATCACGTGTGGGCACGTGACATATACTCATGCCCTGATTTATTAGAACATTGCTGAGGGGTCACGTGGTAACACGTGAGAGCGCCCAAAGCTTTCATTCCCTTTGCTTTTTCTTTCTGCGTTTTGGGAGTCACGTGGGAGCACGTGGGGTGATGCTTCAAAGTTCTTTGCAGGGGATCTTTTCAAGGGTCACGTGGGGGCACGTGACCCTAGTTCTTTTCATGAACAGAGATCTTTTAAGAATTGAATTCTTTGTAGGGTTAAACCCTAATTATGATTTTGGAGGAATTAAATTCCTATCGTGAAAGAATTAAATTCTTATTTAGGATAAAACCCTGATTTCTTTTCAAAGGAATTAAATTCCCAGATATGTAAAAGAATTAAATTCTTGATTAGGGTTAAACCCTAGTTTTGTTTTAGGAGAATTGAACTCTCAAAACTCAATTCCCCTTCTAAGTTTAGGATCTGCATGGCAGGATCTCAACCCGATGAGAATTAAATTCTCATCCTATGGGGAGATGTGCTCTGTACAGATCTTCAACCAGAAGAAGAACTAAGTTCTTTTCTTTAAATAAGAGTTAAACTCTTTTGAGAATTAAATTCTCTTTTCAATCCTCTCTTTTCTTACCTAAGGTTTTTCTTTTGCAGAGAATTAAATTCTTCTTTCTCTGTTTCTTCTTCTCTTGAGAATTAAATTCTCCTCCCTCTGTTTTTCTCTCCAAAAAAAGTAGATCTCCCCTCTTCTCTTCTTGGCTCCTATTTATAGGAGAAGGCAGAGAATCAATTTGTTTAGCAAATTTCTCATTAAGAGATTTGATTTGTATGTTGAGAGATTTGATTTGCATTCATCATTAATCTGGGCCTTTAGATCATTCAGTGAATTTCATTCACCGTGGATTTTAAATCCAAAGATATTCTATTTGTTATCCTGGTGAGATTTTCAGGGAAATCTTTCCTTGTCCAAGGTTTTTCCATAAATTAGTGATTTTTAATCACCCTTGGATTTTTAATCCAACGGTTCCCCATGACCCTTTTCCATTTGGAAAGATTCAGAAACTTTTAGAATTTAATTCTATTAAATTATAATGCTTTTAAAGCCAGTCACCTGCTGGCACGTGACCTTTGGTCACGTGTAAGCACGTGACCCCTAATTGGGTTCCTTTCTCAGCCGCTTATTTATGTTTCAGTTTTAACCATCACGTGTCAACACGTGACCATTGGTCACGTGTAAGCACGCGATACCTCGTTGAGGTATTTTCTGACTTTTAGAATTAAATTCTATTCATTATTTTGGAGGCTTTAAAAGCCCATCACGTGTCTACACGTGACCCATGGTCACGTGTGAGCACGTGATGCCCCATTGGGGTCTTTTCTGAGTTTTTGTTGTATCTTTTAACTCCTCCAGCGGGTTCTTAAAAGCCCATCACGTGTGGACACGTAATTCCTCATAACTTTTGATCCCGGATGAATTACGAGGCCCATAATATATCAAATCGAAGGGTTTTTCGAGCCGCTTTCGATACCATCAGAATTTATCTGTTTCTCATTCGGGAGTTTGTCAAAAAACAGCCCGGAAGATACTGGTTCCCATTTCCTTAAGCGTATCGCTGTCATTTGATATCTTGGACTCTTCTGCGCAGAAATTTTTGGCGGGAACAGCTTCGTTTGGCGGCATTGCGTCTGCTGTATCAAGACGAATGTCGTGGTTGTCTCTAGGTTGCCGGTGAACCGTCGAGGTTTGGAACTAAGGATTTTGCCGTGGCTTCTTTTGGTGCTGTTGCGTCTGCTGTGTTGAGACGAACGTCGAGGTGGTGACCAATCCGCGCTGATGTGGGATGATCTCCGATTGTCTTTCAGGCTTTATATGACTTGCCGTCAAGACCCTGAAGCTAGGAATTTGGCCTTTTGCTTCATTTGCTTTGGCGTGTTCGAATCCTGCTGGGGGAAGAACGCTGGGGTGACATTTCATCTGCTGTATCGAGACGATCATCGAGGTGGTGACCACTCCACGCTGGTGCGAGATGATCTCCGATTGTCTTTCAGGCTTAATATGGCTTGCCGTCAAGACCCTGAAGCTAGGAATTTAGCCTTTTGCTTCATTTGCTTTGGCATGTCCGAATCCTGTTGGAGGAAGAACGCTGGGGTGACATTTCATCTGCTGTATCGAGACGATCATCGAGGTGGTGACCACTCCGCGCTGGTGCGAAATGATCTCCGATTGTCTTTCAGCCTTTATATGACTTGCCGTCAAGACCCTGAAGCTAGGAATTTGGCTTTTTGCTTCATTTGCTTTGGCGCGTCCGAATCCTATTGGGGGAAGAACGCCGGGGTGACAATTCATCTGCTGTATCGAGACGATCGTCGAGGTGGTGACCACTCCGCGCTGGTGCGAGATGATCTCCGATTGTCTTTCAGGCTTTATATGATTTGTCGTCAAGACCCTGAAGCTAGGAATTTGGACTTTTGCTTCATTTGCTTTTGGCGTTGCGTCTGATGTATCTAGACGAATGCTGGGGTGGAGCCAGGATTTTACCGTCACTCCGCTTTGCTGACCATGGGGTCTTTTGTTGACATTGCATTTACATCATGCTGGACTGCGAAGGAACGCCGTTGTTGACATCTCGTCTGCTGTATCGAGACGAAGGTGAAGCTGGGATTTTTCCATTGCTTCGCTTTGTTTTGACCGTGAGGTCTTTCGTTGAAGTTTTATCTGCATCCTGCTGGACTGTGAAGGAACGCCGTTGTTGACATTGCGTCTGCTGTAACGAGACGAATGCTGAGGTGAAGCTGGGATTTTGCCGTCGCTTCGCTTTGTTTCGACCATGGGGTCTTTCGTTGACGTTGCATCTGCATCCAGATGGACTGCGGAGGAATGCCGTCGTTGACATCTCGTCTGCTGTATCGAGACGAATGCTGAGATGGTCTCTAGGTTGTCTGTGAACTGTCGAGATTTGGAACTAAGGACTATGCCATGGCTCCGTTTGATTGCGTAACATCTGTGTCCTGCTGGAATGAGGAGGCCCACCGTTGTTGGTCTCCAGGCTGCAAATGTGGCCATTGAGATTTGAAACTAGGGAGTTTTCCATGGTTCCGTTTCGTTGCGACTCTGAGGTCGATTGTTGACGTCACGTCTGCATCTGGTTGGAATGAGGAGAAACGCCGTTGGTGATCTCTAATTTGTCGATATCGACGTCGAGACCCTGAAGCTAGAGATCTTCTTTTGCTTCGTTTGTTGATATTGTGTCTGCAATATTGCGACAAATGTCGAGATTGTCTCTAGGTTGTCTATGAACTGTCGAGATTTGGCTTCGCTTTCTGATAGAGCCTGTTGGGAAGGTATGGTTCCCTCTTTGTTTGTGCCCCTGGATTGTATACAGAGATCGATGTGATCTCAACTGCAGGGAAAAAAGTTTCATTCTTTCATCATTTTTTATTCTTTCTGCGATGCTCTACCATTTCAGCTATTTATATCGCGAAAATCGTGATTGCCCAATCATTTTGGCTGTTTTTCGCGGTGCCCAATCATTTCGGCTATTTGTTTTATTTTTACTCGCTGCTTTTTATTGCGAGTTGCCCAATCATTTCGGCTATTTTGTATGCATACATTTTTACTTGCTGATTTTGTTGCAAGCTACCCCATCATTTCGGCTATTTCGTATGCATTTTGGCTCGCAGACTTTTTATCGCGAGTGTGGAACTTGGAATCTGGTGCCAATCTTAGCATCAGCATCGCTACGACTGGAATATTATCAGGAGCGAATCATCATTTGCCATGAAAGGACTTGGAAGTTGAGACTGATTTAGGCTGTAGGGTTCCTAGGCACGCTAATGAAGTCTCACAAGGCATCAACCATGCCAATTTCAAATTTTACCGGTGCCGAGAAACCCTAATACGGATCGTTAACTAGAATTTTAGGCGAAACAAAAACCTAGTTAACAACTTAACTAAAAGTGAGAAGCTACAACCTTTGTAGATCCGGTTCTCCACTTCCTTAGCTCCACGTAGACGTCCTCTTGCTGTCTTAGTCGGATCTCGGACTCTAGCATCGGCTTCATCGGAGAAATGAGCGGATAAGTCGTCGGCTACGATGCCGAAGATGATCTACGTCGAGGTTACACAAGATCAAGCTCCAACTTCACCAAGTTGTGAAACTTGTGAAGAAAACACCCTATACTACTTGGCAAGAGGTAGAGAGTGAAGAAATAGGAGGTGGGTTCACTTTAGAATTGGATTTCTCACTCTTTTGCTCAAGATGCCATTGATGGAATCAAGCTTTCTTTCTTGATGAAGATGATGAAGAAGAAGAAAGAATATGATAAGTGTTGCTTTTAAAATGAAAATAAAATCAATACTTATCATATGCTAACCATGGTAAAGTGTAGAAAATAGATCATGGTTAGTTAGAATGGTTAGGGTTAAGGAAGAAGACAAAATGGTAACAAGGTCAAACCTTCATGAAGCTTCAACTAAATACAAAGAAAGCCACCATTTTTCTTCATAATCCTTTCCAAAATCAATAAATAAATAAATGAGTAATAAAAAAGGAAACCCTAACCATTACACAACCATGGTTTAATCTTTACACAAAACACAAGTTAGCATGCAACATCAAACATGATACAATCAAGTGCACACAAAATATATCACATATACAATGTGCTAATCAAGTGAGAAAATCCCTTTAAAGTGAACCAATACTAGTTAATGCAAAGTAATATATCAAATATATAATTATACATTAAATCATTAAATCAACACTTGATTCAATGATCCGGTCATGTCGCACATAACCGACTAGTATCCAATGTATCGACTTATCGAATCGATCTTCGATTCGATAACTAGGTTATATCGCATACAACCAATCGAAACATTAATCGCGAGAATGAAATACGGTATCACATACACGCATTATTCTCGGTCCCGCACATATCTCATATGCGCTCCTATTTCATTTCGCTTGAGCCAGGAAACCTCTGTGTAGGACTCTAAAGACTCGTCAATACGCCGGCAGTAGATGATGATCATATCAATCACCCACAAGCCACAAACGGTCTGCTAAACATAACGGCCACCCGGGTATTGAGCGATCAGAAGATCGACGAGCTAGCCCGCTCACACTCCTGTGAATCCAACCAGTAACACTTACCGTACAGTCCGGTCTGTTCGTCTGATATGTCGCATATCAAGTCTAGGGGTGGTAAACGTCAGACCCCAATAACCGATAAGTCGTGCCGATGTGAGGCTCATAACGGGTCGAGAAACTACTGGTAACACTTACCAGCAAATCTCTGATCAGCCCTGGCCAGGGACTTCCCTGTTACGGTCAATCGAGCACAGCGCAACATCAACCCCCAATACCGGGAGAGACGAAACCCCTCCTATCGCTCATTGCCTCCATGTGACTTGGGACTGTACCCAAAGACCACAGTTTTGCACACCCTCATGGACGTGGTAAGGTGGAGATCAAAGCACAGTGGGAATCACACAAGACTCTATGACGATCTCGGGTCTACAGACTAACCTGCACAAGTGTCACCTGAGAACTGCCATCTGACGTGAGGTATAATACCATCTGGGAGTTCTCGGCGAGTCCGTCCAGTGTACCCAGTCTCCACTGAGCACCCGTATACTATCTCTGATGTCAAACACCAATGGATATGGGATCATCTATCGCCCATCTCATGGGTCGAGAAGCATATACGCTAGTCTACTCTGGTATATCGATGCCCCGTCTCAATACGCCCACGACTAGGGACCTTGAAGGATGTACTTATGGACTACCATATCCCCACTAGTATGATCTGCATCATAGTCCAGGTAGTCAAGTACACATCTTAAGGGCTTTATCAACATGTAGCTATAAGACAGTTTAAAGAGACTAGTATACATGTTAAGATAAAGTGCAACCAGATAGCATACTATCATATCGAGCAAGAAAGTCATCTCTATATATGTCCAAGCATCCAATATAATATACATCATCTATACAATACTGGCCTCTAGGGCATACATATAACTAACAATCTCCCACTTGCACTAGGGCCAGCTGCTGTAGTATCGCATACCGAGCATCCCGAAGAGTCTCTCAAACTGTATCTGGGGAATGGCCTTCGTGAGTGGATCCGCCGTGTTGTTCTTCGTGTCAACCCTCCTGACCTCGATCTCCCGGCGATCAACTATCTCCCGGATCAGGTGATACCACCTCAGAATATGCCTGGATCGCTGATGGGACCTGGGTTCCTTGGCCAAAGCCACCGCTCTATTGTTATCACAATACAAAGGTATTGGATGCTCAATGGATGGAACCACTCCAAGTTCAGTAATGAACTTCTTGATCCAGACAGCCTCTTTAGCAGCATCGTTGGCAGCGATGTATTCAGCCTCCATCGTCGAGTCTGCCACGGTTTCCTGCTTAGAACTCTTCCAGCTAACCGTCCCTCCGTAAAGGGTAAAGACAAATCCCGACTGCGACTTAGAGTCGTCCTTATCACTCTGGAAGCTCGAATCGGTAAAGGACTCCACTTGGAGTTCTCCATTACCATACACCAAGAGCATCTCTTTAGTCCTTCGCAAGTACTTGAGAATGCTCTTCACAGTTGTCCAGTGACTCTCTCCAGGATCAGCTTGATACCTGCTCACTATACTTAGTGAGTATGCTACATCGGGTCTGGTACATAGCATCGCATACATGATAGAGCCTACAGCCGAAGTATAGGGTATCCCTTGCATGCGAGCTCTCTCCAAATCAGTTTTGGGAGACATCTCTTTGGAGAGAGTGACTCCAGAAATCGTGGGTAAATTCCCACGCTTGGATTCTTCCATACTAAACCTCTTTAGTATGGTATCAATGTACCTGGATTGGGACAATCCCAATATCCTTTTGGATCTATCTCTATAGATCCTAATTCCCAATATGCAGGAGGCATCACCAAGATCTTTCATCGAGAATCTTTGTGATAAGAAGAGCTTGATCGATTGCAGCATAGGAATATCATTTCTTATCAAGAGTATGTCGTCCACGTACAATACGAGGAAGACAACCTTACTCTCTGCTACCTTCTTGTAGATACAAGGTTCATCTGGGTTTTTGACGAAATCAAACTCTTTGATAACGACGTCGAAGCAGATGTTCCAACTCCGCGATGCTTGCTTTAATCCATAAATGGATTTAAGCAGCTTGCACACCTTCCAGCTGCTCCCACTGTCTACGAAGCCCTCTGGCTGAGTCATGTACACGCACTCTTCTAAATCACCGTTTAGAAATGCGGTCTTAACATCCATTTGCCAGATTTCGTAGTCATGATATGCAGCGATGGCAAGCATGATCCGGATGGATTTAAGCATAGCTACTGGAGAAAAGGTTTCGTCATAGTCCACACCTGGTCTTTGACGAAAACCCTTTGCAACAAGTCTAGCTTTGAAATTCTCCACTTTCCCATCTATACCAAGTTTTTTCTTGAAGATCCACTTTCTCCCAATGGGTTTTACCCCTTCAGGAGCAACTTCCAAAGTCCATACTTTGTTGGTGTACATGGATTCCATCTCGGACCGCATTGCATCCAGCCATTTCACTGAGTCTTTACTCGTGATGGCCTGCTTGAAGCTAGTAGGGTGATCATCCTCCATGATGCAATTCTCGCTACCACCATCCATGAGAAAACCGTAGTATCTCTCAGGTTGGCGAGGAACCCTACTAGATCGGCGGAGAGGCTGAGGTTCATTGGGAGCTACTGAATCTTCTGGTTCCACTAAATCTTCAGTTACGGTTTGTGTATCTGGAACTTCTTCCAGCTCTACCACTTTGCCACTAATTTCTTTTTCAAGGAATTCCTTTTCTAAAAAGGTGGCATATTGAGAAACAAACACCTTTTGTTCTTCAGCATGGTAGAAAAAATATCCTTGTGAATTCTTAGGATATCCCACAAACTTGCAAAGAACTGACCGTGCCTCGAGTTTGTCTGGATTTTGCCTTTTAACATAGGCCGGACAACCCCATATCTTAACTCGTTTAAAATATGGTCTCTTCCCACTCCATATCTCATATGGTGTGGAGATACAGATTTAGATGGAACTTGATTCAATAGGTATGCAGCTGTCTCCAGCGCATATCCCCAGAAGGAAATAGGTAACTCAGTTGTGCTCATCATAGAGCGCACCATATCTAATAGGGTGCGGTTCCTCCGTTCTGATACACCGTTGTGCTGTGGTGTATATGGAGGAGTCAGCTGAGAGAGAATCCCATTCTCTTTTAGGAAGTCCAGAAATTCATTGCTCAAGTATTCACCTCCTCGATCAGATCGTAGGATTTTAATACTTTTTCCGGTTTGGTTCTCAACTTCTTGTTTATATTCTCTAAATTTCTCAAAAGCATCTGATTTGTGTTTCATCAGGAACACATACGCGAACCTAGAGAGATCGTCAGTGAATGTAATGAAGTACGAAGAACCATCCCTGGCATGTGTAGACATGGGACCGCATACATCACTATGTATCAGTCCCAAGAGTTCGGTAACTCTTTATCCGTGTCCCGTAAACGGAGTTTTGGTCATCTTGCCTTTGAGACATGACTGGCAAGTGTCATAAGATGAAAATTCGAATGGTTTCAAATATCCATCCTTATGCAACTTAGCCAGTCGTGTCACATTGATGTGACCCAGTCTACAATGCCATAAGAAGGATTCGTTCAGTTCTGAACTCTTCCTCTTGTGTGTGTTTGTTATGTTCAGAACTGTTGATTGATTTAGAACATAAATGCCATTGCACAACGTGCCTGATCCAACCAACCTTTGGTTACGGAAAATGTTCATAACATTATCCTGTAATACAAAATTATATCCCTCTTTACTCAACAAAGAAACCGATATAATGTTGCATATCAGGTTCAGCATGTAATAGCATTCGTTCAGAACCAATGTATTACCAGTAGGTAATGCAAGGTGATATTCCCCGACAGTCTTAGCTGCAACAATTGCACCATTTCCAACTCTAATGTCTTTATCACCTTCTCCAAGTTCTCTACCTTTCCTAAGCCCATGTAACTGATTACATATATGGGATCCAGACCCGGTATCTAATACCCAGGACGTGGAGCAAATGGAGAAACAGTTCTCTGTAACGAACACACCCGAAGAAAATGCATCATCATGTACTTTCTTCATTCGGGTGGCATGGGAATCCTGGTATTCCCCTATATCCTGTTCAGTCCTATAACTCTTATAAGAAAGAACGGAACCAACGTTCCCCAGCACAGTATAACATGCGGGTTCGGTCAATACATCCATATTATTATCTTTATTAGGGCATGACATGGTCGCTACCTGGAGAGAGAGAGAAGAAAACACTTTAGCATAAGCTCGTGCAAGATCAGATTGGTTATTATCTTATCTAATCAGGATGGCTCCCACTGGTTTTTATCAAATCTTCCTTCAAACCCTGAAAGGAAAGACTAGCCGGGATTAATTACACACTACAAGTTCGCCAACCTTTCAGCCAGGCCAGTGTCGGTACTTTGAGGGAGGTCCCCCGTGCTTTCGCACGAACCTAATTAATGTAAACCTCGTTTTCCCAGAGGCGTAACCCCGTTGACACCTTTCTAGACACCTAATTGATCGGCTAATTGTAATGTGTAAAACTCTCCCAGGAGTAACTCTTACTCGCAGTGGGTATCGGGATCCAACTATCTCATAGAAGGTATGCAATCTCATTGCAAATTTCAACACTTGAAATTCCCGATAATATTTTGCCCCTAGCAGCTATATGACCTTAACATAGTCAACAAATCATAAGTGCTAGTCAAGTTCAACCCGTCATTTCCCGATTGAATTAAACCCACCCGCACGACCCTTAACATAGTCAACAAAGTCGTACGACTACCCTAATCCAATCGCATCATATGCTTATGCGGATAAGCACTAATTAGCTACCGCACACTACGCCTTAACATAGTCAACAAACGTAGCACGAATACTAACTAGTACTTATCTGAAATGACGGAGAGCTACGACAGGTTTTTCTGAAAACCTATTGCGTAATGAACTTGATATCGTTGTAGAATCAAATGATTTTGAAATGGAGTGTTTTCGAGGCTTTTCTAGTTTTGCTAAAGGGGTCACTCCCGGTGAAGGGATCGTCGGCCCTTTCCTCATCGAATAAGGTGCGGGATATATCATATATATCACTGTGCAAAGCAAAAACTTCTTTAAAGCAATCAAAAGACAAACCGAGTGTGTAGCATCTGCCAGTTATTGCTAAAGGAGTCACTCCCGGTGAAGGGATCGGTCCTTTCCTCATCGAATAAGGTGCAGGGTATATCATATATACCGCTATGCAAAGTAAGAACTGTAGTTACCTGTTTTGTTTAAAATTTGATTCTACAACATCCTAGGTTTCTTTTCATTCATTAATCACATTAATGAAGTCCCATCATTCAATTCACCTAAACATCACAGATAAATACGACGTACACTTATGCCATCCGCATTCGCCTCGATGTCCCCTCGTGCACCGTTAGGTTAGGTAACTAACGGCAGAGCGGGGCAGGGCTAGCGCGGGTGTAAAACATAAGTAACGCCTATATAATATATCATATATACTATATACAATATCTATCACAGAACATCACATGATCACATCACAGATATCGCAGCAGAAGAAACATATGAAACATTGGATATACTAGGACGTCCGTGTTTTCAATACGAGCCAGTATAAAACACGGATTCCACGGTCGTGATGAACAGCCAATCCCACACCCCTAGATCCCTACGAGAGCGGCAAGCAACCCTACCAATTCTAGGGTTAGGAGACCCGGACTCGACTCCTCGAGATGGTCTCCCACTGGATCCTAGAACCCGGTTACTTATGCTCCCCTCCTTGGGTCTATCCTAGTGCAAAAAAGTAAATAATATACAAAGGGTGACAGCTTCCGCAACCTGGAAGTGCCCCAATAAAAGAATATTATATACAATTTATTACATGAATGAAAATGAAAAACACCCATCTCACATAAAAACCCCCGGCTATTCAAATACGACAATCCAATATAACATATCCGGCAACACATAACATCACGTGTCATCAACGTAAGTAAATATGCGCATCCCAATTGTCGTTGACATATAGCAACGAAACCGGCGATATCACATATTACACTTACGGTCACAGAAAAGAAAGTGTAAAACTACAACAGGTGGAATCCACAACCTCATTAGACATCGCATGCCTAATCAAATGAAATACTTAGACATCACATGCCTAACAATTATAAACCCCGCATTTTAGTCCCATTATCGAAAACTCTTTTCAATATCAAGTGAGACTAAACCGCTAGATTTATAACATTCATCCAGTTATCTCATAACTTTTTGTGAATTCCAATTATTGTATCCCATTCCGGATAAATAGAAAATATTAAACTTTCCGATCGAACAATCGAACACCCAAGTTTTCCCGAAACCGTTCAACACATGAAATAGGTTCAAAGACATTCACTTCATGCCTCAGTATCAACGGTCCAGCCATAGAAGGGTCAAGCCAACGCCTCACATGTGGCACGCCGTACTGTCCCAAACCCGAAGGTTCAAAGGGCAGTTCAAGACGGTCACATAATCGAGTTAAGGTTTGTTGTCTTCTAGAGGGACCATCGCGTTACTTGCACTACTCAGAACGTCTTTAAACCACAGAAAAATCCAACATTTGGATATTTTCCGGCAGGGGAAAAGTTGGGTATTTATATCCGGTCGAACTTTTTAACATATTCGAAAATTATCCGGAAAAACACATAGACAAAGCTTGATAATCCGATCGAATCATCGATTTCCAATGTAACCCCAGAACACTCAACTCTTGAGTCAATTTAAAAATTCCCAGAAAACTCAGCATAATAAAATAGGAATTACTGTGCAAACATGGAAGGGTGACGTCATGATCAGGCCGCGGAACAGCGGCAGAAGCCAGGCTTCTGCCGCGGTTCCGCCGCACTTTGGACTCATCATTTTGAAAATTTTGCACCGTAATTCTTAGAATTCCCTGCTGAATTTTTTAAGCATTTTTAATCTGGAAAAAACCCAGTTTTTAGAAAAAGTCCAGAGAGCACTTAGGTTTTTAGGGTTTCGGTTCGATCGGGTTTCAAACGTCGTCTACACTTCGCCTAAGGCTCTAGCTAGGCTCTGATACCACTGTAGGGTTCCTAACCACGCTAATGAAGTCTCACAAGGCATCAACCATGCCAATTTCAAATTTTACCGGTGCCGAGAAACCCTAATACGGATCGTTAACTAGAATTTTAGGCGAAACAAAAACCTAGTTAACAACTTAACTAAAAGTGAAAAGCTACAACCTTTGTAGATTCGGTTCTCCACTTCCTTAGCTCCACGTAGACGTCCTCTTGCTGTCCTAGTCGGATCTCGGACTCTAGCATCGGCTTCATCGGAGAAATGAGCGGACAAGTTGTCGGCTACGATGCCGAAGATGATCTACGTCGAGGTTACACAAGATCAAGCTCCAACTTCACCAAGTTGTGAAACTTGTGAAGAAAACACCCTATACTACTTGGCAAGAGGTAGAGGGTGAAGAAATAGGAGGTGGGTTCACTTTAGAATTGGATTTCTCACTCTTTTGCTCAAGATGCCATTGATGGAATCAAGCTTTCTTTCTTGATAAAGATGATGAAGAAGAAGAAAGAATATGATAAGTGTTGCTTTTAAAATGAAAATAAAATCAATACTTATCATATGCTAACCATGGTAAAGTGTAGAGAATAGATCATGGTTAGTTAGAATGGTTAGGGTTAAGGAAGAAGACAAAATGGTAACAAGGTCAAACCTTCATGAAGCTTCAACTAAATACAAAGAAAGCCACCATTTTTCTTCATAATCCTTTCCAAAATCAATAAATAAATAAATGAGTAATAAAAAAGGAAACCCTAACCATTACACAACCATGGTTTAATCTTTACACAAAACACAAGTTAGCATGCAACATCAAACATGATACAATCAAGTGCACACAAAATATATCACATATACAATGTGCTAATCAAGTGAGAAAATCCCTTTAAAGTGAACCAATACTAGTTAATGCAAATTAATATATCAAATATATAATTATACATTAAATCATTAAATCAACACTTGATTCAATGATCCGGTCATGTCGCACATAACCGACTAGTATCCAATGTATCGACTTATCGAATCGATCTTCGATTCGATAACTAGGTTATATCGCATACAACCAATCGAAACATTAATCGCGAGAATGAAATACGGTATCACATACACGCATTATTCTCGGTCCCGCACACATCTCATATGCGCTCCTATTTCGTTTCTCTTGAGCCAGGAAACCTCTGTGTAGGACTCTAAAGACTCGTCAATACGCCGGCAGTAGATGATGATCATATCAATCACCCACAAGCCGCAAGCGGTCTGCTAAACGTAACGGCCACCCGGGTATTGAGCGATCAGAAGATCGACGAGCTAGCCCGCTCACACTCCTGTGAATCCAACCAGTAACACTTACCGTACAGTCCGGTCTGTTCGTTTGATATGTCGCATATCAAGTCTAGGGGTGGTAAACGTCAGACCCCAATAACCGATAAGTCGTGCCGATGTGAGGCTCATAACGGGTCGAGAAACCACTGGTAACACTTACCAGCAAATCTCTGATCAGCCCCGGCCAAGGACTTCCCTGTTACGGCCAACCGAGCCCAGCGCAACATCAACCCCCAATACCGGGAGAGACGAAACCCCTCCTATCGCTCATTGCCTCCATGTGACTCGGGACTGTACCCAAAGACCACCGTTTTGCACGCCCTCATGGACGTGGTAAGGTGGAGATCAAAGCACAGTGGGAATCACACAAGACTCTATGACGATCTCGGGTCTACAGACTAACCTGCACAAGTGTCACCTGAGAACTGCCATCTGACGTGAGGTATAATACCATCTGGGAGTTCTCGGCGAGTCTGTCCAGTGTACCCAGTCTCCACTGAGCACCCGTATACTATCTCTGATGTCAAACACCAATGGATATGGGATCATCCATCGCTCATCTCATGGGTCGAGAAGCATATACGCTAGTCTACTCTGGTATATCGATGCCCCGTCTTGATACACCCACGACTAGGGACCTTGAAGGATGTACTTATGGACTACCATGTCCCCACTAGTATGATCTGCATCATAGTCCAGGTAGTCAAGTACACATCCTAAGGGCTTTATCAACATGTAGCTATAAGACAGTTTAAAGAGACTAGTATACATGTTAAGATAAAGTGCAACCAGATAGCATACTATCATATCGAGCAAGAAAGTCATCTCTATATATGTCCAAGCATCCAATATAATATACATCATCTATACAATACTGGCCTCTAGGGCATACATACAACTAACATTTAGGCATCAGTATCGCTATGACTGGGATATTGCTAGGAGCGAATCATCATTTGCCTCTGTCGATGTCGAACAAAGGTGGCTTAGCAAACAGGGTTAGGATCCCGTCGACTAAGGCTTCTGATTTCATGAGCCGTAAGGGTCTCATAAAGGTGTTTCTCCCTATGAGTCGTGAGGATCTCGTAGGTGTGTTTTCTCCTTAGGAATCGTGAGGATCTTGTAGGTGTGTTTTCTCCTTAGGTCGTGAGGATTCCTAAGTATGTTTTCTCTTATAAGTCGTAAGGATCTTACAAGAGTGTTTTCTCCTTGCAAGTCGTGAGGACTTACAAGTGTTTGTTCACCGTGTAGACATATCCCTAGTCACGGATGGGATTTTATTAGGGAAATGTTTATTCGCGCCCGTGGATTGTATACAAGGGTCGGCATTGAACCGCTTGTAGGACAGTATTGGAGGTTGTGGGGGTTGCTTAAGAACAGGTTAAGGTTTCTGTAACTTAAGACTTTCAAATCTTATGAGCCATGAGGGTCCCATAAGAGAGTTCTTCTTACGAGTCGTGAGGATCTCGCAAGTGTAATTTCTCCTTAGGAGTCGTGAGGATCCCTAAGTGTATTGTTCCCTTGTGAGTCGTAAGGATCTCACGCAGGTGGTTTCTCCTTAAAAGGTCGAGAGGACCCTATAAGTGTCTTTTAACGAGGTTGCGCCCTTTCGGGTTTTCACAAACACTCGCCAGTAGCCCTGCTGTTTTTACTCACGGAGCCCTTTCGGGTTTTCATCCGTGCCCATTTTGCTTCTGGACATACCATCTTTTATTTATTTTTTTTTATTCTCTTTTTTTTAACGAGATTGCGTCCTTTCGGGTTTTCACAAGACTTCCGGTAGCCCTGCTGTTTTTACTCACGGAGCCCTTTCGGGTTTCCATCCATGCCCAGTTTGCTTATGGACATACCGTTTTTATTTTTATTTTTATTTTTTATCATGTCAGCCTGAGGATGCTGCGGTAGTAGTTTAAAAACGTTTCGGTCATTTGCAAGTTTTAGGACATTACGGTCCATCGTTAGTTTAAGGACGTTTCGGTCCGTCGTCGCCGTATTTGAGACGAATCTCTAGTTTACTGACTTTTCGGTCTATAGGGCTTTCCCTATGAATGAGCATGATACTCCCGGCATATCCACCTTTCTCGAAGCATGTGGTTGTGGCGGGCTTACCTTCCAGTTTTCGGACAGCGCGAACTTGCCCTGTTGGTATTGGTCTTCAACCCAGTTTTTGAAGATGTAGAAATTTTCGATTGGATGGCCCAATACTTGGTGGTAAGGGCAGTAATTAGGATTGTTGACCTCATTCAGTTGTAACTGGCATTTCGGCTCCTGTAGAGTGATAAGCCTGTCGCGCACTGCTAGTTCGAACAGCCTCCTTGTTTCGTCCCGGGGAAACGAGTAAGGACGTTTCAACTTTTCATAGAGGGGTTGCCGCTTGTTGTTTTGGCGAACAACCGTTCTAGGGCCACTCGACTGTTGTTGAGTGTTGGCGACGAAGACCGTTTTTCCCTTTCCTTTATCCTTTTTGTTCGAACCGTTGCTTGCGGGTCCGAGATTTTTTCCGGTATCGTGCAATTGCAAGGCTGAATGCTCTCGCAACTCCTCAATTCTTTCGTTTTAGAGATGGACTCCTTGAAAAGAGGGCCGAGGGCTACTTTTTCGTCGGAATTGCTCCCGAATGTGAGAACTCGCGATCCCTCGGGATCAACCCTATGACAATTGCCAGCAATTCTTTTATGCTCATCTGTCGTATTTTTCCGCTGTCTACGAGCTTCACGCTTTGTCCTGTTGAAGTGTTGCCTGTGAGCGACATACCCTTGCCACCAACACTTAAAGGAGTTGCAGTCCTCAGTAGGATGTGCGATCTTCTGATGATATAAGCAGAAGTTAGGATGCACGTCCGCTTCATCAAGATGTATACCGCCAGGAGAATTTTCTCTGAAAGAGGGCGGCCTCATCCCCATTGATATGGTTTTGGCGAATCGTTTCCTTGTCTTGATCCTGCTTTCATTTGCGGTGGATGTACTTTGATCTGGTGGGAGTGTTTCGACCCTTTTGTCCAGTCGCCGGCGTTTGGCCTTTTCAAATATGGCCATCTCGCGCTCCCGATCAGCTTTACTTTTTAGACGAATCTCATCTAGAAAAGCGTCGATCATTTCGTCTGACGGCCACACGAATTCCGGTTCAGGCTCTGCCCCCAGTTTCTTAGTGCAAGGAGTTTTTTCATCGTCCGTAAATGAGTGGGAGATCACATGAAAAATCGCCACGTATCCCTCAGATTCATCCGACGAGCTTTCTCCATCATCTTCCTCCTGAAAGACGTGGTTGAGGAACTCTTGGAGTGTGATGGGAGTCCGCGCCTTTTGATTGTACTCTTCCAGCGCGTCAATTTGTTTCTGTAAGTCCGTGCGCTTGTCGCCAGGCTTCACGGGCTTTTTGGACCTCTTCTTCTTCTTCTTTGAAGATTTCGACGACTGGGTGTGAGTACTTGGGCCATCACCACCGATCTTTAGAGTTGGGCGCGGCTTCAGCATCCCTTCAGTGATTTGGGGTTCCAGCGGGTTCTTCCACCTGATCTCTGGGCATGTCTGAAGCTCGTTCAGCATTCTTTTGGTCTTTGCTGAAAGCACGATTTCCCACGGAGCTTCTTCAATGAAAGAACAAGTTGCCCCCGGTGTGTCCGTCTTCTTAGGAGTGTGCGGCTGTGGTGGGTTTACTTTCCACTTTTCGGACAGCGCAAACTTGCCTTGTAGGTACTGATCCTCGATCCATCCCTTAAAGACGAAGCAATCCTCGATCGGGTGTCTTACCGTCTGGTGGTAAGGGCAATAATTGAGATCGTTGACATCGCCTGGCTGCAACGGACGTTTTGGATTCGGCAGATTAATGAGTCTGTTGCGCACTGCCAGCTCGAACAGTCTTCTCGTTTTATCCTGAGGAAATGAGTAAGAATGTCCTAGTCTTTCCTCAAGGAATGGGCGTGGACGCATATTGTTTCGACAGACAACTGGTTTTAAGTTGCTCGGCTGTTGTTGAGTATTGACGACGAAAGTTGCTTTTCCTTTCCCCTTTTCATTCCGAGGATCCGTCTTTGAAGGAGATGATCTATGATCCATCTGATCCATTTGGGCCAACTTGTCAATCAAGGCCTGGAAAGTAGTTGGCTTGAAGAAGATCATGAATTGCGAGATGGTCGCTTGCGGATCAAGAGTGCCACGAACATGCCTACCGCTGGCGCTTCTTCGATGTGTTGTTCGTATTTCGACCACAGATTCCGCCATCGTGTTGCGTATTGAACCCACGTTTCACCTGGCCTTATCCTGGCGTTGATCAGTGCTGTTATCGGGGTACGTTAACTAGCACTCGCGAATCTTTGTGTAAACAGTAGCTCCATCTCCGCAAATGTTTTGACAGAGTCGTTAGGTAGCTCCGAATACCATTCAAAGGCTGTTTCCGCTAAGCTGCCGACGAATTGTCGAAGCAACAGTCTGTCATCGCCTCCAGTATTGCCGCATAAGGCCCTGAATTGAGCGACATGCTGATGTGGATTCCCTGTCCCCTTGTACACATGGAATTTAGGGATCGTTTATCCTGGCAGGTAACTGATTTGGTCATACCAGCCCGAGTAGGGTCGTCCGGTTCTAGCAATTTGCCCAGCCGCCTCATTCGCCTGATGAGCTCGTATTTGCTGAGCTATATAGTCATCCAGTGCGGCCTTGGAAATGATTTCTTCCTTGGCTGCTGAAAGAGCCGAAGGAGGATTAGATGTCTCCCCTCTATCGTCTTCAATAATGATTGGAGGGTCATCAGCTGGAGGGTCCGGCTGTAACATCATCCCTATCATATCTTGGAAGAGGAGGGCCATTTGTTTTATGTTAGCCGCTTGCTCTGCGGCTTCTTTGTCTTTCTTTTCGAGGACTCTGCGTAGGAAGTCAGCGTCGGTTTCTTATTCATGACGCTGCTCTGATGATGCTCCGAGCTTTCTTTTGGCCCGGTAAGTGCGGCCATCGCAGTCATTATCTCCTGAAGCTTCTGCTGCTGTTCATGAGCTTTTATCACGGATCGGGTGAGTGGTCGGTGACCCGTCGCAGCGCGGCTGTCCTCTTTCCCAGATGCCATATAGACAGTATGCACCACTATGCCCCCAGACTTGGTGTGTTTGTGCTCAGCGCGTTTACGGTTCGCCATGTTCACAGGGGCTTTTTGCGGCTTCCTTTTCTTTTGAGTGATTGGCATTGAGGGAGCCGTTGCAGTGGGCACCCAGACAGTTGTTGCTTTTTCTGACTTGACAGAGTAGTCCTTCTCCTGCCGAACCTTCATCTTTTTCTGTCGGCGGAGATAGTCTTGATCCATTACGGAGTCTTGGACTTGACGCCAGACCTTGTAAATTTTAGAGGACAGCCGTTGAGGAGCAGCTCCAGCTTCGCTTCTGTAACACTCTCCGCGGGTGGAGGAGATCTTTTCAATACGGCAGTTGGCGAGTTTTTGCGCACCCTTCTTAGCGGTTTAAAGCTATTCCAGATCGGAACAGCAGCATTGATTTCCACCATCGGAGCTGGTGGAGTTATCTCAGAGGGGGAGTTTCCCCCAGTCTTCCTTATCCGACGCCAGTGGCGACGTCAGGCATGCCGGGTTGTTGGGATTGATTCAGTGATGGCTGCGTCTTGCCCCCTGTTCTGGGGAAGGGCTGCTGCCGGTGTCAGCCTTTTAAAGACTGACGTTCGTTGAGAAGCTACAGTTTTCTGAGCGGGTGCGGGAACGGGGGTAGTTAGTCTTGAGAAGACCGACCCTCTGGGAGAAGAAGCCGCCTTGACAACTTCGGGCGCAGCTGTCTTCCTTGGGATGGCCAGCACAGGTATTAGGGGCTTCTCGACGGGCCCTTTGGAGTTCAGGCTTAGTCTGGTGAAGACCGAGGAGTTGGACGACCCGTTGAGAGAGGCCGTAGGAGTAGCAAGTCGATCAAAGACCGACTTCTTTGACGCTTCCGGTACGGGCATTGGGATGTTAACGTTTACCGGCGGGAGCATGGTCCCAAAAAATAAACCGGTGGTAGCTTGAGTCGCTTGCTCCACAGGCATAGTGAATAGCGAAGCAGCCTGGGGTCCGTATGCTACACCTCCAGATGAGGTGGAGCGTCGGTTGCATTTGCAGTTGGCGCAGTTTGAGCAGTTGTCAGCCATTGATCCTTTTGCTTTCTGCGGCAAACGAAACGCCAAATCTTAGTACTTCGAAACCCAAGGGCAACCATTAGCGAACCGCGATTGGTTCGCGATTCACGACACACGAATGGAGTGGAAAGAGGAAAAGGTCCCACCGGGCGTGCCAGAATCCGTTCCCCTCCGAAAGACAGCGCGACTGGACGTCTTGCCTGAGATTCGGGGCAGATGCTAATTGGTGCTATCCATCTACCTCTCCGAAGATACCAAGTTGATTTATGGCACCGTGTATCGGAGGTTTAGACGGATGCGGCCGATGTAGCAGACTTCGTCAGATTCCCCCTTGCTTGAGGGGTTTTTGATTGTGGGGACGCTCTTCCCTGCAGGTGCAAGCCCCTGCAGTTAATTACGCTACTGCTTCGCGGTAACAACTTTCTCCTTCTCCAGAATTTTACTTCGTGTCATGGGTGTTTGTTTTGTTTGTGGTTGCCCGTGGATTGTATACGGAGACCAATTTATGTCGTCGCCCGTAGGACGTGGATTAGTCAAAATCCGTGTTTTCTTAGATTTGGATTTGGGGTTTCGGTTTGAGAATACGTTAGCTATATTTGAGGCTAAGATCAACTCAAACATTTGTTAAGGATACGTTAGTCCAGTTTGAGACTAAGATCAACTTAACGGGATCGTTTAGATCCGACAAAAAAGCAATTGGGGGCTCGATTGTTCCAGTTTAGGGACATAGTGGTCCATTGCATGCATGGCCGTCGGGACCCATCACCTCTCTGACGACGTTGAAGGATTACAACGACAGATGTCAGAGGAGTTCAGAGATGTAACCTTGAGTCAAAGTTGATTGAGGGATCTAGAGTCCAATTTGGGACTAAAGTCTGTTTGAAGGTTTAAGGATGCGTTAGCCATATTTGAGGCTATGATCAACTTAAACGGGATTGTTTAGATCCGACAAAAGAGCATTTGGGGGCTCTATTGTTCCAGTTTAGGGACATAATGGTCCAACATTCCCATTTTGGGGACGGATGTTAGTTTAAGGACACGTTAGCCATATTTGAGGCTAAGATCAACTTAAACGTTTGTTAAGGATACGTTAGCCTAATTTCCAGACTAAGATCAACTTAACAGGATCGTTTAGATCCGACAAAAGAGCATTTGGGGGCTCTATTGTTCCAGTTTAGGGACATGGTGGTCCATTGCCAGTTTAAGGACGTGGTGGTCCAAGTTCCAGTTTAGGGACGTGGTGGTCCATTGAATGTATGGTTGTCGGGACCCATCACCTCTCTGAAAACGTTGAAGGATTACAACGACAAATATCAGAGGAGTTCAGAGATGTACCCTTGAACCAATGAGTTGGTTGAAAGAGCAGATATGCTCAGTTCAAGATGATTTGAGGACTTATGGCCAATTTGGGCTAAGTCCAATTAAGTTAGAAATATTGGCTCTTGTTGGACCATTAAACATTTGTCTGGGTTCAAACCAACATTATTTAGCAATGCTAAACATTTTCATCTTTGATTTTCTCAGTTCTGAGATTCATTTGGAGGGGGGACTTTTGCCTCTAGAAAATTAGCCAATTTGGCTAAAAGTAGTGTTAAATACTAAAGAACAACAGTGTTAAACACTGGAGATAGAACTCTCAAATTAGTGTTAAACACTAAAAGACAATCAGTGTTAAACACTGGAAATATAATCTTCAATTTAGTGTTAAACACTAGAAACAATCAGTGTTAAACACTGGAAATATAATCTTCAATTTAGTGTTAAACACTGGAAATATAATCCCCAAATTAGTGTTAAACATTAAAGAAAGAGGGGTCACGTGTGGACACGTGAGAGCGCCCAAAGGGGGGACCGGATCCCTTTCTTCGTTCTGCAATTAAGTGTTAAACACTTTTCATTTCCTGGCCATCACGTGTGGGCACGTGATAGGCATCCATCCATTGGATATTAAAGGGATTTGTTAGGGGTCACGTGGGGACACGCGAGAGCTCCCTAAATATGGAGCCAGATCTCCTTTTGTTTTATCCTCAAATCTGCGAATAAGTGTTAAACACTTTTCATCTTTATTTTAGAGCATCACGTGTTGGCACGTGATGGGGTTTTATGCATCGATAATTACAGCACTTGCTGAGGGGTCACGTGGGGACACGTGAGGGCGCCCAAAGCTTCTTTTCTTTTGTTTTTTCTTTCTGCATTTTGGGAGTCACGTAGGAGCACGTGAGGCATTGCCTCAAAGCTTCTTTTTTCAGAGATCTTTTCAAGGATCACGTGGAGGCACGTGACTCTAGTTCTTTTCATGAACAGAGATCTTTTAAGAATTGAATTCTCTGTAGGGTTAAACCCTAATTATGATTTTGGAGGAATTAAATTCCTATTGTGAAAGAATTAAATTCTTATTTAGGATAAAACCCTGATTTCTTTTTAAAGGAATTAAATTTCCAGATATGTAAAAGAATTAAATTCTTGATTAGGGTTAAACCCTAGTTTTGTTTTAGGAGAATTAAATTCTCAAAACTCAATTCCCCTTCTAAGTTTAGGATCTGCATGGCAGGATCTCGACCTGATGAGAATTAAATTCTCAACTTATGGGGAGATATGCTCTGTGCAGCTCTTCAACCAGAAGAAGAACTAAGTTCTTTTTTGTATAAGAGTTAAACTCTTGGATTTTGAGAATTAAATTCTCTGTTTGAAGTTTTGATTCTCTTTCTTTTCTCACCTAGGGTTTTCTTTGTTGAGAATTAAATTCTTCTTTCTTTTTTTCCCTCTTGAGAATTAAATTCTCCTTCCTCTGTTTTTCTCTCCCAAAAAGGTCCCTCCTCTTCTTTTCTTGGCTCCTATTTATAGGAGAAGGAAAAGAATTAATTTGTTTAATAAATCTTTCATTGAAAGATTTGATTTGTTTTCATATTTAATATGAGCCTTTAGATCATTCAGTGAATTTTATTCACCGTTAGATTTTAAATCCAAAGATATTCTGTTTGTTATTTTCGGTGAGATTTAGGGGAAATCTTTCCTTGTCCAAGATTTTTCCATAAATTGGTGATTTTTAATCACCCTTGGATCTTTAATCCAACGGACCCCATAATTCTTTTCCATTTGGAAAGATTTAGAAGCTTTTAGAATCTTAATTCTATTTTGAAAGATTTTAGGGAAATTTAGAATTTTAATTCTATTAAACTGTAAGGCTTTCAAAGCCTGTCACGTGCTGGTACGTGACCCTTGGTCACGTGTGAGCACGTGACCCCCAAATTGGTTCTTTTAACAGCCGCTTGTTTATGTTGTTGTTTTAACCATCACGTGTCAACACGTGACCATTGGTCACGTGTGAGCACGTGATACCTCATTGAAGTATTTCCTTCAACCGTTTTTTATTTCATTTCTGTTTCGATTGTCACGTGTCAACACGTGACCATTGGTCACGTGTGAGCACGTGATACCTCATTGAGGTAATTCCTGATTTTTAATCAGGGAACAGTGCATAGCATATAACTTTTGATTCCTGATGAATTATGAGGCCCATAATATATCAAATCGAAGGGCTTTTCGAGATGCTTCCAATATCATCAGAATTTAGCTATTTATCTTTCAGGAGTTTATCAAAATACAGGCCGGAAGATACTGGTTCGCATTTCCTTAAGCGTATCGCTGCCATTTGATACCTTTGACTCTTTTGTGCAGAAATTTTTGGCGGGAACAATAGCGATCTGTGAAATCAGCCGCCAATAATAAAAAGACGGCTGGATATATTATCCATACGGTCTATATGGCGGGCGGACGCCCCAGCGACAACCTTCGCAGCAAAAGCAAGGATGGGGCCACCACATCCCAAGCCCAATCTGGCTTGAATGTGGTTGCCGCTTCCCAAGAACATCCGCCTCCGCTGGATGATGAAAACCCTCTTGATGAGGACGATAGGCAGAAGGACCCTTCGATCCAGGCAGAGTCAAGCTCGGATAGCGAGGAAGAGCCGACTTTCCGCCCAGGACCGTGGAGCAAGAGCTGCTTCAAGAGTTTCGAAAACAGCTCAGGAGCAAAGATAAAGAGATGGCCAAGCTCTATTCGAAGATTGATGACTTAACGAACGTTGTGATGCAGCTTACGGCTCAAATTGCTCGAGCGACTCCCAATCAATCATAAGTCGCTACTCATGAGCCGGATGATGACAATCCGAAGTGGCCGATGCCTGTCCTTTTGAGTCCAAGATTCGTCGAGCTGCACGAAAGCCGGCCACATTCCGCTTCGGGGGATGCCTTGGCCCCAGATAACACTATCCCGCTAACACAAGATCGGATAATGGATTTGGTCACCAGCAAGGTTAAGACATTGGTGGCCGAAGCTGAAGCCCAGAAGGAGATTGGCAGTAGTGGGCGGCCATATCCCACACAGTACGATCTGATCGAGTTCCCGAGCGGCTACGTCATTCCTAAGTTCGGAAGATTTGACGGAACGGGAAATGCAAATCAGCACGTCGCCCACTTCAAAGCATCGTGCGGAAATACAGGGGGCAATGATGCGCTCCTTCTTCGTCAATTTGTCAATAGCCTGACCGGTTTCGCTTTTGACTGGTACGCGAGTATACCGGACGGGTCCATCATTACCTTTGCCCAAATGGAGTCTCTGTTTCGGCAAAGGTTCATGAGTGTCAGTGATAAAATCTCCATTGCCGACCTTGTGAGGACCAAGCCAGGGAAGAATGAAAGCAACACCGACTTTATCGCCCGATGGCATAACCTCACGGTCAAGTGCGAACCGCCGCTGGAGCAGGACCAACCCGTCAGCCTTCTCGTTGGGAACCTCAGCAATTGGATGGTCCCATTCTTGTGTACAGCAGACCTCAAGACATTTCAACAGCTAACCAAGAAAGTCCAAATGCTGGAATGCTCGAAGCAAGAGTCTACCCCGGACTCTCAGAAAGACAAGATTTGGAAAAGCAAGCGGGACGACAACCGTAGAAACGGGAATCTCAGCAGTACCAATGTCTTCAATGCGTCCGACAATGAAGAAAAGCGAAGGGCGGGCGAATCCAAAACCAACCGGTCTCGAAAGTCAGTGCTGGGAGGAGAAAGGCCTTCCCTATAGCAGAAAAAGAACAAGGTTTACTCTTTCAGGAGGGACAAGGTCCGAAAGATATTTAAGGATGCCTTGAACAACGGTCTACAATTGCCGGAGTCGAAAAGATCTCAAGAAGCAAAAATGACCGACGATCCCCTGTATTGCCCGTACCACCGAGTAATGAGCCATGCGATCGAGGATTGTTATATCTTCAAAGACTGGGTCGAGAAGCAGTACAAGGATGGAGAGATCGAGCTTTCCAAAAGTGTGTTAGTGAACAATCAAGTTGCAACCACCAACTTTATACAGACAGAAGCTGAAGCCTTCCGGGATCAGACAGCCGAACCTGATACCCTGAGAAATGAAACGGACTCACCGCAGCCTCCGTGGAGTATGCACATATCTAATAAGACGAAGAAGATGATAAAGCTACTTCGGAAAGAGCCCAGGACGAAATGGGAAGGGCAGAAGAAGCCTACCATGCCAGTTGCTAATGCGGCTCCATCAGGCTCAAAGTACAAAAAGCTCAAGAAGAAGAAAAGTGCAGCTCGGCGTGAAAAAGAGTCTGCACGGAGATCGACCATTCAAAAATATATTGATTCCCTTGAAGACTATGAACAGAAGGAAATGACTCTAATTCAATTGAAAGAGTTCTTCCCTGTAGAAGCGGCTGAGATTCTGGAGGAGTTAGAAGAAGACTCCAATGAAGAGATCCCTATAGTGACCTGCTACGCCATCCATCTAGGCAGCGACTCTGAGGGGGAGCTCTGTTTTCCCAAAGAGGACGAGGAGCCCGCCACAAAGGCCAATCAAATCCAGCTCAGAAGCGGCAGGGCTCTACCGCCAAATCAGGGCAATGCCCCAAAAGGGAAGGAAAAATAGGTCGCTATTGAAGAAGATGGTAGAGAACTTGCCCATGAAGATTCGAGTTCTTCTCCAGTTGACTATAATGTCTTGGCTCATCTCCGAAAGCTTCCGTCTCTCTTTAGCATCTATGATGCTTTGGTTCTATCTCAAGAGCTTAGAGATGTTCTCATTCATGCTCTACAAAACCCTGAGCGGTATCAGGCTCACTTTGCGGAAATTAATATGGAAGAAGCCCAGTACGCTCTGCATGTCGCCGTCGTCACGTTTAAGAATGAAGACTTGCTACTGGGAACGGCTGAGCATAATCGGCCGCTTTACGTGACCGGGTACAGCGACGGAGATCGAATTAATCGCATATTGATTGATCCGGGTTCTTCAGTGAACATCATGAACTTGCGGACTCTGAAGAGTTTGTCAATGGATGTCCAACACCTGTCAAGGGAAAGGATTGTTATTCAAGGCTTCAATCAAAACTTCCAGCAAGTTCTGGGGTCTATAGCTTTGCTAATCAAATTCGGGGATCTGCAAACTGAAGCTAAGATATACGTGATCGAAACCGACACGTCTTATAAGATTCTCTTGGGGCGGCCATGGCTCCACGATTACGGCATCGTTCCATCAACTTTCCATCAATGCATGACGTATACTAAAAATGGCGAAGAAAGACGCATTGACGGAGACATCCAGCCGTTCGGTGTGCATGAAGTCCGATATGAAGATTCTCGGTACTTTATGAACCACCAAAATGCTAAGCCACAACTGATCGAGGATAGAGCGGCCCCAAGACTCAAAAGAAAATCTGAGCCGGCTGTCACCTTCAAAAGTAAAGACGCATAAGTGCGCTGCGTTTCGGTAACGACACTGATGAGTCCAACGCTGGAAGTCCGTCCTTCCGTAAAACTCGCCCTCATTTCGGTAGCGATACGGATGAATCTGTTACTGAAACCCTATCTAGCAGCAAAGTCCGCCCTCGTCTTGGCAGCGACACTGAAGAGTCGGAGGAAGAGGACCTTCCGTGCAATAGCGGTGCAGATTGGACCCCCATGCAACAAGCGAAACTACGACAGACCTTCGAAATTGCAGAAGGGCCCCTAGCTGTCATAAGGGTACCGGAGAAGATATGCAAAGAGCTCGATGCATTGTCAGTCTCCACCGTGGGCCAGCTGAAAACTTTCTACATTCCCGGAAGGAAAAATGGACAAAAGGGCATCCTGTTTTATGGGTCAAATCCTGTTGCGCACCCGGACGATTTGTCTGTCGCGTGCCTTCCCTATGAGAGAGGCATAAGAGCCGTCCTCAACCCCAGATACTATGCACCCGAGATGCGGGAATATTTCAAAAAGTGCGGATGCCGTTTATATCAAACGGAGTCTGAAGCAAAGTTTTATGAAGGGCTATGGCATTCGCCCCAGGTTTGAGCACTCATCGATGGACGAATTCCAGATAGACGGGGCATAGGCTACATTCAACCTAATTCCAAAGAGTGCTATATGACCCATATTGGGGAAGCCAGCGAAGAGTCAAATGATGAAGAGAGCTAGCCGAGCCAGAAGAAGCTCCTCAAGAGCTCGAAGATGGCGGACAAGAAACCTTTGACGAGCTAACCGAGATTGACTTAGGAACGCCCGATAATCCAAGGCCGACCTACATCAGCTCACTTTTGTCGGAGGAAATGAAAGAGCAGATAATTGCCCTGCTGCATGAGTTCGTCGACTGCTTCGCGTGGACATACAAAGAAATGCCTGGCCTTTCCCCTGAAGTGGCCGTGCATAAGCTGGCTATATCTCCTGATGCTAAGCCAGTCAAACAAGCTCCTCGAAGAATGAGAAGGGAACTAGAAGAAAAGGTCATCGAGAAAACCAAGAAGCTCATCGATGCCGGCTTCATCAGGGAAGAGAAATATGCGGACTGGATCGCATGCATAGTCCTAGTGAAGAAGAAAAATGGGCAGATCCGAGTTTGTGTCGATTTCAGGGACCTCAACAAGGCATGTCCTAAAGACGACTTTCCGCTACCGGTCATGGAAATGATGGTCGATGACACCTCAAATTACGAGCTGTTCACCTTTATGGATGGCTCTTCTGGGTATAATTAGATCAAGATTTCGCCTGAGGATGAGAAGCACACAGCATTTCAAACCCCGATCGGAATATACTGCTACAAAGTGATGCCGTTCGGACTGAAGAACGCCGGTGCTACATATCAAAGGGCAATGACCAATATCTTTGATGACCTAATTCATAAGGTCGTCGAATGTTATGTTGATGATCTGGTCATCAAGACTAAAGCCAAGGCTGATCACATCCAAGATCTTAGGACCGTTCTCACAAGACTGAGGGAATACGATCTGAAGATGAATCCTCTGAAGTGCGCTTTTGGCGTGTCATCGGGAAAATTCCTGGGCTTTATAGTTCGACATCGGGGGATCGAAGTTGACCCATCCAAGATAAAGGCCATCATGGAAATGCCCCCTCCGAAGAGTCTGACGCAGCTAAGATCTTTTCAAAGCAAGCTTGCTTATATATGGAGGTTTATCTCAAATTTATCGGGGAGATGTAGGCCCTTCTCAAAGCTCATGAAGAAAGGAGCTCCTTTTGTCTGGGATGCCGTATGTCAAGAAGCGTTTGAAAGCATCAAACAGTACTTGTTGCACCCTCCAGTGCTGGCCGCTCCGTTACCGCTGATTCTCTACACTGCCGCGCTAGATGAGTCACTCGGTGCGCTCCTTGCCCAGAACAACGAGGAGGGAAAATAGAATGCCCTCTACTACCTCAGTCGAACTTTAGTCGGGGCGGAACACAACTATTCCCCGATCGAAAAGCAATGCCTGGCTCTGATATTTGCTGTGAAGAAACTAAGGCACTATCTGCTCGCTCATCGGGTTATGCTGATCTCCAAGGTCGACCCGCTCAAACACTTGATGACCAAAGCAAGTTTAGCTGGTAGAATGTCAAGATGGGCTGTCATGCTACTTGAGTTTGACATAGTTTATACTCCTCAGAAAGCAGTAAAAGGGCAAGCTCTTGCAGACTTCCTTGCTGCTCATCCCGTATCAGAGGGGTCACCGCTCAATTGCGAGTTACCACACGAACAAGTGCCGCACCTCGAAGAAGATGAGCCATGTTGGGAGCTCTACTTCGATGGAGCCTCATCAATGAGGAGCTCTGGCAAATCAAGCATCCCGCAAATAAAAGAAGGGATAGGGTCGATGTTCATCACGCCATCGATGGGAACCCTATGACTTTCTTTTGCTCTCTCCGAGCCTCGCACAAACAACGAGGCTGAGTATGAAGCTCTGATAGCTGGTCTGGAGCTCGCCATAGAAATGGAAATCCTTCGGCTACGGGTTTACGGTGACTCCCAGCTTGTCATCAACCAAGTAAGCGGCGACTATAAGATATACAAACTTGAGTTAGCTCGGTACAAAAGCCGAGTGGTGGAACTCATGAAACGGTTCACTCACATTGAACTAACGAGAGTCCCTAATGCGTCGAATGGAAAGGCTGACGTACTCGCTCGCTTAGCCAAGGAGCTGGCTGATCTTGACATGGACGAAATTCTGATCACAGTCAGGAGCCGGCAAATTCTACCCCCAGTCTCTCTATGAGAAGAGGAAGGTGCGGAACAGAAGAGCAGCCCTGCCGAAGAAGCTTTGATCATCCAAGACGAGCCCGATTGGAGAGAACCCTTCATAGAGTACCTCCGATACAACAAGCTGCCCGAAGGAAAATATGCAAGGATTCAGCTGAAGAAGAGAGCTCTCCGATACGTGTTTGTAAATGACATGCTATACCCCAGGTCATATGACCAACTCTGGCTCAGATGTTTGTCATCGGCCGAAGCCCAAAAAGTCTTGAAAGAAGTTCACTCGGGCGTTTGCGGCGCTCACCAATCTGGCCCCAAGATGCGACTTCAAATTAAACGGCTTGGGTATTACTGGCCCACCATGATACGGGATTGCGGAGAGCATGCAAAGAAATGTTATATCTGCCAAATTCACGGTGATTTCATTCAAAAGCACCCCAATCCGTTGCATCCTACGGTGGCGTCGTGGCCCTTCGAAGTCTGGGGAACCGACATAGTTGGCCCAATTGATCCTCCATCATCCAAAGGCCACCAGTTCATATTGGCTGCAACAGACTACTTCTCCAGATGGGCTGAAGCTGTCCCGCTAAAAGAAGTCAAGACAGAAGATATTCTGACATTCTTCCAGCAAAATATTCTATACCGCTTCGGTACACCAAGAAGAATCATTTCTGACAATGGGCCTTCTTTCAAGAGCTTCAAGGTCTCAAGGTTCACTACTCAGCATAAGATAGACCAGAGATATTCCTCCATCTATAATCCAAGAGCCAATGGACTAGCCGAAGCCTTCAATAAGACTCAATGAAAGCTCCTGAGGAAAAATGCTTCAGCCAACAAGAGAGACTAGAATCTCAAACTTCACGAGGCGTTGTGGGCATATCGTACCACGCACCGTACTCCAACTCAGTCTACTCCATACTCATTGCTCTTCAGAGTGGAGGCGGTCCTCCCCCTCGAAATCGAAGTTCCAAGCTTAAGAATGGCCGTTCAGCATGAGTTGACGGAGGAGGAAAATGTGCTCCTTCGGCTTGAAGAGCTCGACGCCCTCGAAGAAAAGAGGCTCGCTGTGCAGCAAAATCTGGAGCTATACCGATCCCAAATGTCACGGGCCTATAACAAGATAACTCGTCTCCGTGCTTTCAAGAAAGGTAAATTGGTGTTGGTCCTCAAAAGACCGATCATCCCCAATAGACATGCCAAGGGAAAATTCGAGCCAAACTGGGAAGGACCATACGTCATCGAGAAAGTGTTCGACGGAGGATCCTACCAACTAATAAATGCCGAGGGAGAAAGGCCCATGCCACCCATCAATGGCCGATATCTCAAGAAATACTATGCGTGAATGCTCCAAGTCGCAGGCGAATTGAGCACACCGGCCCTACGGTCTGGATCATACATCCTACAAAACCGTATACAATCCACGGGCGCAAACGACCACTATCTCTCCTAAATCCTGCCGGTAATACCACTTTTAAAGTCCCGCCAGCGGCAAAAAAAAATGGTATGTCCACAAGCAAAACGGCCGAAAAGGGCTCCGTGAGTAAAAACAGCAGGACTACCGGCGAGTTTGTGAAAACCTGAAAGGGCGCAAACTCGTGAAAAGAGATGAAGTACACTCGTAAAGTCCTCTCGACCTTGTGAGGAGAAAATCTCTGTGTGAGATCCTTACGACTCACAAAGGAGCAATACACTTAGGAATCTTTATGATTCCTAAGGAGAACATACACCTGCGAGATCATTTCGACTCGTAGGGAGAAAATGCTTTTATGAAACCCTTACGACTCATAAAATTGAAAAGACTTAGGTGATAGAGACCTAAACCTGTCTCCTAAGCCATCGTTCCCCAACAGGTAAAGGCAAATGATGAGTCGCTCCTGGCATTTCGCTTCAGTGTTAGCGGTGCTGATGCCGACCAAAAATCCAAATCCCAAGTCCTCCCGAGGCAAATGATGAGTTGCTCCTGGCATTATTCCAGTGCAGCAATGCTGATGCCAAACAAGATCCAAATTCCAAGTCTCCAAACGGCAAATGATAAGTCGCTCCTGGTACCATATTCCGGTGCAGCGATGCAGACGCCAACCAAAATCCAATTTCTCAAAATTCTCCCGGCCTTACGGTTACTCCCCAAATTGATTGCCGTATACAATCTACGGGCTCAGATAATTCTCAGCATATCCATGCCCCACCGCAATCACCAGTTACGCGGCTGGTCTCCGCCCTTAGAATTATGCTCCATTTGGGAAGACCCACTCATGTGTCCTTATGATACATGATGAGAACAAACCTTCGTGAGATCCTTACGACTCACAAAGGAAAAAAAAACACTTGGGAGTCCCCACGACTCCTAAGGAGAAAGTGCACCTACGAGATCCTTTCGACTCGTAGGAAGAAAATGTTTTTATGGGACCCTTACGGCTCATAAAATTGAAAAGCCTTAGGTGATGGGGACCTAATCCTGTCTCCTAAGCTACCGCTTCCCAACAGGAAAAGGCAAATGATGAATTGCTCCTGGCACATGCGCTTCAGTGTTAGCAACGCTGATTCCTACCCTAACCCCAAAATTCCAAACTCCAATCCATAGACCCCTAAGTCGTTAAACTGGGAACAGATGACCTCTAACTCATTAAACTGGGAACAGATGACCCATAAGTCGTTAAACTGGGAATGAGGGAAATCGCCTCATGACAAATGATGATTCGCTCCTGGTACCATATTCCAGTGCAGCGGTGCTGATGTCAACCCAAATCACATCGAATCAGCAAGTCAACTTCAACCCTAACACCGCAAGGAGCAGAGCAAGTCAAATCCAGCATCGACCGTCCACGTCGCTAAAATGGCAGCAACGACCGTCCAAGTCGCTAAAAGGGCAGCACCGACCGTCCAAGTCGCTAAAAGGGCAGCATCGACTATCCACGTCGCTAAAAGGGCAGCACCGACCGTCCAAGTCGCTAAAATGGCAGAAACGACCGTCCAAGTCGTTAAAAAGGCAGCATCGACCGTCCAAGTCGCTAAAAGGACAGCACCGACCGTCCAAGTCGGCAAAAGGGCAGCACCGACCGTCCAAGTCCCTAAAAGGGCAGCACCGACCGTCCACGTCGCTAAAAGGGCAGCACCGACCGTCCAAGTCGCTAAAAGGGCAGCATCGACCGTCCACGTCGCTAAAATGGCAGCACCGACCTTCTAAGTAGCTAAAAGGGCAGCATCGACCGTCCACGTCGCTAAAAAGGCATCATCGACCGTCTAAGTCGCTAAAATGGCAGAACCGACCGTCCAAGTCGCAAAAAGGGCAGTATCGATCGTCCACGTCGCTAAAAGGGCAGCACCGACCGTCCAAGTCGCTAAAAGGGCAGCATCGACCTTTCACGTCGCTAAAAGGGCAGCACCGACCGTCCAAGTCGCAAAAAGGTTAGCACCGACCGTCCAAGTCGCTAAAAGGGCAGCATCGACCGTCCACGTCGCTAAAAGGGCAGCACCGACCGTCCAAGTCGCTAAAATGGCAGAACCGACCGTCCAAGTCGCTAAAAGGGTAGCATCGACCGTCCACGTCGTTAAAAGGGCAGCACCGACCGTCCAAGTCGCTAAAATGGCAGAACCAACCGTCTAAGTCGCTAAAAGGGCAGCATCGACCATCCACGTCGTTAAAAGGGCAGCACCGACCGTCCAAGTGGCTAAAATGGCAGAACCGACCATCCAAGTCGCTAAAAGGGTAGCATCGACCGTCCACGTCGCTAAAAGGGCAGCATCGACCACCCACGTCACTAAAAGGGCAGCATCGACCGTCCACGTCGCTAAAAGGGCAGCACCGACCGTCCACGTCGCAAAAAGGGCAGCATCGACCGTCCACGTCGCTAAAAGGGCAGCAGCGACCGTTCAAGTCGCTAAAAGGGCAGTATCGACCGTCCACGTCGCTAAAAGGGCAGCACCGACCGTCCAAGTCTCAAAAAGGGCAGCATCGACCGTCCATGTCGTAAAAAGGGCAGTGCAGGTTTCCTACAAAGCGGGAACCAGATTATTCCGGGCCAGGGAAACATCTATCACGGACACTCCGTCTCGGAGACATGTCAATCAACGACCGTCCATGTCGTAAAAAGGGCAATGCCAGCTTTCCAAAAAGCGGGAACCAAATTAAGTCGCCTCCAAGTAAAAGAAGATCCATTAATTTCATGCACACGATCCACATATGTGGTGTGCATTTATTGATGGGGGCAATTTGTTGGAGTAAAAATTTACACCATGGTTGACCAAGTCAAAATCAAAGTCAACGCCAAGCCAAGTGGGCCCAATCCCCGGGTCAAGTGGGCCAATGCCCAGGTCAAGCCCAAACATGAAGCGGTCGGCCTTCCCCCATGCAAAAATAAAAGTTTTGTAATAAATAATTTTTTTGTATTTATTTTATGAATAAATGTAGGATAAATGGGCATAAAGCCAAATTTTGTAAAGCCCATGTCTTATGTGCAAAAAGAAATGGCACATGAGCCATGGGATAGGCAAAATGCCATTTTGTGGAGCCCAATGGGCTATATGTAAAGTGTATAGCCTATAAAGGCAAGGATAATGAAAATATCCCAACAACTTTTTCTCTCTCCAAAAGAACCAAGATCTGAGATCTTTCTCCTTCCTCAAACTTCTAAAACCTTCTTCTTTCTTTGAATTAAATCAAGAGTTTTACTCTTCCTTAGTTTTTCACCACAAAACCTACAAAGGGGAACTCAGATCTTCCATCAGATCTCAGAAAGGAGAGATTTTTAAAATCTCATACTTCTTGATATTCAAGATCCGGCCAACAAGAAAAGAAGAAGGAGACCCATCTTCAGAAACCCCACTTTGGGGAAGAACTAGGAATCAAGGGGAGAAGCCCTTCATCAGCTTCAAAACATCCTGGGAGTTTAACTCCTCATATATATATATATAATAAGTGCTCCTTTCTCGGAGTACAACTCCCATTGCAGGGACTAAGTCCCTTTTGCCACCCGAGCGCCCACGTCCTGACACGTGGGACGCTAGCGCCCTTACGCTCAAAGCGCTAGCGCCCGAGCGCCCACGTGCTGACACGTAGGGCGCTAGCGCCTGAGCGCTAGCGCCCGAGCACCCACGTGCTGACACGTGGGGTGCAAGCGCTCAGAGTGCTAGCGTTCTTGCGCTCAGAGCGCTAGCGCCCAAAACGCTAGCGCCCGAGCGCCCACGTGCCTGGCACATGGGGTGCTAGCGCTCTTGCGCTCAAGGCGCTAGCGTCCAAAGCGCTAGCGCCCGAGCGCTTTCTCCCACGCATCCTTTGGATGCCCCTTTCCCTTTTTTTGTATATATATGTATATATGCATATACACACACATACATACTCCACGACACTGTCCTTGTTAGAAAAAAAAATTCTAACAGGGCGCTGCCCTACACCCCGCAAGGGGGCTGCTAGCCTACTTGACCCCCAGCCCGCTATCCTGGTAGCGGGACCCCCGTAAAAAACTCTGCGGGGCCCCCGAGATATCCCAAACCCCTTCAAAACACAACACTGCACATGGAGTTCGCATGACCAGTTTAACCCGTCAATCGGAGGTTCTCTCGCTCCAAATGTGAGGGGTAATTAACGGCAGCTTAGTCTGCGGCTATCGGAGAGTCGGATCCCCACAATCAATAAACCCCAGCCTAACTTAGGCAGGGGGAATCTGTAATGCGCCTGACAAGCACGTGCGTATTCCCATCTCAATGGGGTGACGAAAAACACCCTACAGTGGTTGATACTTCGATTCAAACGGGGGTCCGGTACAGCCAGTTATGCGGAGGCCTACGGTATTTAGACGCACGAGGGAGGCTTGGGATGAAGCTCCGATAATATGGGATCGGGAGTTCGACAGAAAGTCTGCATGCGAGATTCGTGGCATGGATATTATCATGGATGGGGAGTTGTGTCCATTGCAGCGGTATATTAAGCAGGTTCTCACTTGGTATGGGAAAGAGACTCAGCCCGTGTCTTCTCAGTTAGAGGCACACTTCGGATTGGTGTCATCATCAGGGATAGCTGGCGATAGGGACGGCTGGAGGTCGAGGACAGGTTATAAGGGCACAGATGCAGTGTCAGGTAGATCGACGCTTCAGATTGTTATCGCGGCATCAACAGGAGAGGCAGGATTGTTGACCGTCTTGAAGGCGGTTAGAGAGACCAAGTATTTGCAGAGATTGTTGGTTTTAGGTGTTTCACAAGAGGTGAGAGTGTTCTTCTTAGATGAAGAGACGACGATTACGACTCTTACAAAGGTTGGTACCCATAGGAAACCGACAGTTGCATTTACGGGAATAGTTCCTGATTTTGAGTTCAAGCAGTGCTTGGGCTTGATCTACTTAGTTGATTGATGAGACACGGTGACGACGAGAGCAGAAGTTCCAAGTTTTTTAAGAAAGCGTTGAGAATGTGATGAATTTGAATCAAGCTGAAGATTGTTAAAATTGATTGCAAATTCGGCCCGAGATCAAAAGCCCAAGATTGAATACGTGCAGTGTACGCAGTGGGATTTAAATTAATCACTAAGTTAAATTTTAAGTTACCTCTAAGATATCTCTATATATTATTTAACTAATTTGCCTAGAACTTAGTTGAGGTAATCAATCATATATAGTTGATTAAATCAATCAACAAAAGAAACAAAGCCATATAAAGCATAATGAAGTCTGCGGCCAGATTAGCTCCAATCAATTAAAATAAACAAAACAGAAGTTTTTGTTTACGGCTACTTAGATAGAGGAGAGGAGAGAGAGAGAGAGATTTGCAGAGAGAGAGATTTTATTGTATTTGGGCAGTGATCGTAAAGAGCGTTCTCATGTAATACTTTTTTAATAGTGGAAGTTTTCGTCGTCGGGTAAATCTTGTGTTTGTTGCTTGGTGTGCTTCTGATAATTTGTATTGTTTTAGCAGATTGTCCGGTAAATGTTTTTCAAATGGTTTGTTTGCACGCGATCCTGATAGATTATTTTTCCGCTGTGACTCTTGGATTATTTTTAAACCCACCGTTGCCGGTCCCAAGTCCGGATGAGAAAAGGTGAGGGTTGTGATAGGCTTGTGACAGCCAACGTAAAACTTTGTCACATTCTATGACATGAACCATAATAAGAATATCGTTGGGGCATCCCCTACTCAGCGACACGCTACATCGGATCCCGGGTGTAGTGTTAAGTATGCAAGGGCTTCTAGGTCGTCGTCCAGAAACGGCGCGCTACATCGGACCCCGGGTGTAGTGACAAATAAGCAAGGGTCGTCATCCAGAAACGGCGCGCTATATCGGACCCCGGGTGTAGTGACAAATAAGCAAGGGTCGTCGTACAGAAACGGCGCACTACATCGGATCCTGGATGTAGTGACAAATAAGCAAGGGTTTCATAGGATCCGTCTAACTTCCTGGAACATAGGTTCCCTTACGGGTAGACTAATAGAATTAGTAGAGTTGATGATTAGGAGGAGGGTTGGTATTATGTGTTTGCAAGAAACTAAGTGGGTAGATGAAAAGAGTAGAGTCATAGAGCCTTGGGGTTATAAGCTTTGGTATACGGATAGACATAAAAATCGTAATGATGTAGGCATAATCATAGATAGACGGTTGCTTGAGAATATAGTTGAGATTAGGAGAAAATGTGATAGAATTTTACTGGTTAAGTTTATTCTAGATGGAGAGATCCTTAATGCTATTAGTGCTTATGCACCACAGATAGGTCTTGATGACGCTAGTAAGCGTCTATTCTGGGAGGATTTAGAGGAGATGGTGCAAAGTATACCTAGTGGAGAGAAGTTATTTATTGGTGGTGATCTTAATGGACATGTAAGTACTAGTCGTAGTGGGTTTGATACTATTCATGAAGGTTTTGGTTTTGGACAAAGGAATGAAGTAGGTGACTCGATTCTAGATTTTGCCTTATCTTATGACTTGATCTTAGAAAACACCTGGTTTAGGAAAAGAGAGTCCCACCTTATCACTTTTAGGAGCGGGTCAAGTGCTAGTCAAATAGACTTTTTTCTGACAAGAAGAATAGATAGAGATTGTTGTATCGACTGTAAGATAATGCCAGGTGAGAGTGTAACCACTCAACATAGACTTTTAGTTCTACATTTTCGATTTAGAAGAGGATCTAGGAAGATTAGACGTAAGGTAGAGCCTAGAATTAAATGGTGGCGATTGAAAGAAGGTAACCAAAATGCTTTTATAGATCGTGTAGTCTAAGAAACGGATTGACGGTCGGAAGATGATTCAGACAGAACATGGAAAAAATGGCTAGTTGTATCAAGAAGGTAGCTAGAGATCTACTTGGTGAGTCGAGAGGTGGTGCTCCACCATATAAGAACAGATCATGGTGGAATGAAGAAGTAAATGCTGCAATTAAAATTAAAAGGGATTCTTATAAAGATTTGAAGAAAAATAGAGATGTGGAGAGATTTGAGAAATATAAAATGGCTAAAAAGGAAGTTAAGAAAGCTGTTCGGGAAGCTAAATCTAAGGTCTACAAGGAGGTGTACGAGAAATTAGACACTAAAGAGGCTGAAAATGATATATACCGGATTGCTCGGATGCGGGAAAGGAAGACTAGAGACTTATGTGCGGTGAAGTGTGTCAAAAATGAAAATCAGAAGGTTTTAGTTCGAGATGAGGATATCAAGGAAAGATAGAGAGATTATTTTGACAAATTGTTCAATGAGAGCATTACTAAGAATTTTGATGGACTTGTTATTCAATCTCAAGATATAAACCGTGATTTCATGCGTAAAATAAGACTACCTGAGGTTAAAGAAGTTTTGAACAGAATGAGTTTAAGAAAAGCAGTTGGTCCTGACGGGATTCCTATCGAGATTTGGAGATGCTTAGGAGAAATATGAGTTAAATGGCTGACAGATCTATTTAATAAGATTTGGTAAACAAAAAAGATGCCAAATAAATGGAGGAAAAGTATTCTTGTACCTATCTACAAGAACAAGGGTGACATTCAAAGTTGCTGAAACTACCGTGAAATAAAACTTATGTGTTACGCCATGAAACTTTGGGAGAGAGTGATTGAACACAAGCTAAGGAAGGATATTAAGATAACACAGAACCAGTTTGGGTTCATGCCTGGACGATCGACGACAGAGACTATTCATTTGCTTCGTCAACTTGTCGAGCATTTTCGAGAGAGGAGAAGAGATTTGCATATGATATTTATTAATTTAAAAAAAGCGTACGACAAGGTACCTAAAGAGGTATTATAGGGGACAATGATGAAGAAGGGGGTCCCCGTCGAGTATATTGACATAATCAAGGATATGTACGATGGAGTAGTGGCAAATGTCAGAACTTGCGGCGGCTTAACGAGTGATTTTCCGATTACAATTGGTTTACATCAAGGATCTGCATTAAGTCCATTCCTGTTTACCATCGTGATGGATGAGCTTACTAGAACTATCCAAGATGAGGTACCTTGGTGTATGCTATTCGCTGATGATATTGTTCTAGTAAATGAGACGAAAGCAGGGGTTAATTCCAAATCGGAATTATGGAGGCAAACATTGGAATCTCGGGGATTCAGATTGAGCAGGTCCAAGACAGCATATATGCATTGCAAATTTAGTAACTAGAGAAGTCAAAACCATATTGGTATAACATTGGAAGGGCAAGAGATATCACCGAGCGACCGGTTTAGATATCTAGGTTCCATCATCCAAAAGAATGAGGAGATCGATAGTGATGTTAATCAAAGGATCCAAGCTGGTTGGTTGAAATGGAGGAGTGCAACAGGGATTTTGTGTGATCGTAACTTTCTGTTAAAATTGAAAGGGAAGTTTTATCGGAGCGCTATTCGGCCTGCCTTATCATATGGTACAGAATGTTGGGCTCCTAAGAAGCATCATACACAGAAGACGCATGTAGCGGAGATGCGCATGCTTCGTTGGATATGCGGTAACACTAGAAAAGATAATGTGCGAAATGAGGATATTCGTGCAAAAGTTGGTGTAGCACCTGTGGAGGAAAAGATGCGGGAAAACCGGCTAAAATGGTTTGGTCATGTGCGACGCAGACCTATGGAAACACCGGTTCGACGAATAGATACTCTTGATATGGGCAATGGCAAAAAGGCAAAAGGAAGACCGAAAAAAACATGGATGGAGGTGATACAAAACGATATAGTTGCCAAAGGACCTAATGAAAGTATATTGTTGGATAGGAGTGAGTGAAGGCGAAGGAGTCATGTGCTGGACCCGGCGTGATTCTCATGTTGGTTCATGTAGCCTACCCCATATGCTTGGGATAAAAGGCTCAGTTGTTGTTGTGACTCTCGGTGTATTTTGTGACTCCTTGGAGTATCACAAATATAGGAAAATTCACAACAAAAAGAAATTGCAGAATGGATGCATATGAATCTTCTAATTAAAAGCACACTTGCATGGAATTATCTTCTGATACATATATGGAAACCCAATACATGTTTTAACTCGCTGCTATCCTCGGAAGCTCCACCATTTCTGAAGTCCAATGTTTAATCTCGACCTCTAAAAGTAAAGCGAGGTGGAAGTTTCTAACATGAAAACTTCATGTGCAGGTGTTGTATACTATATCAGACAGTACTGCAGTACAAACTTGATATGCAGGTATTGTACAATATATTAGACAGTACTGCAGTAAGCAACTTTAAAAACACAACTTAAATACTTATTTTTATTGGTTATTAATAAGCTCTCCAGGTACCTTCAAACAATTTGAGCAATTCTCAGAATGAACTCTAGTTGCAACAGTGAAAAGATATACCACGACATCAAGACAAGCCTACAGCATATGATATAATGAAACCGCACGGAAGATAATTAGCATATAATATGACATATAATGAAGTAAGCAATTGCCACATAAACAAGCCCAGGAAAAAGAAGCGCTTACTGTAAAAGGAGACATGATACAAACATGAAACTATAGATATACGAAGCACAGAACATATAACTGGTCAAAATATAAAGCAAAAACATTAATCAGAACACAAACTCTAAACCATATTGCCATAGAGTATCTGAACTAAAGGAATTATACAGAAAGAAGATAAGTGTTTATTTTATCAGAATTTTAATGGTGAAGTCTTTCGTGGAAGTTTGGACGGCTTTGATCTTCATATTTAGATTTTGTTTTTCCATCTTCAAGCGCCTCTTTATTACAGAAACAATGCTATCTCTTCATTCTCCCCTTTCCTCATATCATTCTGGAAACAGTCACATGGTGCAATGAACTACTCTCTGTTTATAATATAAACAATATTCAATTGTCACTTCCATGGATGTATCTGTAATGAAGTCTGTTAAAGTTTGAACGAAATTAGATATTTAAACTTTTACATGCACATAAAATGATAGATGTCCACACAGGCCCTAGGACCAGAATAGAAATCACAGAGGCTTAAATAAATAACAAATATACCATCATGCTGTATATTGTTATAATCCACACAAGAATATTTTGCTCATGAATATTTCAATGTTAACATCGGCAAGATTTCAGAACAGATTGGCAAGTAATTTTGCTGTCTCAATCAGACAACTAAATTTCAGAGCAGTATACAATTGTTCATGCTACTACCAAAAACAATGTTACCTTCTAACAATTCAAGGAAGCTTGATTCAAACCTCAAAGTTCTTTGTTTTAAGATTATTGATTTCTCTGAAGAAGCATATTCCATTTCGTTCCTTTCTACTTTAGGTTATAATTGATCCTCGGACGCAGGAGAGGGCTTCTTCCTATAGGAGAGCCTCTCCTCTATGATTTTGATTGGTGTCATGACGAAAACCATGAGGTACAGAATAACGGTTGCGAGGGAGGCTGATGTTCCCAATGGGGAGACGCAGACACCAATCATAGAGGAGAGGCTCTCCTATAGGAAGAAGCCCTCTCCTGCGTCCGAGAATCAATTATAACCTAACAACCATAAAGTATATTACTAGAACAACGGTCATTGAGTTCTTGTGTCAACCATCCATATCAGAATTTTGAGTATCATGAGTAAGTGGTTGGTTGGCATCTGCTTTGCTTTCATGAGAATTGATGAAATACACGCAACATGTGCATGTCCAAAAAATTAATGGAACTACAGTAGGAACGAATCTAAAGATAAACAGGATAAGAGGCATCTGCATTTTACCAATTCAATTCGTTTCATTCAAAATTTCCTTATATAATAACAGTAATTATAGTTATACCTATATTCCCACCAAAGACTCTCGTGTCGTAGGGAGGTTTGATGTAAATACCAAGCAATTTTCATGTCATAGTCTGCAGACTACTTTGTTCTTCTGTTTGATTTTTCTGATATTGTTAGTTAGATTCACTACGACGTGATGTCCGCATGATGCGTTTTATATTATACTTTGGATTGTCAAGAATCTTGGTTCTCTCCTTTAGCAGTCAGTGAAATATATAAGAGAACACTCACTCTTCCTCATGTTATAGGGACCTACTCGATTTTTATTTCACTTTGAATTCTCAAATATCTTATTCCACCCAACTATACAGTTCATAACATATAGAAGACCGCATTTAATCTTACGGTGCATTCTACTTTTCATCTTATTTCACTTTATCTATATAATATATCCAATCCGGCTTTAAGAACATAGGAATTATAACCTGAATAAAAATTACAGGATCAATTGAGATGTTGAGGAAGCTTTCAATGCTCTCGACAATCTGAAAGGAAGAAATAAAGTGATTAATCACCAACCTCAACCAGAATGCAAAATGGATTGGTTATGTCAAAAACTATAAAAATAATAAGCTATATTGGGTGGCTATGCAAGATATTTAAAGAAGGGTCAAATTAAAATATGTGAAGGCTTTACTTGTTGAAGGATGGTATTCCGCCGGACACCGTATTTAAGTTTTAGCCATGTCAAAAGAAATTAAGCAATGATTCTACAAGTAGAAATTGACGATACAACAAAAAAACTGAAAGGAAAGCATGAGGAAAGTAGCATAAAATTCAGAAATCCGGTTAGATTTCTGAGAACACAAATCAAATACACATATCGTCGAAGCCAAAAAGTACACCATGCAGCAAGCCTAGCAGTATGCACTAGAGCATGGTCTCAGCTTTGGAGCTTATCAACAAGGAGAATTAGGTTCACTGGAATTTAGAATAAATGGAAAAGAAACTAAGATTAAAGTGGCAACTAGTTTCCTAAAAGCCGATATGAAGGCAAAGACATGAAAGAAGGTTGACCGCCTTAGATTATTTAAAAACACCATTTGCTTCACTCATCACCATACAAGCAAGTCGCAAAAATCCGTCTTTCCGATATAAAACAATTATTGTGAGTTGCTCTGTATTCTCCGCAATTGAAGATTTTCACCAAAAAAAACACAAGTAAAATTAAAAAGAAATAGATTCTGGCATGCGCATAAATTTCTACCTTGGACAAATGTTGATAAATGAAAGCGATTTCCATGGTTGATGACCACCATTGCAACCTCCGAACTTTTTTCTGGTTAATATCAAGAAAATACTGCATGAAACAAATAATGAAGATTTTTTTTTAAAAAAAAAATCAGAAACTAATCCCTGGAAATCATCATCTTCCCAAAAGGAATATAGTTTACATTAAATATTTTATCTACCTATAACAGAGATTATCAATTCACCTCTTCAGCTCAATAAGATAGGGGCTTGATAAATTACTAATTACCAAACAACCTAAATTTGAGATTACCGTCTAAAAAAACAACAACTTATAATGGCAATAAAAAATAGAACTCATTTAACAATATAACCAATTTTCATCTATACATCATAGCTCTTGGGTTATTTTTTGACATCTCAAACACAACACCCTACATAAAAAGGAAAAAGCAAAACCCTTAAAGTAATAATTTTAAATATAAAAAAAAGACTAAATTCAAACTACGCTTCCTCCTTGCTCTAAGTCGTCAACTGGAGATACTTTTCGTCTGAACCATTTCTTGGGCCCCTCAAAGTCACTATGATAATACAATAGCCAAAGAGCATAACACATTGTTAAGCTCCACCCTATCAGACCAGAGATCATTAATATAAATGAAAACACAAAGATGAAATCCATATTCAGCTGAGAGAGAGAGAAGGCAGGGAGAGATGGAATATTCTGAGGGGGTCTGTGTGCTTATAAATAAGCTCCTCAATTTATATTATTTTGAAAGCACTTGAAAGTGACCGAAACTTTAAATCACTCTGTTTAAGCCTTCAGCTGGTTTTCCATCCCATTACCATTAAGAAGAACCGTTACACAGTTAAAGTTACCCAAACCCTTCCAACGGTCAGTTGAAGCCGTCATTAGCTGCCTGATCCTCTTTGCACAAACAATTTTGTCGTCGCTCCCTCGTGAAGCCAATTTTTCATTTATGTAGTTGTACATTCAGAATAGAAATAGAAAAACCAATTATAGTTAACTAATCCCATATCATAATTTGAATTGACTGTGAAAACTTAAAACAGGGATAATTCAGTTTACGGTATTAATTTGAGGCGTTCAAAACATAAGTGGATTGGAGGGGGCTTATTAGGAAATCCTAAATATTCGGGGAGGCCTGATCAGTCGAAAATACTGCATTTTTAAACCGGCAATTTCCCTATCATTTGCACTCATCTAGAAGTGTTCGGTATTCATATTGCACATATTAGCAAAATATCTCTGAAATACCAGATTGCATGTGTTAGACTTTTAAACTGGCACTTTAAGGGAAATTGACTGTGTTTCATGGCATCGCATCATCCTTGTATCGCACAACTCTTGTCTTGGGGTCTAATGCAGGAAATTCCAAAAGTAAACCCCAAAATTGGGAAAAGAGCTGATAAAAGATACGCCAACTCCAAGATGTAAGATCTCGTAGCGATACAGAAGGCCAAAGAGAATTTAACATATTATAAAATAGCCCAAATGACAGCCCAAAGCAGCAGAAGAAAGAACAAGCCCCAAGGCCACTAAAGGACCGCGGATCCGCGGCCCAAACCCCCTTGGCGCCGCGGATCCGCGGCCTTATTAAGTGATCAGCCCTCCAAATTTCCTCACATGCTTACCTCTAACGGCCAAAGCTTTCAGAAGACCCCAGAAGCTCCACGTTGCGCATCTAGAAGGCTCGGCTTAACAAACTATTTCTTGAAGGCTCTCTTAACAAACTTTTGGAGGGAAATTCAAATCTCTTAACAAACTTTTGAGGAGAAATTCAAAATTCAAATCCTAAATCTAAGGTTTTGTAGTTCTATAAAAAGGAGCCTAGATTTAGGGTTGAAGTTGTTCAAGAATCCACCATCTTCCATCCACAAGTTGAGTGACACGACTTGTGCCAAACCCTAACCCTAATTCCAATCCAAATTCAAGATCAAGATCCCGAGTGCAATTCAAGCAAGAGAGCCTTCAACCTTTAGAAGCGACGCCGGATTTCGACGGAGTAAGAGATCCACGCCGATCCGCGACTCAAGGAGCCGAGCGAAGCCGAAATCGACGATCTAGTTCCTTCCTTTTGTAAATTCAAGAAAGTTGTAACGAAATTTGTCGATAAATAAAGGTGAATTTTCTATATTCTTGTTTATCTTTTAATTCAAGCATAATGATTAGATCTCAATTTGTGATTGTGTTTGTGATCATGATGTTTGAGTAATCTCCGCTCGTATAGGAGTTGTGACGATCGATAGATGATGATGATTTAGACACTTTTACAATTCTTAAATCCTATAATATTTGGAAATTCTAGTGAATCAAATGATTAATGACCTAGTTTCGAGATGATACTTTCTTGATCGTGTTCACTCGAAACTAGGGAACAACTATTGATCATTTGATTAACTAGAAGTTAGAATTTGAATGAGATTCATCGAAAAGACAAAGGATGAGTTGCGGAATCCCTAATTTCCTCGCAAGATCCTTAACCCTCGGTAAATTCTCATCGATCTAGTATCAATTCGTTAATGGATAAGAATGAGTAATCATTAGATCTCATCACATCTATAGATCCGATCTACTCCTACGAGTCATACTTCTAATCTTGATTGTTGGTTGGAAATTATCACACATCTCAATTCTTGTTTTTAATGTTTTTTTTTCTAGATCTAGATTTTTCTAATTCTTGATCTTCAATTACAAATCATGAATTGTTTTCTTTTCTTTTCCTTAAATTTTCAACTCATCTAATTCGGAAATTGAACGGATCCCACTTTCCCTGTGGACGATCCGCACTTACTAACGCGCTACATCTGACACCGTTATTGATTGCGGTCAAAATATTTTTGGTTGTGATTTTTCTATACAATTTTCTAAACCGACACAACGAGAAACAACAATACAATCAAATGGCGCCGTTGCCGGGGATCATTTGATTTACTTACACAATCGGAAAATATCATCAATCAAATGGCGCCGTTGTCGGGGATCATTTGATTTACTTATATAATCGGAAAATATCATCAATCAAATGGTGCCGTTGCCGGGGATCGTGTGCTATTTGTTCATTTTTTTGAAATTTGAGTTGAAAAGTTTATTCCATCTTAATTTTTAAGATCAAAACTCGCGCAAAACACTAAACGAGTTGTTGTGGTTAATTGCAAGAAAATCTGGAGCTTGCTGTGAAATTGTAAAAATATTTGGAGAATTCCAGAGGACTCAGGAGATCAACAGAAGCTCTCTGTTAAATTTTCGTGAAGTGAACTGTTCAAGGGACCGCGCTTCCGCGGCATTTGAGAGCTCCCGCGGCGCTTCCGCGGTCTAACTGCAGCCTCACTGTTCCATTTTTCTCTGGTAATTTCTCAACTTTCTTATCTTCTTCCTCATCTGCTCCAATTAACAATTTGTTGCAGCTTCTTTGCAAAAATCGCAGCGCCGCAAAAAGCAAAATAAATTGTGCTTGTTTTTGATTTTGTGGTTGTTTGCATAATTAATACGGATATTAAGGGGCACGGCCAAATCCAGATTAGGTAGGGAGTTTATTACCCTTCCTAAGCCCCAAAAATCACAAACTTGCATCCGTATTACTCTCATTAACTAAAAAATATCTAGAGATGACTCTAAGGACCGTCACGCTCACTTAGGACAGAAGAAGGCCGTGGGTAATCCATTGTTTATCCGCGTTTCTTTTGTGGTGTCTAAGGCAAGTGTGTCAAAGTCTAGTGGTTACTTAATTAGGCCCACTACTTACGTAGTGGAGAACCTCCCACTTACCTGGCACTTACCTGGTCACAGGAGAGACAAAGAGGCAGTGGAGGATTTTATCCTGCGACTTGTCTTTTGGAAGTTAGGAGCGGTCTAGAGCTTTGACCTAGGTGACCATAGATTTTAGGGTTGCTTGTTGCATTTGTTGTGATCGCATCATATTTTCAAAATCCGTATCATTTTTCAAAAACAAACACCGCATTCATTCATTCCCCTAATTATAGTTCACGCTGCCACTTGTACTAACCCTTTTTAGTGCAAGATGGGCTGGACACGGGATTCTAATGCCCGACTTGTCCGCATTCCTCCGATCGACTCCGAAGTCGGTATTTCTCCATTTACCTCTCTTTTACCCACCACCACACCCACACCGATGGATCCGTCTCTATTAAACCTCTTTACCGCTGCTCTGCCGCCGTCCGTTGGTGCTCAGAATCCTCCTCGCATCTCTCTACAAGAGAGGTGCTATCCTTTGCGAGGTCCTCTCTCGACCTGCTTATCCATTCCACCAGCCAACGGGGATAACTTTGAGATTAAACCCCAGTATATCAACCTTCTACCCAAATTCCACGGTCTCGAGACTGAAGACGCATACGTTTTTATCACCAAATTTGAAAACGTATGCGCAATGATGGGTACATCATAACTTTCTGTGGATGCCATACGTCTACGACTTCTTCCATTTACCTTGTACGATATAGCCGAGAAGTGGCTGTATAACACCACCGCACATTCCATCACGAATTGGGAAGAATTCGTTGCGGCATTCCTTAAGAAATTTTACCCTATGCAAAAGACAGCTCGAATCCGTAGCGAACTATATCAATTCACCCAGCTTCCGGCTGAACCATTCTCAAAATGCTTTGAACGATTCAAGGATCTTTTGGTTCAATGCCCACATCACGGCATCCCGAGATGGGACCTTTGCCGAATCATATATGAGGGCATTAACCCTACCACTAAACAAAACCTTGAAAACATGTGTCAAGGCACCTTTATGACCAAGGATGATGGGAAGCTTGGAGATATTTAGAAGAGTTCGCTGAAAAGTCCTTACAGTGGGAGAGTGGAACCTAGCCATCGACTAGGGGTGGCGTACACCAAATAGACGTGTCCATAGGTGTTCGAGCTGAGATGGCAGCAATGCAAAAGAAGCTCGACGCTATGGAACACAAATTCTTAGCAGCCTCCCTAAACCCGATGTCGCTCCCCAAAACTGTATGTGGGTGCTGTTCTGATCCTTCTCACTTAACGGAAGAATGTCCATTAAACTCTCAGTTTCAAGGTCTCGAGCATACCAATACCGCATTTCAAAGACCTAGAAACGACCCTTTTTCTTCCACATATAATCAGGGGTGGAGGAATCACCCGAACTTTGCTTGGAACCAATCCCAAAATACGGTTCCAAACCCGAATCAATTCCAAAGGGTCCCTCCACCACAATAGCAACCACTTCAACTCACCCAGCACCCCTACCAGTCACAAAATTTCCAAAACCAGGTCAACACTCCTGCACCTTCTAATCCTATGCAGTCAACCTGTTCTGACGAGTTCTCTCAATTCGCTCAAACCATGAAATCACTCTTGTCAAATTTCATGGAAGTGTCGGCCGAGGTTAGGTCTTCTGTCGGTGAGATAAAGAAAAACTCGGCGTCCCAACCTGAGAGTATCAGAACGATGGAAGCTGAAATTGCACGACTTAAAGCCGAATTGAGTGCGAGAGAAAAAGGGAAACTTCCATCTCAACCTCTACCGAATCCTGGGTATTACAATGTAAATGTCGTCACAACGTTGAGATCAGGAAGGGTGCTGAATAACCATGTTAGGGAAGAAGTTAATGATATTGAAAATCCTATCAACGCCCTGGCTGAGACCTTTCCTCACACACACACTTCTGCTTCTGATTCTTGTTCTTCTACCCCACCGCCTTCTCGCGAGCCTATTCTCCATTTCCCTCTAGGCTTGACACCTCAGCAACTCTCTTCTAGTTCTCCACTGACGATCCCCACTCCTCTTTTGGGATCACGTCTACCCCCACTTCCTTCTCCTATGATGGACCCAGCGCTCATTGCTAAAGCTCCTTACCCGAATCGGTTAAGGGCTAACAAATCGAGTCCACATATGGAGAAAATTCTGGAAATGTTCAAATAGGTTAACATCAACATCCCTCTCCTAGATGCGATTCAACAAGTCCCCGCTTATGCGAAAATTCTTAAGGACTTGTGCACTAGGAAGAGGAAAACACAAGTGCCAAAGAAGGTCTTCATGTCTAATAACATTAGCACTGCTTTTATCCCACAGCTACCAAAGAAACGTAAGGACCCAGGATGTCCTACGATATCGATTTCTATTGGGGGTAAAAACATCAACCGTGCTCTTTTAGACCTTGGCGCAAGTGTTAACCTACTTCCATACTCTGTTTATGAGCAGCTAGGGATTGGAGAGTTGAAACATGCTCACTGCACTCTCCAAATGGCAGACCGTTCAATCACCAAACCTCGAGGTGAACTAGAGAATGTGTTGATAAAAGTCGGGGAATTTGTATTCTCTGTAGACTTCATTGTTCTCGATACACAGCCTGTAGCAAACCCCCGGAGCCAAATTCCGGTGATTTTGGGTCGACCATTCCTTGCCGCTTCCAATGCTGTCATTAACTGTAGAAATGGTTCGATGAACTTATCATTTGGAAATATGACCATTGAACTAAACATCTACAAGATTGGAAGTCAGCCATCAGAACCCTCTGCTCATATCCTTGATGTGTGCTCTATCCACGAGATTGCTCCCGAAAGTTGCGGAGTTGAGGAACTTTGCTTTACAGATCTCGACGACACTACCACATCACTGTTTGACCTGGCACATGATCTTAGTGAGGACACCATTTCCATGCTTGAGTATGCCACTCCTGACTCATCACCATCCGAGTCTGTATCTTTTACAGGCTATGAGCTTATTTGTGACTCCGAAAATCACTCGATGATCCTACCTTCTATTATTTCTCCGCCAGTTTTAGATCTCAAAATTTTACCTTCTCATCTTAAATATGCATATTTAGGTGAGAATGAATCTTTACCGGTTATCATTTCCGCTTCTCTAGCATCAGAGCAAGAGAATGCACTTTTATCGGTATTGAGATCTAATAGGGAGGCGTTTGGTTGGACCATGGCGGACATCAAAGAAATTAGTCCCTTGATTGTCGAACATCATATACACTCGATGGATGATGCCAGACCAACCTGAGAACCACAAAGACGGTTGAACCCCATCATGAAGGAAGCGGTGATGAAAGAGATCGTCAAATGCCTTGATAGTGGTATCATATACCCAATCTCCGATAGCCAATGGGTGAGTCCAATACATGTCGTCCCTAAAAAATCTGGCATCACTGTTATAACCAATGAGGCAAATGAGTTGATTCAGACACGTGCCCAAACTGGGTGGCGTGTATGTATTGATTACAGAAAACTCAACGCCGCCACGAGGAAAGACCACTTTCCTTTACCTTTCATTGATCAGATGCTGGAACGCTTAGCTGGACGTGCGTATTATTGCTTTATGGACGGATACTCTGGCTATAATCAGGTCCCCATAGCCAAAAAGGATCAAGATAAAACCACTTTTACTTGTCCTTTTGGTACCTTTGCTTATAGACGCATGCCCTTTGGATTATGCAATGCTCCTGCTACCTTTCAGCGGTGTATGATGGGGATATTCTCTGACATGGTAGAGAATTTCTTAGAGATTTTCATGGACGATTTCTCGATTTTCGGAGACTCTTTTTCCGACTGCCTATCGAATCTTGACGCAGTTCTTACTCGTTGCAAAGAGAAGAACTTAACCTTGAATTGGGAAAAATGCCATTTCATGGTTCAAGAGGGAATTGTGCTTGGACATGTGATTTCAAGGAAAGGCATTGAGGTTGACAGAGCTAAGATAGATGTCATTCAAAACCTTCCTCATCCCAAAAGCGTCAAGGATATCCGATCATTTCTTAGCCATGCGGGCTTTTATAGGAGATTCATTAGGGATTTTAGCAAAATTGCTAGACCCTTAACTCTTCTCTTGGCCAAGAATACGACCTTCCACTTTGACTCGGATTGTGAGGCAGCTTTCGACTCACTTAAACACTCCCTCACTACAGCCCCCGTTTTATCGTCTCCAAATTGGGACTACCCCTTTGAGCTGATGTGTGATGCATCTGACTTTGCAGTAGGTGCAGTCTTAGGACAGCACATTGAAAAGATGCCACACGTGATATACTACGCAAGTAAGACCCTGAATGCTCAAATCAACTATACAACTACCGAAAAAGAACTTTTGGCGGTTGTATTTGTATTAGAAAAATTCAGGCCTTACTTGATTGGCTCACCTATAGTTGTGTACACTGACCATTCCGCTTTGAAACATCTTCTGTCAAAGAAAGATGCAAAAGGTCGGCTAATACGTTGGATCCTTTTATTACAAGAATTTGATCTCGTTATCAAAGATAAGAAAGGATGTGAAAACGTGGTAGCCGACCATCTTTCACGCATCTTATCTTCCCCTGTGGCCCTGCCGATCAATGATTCATTTCCAGATGAACAACTCTTGAGCGTATCCAATGAACCTTGGTTCAGGGATATTGCGAACTATCTTGTCACGAGACTCATACCCAGCGATTGGTCTAAACAGGACAAATACCGTTTTCTGTCCCAAGTAAAACACTTTTATTGGGATGATCCATATCTGTTTAAGTATTGTCCTGATCAGATAATTCGCCGATGTGTCCCGAATGAAGAGTTCAAGAGTGTTCTTTCTTTTTGTCATGATCAGGCCTGTGGGGGTCACTTCGGTCCTAAAAAGACGGCGGAGAAGGTTTTGCAATGCGGATTTTATTGGCCGACCTTGTTCAAGGACGCATTTGACTATTGCAAAATCTGTACACAGTTTCAGTACACGGGTAGACTTTCCCGGAGAAATGAAATGCCTCAACAACCCATCCTAGTAGTTGAAATTTTCGATGTTTGGGGCATTGACTTTATGGGTCCCTTTCTTAACTCCTTTGGGTATTTGTACATTCTGCTTGCGGTTGATTATGTCTCGAAGTGGGTTGAAGCCATTCCATGTCGCACTAATGACAAGAAGGTTGTCATTAAGTTCTTAAAAGACAACATCTTTTCGCGATTTGGACACCCACGCGCTATCATTAGCGATAACGGGACACATTTCTGTAACAGGTCTTTCGAGACTCTGATGCGGAAATACGCAATCAACCACAGACTTTCTACACCCTATCATCCCCAAACGAGCGGGCAGGTTGAGATTTCGAACAGACAGATCAAACAAATCCTAGAGAAGACTGTTGCGAAGAATAGAAAAGATTGGTCGACCAAACTGACGGATGCTCTCTGGGCATTCAGAACTGCATTAAAACCGACCTAGGGATGTCTCCATATAGGATAGTGTTTGGGAAGGCATGTCGCTTACCTGTCGAGATTGAGCATAAAGCATTATGGGCTATTAAAGAAATCAACTTTGACTTAAACCAAGCCTGCAACTTTCGGAAGCTGCAATTGAATGAGCTAAGCGAACTCCGCGATGAAGCTTATGATAACGCTGTAATCGTAAAGAATAGGACCAAGGTTTTTCACGATAAAAACATTTTGAGGAAAACATTTTCACCTGGTCAGCAAGTCTTTCTTTATGATTCACGACTACACCTTCACGCGGGTAAGCTTCGATCTCAGTGGAAGGAACCTTTTGTTGTGGGGTCTGTATACCCGCACGGGGCAGTAGAGGTAGAAAATGTTAAAAACGACACATTTTTCAAAGTGAATGGACATAGACTAAAGCCGTATTTTTCCACTGACCCCACGGAGGAGCTCCTGTTCTTACAGGAGCTATTTTACCTTGATTAAAATTCCTCCGTCTCACCTCCATGTCCTGCATATCACTGCATCATCTTTTTGAATGAAAGTGAGTAAAAAAAATAAGTTTGGGGGAGGTTCTTCACTTATATATTTTGCCCCCACTAATAAATTCCTCCCAGACTTACAGGTTTTGTAGATATAGCGGTTGGCAACAGTGAGGACACTGTTGAAAACAAGTTTTGGGGAGGTTTGTGCTTAGTTTTGCATCATTTGCATATCATTTGCAGAAGCACAAAACATTTCTTTAAAAACCTATAAATATTTAAAATTTTAAAAACCTATAAAAATATAAAATTTTCAAAACCCATAAAAATTTTGTGTACAAATTTTTGGCTCATCATTTTTTGTAAAAAATTTTTTTTCTTCAAAATCCATAAAAATTTAAAAATTTTAGAAACCTATAAAAATTTAAAAATTTTAGAAACCTATAAAAATTTAAAAAATTTTAGAAACCCATAAAAATTTCAAAATTTTCAAAATATAAAAATATTTAATATTTAAGATAATAAAAGATTAGATAGTGAACAATTACATCCATGAGATTAGAAAAATTTAAGAAAACCATAAAAATTAGAAGTTTTCTTATACGAACTAGTAATAAGTAGTTATGAGCCGTTGTCCCAAGAGTTAGTAAGATGAAGGAAGTCACTAATCTGAGGATAAAAATAAGTCTGAAAAATAGTTTCTATTCTGGAAGCCAAACATTTTGAACGTTGATACCCTGCTATTCGCACTTACACACGTCTTGAAGCCTGGGATAGTAGAGGATACCTTGAAATGCTCTTGTCTTAAAGCCGATGTATGAAGGAAATAAAATTAAAAAAATGAAGAAAATATAAAATGGTGAAAAAAATGGACACTGGTTTTGTTATCACCAAGGGCAATAAAAAAATATATAGCGAGGGTGCCTCTTCACCTAGTGCCCTAAGGCCAACTGGTCTGGGAGTCACTGCTATACCTGAGGTGGTGCAAGACGAGGAAAATACACCAAATAAGCAAGCACATGAGTAATCGGTCGGTTAGTACCTCAAAAAGTATTAACGGTCGCATGAAAATGTGTGAGCAAATATAAATATTCATCAAATTAAAAAGTACTGAGGCTGATGGGCAAGAGTATGATAGCTTGAATTGAATTCTCCGGGTGTAGGGATGTCCTTTACACACACGTAGGGTGATATGATCGATGTTTGGAAGAAAGATAGGAATGAAGAATAAGACGATGTTTTATTGAGGGAGGACGTGATTTCTGACATCTTTTCATGATCATTAAGATAGGGCTCATGACAACCGAAAAGCTAGCTTAGTTGGAAACCCTAATTTTCAAGGGTTTTCTTTTACAATTCTTGTCTTTAAATGTAATATTCATGATCTTCCTTTTATTATTGGATTTTGTGGGTGCAATCCGCTGAAAACCCTCAGGAGACAACACTCCTCCTACTAGGGACACCTAGAGGTTTAAAGGCTTGTTGCACGTGCTCAGTGCAATCGTGTTGCCTACGAAAGTGTGCTAGTTAGTTTTTCTCTTTCTTTATTTTCTCCTTCTCTTTTTAATAAAACAGTTCGCTCGAGACGACCGAAAATAAGTTTGGGGGAATTTGATCAGTCGAAAATACTGCATTTTTAAACCGGCAATTTCCCTATCATTTGCACTCTTCTAGAAGTGTTCGGTATTCATATTGCACATATTAACAAAATATTTCTGAAATACCAGATTGCATGTGTTAGACTTTTAAACCGGTACTTTAAGGGAAATTGACTGTGTTTCATGGCATCGCATTATCCTTGTATTGCGCAACTCTTGTCTTGGGGTCTAATGCAGGAAATTCCAGAAGCAAAGCCCAAAATTGGAAAAAGAGCTGATAAAAGATACGCCAACTCCAAGATGTAAGATCTGGTAGCGATACAGAAGGCCAAAGAGAATTTAACATATTATAAAATAGCCCAAATGATAGCCCAAAGCAGCAGAAGAAAGAACAAGCCCCCAAACCCCCTTGGTGCCGCGGATCCGCGGCCTTATTAAGTGATCAGCCCTCCAAATTTCCTCACATGCTTACCTCTAACGGCCAAAGCTTCCAGAAGACCCCAGAATCTCCACGTGGCGCATCTAGAAGGCTCGGCTTAACAAACTATTTCTAGAAGGCTCTCTTAACAAACTTTTGGAGGGAAATTCAAATCTCTTAACAAACTTTTGGAGGGAAATTCAAAATTCAAATTCTAGATCTAGGGTTTTGGAGTTCTATAAAAAGGAGCCTAGATTTAGGGTTGAGGTTGTTCAAGAATCCACCATCTTCCTTCCACAAGTTGAGTGACATGACTTGTGCCAAACCCTAACCCTAATTCCAATCCAAAATCAAGATCAAGATCCCGAGTGTAATTCAAGCAAGAGAGCCTTAAACCTTTAGAAGCGACGCCGGATTTCAACGGAGCAAGAGATCCACGCCGATCCGCGACTCAAGGAGCCGAGCGAAGCCGAAATCGACGATCTAGTTCCTTCCTTTTGTAAATTCAAGAAAGTTGTAACGAAATTTGTCGATAAATAAAGGTGAATTTTCTATATTCTTGCTTATCTTTTAATTCAAGCATAATGATTAGATCTCAATTTGTGATTGTGTTTGTGATCATGATGTTTGAGTAATCTCCGCTCATATAGGAGTTGTGACGATCGATAGATGATGATGATTTAGACACTTTTACAATTCTTAAATCCTATAATGTTTGGAAATTCTAGTGAATCAAATGATTAATGACCTAGTTTCGAGATGATGCTTTCTTGATCGTGTTCACTCGAAACTAGGGAACAACTATTGATCATTTGATTAACTAGAAGCTAGAATTTGAATGAGATTCATCGAAAGGACAAAGGATGAGTTGCGGAATCCCTAATTTCCTCGCAAGATCCTTAACCCTCGGTAAATTCTCATCGATCTAGTATCAATTCGTTAATGGATAAGAATGAGTAATCATTAGATCTCATCACATCTATAGATCCGATCTACTCCTACGAGCCATACTTCTAATCTTGATTGTTGGTTGGAAATTATCACACATCTCAATTCTTGTTTTTAATGTTTTTTTTTCTAGATCTAGATTTTTCTAATTCTTGATCTTCAATTACAAATCATGAATTGTTTTCTTTTCTTTTCCTTAAATTTTCAACTCATCTAATTCGGAAATTGAATGGATCTCACTTTCCCTATGGACGATCCGTACTTACTAACGCACTACATCCGACACCGTTATTGATTGCGGTCAAAATATTTTTGGTTGTGATTTTTCTATACAATTTTCTAAACCGACACAACGAGAAACAACAATACAATCAAATGGCGCCGTTGCTGGGGATCATTTGATTTACTTACACAATCGGAAAATATCATCAATCAAATGGCGCCGTTACCGGGAATCATTTGATTTACTTACACAATCGGAAAATATCATCAATCAAGGCCAATACCCAAAAACCCTAAAAATTAAGTGTGGCGGTTGAGAGGGCGGTGGGAATAATTAACCATACTACTGATGGGATTTTGGAGGGATGCCAAATTTTGAATCCTAAGTCATGAGTACTCATTATTTATAATAGGGGCTGGCAAGTGCGATGCACATGTATAATGGTAGGTTTTTTGGCATAATATAAGGGTATTCCAGAGATTTTGGAAGGTTTTATTTTTTCCAAAAAGCAGGTTCTAGAACATGCATGTTAGAGAGACCTTAAAATATGTGAATTGCTCATTATTATAAAATCATGAAAGTGAAATGTACCAAACCATCCATATATATATGCATGATAAACTCCTGCATTAAGATGATCATTATAACTGATTGATCTGGTTATCTTTAAGTAAAAAGAAAACAAAAAGAAACCAGATTGAGCCGGTTTGAACACATTGACATACACAATTAGAAATGACCAGATGAGTGATGGGGCCATAGGTATAATATTGAGGCCTCGTGTGGCAAGATGACTATTAACAAACAAGGTGATCATTAAGGCCTCGCAACGGGGTCATGGTCTATAAAACCCCGGTTTCATGTCGATGTCAAACTCCAGAAATTGAAAACGTGCCTCGTTTAGCAACTTATATCATTAGGTTTTCAAAACTGCGGCGGTGTCACACGGTTTTGAGAGCTCAAAACCCTATTTTTCTAGACTCCAAAAGGAGTGAAGTTTTATAATTGAAATCATACCTCTACACTTCTTCCTTCTTTCTCTCAATTGCTACCTTTAAGGTAATTTCCAGTATTGATGGCATTCTAATTCTGCATCCCTAATCCCTACCCTTGTATGAATTAAGAGTGTGGTTGTCGAAGGAGTTGTTGGGAGCACTTAGTATTGCTTCTAAATATGTGACCTTGATTCCAATTTTGGGTGATTCACATCCTATTGGAATAATTATCTGACACCTATTTCTGTATATGAGCATCATGAACATGAAATATGTGTGGAGTCATGACTAAGGAAATTACAATTATATTTAAAAAAAATTAAGAAACAGAGAATGATCAACAATAAATGGAAAAAGCATCACTTGTAACCAGTAGCTTGAAAAGATTTTTTCCCCCTTTAAATCAATTTCGAAGGGAATCAAAGTTGTGACCTCTCACACATTGGAGAGGAAATTGGTACCAAACTGAACTAAGCCCAGTTGGTAGCCTGAAAAGCTTTGTCTTGAAGAATCTAAATGATCAGGATTAAGGTAATTAAAACATAAAGAGAGAAAACAAAGCTGTTCAAGTTTTTTCCCTCATCAATAATGATGAATAGGAGAATAATAGCATTATGAAACTCGATGGTTTATTACCCACTGATTGCTCTTTCTAGAGAGAGAGAAATGACAGGAAAATCACAGCAATGATGAAGTTCGGTAATGAAAACAGAATCATCTTTGAATAATCAATTTGAAGGAATAAGTTTATTCATGTGCTCTCACTTTTATAACAAAGTAATACAATATCAATGCAATAACAAGAATGAAATTTTCAACATCAAAAGGAAACCTAAAAGAGTTAAATGGTAAGGGCACTATCATCACGGCAAAGACATTTCATACCCATTTAATCCTGTAAAAGCTCGCAATCTTTACGAGGAAAAAGAATCATTCGCATTTCAGGCACTGCAATTATATCATCCTAGAATAGGGCAGCGATTGCACATGCCAAATCCCCAGCTCTCCACGCAAAACTTTAAAAAACTAAAAAAAAAAGGTTTAGCACCATGAAGTCATGAACTAAATTACAAGGAATACTAATTGTAATCCACACTGTTAATCATTATCTCGATAATTTTTGAAACATATGAACATGCCTTTACTAGCATTGGGTGAAAAATACATACTATAGATATCTTTTGAACATATGTAACTTTAATAATGGGAATTAGTTATTAAAATTTGAAGAATTTGGATGAAAAAAAATTAAAGTTTGAAGATTGGGTAAAAAAGGAAAATTAAAAAGAACATAGTATTATATATCAACAAAATGAATATGATATCTATCCAGCTTTTCATTGTGAGCAAAAAATTGTACCCAGGTAGCAATGCACTAGTAATGAATATGAAGATTATGAACACAACGGAGACTGTAATTGTGATTTTTCTCCCAAAAAGATGTATATTTTTTTCAAAAATAAGCCACAGGTATTTAATAATACATACTCTATTGCCTGAATTAGGTACTCTAAAGTATTTAGGGGATAATTGTCAGGTGAATTCTGGATTTGTTACTCTTAAATTACCTGTTCAAATTTATATCATAACGAAAATGTAAATTTGCATACCATCTCCATTAGTTGGCCATTCCACTCAATGATAGACTTTACATGAGTCAAACTGTTCGAAATCAGCATTTCTTTCGAGCTTGACTTTCCTCGTACTCACACTCTTCAGAAGGCCCCTCTGGACTAATTTCATCACAAGCACAGAAAGCATTTTCCTTTTTGATGTGCAGCTGCTAAGTGTTTTCTCCAATAATGCAAGTAAAAAATCCTTACTGTTGCTCACAATAGCAATATTTACACAACGGCCCTGTGCAAGTTAATTCATCAAGATAGCTGTTAATTTGAAAAAAACAAGATGGCTATTAAAAATTGTTAAAAAAAAGAATTCGTGCAACCAAAACTAACACCCAAAACTGGGAGTCAGGGTATGAAGACTTTGTTTGTGTTGATATAACAATAAGTCCAGAGTAAGAGTGGCTTGCTCTGCTAAAATATTCACATATTATCTTATATTTACCCATCTAAAGACATGTCTGAAGGCAAACACCAAGGCCAACTGTTTTAAGAGCTATTATTAGTTACAAGTATAATCATAATTATTGTTATTATTATTTTTTGGCAAGAACTCAATACATGCAGTTAGTGAAAGTTTTTTGACCATTCTGCTGAATACTTTTGTTTTAACCGTAACAACATCTTATGACCTTATGCTCATTGAAAGAGATGACTTCTTACAACGCTAATTTAGAATCTCTTTACAAGCATAGTGCTACAATCATATTCATCTGTATCTTTAACCTTCGATCAAAAGAAAAGAAAAACAAATTCCGAATGAAAGCGTATATCTACATGCACGCTTACATGGAAGGATCTTCTGATACTCAAATGGAATCCAACAAATTTTTTAACTCGCCAATATCCTTGCGAAGCTCGTTTTTTCTGAAGTTTAATGTTGTATCTCAGCATCTAATGCTACACACAGTAGAAGTTTCCTAGAATTAAAAAGTCTTCAAGATACTTGATATGCAGGTAGTGTATAGTATATTAGACAGTTCTGCAGGAAGCAACTTAAAAAACAAGTTTGTCATGAAATCAAATACTTATTTTCGTTAGTTATTGATAAATTCTCTTAGTGCTTCACAAGTAGACCAATTTTGCAAATAAATTTTAGATTTCCACAGCGAAAAAATGTATGTCGTCACTCGGACAAGCATACAACATATAATGTCAATTATCATGAAATCATAGAGAAACGATTGCCAAATAATTTGACATATAGTAGTAAATGGGGTAAAATCGTGTAAACAAGCCCATGTGGAAGGAATTGATAGCATGAAAATAATACACGACACTGATATGAGATATGAAGCATTAACATATAATTAGCCAAATATGAAGCAAAACAACATTCATGATGCCCACACCATTCTCCAGAAGATAATAGGGTTTAAGACTGAAGGTATTATACAGGAAGAACTGGAGAAGAATAGTGATGAAGGTATTATACGGGAAGAACTGGAGAAGAATAGCAATCTTTTTTATTAAAAAAAACCAGAATTTGAATGGTGAATTTCTTCAAGAATCTCCCTGAATAATTGTGATGATACCCGTAAGTAGTAATTCTCCAGATCACGACACGTGACAGATGACGTGCCATCCGCGCAACCCACTATATTTCTGGGGGCTATGGAGCTGGAATAAATATGACGTATTAGGGACATTTCTCGGCGTCATGCCTCCGAGGCTGCACCATACCTTCTAAGAAGACCTCCCCGGAGTACCTTCCCCCTTCGGCTGACCGTCAGTCAATGGCTTATCTCCGAGCTATCCTATAGCTGAGACTTCGCAGCTCACTTACTCGTCTCCGAGCTATCCTATAGCTGGAACTCCTCGGCGTCCCCGTTTGGCCGGAAGCATGGAGCCCGAGCGTCCCCGTTACGGCTCCGTGTATCTCGCCACAGTGAGATCTCCGCCCCTCTACGTCTCGCATCCCACACTAGCATATCTCGCCATTAATGGGCGTATCCCGCCATCAACGCGAACGTGACGCAAGGACGTAACGGATGGCGAGAATCCCGCATCGGCTCGCTTCATGCGACCGCTATATAAACCCTTCTTCCAGACGACTCAGGTACGTTGAACTCATCTCCAATACGCCGCTACCATGCCATTATTATTCATCGGTACTTATTTGATCGTCGTACGGTGATTTCTCATCCCGGGACTTCCCTTGCAGATAGCTCGGCTCAACGACAACTAACAACCTATTGAGATCCACACGCTCAACGCTCATCTCAAATCTCAATCGTTCTACCCGCTGGCAGCAAAATCAACGGAGGACAATATCTGAGGGAGATTCCGACCTCCATCAGTTGACACCGTCTGTGGAAAGCTCCTTCTTTTCCCACACAAGAAAGTTGATCTTCCGCCCTTGATATAATGGCCAGCGATCCTCATTAAGGAGATCCTAGCACGAGCCACCCTGCCCTCCATAACGGAGGCGGGGTCGGTCCTACTCCACTTCCCAACGTCATCGACGTCTTATCTGTGCGGATTGACAGGCTCACGACGATAGTGGATGCACTCACTCATGTTCAAACGGAGGGCATGAGCTTCCAAGACAACTCAGATGCAGCTCAGTGTCGAGCCTTCCCCACCACTCTCATCCGGACCGGCCGGGATTGGTTCCGTAGACTTGCGCCGTGCTCGATCTCTACCTTTGACGAGCTGACGACTCAATTCCTCGGTCATTTCATCGGTAACCGACGACAGAAAAGGAAGGTCGACTATCTGTTTACCATCAAGAGTGAAGACAGAGAATCATTCAAGGGTTACATCACCCGCTTCTATAATGCCCTCCAGAAAGTCCCCGAGCACCACGACGAAATGGTTATCACCACCTTGAGGTCAGGTCTTAGGCACAAAAAGTGGCTCCTCTCTTTTGCATTGGTGCAAGCTAAGACCATGGCCGAAGTAAAGGCCTCGACCGAGCGAGAAATCAAACTCGAGTTGGAGGTAAATGCCAACTTTACCCCGCGGCGACCGAACGGACCGAAAGAAACGGGACAGAGAAGAGAAAAAGAAGGTCGACCGTCCAAAACCTTATTCTCTGAGATTTCATGAGTACATCCCCTGAACGTCTCCCAGACCGAGCTACTAGAGAAAGCTAAGGACGAGAGGTTTTTCAAACTCCCGCCAGCTACTCAGAGGCTGGGCAAGCGTCTCCGCGGTCCGTACTGCGCCTAATATCAATCGCAGGGGCACCCGACCGAGAGCTGCAAACAACTGCGTGACTATATTGAGAAGCTGATTTGCTCCGGTCACCTGGCGAAGTACTTACGAGACAAACGGCAAGCAGATCGGTAGCAAATGAACTAACCCCTTCCCGGAGAATTGACGGTCGGGCAGATCATGGTCGTCTCTGTACGTTCGAATCCGAGCAACGAGGACACCCGCCGCTTCCGTCCGGTCATGATTTTAAGTGATCTTCCCCATAAGAAGTACAAGAAAGACGATCCAATCATCTTCACCGGCGAAGATCTTCACAGCATATCACTCCCGCACAATGCCCCCTTATGATAACAGCTCGGGTAAACCGATACGAGGTCCGGAGAATATTGGTCGACTCGGGGAGCTCGGCGGATATTTGGTTTTACAACTATTTCCAGCATATTAGATTAAATCCGTCCGACCTCCAACCGACCTCCAATGTCCTCTCCGGGTTTACAAACCATTCCGTCTTAGCCAAGGGATCAATCACCCTCCCTCTCAACATTGGGGAAGCAGACAGAACGCAAACCATACCGATGAATTTCCTCGCTGCCAAGATCTCGTCGTCCTATAACAACCTCTTGGGATGTCCCATCCTAAACGCCCTTCAGACTCAAATCTCGACCTATCACCTAGCGCTCAAGTTCCCTCTGGACAACGGGGGATAGGCCGGGCCTACGGAGACCAGCAAACCGCTAGGGTCTGTCTCGCTTCAAAGTCTCCCGGGGAGAAAGAGGTTGACAATTTCGAAGACGTGTGTGATCGTCGGAAGTCTCTGGATACACGCGATGACCAAAAAGAGATTCGAGATGCCCCAGTGGAAGCTTTGGTAGAAGTTCCTCTCAGCGAGGGAGACTATGGCCGATCTGTCCAGATCGGCTCACTCTTAACAGGGGGTGCTCGGGACGACTTGATCCAGTTCCTCTGGAACAACTCCAATGTGTTCCCTTGGACCCCAGCAGACATGCCCAGGATCGACCTCAAGATGATCTCCCATAAGCTCAGGGTCAACTCCAAAGCCCGGCCAATCCGACAAAAGAAAAGAATTTTCGCGCCAATGAAACAGAAAGCGATAGAGGGGGAAATGGACCGACTGCGCGCGGCCAGCTTCATTAGGAACCTGGACTACTCGGATTAGCTAGCAAACATGGTCATGGTCAAGAGGGCAAATGGGAAATGGCTCATATGCGTCGATTTCACCGATCTAAACAAGGCCTGCCCCAAAGACAACTACCCACTCCATCGAATAGATCAGTTGGTAGACAGCTCGGCCGGTCACGAACTACTAAGATTCTTGGACGCCTTCTCCGGTTATAATTAAATCCGGATGAATCCGACCGATGAAGAGCTAACTGCCTTCACCACCGATCAATGAGTTTACTGCTACAGTGTAATACCCTTCGGCCTCAAAAATGCCGGGGTAACATACCAGCGGCTGTTCAACAAGCTGTTCAAACCACAAATTGGGAGAAATATGGAAGTTTACGTCGACGACATGCTCGTGAAGTCCACTCGATCAGCCAAGCACACCACAGACCTTGGTGAGACATTCGACGTCCTGCGAAAGTACAAGATGAAGCTGAATCCAGCCAAATATGCGTTCGGCGTCACAAGCGGGAAATTCCTTGGATTCATGGTCACCCACCGAGGAATCGAAGCAAACCCGGAGAAAATCAGGGCCATCATCAACATGGCGACACCTAGGAGCAATGTTGATATCATGCGAGTGGCTGCTTTGAGTCGCTTCATATCCAGATCCGGAGAAAAGTGTCTGCTTTTCTTCAAGGCCTTAAGGAAGATCCCCAGGTTCGAATGGTCTAAGGAGTGCCAAATTGCTTTTAAGCAGCTCAAGGCACACCTGGCGACCCCCACCCCCGCTTCTCACCCGGCCAGTTAAGGGGGGCGAGCTGTTACTATATCTAGCCGTCTCCGACCAGGCTACCGACTCCGTACTCATCAGAGAATTTAAAGGAATACAAAGACCGGTCTACTACGTCAGCCACGTTTTCAAGGACGCAGAGACCAGATACCCAACCATAGAAAAAATAGTTCCTGTGCTCGTCGTCATCTCCAGGAAGCTACGGCACTATTTCCAAGCTCACACGATCATCGTTCTCACCGAACGATCCTTAGGGAATATCCTCGGTTCCTCCGAATCGTCGGGCCGCTTAGAGAAATGGAGATGGGAGTTGTCCCAATTTGACATCAAGTACCGACCAAGACAAGCTATCAAAGCACATGCCCTAACCGATTTCGTGGCCGAATGCACCATTCCCAATAAGGAAGGAGCGCCAGCACGAGGCCCTAACCCACGACCCTCAGTCGAGGAGACGCTCGGCCCGATTCCGGACTGGATACTCTATGTGGTCGGCTCCTCTACAGAGGAAAGGAGTGGGGCCGAGTTAATCATCCATGGTCCGAATGAAGCATAGATGGAGTATTCTCTAAGACTTGGATCTAAGGCGTCGAACAATGCAGCAGAATACGAAGCCTTATTAGCCGGGCTACGAATCGCCTCTGGGGTGGGGTTAAAGACGATCAGAATCCGCAGCGACTCCGCGCTAGTCGTCGGCCAGGTGACCGAACGTTTTGAAGCCTGAGAACCCCTAATGATGAAATACTTGGCGGAGGTAAAAAGTCTTTGGAAAAATTTCGACGAGATCCAAGTAGAACAGATTCCTAGAAGCATGAACGCTGAGGCCGACGCGCTAAGCAAACTCGTCTCTTCTTATTCGACCAATCATAAAAGAAACATATTCTTCGAAGTCTTGCCATGACCCGGCATGGAAGATGGAGAAGTAATGCACCGGATCTACACTACTCAAGAGATATCCCAGATTGGTCACGTGTGCCCACGTGATTCCGGGTTTTAAGGCGCCCATGTGCGCCCACATGCCACGCGCGCGGCCCTTGAACGGCATTCTCCCTTGTTTTTATTATTATTTTTATTTTATTTATATATACACACACATACTCCACACTAAATATACCTTCCCCGTTAGAAAAAAATTTCTAACGGGGCGCTGCCCTGCATCCCGCAAGGGGGCTGCTAGCCCCCTTGACCCCCAGCCCACTATCCGGGTAGCGGGACCCCCGTAAAAACTCTGCGGGGCCCTCGATATTCCCAAAACCCCTTATAAACACAACACTGCACGTTGAGTTCGCACGACCAGTTTAACCCGTTAATCGAAGGTTCACTCACTCCAAAGGCGAGGGACAATTAACGGCAGCTTAGTCCGCGGCTGCCGAAGATTCGGATTCCCACAATCAATAAACCCCAGCCTACCCTAGGCAGGGGGAATCTGTAATGCGCCCGACAAGCGCGCGCATATTCCCATCTCAATAGGGTGACAAAAAAAACACTCTACAGATTCTGGCACGCCCGGTGGGACCAATCTCTCCTCCCATATCTCGGGTCAAGTGTTCATGCGAACTCACTTAACATACATGTCTATATTTATACTAAAATAATGCTCTTTCATGCATGCTTTCAAGCAATTAACTTTCAACGACAATGTCTCCCAAGAGGAATTCAGCTTCCAACGTGACCCCGATTCCGTACGTTGTCAAGATCAACGTTCGTGTGGTTCTCCCCACAAGTCTCAGTCGACAGTGGGAGGAACTACCCCGCCAGTTCGGTTCCGTCGTCATCTACCCTGCCGGAAGCGCTCATCTGGCAGAAATCCCGACAAAGCAGGCGGCCAAGCCGGTCTCAAGAGGCAAGAGGCCGAATGTCGTGATCGCCAAGGAACCACAACCGAAACTTAAGGCGGTGTCTGAACGAATCTCTGGTGCTCCAGCTGGGGGCAAGACTTCCGGTACAAAGGGCGACATCAAATGCTGTGGACGCGCTCAGGCGATGACTCCAGCAAATGTACAATCGAGCGTATCTCCAAAATCCTCCATCACCCGGTCAACGACGTCTTCCCGAAGAGCCAAAGTCTGCCAAGTGCTTAAAGCAGAAAAGTTAAGGCAGAAGCGGCTCAGGTATCGAGTCAACAAGAGGGCCAGGACTCCGGCCAAGTAGAATCTTGTAAGGTTCCAAGAGCAGAGTCGCCCCGCGACGACGGATGAGTCGGCCGTAAGAATCAGCAATTCTTTCGAACCTCTGAAGCAGGTTCAGAAAAATTCCATGACCGCCAGAATCAAGAAGACAGCGGTCCGAACAATGCTACAAAGAGACTTGTCCTGGCCCCAACAGAAAAGGTATGACACTGTCTTTTCAAGAGTCTATCAGGCGCTCTGTGCCGCACGAAAGCAGTGGGGCGAATCCAGAAAAGAAGCGCCACCACCATTCAAGAATCGGGTCAGGCCAGCCGTCTTCAATCGACTGCCCGCTACCGAAACAGGGGAATTAAGACAGCGATCTGTGAAATCAGCCGCCGATAATAAAAAGACGGCTGGATATATTATCCATATGGTCTATATAGAGGGCGGGCGCCCCAGCGACAACCTTCGCAGCAAAAGCAAGGATGGGGCCACCATATCTCAAGCCCAATCTGGCTTGAATGTGGTTGCCACTTTCCAAGAACAGCCGCCTCCGCTGGATGAAGAAAACCCTCTCGATGAGGATGAAAGGCAGAAAGACCCCTCGGTCCATGCAGAGTCAAGCTCGGACAGCGAGGAAGAGCCGACTTTCCGCCCCAGGACCGCGGAGCAAGAGCTGCTTCAAGAGCTTCGAAAACAGCTCAGGAGCAAAGATAAGGAGATGGCCAAGCTCTACTCGAAAATTGACGAACTAACGAACGTTGTGATGCAGCTTACGGCTCAAATTGCTCGAGCGCCCCCCAATCAAGCACAAGTCGCTACTCATCAGCCGGATGATAACAATCCGAAGCAGCCAATGCCTGTTCCTTTGGGTCCAAGACTGGTCGAGCCGCACGAAAGTCGGCCACATTCCGCTTCTGGGGACGCCTTAGTCCCAGATAGCACTATCCCGCTAACACAAGATCGGATAATGGATTTGGTCTCCAGCAAAGTTAAAATATTGGTGGCCGAAGCTGAAACTCAGAAAGAAATTGGCAGTAGTGGGCGGCCATATCCCGCACAGTACGATCTGATCGAGTTCCCGAGCGGCTACGTCATTCCTAAATTCGGAAGATTTGACGGGACGGGAAACGCAAATCGGCACGTCACCCACTTTAAAGCATCGTGCGGAAATCCAGGGGCAATGATGCGCTCCTTCGTCAGTTCGTCAACAGCCTGACCGGTGTCGCTTTCGACTGGTATGCGAGTATAACAGACGGGTCCGTCATTACCTTTGCCCAAATGGAGTCTCTGTTTCGGCAAAGGTTCATGAGTGTCAGTGATAAATCTCCATTGCTAACCTTGTGAGGACCAAGCCGGGGAAGAATGAGAGCAACACCGACTTTATCGCCCGATGGCGTAATCTCACGGTCAAGTGCGAACCGCCGTTGGAGCAGGACCAGTCCGTCAGCCTTCTTATTGGGAACCTCAGCAATTGGATGGTCCCGTTCTTGTGTACAGCAGGCCTCAAGACGTTTCAAGAGCTAACCAAGAAAGTACAAATGCTAGAACACTCGAAGCAAGAGTCTACCCTGGACTCTCAGAGAGACAAGACTTGGAAAAGCAAGCGGGACGACAACCGTAGAAGCGGGAGTTCCAGCAGTACCAATGTCTTCAATGCGTCCGACAATGAAGAAAAGCGAAGGGCGGGCGAATCTAAAACCAACCGGTCTCGAAAGCCAGTGCTAGGAGGAGAAGGGCCTTCCCTAGAGGAAAAAAAGAACAAGGTTTACTCTTTCAGGAGGGACAAGGTCCGCAAGATATTTAAAGATGCCTTGAACAACGGTCTACAATTGCCAGAGTCGAAAAGACCTCAAGAAGCAAAAATGACCGACAATCCCCTGTATTGCCCGTACCACCAAATAGTGAACCATGCGATCGAGGATTGCTATATCTTCAAAGACTGGGTCGAGAAGCAGTACAAGGCCGGAGAGATCGAGCTGTCCAAAAGTGTGTTGGTGAACAATCAAGTTGCAACCACCAACTTTATACAGACAGAAGCTGAAGCCTTCTGAGAGCAGACAGACGAACCCGCTGCTCTGAGAAATGAGACCGACTCACCGCAGCCTCCTTGGAGTAAGCACATATCTAATAAGACGAAGAAGATGCTAAAGCTACTTCAGAAAGAGCCCGGGACGGAATGGGAAGGACAGAAGAAGCTTACCATTCCAGCTGCCAATTCGGCCCAATCAGGCTCAAAATCCAAAAAGCTCAAGAAGAACAAAAGTGCAGCTCGTCGCAAAAAGGAGTCTGCAGGGAGATCGGTCATTCAAAAATATATTGATTCCCTCGAAGACTATGAACAGAAGGAAAGAACTCTAATTCAATTGAAAGAGTTCTTCCCTGTAGGAGCAGCTGAGATTTTGGAGGAGCTAGAAGAAGGCTCCGATGAAGAGGTCCCTATAGTGACCTGCTACGCCTTCCATCTTGGCAGTGACTCTGAGGAGGAGCTCTGTTTTCCCAAAAAGGACAAGGAGCTCGCCACAAAGGCCAACCAAATCCAGCTTAAAAGCGGCAGGGCTCTACCGCCAAATCAGGGCAATGCCCCAAAAGGGAAGGAAAAACAAGTCGCTAATAAAAAAGATCGCAGAGAACTTGCTCATGAAGATTCGAGTCCTTCCCCAGTAGACTATAATATTTTGGCTCACCTCCTAAAGCTTCCGTCTCTCCTTAGCATCTACGATGCCTTGGTTCTATCTCAAGAGCTCAAAGATGTTCTCATTCATGCTCTACAAAACCTTGAGCGGTATCAGGCTCGCTTTACGGAAATTAATATGAAAAAAGCTCAGTACACTTTGCAAGCCGCCGCAGTCACGTTTAAGGATGAAGACTTGCTACTGGGAACGGCTGAGCATAATCAGCCGCTTTACGTGACCGGGTACAGCGACAGAGATCAGATTAATCGCATATTGATTGATCCGGGGTCCTCAGTGAACATCATGAACTTGCAAACACTGAAGAGTTTTTCAATGGACGTCCGACACCTGTTAAGGGAAAGGATTGTCATTCAAGGCTTCAATCAAAACTGCCAGCAAGTTCTAGGGTCCATAGCTTTGCCAATCAAATTCGGGGATCTGCAAACTGAAGCTAAGATATACGTGATCGACGCCGACACGTCTTATAAGATTCTCTTGGGACGGCCGTGGCTCCACGATTACGGCATCGTTCCGTCAACTCTCCATCAATTGCATGAAGTATACTAAAAATGGCGAAGAAAGACGCATTGACGGAGACATCCAGCCGTTCGGTGTGCATGAAGTCCGATATGAAGATTCTCGGTACTTTATGAACCACCAAAATTCTAGACCACAACTGACCGAGGATAGAGCGGCCCCAAGACTCAAAAGAAAATCTGAGCCGGCTGTCACTTTCAAAAGCAAAAATGCCCAAGTGTGCCATCGTTTTGGTAGCGACACCGATGAGTCCGACGCTGGAAGTCCGTCCTTCCGTAAAACTCGCCCTCGTTTCGGTAGCGATACGGACGAATCTGTTACTGAGGCCCTATCTAGCAGCAAAGTCCGCCCTCATCTTGGCAGCGACACTGAAGAGTCATAGGAAGAGGACCTGCCGTGCAACAGCTGTGCAGATTGGGCCCCTATGCAACAAACAAAACTACGAGAGACCTTCGAAATTGCAGAAGGGCCCTTAGCTGTCACAAGGATGCCGGAGCAGATGTGCAAAGAGCTCGATACATTATCAGTCTCCACCGTGGACCAGCTGAAAACTTTCTATGTGCCCGGAAGGAAAAGTGGACAGAAGGGCATCCTGTTTTATGGGTCAAATCCTGTTGTGCATCCGGACGATTTGTCTGTCGCGTGCCTTCCCTATGAGAGAGGCATAAGAGCCGTCCTCAATCTCAGATACTATGCACCCGAGATGCAGGAATATTTCAAAAAGTGTGGATGCCGGTTATATCAAACGGAGTCCGAAGCAAAATTTTATGAAGGGCTATGGCATCCGCCCCAGGTCCGAGCACTCGTCGATGGACGAATTCCAGATAGACGGGGTATAGGCTTCATTCAACCTGATTCCAAAGCGTGCTACATGATCCATGTTAGTGAATCCAGCGAAAGATCAAATGATGATGACGAGATAGCCGAGCCAGAAGAAGCTCCTCAGGAGCTCGAAGATGGTGGACAAGCAACCTTCGACGAACTAGATGAGATTGACTTAGGAACGCCCGATGATCCAAGACTGACCTACATCACCTCACTCTTATCAGAGGAAATGAAAGCGCAGATAATCGCCCTGCTGCATGAGTTCGTCGATTGCTTTGCGTGGACATATAAAGAAATGCCTGGACTTTCCCCCGAAGTGGCCATGCATAAACTGGCCATATCTCCTGATGCTATGCCAGTCAAACAAGCTCCTCGAAGAATGAGAAGGGAACTAGAAGAAAAGGTCATTGAGGAAACCAAGAAGCTCATCGATGCCGGCTTCATCAGGGAGGAGAAATATGCAGATTGGATCGCATGCATAGTCCCAGTGAAGAAGAAAAATGGGCAGATCCGAGTTTGTGTCGATTTTAGGGACCTCAACAAGGCTTGTCCTAAAGACGACTTTCCGCTACCGGTCATGGAAATGATGGTTGATAACATCTCAAATTATGAACTATTCACCTTTATGGATATCTCGTCTGGATATAATCAGATCAAGATGTCGCCTGAGGATGAGAAACACACAGCATTTCGAACCCTGATCGGAATATATTGCTACAAGGTGATGCCGTTCGGACTGAAGAACGCAGGTGCTACATACCAAAGGGCGATGACCAATATCTTTGATGACCTAATTCATAAAGTCGTCGAATGTTATGTTGATGATCTAGTCGTCAAGACTAAAACCAAGGACGATCACTGTTTCGCCCAATCAGAGCAAAGCTCTGTTGAAATTCAAAATTCAAAATTTTGAAGCAACGCTTCGAATCTCGGGCGCAACGCGCCACATGTCAGGCGCTGATACGTCAGCGCAGCGTCCAAGAAGGCGCGTCCAATCAGAGCAAAGCTCTACTTTTATGAAGCAACGCTTCAGCTGCGCAAGCACTGCGCTGCGCGACACGTGTCAGCGCAGATGCGCTGCGCTCTGCGCTGCGCGACACGTGTCAGCGCAGATGCGCTAGCGCAGTTGCGCTGTGCTTCGCGCTGTGCGACACGTGTCACGCGCTGGAGCATCTGCGCCAAACAGAATTAAATTTCCAAGAAATCTTTTCTGTTCTTGTTAAAACAAGAAGATTTTCTTCTGCAAAGCAGAAGCCCTTGGATCAAAAATCCAACGGTGGGGAAAATTCCCCAAATCACTCAGAGAAAAATCTTTTTAACTAATTTATGGGCACTATAAAAAGGACCCTAGGCCTCAATTAAAAAGCATCAACATTTTTCTCAAAAAAAAAGAGAAGAGAACTCTTGAGAATTCCTCAAGAACAACAAAAGGTAAAACAAAAACCTTTAGGAAAAAGAGAAAATTCTCTTATGGACAGATTATGGATCTAAGAACAAGATCAATAATTTTTAAATAAAAAGAAAAATAAGTAATAATAGTGCTTTGCACTTTTTTATGAACCTCTGGTTCTTGAAACAAAAAAGAAAAATTTATTTTCTTTGATCTAAATTAGATCAAGAAATCAAATAGTACTCTGCACTCCTGTTCTTAAATCTAAAAGATTCTTAGTGCTTTGCACTTCCAAACTGCGCTGTTGCGCTCTTGAGAGAGCGCCATGTGTCAGCTATAAAACACACTTGCGCTCTTGAAATAGAGCTTTGCTCTCTGGAATTGGCGCAACTCACCAGAGCGCGCCACGTGTCAGTAGCGCAACAGTGCAGCGCACTGCGCTATTGCGCTTGCGCTCACCAGAGCGTGACACGTGTCACCACCATATGAGTTTGCGCTCATTACTTAGCGCAAAGCGCCTGACAAGCCACGTGGGGCACTGTCAGAGTATTTAATGCTCTGCATTATTAAAGAAAAGGGACGGAGCCCAATTAAAAGGCCTAACAGGCCTAATAAAAAAAATGCTATGCATTTTAAAAGGGGGGCAAAGCCCAAACAAAAAGATAAATGCTCTGCATCATTTAGAAAAGGGCAAAGCCCGGCCAAAACAAGAATAATGCAGTGCATTACTAAAAAGGGATAAAGCCAGCACAGGCCAAAGACACAAACTGGACTTAGCCCAATTTTGGCCATAAGTCCTTAAATTAAATTGACTGAGCAAAATTGCTCTCTTAAATCAATTTACTACCGGTTCAAGGGTACATCTCCGAACTCCTCTGACACCTGTCGTTGTAATCCTTCAACGACGTCAGAGAGGCGACGAGTCCCGACGACCACGTATGAATATGGACTGCGGGGTCCTTAAACTCGTGGACCGAAACGTCCCTAAACTAATATCGGACCGAAACGTCCCTAAACTAATATCAGACCGAAACGTCCCTAAACTAATATCGGACCGAAACGTCCCTAAACTAACGGTGGACCACCACGTCCCTAAACTAGAATATGGACCGAAACGTCCCTAAACTAACGGTGGACCACCACGTCCCTAAATGGGAATATGGACCACCACGTCCCTAAAACTGGAATATGGACCACCACGTCCCTAAAACTAGAATATGGACCACCACGTCTGTTCCCCTCCGAAAGACGGCGCACAGGACCGCTGGGTCCTGGCACTGAGATTCGGGGCAGATGCTATTTGGTTTTATCCGTCTACCTTTCCGAAGATGCCAAGTTGATTTATGGCACCGTGTATCGAAGGTTTAGACAGATGCGGCCGATGTAGCAGACTTTGTCAGATTCCCCCTCGCTTGAGGGGTTTTTGATTGTGGGGACGCTCTTCCCTGCAGGCGCAAGCCCCTGCAGTTAATTACGCTACCGCACCGCGGTAGCCACTTTCTCCTTCTCCAGAATTTCACTTCGTGTCGTGTGTGTTTGTTTTGTTTATGGTTGCCCGTGGATTGTATACGGAGACTGAGTAATGCCGTCGCCCGTAGGACGTAGATTAGTCCAAATCCGTATTTAATTAGATTTAGGTTTGGTGTTTTTAGTTTAAGGATGCATTAGGCGCGTTGCGGCTAAGATCAGCTTAAACGTTCGTTAATGATACGTTAGTCCTGTTTGAGACTAAAATCTACTTAACGTGGTGATCCATTTAATATAGGGCCTTCGGGACTCGTCGCCTCTCTGACATCGTTGAAGGATTACAACGATAGGTGTCAGAGGAGTTCAGAGATGTACCCTTGAACCAAAGTTGATTTGGAGTTTTATAGTCCATTTGAGTGTTTAAGGATACGTTAGCCGCGTTTGGGGCTAAGATCAACTTAAACGGGACCGTTTAGATCCGGCAAAAGAGCATTAGGAGACTCTATTGTTCTAGTTTAGGGACGTGGTGGTCCATATTCCAGTTTAGGGACGTGGTGGTCCACCGTTAGTTTAGGGACGTTTCGGTCCAATATTAGTTTAAGGACATTTCGGTCCACATTGATGTGTGGTCGTTGGGACCCGTCACCTCTTTGACGTCGTTGAGGAATTACAACGATGGATGTCAAAGGAGTTCGGAGATGTACCCTCGGACCGATTGTAAATTGATTTAGTAGAGCAATTTCGCTCAGTCAATTTAATTTAAGGACTTATGGCCACGATTGGGCTAAGTCCAGTTGAAAATGTCCAACATTTTATTTGCTTTTGCATTGCATTTCTTTTTATTTTTATTTTATTTGGGCTTTGCCCAGAAAGGATGCAGAGCATCAATTTGTTTTGGGCTCTGCCCTTTATAAATGATGCAGAGCATCAATTTCATTTGGGCTCTGCCCTTTTTAGGCCTGCTAGGTCTTTTTGATTCGGGCCTGGCCCTTCAAGTAATGCATTGCATTTGTGCAAAGCACTAAGAATCTTTTAGATTCAAGAACAGAAGTGCAAAACACTTTTTAATCTCTTGATCTAAATTTAGATCAAAGAAAAACAAGTTTTTCCTTGTTTTAGAGAACCAAAGGTCCATAGCAAGTGCAAGGCACTATTTTTATTATTTTTATTTATTTATTTATTTATTTATTGAAGATCACTGATCTTGTTCTCAGATCAATGATCTATTCCTAAGAGAATTTTCTCTTCTTTTAAAGGTTTTTACCTTTTTTTTCTTTTTGAATTCTCAAGGAGTTCTCAAGAGTTCTCTTCTCTTTTTTTTTTTTAGCCAGATATTGATTATTTTGAAATGAGGTCTGGGGTCCTTTTTATAGCGCTCATAAATTAGTTAAATTTGTTAAAGAGATCTTTTTCTGAGTGATTTGGGGAATTTTCCCCACCGTTGGATCTTTGATCCAAAGGTCCCTGTTTTACAGAAGAAAATCTTCTTGTTTTAACAAGAACAGAAAGGATTTCTTTAAATCTTTGTTCTGTTTTTTGCGCAACTCCCCAGCGCGTGACACGTGTCGCACAGTGAAGCGCTTGCGCAGCTGCGCTTGCGCAACTGCGCAGACATGTGGCGCGCAGCGGTGCGCTTGCGCAACAGTGTGTGCGTAACTGCGTAGACACGTGTCGTGCAGCGCAGCGCTTGCGCAACTGAGCGTTGCTTTTGTTTTTCTAAGAGGCTTGCTCTGATTGGACGCACTGCCTTGGGCGTTGTGCTGGCGCGTCAACTTCTGACACGTGGCGCGTTGCGCACAGCGCACGGGATTTGAAGCGTTGCTTCAAAATTTGAATTTTTGAAATTCAAACAGAGCCTTGGTCTGATTGGGGGAACAAATGCCCCCCCACCGTTGCGCTCACGTGGCGCGCACGTGAGTGCAGCGGTGGCAAGATCCTAGCCGTTGGATCAAGGGGGTCAGTTGAAGAGGCGCAGGCGCCTATAAATAGGACCCTTGGTCCTTAGTAATTCTTTACCATTTTCAAGAATTTGAATTTCAGAGCCTTGCTCTTGCTTAATAACTTTCAGAGCCTTGCTCTTGTACTTCCCAAGAACTTCAAAGTTCAGAATTTAGATTGTTCTAAGTAAAAATTTTAAATTAAATTAAATTTAATTTACAGAGCCTTGCTCTTATAGATCTTTGATCTAAAGAAAACCCCTTTGGGGTTTCATCAACAGAGCCTTGCTCTTGTAGATCTTTGATCTAAAGAAAACCCCTTTGGGGTTTCATCAACAGAGCCTTGCTCATAGATCAAAAGTAGATTTTCCTTTTTTCTTATATATAAAAAATGGAGAACTCCTAAAAGTTTTCATGGATCTTTAAGATCCCAAAATTTTTTAAGAATCCTTAGGAGTTATAGTTTTCATTATTATTACAGAGCTAGGCTTTTTTTTTAGGAAGTTTTATTTCCTTGAGACCAGAGTTTGACAAATGTCACTCTGTGACAGAGCTTTGCTCTAAAAGAGAAGATTTTCTCCTTGTCTCTAGGGATTTCCCTTTAATGAGGATATTCTCTTGGGGGTCTTTTTCATTAACTGACAGTTTCATCCAATGATGGGACTGTTTTATTAAATGATGCGCCGTCATCCAGATTTTGTGGGCCCCCCTTTGGTCCCCTACCCACTGCATTGCAGTGTGATGTAAGATTTTAAAATGTGAAGCATTGGAATACTAACGGTTATTATTTTTTTTTTTTTGTTTTTTCTTCAGGAAACATGTCTGAAGATTTGTCCTTCCCTTTTGTTCGCTCGGAAGGAGGGTTCCCCCATTCGCCAGTGGACCGGGTGGCGTTCGCTTTGATTAAAGATCATGACCCCGAGTGCAAGAAACTCCACCTGTGGGGAAGGTGGTACAGCCAAATCATCCAAGGCCGTCGCAGCTTCAGCTCCGCCTTGCCCTCTAAGCCCATAGTTAAGATCCCTTATGCGGACGAGCCCCCGGTGAAGTATGCCGTGGAGGTTAAAAATTGGAATTCTGACGACCTCCTCCAGCCTGCAATCGGTGCCATCCCAGTGCAGCTGCCACCGGCGATAGACATCTTGGGGAGGCGAATCTGTCAGGGTGAAGCACGCCCTTGGGGACAGGCCTACAATATTGGACTGATCCCACGACCGCTTGCCGGATATTTGCAATGGGCCCGCTACATCTTAACGGCGAAAAGGACTCACCTAACGACGATTGGTTTATATTCGGCCGTCTACGTTTCGCTTTTCGAGTATCCCTCTCCTCCAACGTGGTGGATAAAGGCCTTTATTGAACAATGGAATATCCCCACCCACACCTTTCTGATGGCGGATAGAGAAGTCTCTATCTCTTTGGAGGAATTTGTTGAGATTTCGGGTCTACCAATGAGGGGGGAGCACTATGAGGAGCTGCTTCCTCCTGACGAGTACGTCTTTGCCACCAAGCAGTTGGTGTTTGACTTAACTCCGGAGAATGCCATTCAGCATCAGCATCCGGGCTTGGTGAAGGTGTTGGAGATCTATGAGGAACTCCATTTGGAATCGGGCGACCGGGGCGTCAGTTTCGCAGATTTTATTGCTCGCTTTATTCGCCCGGAGTTCCTATCAGAGCAGGGCGAGAAGTTCGCTCAGCTTGCTGACCCTTTTGGTTTCGGCTTGGACTGCCGACCTATATCGGAAAATGACCAGCGGGATTTTTATCTCCCTGGCACTGCCAACGTCCCTTTCTCAGAAATCGCCTTTCCTGGCATGGACGAGGAGACCTTTTTTATAGAGTTCTTGGGTTTATGGTTATGCAGCTTCGCGCTTCGCGCTTCCCATGCACCCCCGCCTCATGCGGTCCTCTGTCTTTTACCCAGCGCATCGGATGGTGGCTGGTTTACAGTTATCGGTAGGAATCGCCGGGCTGGCTTACCTTTATCATGGACTTAGCGTAGCGGCGGACGCCAGTGAGCCTGGGGTACAGCCTGCCAACTTCCCGATGCACTATTTCACTTCTTGGATGGAGATGCACATGCAAGGGGTGTTTGGTGCCCATAAGACTCCTCCGTTCTTTGAGAAATGCAGACTTCCGAGAATCATGCGGTTGGTCGGGGCTTCAATTGTGGTTGCATCCCCGCGGGATTCTAGGGGACTACTCCTGCGTCCACATCTGGTCGGAGCAAAGATTGCTTTGTGGATAAGGTCATCACCATAAGCTCAGAGACCACTAAGTCAGTGGTGCCACTACGTGATGATTTTAAGGGCGGGGCTTCTGTACTGAAGGCTCGGGAAATCCTCCACCTCTACTCCATTCGGCCGGGCTATCTAGTGTTTAGGCAGAATGAGACAGCTCTGTTTATGAGGTATAACCCACACCGATTTGCCCGGCAATCGAGTTACAACCAAGGGATCCCGATGGAAGCTTTTCTGGCAACACCCGTGGCCAACTAAGAGGGGATGAGGAATGCGATGCATCATTTCATACGGCTTAATACAGGTTCCTATTTCTTTATCAGTGAACCTAGCTGTGCCCCTAAGATACTCCATTCATATGTAGCCTGGTATGCGCATGCTATGGGCCCAATCATCTTGACGGAGAAGCGAATGCTGGTTGACCGTAGGGGTGCGCCTCCTGGCGGTGATCGCAAGGCTCCCTTGCAGCCAAGGATCCAGGTCATTCTCCCGATAAAAGATGCCGGGGTTGATCGACCACGCGTGTTGAGCCCCCCGCGTGGATTGCCACTGCCTGCTACGGTAGACGTACCACCGGTGCCCCATGCTCCCACAAAGACGGTTAATGTGGTATCGCCAGGGTCCGGCGCAGGAGCAGATATCGGGACCCGCCGCCCTAAAATAACTGCCAAACGCAAATCTATTCCGGGTGGATCTAAGGCTGGCGGACAGAAGAAGAAGAAGAAGTCCGTCCTTTCCCTTGACGCGGTCCTCAGCTTAGAGCCTGCAGCTCCTCCCAACGAAGGCATAAGTGAATATGACAGCAATGAGGGCTTCTTGGTAGACCCTGCAGACACCAACTTGGCTGCCGCCATTGCAGCTTCGGAGCGATCGGCGAGGCTCGAAGCGATGTTAAGTAAACTCGCTGAGTCAGGTAATCATCAGCCACTTTCTTCGTCATTTTATTGCACTTTTTATTATTATCTTTAACTAATATTTGCCCGATTTTCAACAGGTGTCTCTACTGAAGAGGCTATCGCTGCCTCTTTGAAAACCTTCCAAGAGGAGGAGGAGAAGCGCGCTCTAGCAGGAGTTGGTATGTCCCACCCCTTTCTCTTTTATAAGGAAAGTTTGTCATCTTTTCTGATGGTCAACCTAACCTTCTTTCGTTTCTTAGCAGGGGTTATATCAGTTGATGCGGGGATTCTTCCCGAGCCTGTTACTGAAGTCCCGGTCTCGTCGAGGCTGCTGGAGGAGCCTCGACTTGACTAAACGACGAGGGATGCCCTGAAAAATCTGGAGGCATCCCTATTCACGGATGAGGATGCCTCAATTAAAGAAGCCCTAGTGGCATCCGTCTCAACGGCTCGGGAGGAGCGGAAGCGGTTGAGACGCGAAGCAAAGGCGCGCAGAGCTGCTTTGGCCGCGGGAGCGGGCCCTAGCACTATTCTTCGCGCTGACACTCCTTCTGAAGAGGTCTCTATCGCTCTATCTACTGCTCATAGGCAAGTGGCGCGTGCGGCCCGAAGTGCAAACAATAAATCCCCTTCAGGTAGCATCTCTTTCAGAACCTTGTTGTAAGAATTATTATAAAGCCATTGGCTCATATGCATTCTATCTTGCAGGGCCAAGTCCGACTGAGGGGGAGGCGGAGACCGTTGAACCCAGGGAAACAGCGGAAGTGGTGCCTGCCGAACCCGAGCCGACAGTGAGCAACGCCGTTGGTGCCACGGGACCCGAAGCAGAGGTTGGGGGACCTGCAGCCGAGAGGGTCATGGATGCCGAACCTGAAGTGGCGGCAGATGAGATGATTGTCTTGACCGATCCGAAAGTAGTAGAGGGTAAGGCGCTTGAGGCTGGAGACCTCGCGGCGCCGATGGACGAGACAACCGTGACCGCAGAACCTGAGGGAGTATCGGGTGAGGCGGCCACGATTCCTGAGGAGGAGCTAACGCTCTTTCCCAGGAATCTGGCAATACCCCAATCATAGCCCTCCCCGCGTATGGTCCCCTGCCGTCTCCAGGGCTTGCGAGCACAACAACGGTTCCCATTGAGTCGGGTGATGAGGCTACGGGCGGTGGCCTGATGTCAATGGAGGAAGGAATTGCCTCAGTTTCGGCTGGCAGCTCGTCGGGTAAATTTTGAGTTACCGGCGTTCTTCTTTTTATATATCTCGCGATCTCTTCTAACAAGTTTGTCTTTGCAGGTGCGGCCAGTGCCTGCGCTCTATTGCTCGAAGGAGCACCGTCAACTACTGCTTTGGCGGTGGTGACCTCCCTGCCTTCCCTTGTACCATCGCGGATGTTGGAAGGTATGGATTTACGACTCATGCGTTAATCTTTTAAAAATGTAGCTTTTGTACTAACGTTATACCACTGTGCCCTTTCAGGAGTGCTCTTTGATCATTTATATCAAGTGTTGCTCCCACACTTCTCCTTCCCATCCGAACTCGCTTCTCCCACTAGTGGCGCCGGTGAGTATACTTTCACTACAATGTCTTTATTTACCCCCTTTTTTAGCAATGGGATGATTTCTTGACTTTTCCTTTTCCTTATTGCAGTGCCACAAATCGAAGGAGGGGATGCAAGACCTGCCACGCCACCGGCCCTTCCGGCTTTGCCGTCCGTTGCAGCTGGTATAGTAAATTTCCTTTTAGGTAACCCTTCAACATCTCTTGAACCTTCGTTTGACCATGTTTTGTTTTGCAGCTATTGTTCCGGCTCCGGTCCCTCTTGAGTCTCGCGTCCTTTCACCGGCAGGCCCTTTCTTGAAACGTCCATCTTCAAAGGGTGCCGTGATGAGTTTGGACATGTTGAGCGGGTATATCGAAGAGCTTAACATGGACGCTCTCCCTTATGCCGTGGATTTCGCTATGGAGGTTAACCCGATGTTGGCAGCGCTCGTAAACTTTCACAATGAAGGCGTCGTTGAATCTTGGGTTAACCACTGCAGAGAGATCGAGGCCTGCCTGCATCGCTTGGAATCGACGCGCCCCTCTCCCGAAGTTTTGTCCATGAGCACCCAACGGATAGCCTGGCTTGAGCAAAGCGCTTCTTATCTCTACCATTTGGAGCAGGAAGCAGCTTTACGGCTGAAGGAGCGTCGGGAATCTTCAAGCGTGACCGCTCGCCTGCGCGCTGAAGTTAGGACGAATGCTGCTGAAGTGAAAGTCGTTTTTGAAGGCCTTCTGGAGCGTATCTCTAATGGGCTAGCACTGAAGCGGAAGCTTGATGCCGCTGAGCGTGATGCCCAAGGTCAAGAAGAAGATCAGCAGGTCGTTGAGGAACAGCTCGCATCCTTCACGCAGCAGCGGGCTCAAGTAGAGGCCGAACTGGCGGTGGCAGCCGGTCAGGAGAAGGCATGGAAGGAAGTATGCGAGCAATTGATAGAGCTGTTCAAGAAGCTTCCTTCCTGAATATTTTTGTATCATTTACACACCTGTAATTTGTATATAGTATATACGCATTCTTTGTTCTTTATACGATCCGTCTTGTATTTTGATTGAATTTATGAATAAAGATACACATTCCTTCTTGCAATGTTTGGTACTATTTCTTTGCCTTCTCCCTTCATTAAGGCGTTTTCGATGAACCTGATTGGTGGATGATTTTAACTTCTCCGAGAGATAGCGATGGCTTAAGCCGCAGTTTCAGATCTGCCGCCTAAGACTTTTTAACTCTATGAGCCGTGAGGGTCTCATAGAGACTTTTCTCCCTACGGATCGAGAGGATCTCATAGGTGGATTTTCTCCTTAGGAATCGTGAGGATTCCTAAGTGTGGTTTTCTCTTATAAGTCGTAAAGATCCTATAAGAGAATTTTTCCCTCTTACGAGTCGAGAGGACTTGTAAGCGGTTGTTTCCCTCCTTGTCGAAGTTCGATGTTGGAGAGTGAGACCCGTGGATGGTATGCAAGAGATCTTCTTAGGTCGACTTGTAGGGTCCCCCTTTTTTTTTAGGAAGCAAGTTTTCAATCTCCTCCGCCTGAGGTTTGACCTTACAAACTGAGAAGCAAGCTAAATCTGTTAAAGAAATCGCTCTCTAAGTGATTTGGGTAACTTCCCCACCGTTGGATCTTTTGATCCAAGGGCTCCTATCTTATGGAAGAGTCTTCTTGTTTTAACAAGAATAGAAGAGATTTCTTTAGAACTTTAATTCCGTTTGGCGTAAATACTCCAGAGCGTGATACGTGTCACGCAGTGCACGGCGCCGCGCAACTGTGTGAGCGCATCTGCGCTGACACGTGCCGTGCAGCGCACGGCGCAGCGCAAATAATCTGAAGCGTCGCTTCATTTATTAGTTTTGAAAGCAAAGCTTTGCATTGATTGGGGGAAGATGAAGCGTTGCTTCATCTCCCGCCTGGGAATTTGAATCGTCGTGACAACTTTTGGGAGCCAAAGAGGCGCATGATGCCTATAAATAGGACCTTTGGTCCCCCACCGATGCTTATTATCTTTCAGATTTTATTTTCAACAAACTTCAGGGCTTTGCTCTTGCCTTCTAGAATTCCAGAGCTTTACTCCCTCTCTTCCAGCGTTCTTAGAAAAACTTCAGGTAACACCGATTCTTGGATTAACTCTAATTAATCCTAACCAGAAGAGCTTTTAGAGAAAACTTAGCCCTCTATGTATATTGTTTTTTCTTCTGTCGCTAATCTTCTGTAGTATTCCCTTCAGGCGTAATGGCGGTGCATCTATACAGCTTGCACGAGTTCATTACTTACGACGATATCCGCGCACAGGGTCGTGAACAAAACCAGGAGTTTACAGACGCTCAATGTGCAGAGGTTATGGGTCGCCTGAACGCAAGCGGTGGTTGGCTGCTACCTCGTCGTTCGGCTCTTTTGAAAGTCGTGCTGAGGGCAATATGGAGAGCACTTCCGGGTCTTCACGAGGCCTTACCACTCAATGCGCTGGATGATGCCGAAGACAAGGTGCATTCGGTGTACTTGACGGGGCTGATTTCGAAGAAACGGCGAAACAACCTCATTGATATCCTACATCAAATCTTTCAGCAGACGACGATCGTTGCTGCTTATCAAAGGCCGGAAGGGCTTGCCGATGATATCGACACCGAGGAGTGCGAGAGGCTGCGCATAAGAATAATTAGGAAGGCCAGAAGAACTTTGAACAGCCTTACTTTTGAATTCCTCAATCCATGTCCCGGATCTGAAGTTATTCCATTGTAATAATATTTTTCTTTTATTGTTTTTCATGATTGTAAGAATTTTTGCCAATATGAACGGAAACTTTTTATTTCAGCTTCTCTTATTTCTCGTCCTGAGTTTTCTGCCCGTGCATGAACGAGTATGTCTCGAATGCTTAATCAGATGTAAATCGGATGTTCCTTCCCTTTTTTTTTGGTCTGCCATCTTAATAAACATGGTCGACGGATAATAGAGCGCGCGTCTTGGCTTCCTTAAGAAATGGCGATGGCTTAGGCCGCAGGTTCAGATCTGCCGCCTAAGACTTTTCAATTCTATGAACCATGAGGGTCTCATAGAGATTTTTCTCCTTACGGATCGAGAGGATCCCATAGGTGGATTTTCTCCCTAGGAATCGTGAGGATTCCTAAGTGTGGTTTTCTCTTATAAGTCGTAAGGATCCTATAAGAGAATTTTCCCTCTTACGAGTCGAGAGGATTCGTAAGCGGTTGTTTCCCTCCTTATCGAAAATCGACTTTGGAGAGTGAGACCCGTGAATAGTATGCAAGAGACCATTTTGGATTGACTTGCAGGGCCCCATTGTTCAGGGAGTAAGCTTTTCAATCCTTGCTGCCTGAGACTTCATCTTGCAAGTTGAGACGGACCGAGAATTCTCCCGCAAAGACAGTGGTGGCTCTGCGTGGGTCAAGAGGCTCTCGTCACGGAGTGTTTGTATCCGTGAGTCGAGGAGTTTGCTAGGGATTATTTATTTCCCAAGCGCCAAGGATTATTTGTTTCCTTGGGGTTTGAAACGAGTCGAGGATTCCCACGGAGACGCTGGTGGCTCTGCGAGTCGACGCGGATCAGGAGGCTCTCGTTCAAGGAGTGTTTGTATCCGTGAGTCGAGGAGTTTGCTTGGGATTATTTGTTTCCCAAGCGCCAAGGATTATTTGTTTCCTTGGGGTTTGAAACGAGTCGAGGGTTCCCACGGAGGCACTGGTGGCTCTGCGAGTCGACGCGAATCAGAAGGCTCTCGTCAAGGAGTGTTTGTATCCGTGAGTCGAGGAGTTTGCTAGAGATTATTTGTTTCCCAAGCGCCAAGGATTATTTGTTTCCTTGGGGTTTGAAACGAGTCGAGGATTCCCACGGAGGCACTGGTGGCTCTGCGAGTCGACGCGGATCAGGAGGCTCTCGTCAAGGAGTGTTTGTATCCATGAATCGAGGAGTTTGCTATGGATTATTTATTTCCCAAGCGCCAAGGATTATTTGTTTCCTTGGGGTTTGAAACGAGTCGAGGATTCCCACGGAGGCACTGGTGGCTCTGCGAGTCGACGCGGATCAGGAGGCTCTCGTCAAGGAGTGTTTGTATCCGTGAGTCGAGGAGTTTGCTAGGGATTATTTGTTTCCCAAGCGCCAAGGATTATTTGTTTCCTTGGGGTTTGAAACGAGTCGAGGATTCCCACAGAGGCACTGGTGGCTCTGCAGGTCGACGCGAATCAGAAGGCTCTCGTCAAGGAGTGTTTGTATCCGTGAGTCGAGGAGTTTGTTGAACACACTGGCTTCTTCGGTTGAAATGAACCGTCGAGGTTTGGCTTCGTCGTCTGACGGAGTCTGTTGGGAAAGTATGGTTCCCTCTTTGTTTACGCCCTTGGATTGTATACAGGGATCGATGTGATCTTAACTGTAGGGCCAAAGTTTTATCGTCATTTTTTTTTGTTTTATTTCCGCGATGCTCTATCATTTCAGCTTTTATATCGCGAAGGTCGCGATTGCCTAATCATTTCGGCTATTTTTCGCGGTGCCCAATCATTTCGGCTATTTATTTTATCTTTACTCGCTGCTTTTTATTGCGAGTTGCCCCATCATTTCGGCTATTTCGCATGCATACATTTTACTTGCTGTTTTTTTTTATTGCAAGTTGCCCCATCATTTCGGCTATTTCGTATGCATGTGCGGCCTAACGGCTTTTTGCCGTAAACCTAAAATTGGACACCGATTTCGGTATCAGCACCGCTACAACTGGGATATCGCCAGGAGCGAATCATCATTTGCCTCTGTCATTGTCGAACAAAGGAGGCTTAGCGACCAGGGTTAGGGTCCTGTCGACTAAGGCTTTTGACTTTATGAGCCGTAAGGGTCTCACAAAGCTATTTCTCCCTACAAGTCGTGAGGATCTTATAGGTGTATTTTCTCCCTAGGAATCGTGAGGGTTCCTAAGTGTTTTCTCTTTGTAAGTCGTAAGGATCCTACAGGAAGGTTTTCTCTTTGTAAATCGAGAGGATTTACAAGGGTTATTCATCATGCGAACATATCCCCAGTCTCGGATGAGACTTGATTAGGGAAATGCTTATTTGCGCCCGTGGATTGTATACAAGGGTCAATATTGAACCACTTGTAGGGCAATATCGGAACTTGTGGGGATTGCTTAAGCACAGGTTTAGGTCTCTGTAACTTAAGACTTTCAAATCTTATGAGCCGTGAGGGTCCTATAAGAGAGTTCTCCTTACGAGTCGTGAGGATCTCGCAAGTGTATTTTCTCCTTAGGAATCGTGGGGATCCCTAAGTGTGTCGCTCCCTTGTGAGTCGTAAGGATCTCATGCGGGTGGTTTCTCCTTACAAGGTCGAGAGGACCCTATAAGTGTCCTTTAACGAGGTTGTGCCCTTTCAGATTTTCACAAACACTCGCCGGTAGCCCTGCTGTTTTTACTCACGGAGCCCTTTCGGGTTTTCATCCGTGCCCATTTTGCTTATGGACGTACCGCTTTTATTTTTTATTTTTTTTATATATTTTTTACGAGGTCGCGCCCTTTCGGGTTTTCACGAACACTCGCCGGTAGCCCTGCTGTTTTTACTCACGGAGCCTTTTCGGATTTTCATCCGTGCCTTTTTGCTTATGGACATACCGTTTTTATTTTATTTTATTTTTATATGTTTTTTTTATATCTCGTCAGCCTAAAAGATGCTGCGGTAGTAGTTTAAAGACGTTTCGGTCTGCTATTAGTTTAAGGACATTTCGGTCCGACTTTGAGAAGGTTGGCTACTGCTGATAGAGTTTGAGCTTAGGAAGATAGCGAGCGGACATAGTCGTCGTCATCTATCATTGACCTAGGCTGTGGCTCATTAAGCATAGTATCTCTTTAGGAAGCGACCGTTTATTGGCCTGAAAGGCCTTTCACCGTGCATGTCCATGAGTAGATAGGCCCCACCCTGGTAGACCTTATCTACGATGTACGGGCCTTCGTAGTTTGGCTCGAATTTTCCCCGCTTGGCGTGATTGGGGATCATAGGCCTTTTGACCACCAGCACAAGTTCGCCTTGGTGGAATGTCCTCGGTCGGGTTAATCTTTCATATGAGCGCGTCATCTTTGCTTTATAAGCTTCCAGATTTTGTTGCGCTATGAGCCGGGTTTCATCAAGGGCGTCAAGCTCCTCAAGCCGAAGGTGAGCATTTTCTTCATCCATTAGCTCGTAGTGAACTGCCACTCGCAGAGAGGGTAATTCTATCTCGAGGGGGGGTACTGCTTCCGTACCGAACACCAACGCGTATGGCGTTGTGTTTGTGGCTGTCTTGAACGTGGTTCGATACGCCCAAAGAGCTTCTTGCAGTCTCTCATGCCAGTCTTTCTTATTTCGGGACACTGTTTTCTTTATAATTTTCGTCAAGGTCTTGTTGAAGGCCTCGGCGAGACCGTTAGCTCGTGGATTATAGACTGAGGAATATCTCCAGTTTATGTTATGCTGCTGTGCGAAGCGGCTGATTTTATAACTTCGGTAGGCTGGCCCGTTATCGGAGATGATCCGCCTCGGAGTTCCAAACCGATATATGACGTGCGTTTTGAAGAAATGGAGGATATTCTCCGTCTTTACTTCTCTCAACGGTACTGCTTCTGCCCATTTGGAGAAGTAGTCAGTCGTCGCCAGGATGAAACGATGTCCCCTAGACGATGCTGGTTCGATGGGGCCGACTATGTCAGTTCCCCACATTTCGAACGGCCAGCTAGCCACTGTTGGATGTAGTGGATTGGGATGCTGATGGATGAAGTCCCCATGAATTTGGCATGAGTGACATTGCTTCGCATATTCAAGGCAGTCCTGAACCATCGTGGGCCAGTAGTAGCCCATCCGTTTGATCTTTAACTTCATCTTTGGGCCTGCTTGGTGAGAACCGCAGATTCCGTCATGAACCTCTTGAACGACTCTTTCCGCTTTGTCCGGTCCTAAGCACCTCAGCCACAGAGAATCGAATGACCTCTTGTATAGAGTATCATTAACGAAGGCGAAAGACAGAGCTCGTTTCATGAGTTGATGTCTTGCGGACGCATCTTCGGGCATTTGGTGGGACTTGAAGTAGTCTATAAAGACTTCCCTCCAATCCTCAACCTTCTCATGGTCCTTTATTTGTAAGGTCGCTTGTTCAGTCGCTCCCTTCTCTTCGGATGATTCCGGAGGTATTCCTGCGGGGGCGAGCACTCGACGACTTTGTACCATGATTCTAACATCATCGAGGTTATCGTCAGCCATTTCTTTAGCAAGTTTGGCCAACGCGTCCGCTTTGCTGTTTTCCGCGCGCGGTATGTTCTCCAAAGTGTAGGAGGGAATTTGGGTTAGCAGTTGTTGCACCTTTTCACCGTATTTTACCAATTCCGGTTTGCATGTTTGGTAATCGCCATTCACTTGACTAACGACTAGCTGGGAGTCCCCATATATGAGGAGGCTTTCAATTCCCATGTCAATGGAGATTTCGAGACCTGCTATCAAAGCTTCATATTCAGCTTCATTATTCGTTCTCGGCTATGTTAAGGAGAAAGCGAAGCACATTATTTCTCCTTGTGGGGTCACGAAGATAAGGCCTACTCCCGATTTGATCATTGACGTACTTTGTTTGTGCTTTTTCATGGAAGATGCTCCATCGAAATAAAGCTCCCAATGGGTATCACCACTGTCGATTGCGTCGAACGCATGTTTGTCTGGCAAATCGCACTTTAGGGGAGAATCGGCAGGTATCGGGTGCTCAGCAAGGAAGTCGGCGATGGCCTGGCCTTTCACTGCCTTGAGAGGTCGGTACGTTATCGAGAACTCCATTAAGAGCAGGGCCCATTTAGCGAGTCGTCCCGTCAATATGGCCTTTGACATTAGGTATTTGAGAGGGTCCACCTTTGAAATGAGATGGACTTCATGTGCTAATGCGTAATGTCTAAGCTTTGTTATTGCGAAGATCAACGCTAAGCAGTGTTTTTCAATGGGGGAGTAGTTGCTTTCTGCCCCCAGCAGAACTCGACTTAAGTAGTAGAGTGCTCTTTCTTTTCCCTGGTCATTCTCCTGTGCCCATAACGCGCCTAAAGAATCTTCGAGAGCAGTTGTATAAAGAATGAGAGGCTTTCCCTTAACCGGAGCAGCCAACACCGGCGGGTTCTGCAGGTATTGCTTGATCTCGTCTAGCGCGCTTTGGCATCTTTGATCCCAGACGAATGGGGTTCCCTTCTTCATCAGGTGGCTATAGGGACGGCACTTGCCTGAAAGATTGGCTATAAATCGCCGTATGTATGCGAGCTTCCCTTGGAGAGACCGCAACTGTTTGAGAGTCCTCGGCGGAGGCATTTCCATGATTGCCTTGATCTTGGACGGATCTATCTCGATACCCCGGTGTCGAACAATGAATCCCAGGAATTTTCCTGAGGAAACTCCGAATGCACACTTGAGCGGATTCATCTTCAAGTTGTATTGCCGAAGACGTTGAAATACGGTCTTCAGATGCTCGAGATGTTCCTTATATGATTTGCTTTTAACAACGAGGTCGTCGATATAGCATTCGACGATTTCGTGTATAAGGTCATCGAAGATCTTCGTCATGGCCCTTTGTTAGGTAGCACGGCGTTCTTTAAATCGAAAGGCATCACCTTGTAACAGAATATTCCCAAAGGAGTCCGGAAAGCCGTATGTTTCTGGTCTTCAGGATGCATTTTTATTTGATTATATCCTGATGAGCCGTCCATGAATGAGAAAATCTCATGCGTGGACGTATTGTCTATCATCAGTTCGGTGACTGGTACTGGGAAATCATCCTTTGGGCAGGCTTTGTTGAGATCCCGAAAGTCCACGCATATGCGCACCGTCCCATTTTTCTTCATCACTGGGACGATATTAGCAATCCATTCAGGGTATTGAACCTCCTGGATAAAGCCGGAGTCTATCAGCTTTTTGACTTCAGCATTGATGCTCATCTCGAGCTCGAGCCGCATTCTTCTTGGTGCCTGTTTGACTGGCTTGACGTCCGGGGATATTGCCAATTTGTGCACAGCAATTTCTGGGTTTAATCCCGGCATTTCAGAATAGTTCCACGCGAAGCAATCTCTATGCTGTAGAAGCACGTCTTTTAACGCAGCCACCCTTTCTTCAGATAGCAGCTCGCTGATGAATGTCGGTCGCGGATCGTCTGCCGATCCCAACTCAATTTTCTTAAGGTTATCTGCAGTGGTATGGATTCCATCTTCCAGCTCTTTTGGCGCTGGGGGAAATTCTGAGATCACCTCATCATTGCTGTTTTCGAGGCACCAGGGAAGGCTGTCCATGTTCTCGGATTCTTCTCGTAGTATTGTTATCATGTGATAGGTACGAATTCGCTTCCAATCCCAATGTGGAACTGGTTTTTCTTTCGTTGCCTTAGGCTCGTGCTTTTGTGGTGGTGCTACCCTCCAGTTGTTGGACAGAGCGAATTTACCAAGCTGATATTGATCTTCGACCCAATTCTTGAAGGTGAAGCAATCTTCAAGAGGATGACCTACCACTCGATGGTAAGAGCAATAGTCCGGGTGTGAGGCTTCGCCTGCTTGTTCAGGGTGTTTGGACTCTGGCAGTGTAAGCATTTGATGTTTTAGAGCAAGATCAAGTATCTTCTTCGTCTTGCTCCGAGGAAATGAATATGCTCGACCCATTTTCTTCATGAGGGCTAGGTCCATAATGCTCGACTCTCGTATGCGTGGTTTCTTAGCTCTGCTTTGTGGTTGTTGAGCGCCTTTTTGGCCTTTCGACTTATTTCTGCTTTTGAGCTGAGCCTTCTTTATAACGGGTTGACAAGGAGCGGCATTTTCATCCTTTACGGCCTGTTGGAGAAGGCGTTGCGTCTTGGCTTTCTCATAGATGGCCGTCTCACGGTTGTGATCATCTCGGACTTTTTGACCAGATTTCTTTATAAGTCTGTCCATTTGTTCCTCGAACGACGGACTGGGCTCTTTTGCATCTGGAACTTTCACTGGCTTAGGATTAGCGTCCTCCCATTGAGCATCCGCTTCTTCATCAAGGTCATATACGACGTAGCAGCCGGGTAGTAACTCTCGTTTCTTTGAACGGATGTATCCAAGCCCTCTTGTTTCCATTCTCCCGTTAGGCAGTTTGCGTTGGATCCCGGGAATGTTCCAGACCCTGTCATAGAATTTGGCCTCTCTAACGGTCTGTTTGAAGGATATCCCCTGGCGTTTCAGCAGCTTCTTCAAACCTTCTGTATAATATCTGAGAAGACGGATAGGTTGAAGCCTGTCGAGCGTGGGATCCGCGCCATGCCAGACTTCTTTTTCCACCTTGTTTTCTTCAGAACGGTAGAATAGAATTGCCTTCTCATTTTCTCGCCTGGGAGGGATATAGAATGTCCGCAGCTCTTCTACACTGTAGATATTAAGTGCGTCCAGTTCTTTATGATGTTTAGACGGCACCATGGCGACTTGCAGACTTTGCTCTTCATCAGCGGAAGCTTGTATTGAAGGTCGAGCAGAGAATACGACATGGACCTCATCCTCCGAATCGCTACCAAAGACCAATGTAGGAGTGGACGGTCCTGGCTTGTTATGTTGGGGCGGACCCGAATAAACAATCTCCTCTTCCTCCTCGGTAGCACTGCCGAAGACAGGGATGGTGGCGTTAGTTTTATTCTCCGGCTTGTGACACTTCTCCGTGTCTTCGAAATCCGGCAAGAAGTATTTGGCATCTTCGTATTTACGGACCTCGTTCACAGAGAACGGGTTCAGTTCTCCCGTCACGGTATACTCGAAACCATTCTTAAAATACTTCATACACTGATGTTGTGTAGAAGGGATGATGTTATACTCGTGTAACCATGGTCGGCCGAGCAAAGCGTTGTAGCATGTCTTGGCGTCTATGACGTGGAACTTAATGTCCGTGACGAGTAGCCCGAAGCGTAGCGTCAGTATCACAGATCCAAGAGTCTTTGACGATTGGGAGTCGAACCCGGAGATGGTGATCTTGTCCCGAGCAAGGTGCTGGACGCTCATGCAGATTTCCTTCAACACCCGCACGTTGAGTAGGTTAACAGACGACCCGTTATCGATCAGAATTTTGCCTATCCTTATATCATGGCAGTATCCCGAGACATGGAGAGGGCGATTGTGTTCGCACGTCCCAAGTAGAAGGTTTTCATCGCCAAAAGTAACATCAGCCGTGTGCACTTCCTCTAATTCATCCTTCATCTTTTCCTCGGCCAGACATGCTTGGAATTGTTCCGGGTCTTGGAGCGCCTTAATCAACGAATCTCTCGCCTCTTTTGATAGCAGAAGGGCGTCAAGAATGCTGAGCTGTGAGGGAGCTTCCTCAGATGCGCCAAAACGTTGTAGTCTACCTTATTTCTCTTCGGCGGGTTCTTAGCGTTTAACTCTTCCGCCACTTGGTCATCTAAGATGATATCTTCAGAGACCTTTTCTTTCCCTTTATCTTTTCTGTTCAAAGGTCCGAGGTTCTTTTCAGGCAGCGTCCGATTCCGCAGCCGGATATTTTTGCAGACCTTCGGTTCTTCTTCTTTTCCTGAAGCGGACTCTTTAAAGAGAGGGGCAAGTTCTAGCTCTTCATCAGAATCACTCCCGAATGTAGGCACTTGTGATCCACCGGTGTTAACCATGCAACAATCGCCAGCAGTTCTTTTAAGCCCTTCGGTCGTATTTCTTTGCTCCCGACGAGTTTTACGTTTTTCCCGCTTAAAGCGTTGTCGATGAGCAACGTATTCTTGCCACCATCTATCGAAAGCTTTGCACTCTTGAGTGGGGTGCGAAATCCTCTGATGATATAAGCAATACGAGGGGTGCGTTTCCACTTCACCGGCGATGTTTCCTTCAGAGGATGGTAGCTTCATGCCCATTGATATGGCTTTAGCGAACTTTTTCCTCATCTTGAATTGGCTTTTGTCGGTAGCGGAGGTGTTTTGCTTCAGCGGGATCGTCTCAGCTCCTTCATCAAGTCGCTGGCGCATGGCCCTTTCAAATATAGCCGCCTCGTGCTCCCGATCAGCTTTACTTTTCAACCGAGCTTCATTAAGGAGTGCGTCAATTACTTCATTTGATGGCCCCAGAACTTTTGGTTCAGGATCTGCCCCCAGCTTTTCGGTGCAAGGAATCTCCTCATCATTCGTGATCGAATGGGAAATCATATGACAGCTCGCCACATATTCTTCGGATTCATCTGATGAACTTTCTCCCTCATCCTCTTCTTGAAAGACATGGCTGAGGAACTCTTGGAATGTAATGGGGGTTCGTGCCCTCTGATTGTATTCCTCCAGCGCGTCAATTTGCTTTTGTAAGTCCGTGCGCTTGTCGCCAGGCTTCACGGGCTTCTTAGATTTCTTCTTCTTCTTTTTCGAAGATTTTGACTGCTGGTTATGAGTGTTTGGGCCACTTCCACTAATCTTTTGAATCGGACGAGGTTTTAGCATTCCTTCCATAATTTGCAGCTCCAATGGGTTCTTCCACTTGACTGCTGGACATGTCTGAAGATCGTTTAGCATCCTCTTTGTCTTGGCTGATAATACGACCTCCTAAGGAGCTTCTTCAATGACGGAGCATGTTGCCCCCGGCGTATTCATCCCCTTAGAGGTGTGGGGCTGCGGGGGATTCACCTTCCATTTGTCAGATAACGCGAACTTGCCCTGTCGGTATTGGTTTTCAAGCCAATTCTTGAAAACGTAGCAATCTTCGATCGGATGGCCTAGTACTCGATGATAAGGACAGTAGTTAGGCTCGTTGACGTCACTTGGTTGCAACGGACGTTTTGGATCCGGCAGATTTATGAGTCTGTTGCGCAACGCCAGCTCGAATAACCTCCTTGTTTTATCGCGGGGAAAGGAATAAGGACGCCCTATCCTATCCTCAAGGGGTACGTACGGGCGCATATTATTTTGACGAGCAACCGGCTTCGAGTCGCTCGGTTGTTGTTGAGCATTAGCGACGACGATCTCTTTTCCCTTCCCTTTGTCATTTCGGGGGTCCGGCCTTGGAAGAGGGGGTTTATGGCCCATTTGATCCATTTGCGCTAGTTTTTCAATCAAAGCCTGGAAGGTAGTCGGCTTGAAAAACATCATAAACTGCGAGATGGTTGCTTGTGGATCGAGGGTTCCCACAAACATACCCACCGCGGGAGCTTCTTCAATGCGCTGCTCACACTTTGACCATAAGTTCCGCCATCGTATAGCGTACTGAACCCACGTCTCGCCGGGTTTTACCCTGGCGTTAATCAGTGCTGTCATCGGGGTACGTTCACTAGCGCTTGCAAAATGCTGAGTAAACAACAGCTCCATCTCCGCGAAGGTTTTAATAGTCGTTCGGGAGCTCAGAGTACCATTCGAACGCCGTATCCGATAAGCTTCCAACAAACTGGCGAAGTAAGAGCTTGTCATCTCTACCGGTATTGCCGCAGAGTGCCCTGAACTGGGCAACATGCTGGTGAGGATTGCCCGTCCCCTTGTAGACATGGAACTTGGGAATCGTATAACCTGGCGGGTATTTGATTTGATCGTACCAACTCGGATATGGTCTCCCCGTTTTCACGACCTGGCCGGCTGTTTCGGTTGCATGATGAACCCTTATTTGCTGGGCGATGTACTCATCCAAATCTGCTTTGGAGATTGTATCCTCTTTAGCAGTGGACAGAGCTGGTGGAGGATTCGACGTTTCTCCCCTATCGTCTTCAAGGATGATCGGGGGATCTTCAGCAGGTGGATCTTGTTGAATCATCATACCCACCATATCCTGGAACAGGAGGGCCATCTTCTTTATGTTGGCTGCCTGCTCCGCAGCCTCTTTATCCTTCTTCTCTAGTACGCGACGAAGGAATTCAGCGTCCGTTTCTTGTTCTTGACGCTCGTCCGAGGACGCTTCAGGGGTTTCTTTTGGCCCTGTAAGTGCGGCCATAGCGTTCATCATCTCTTAGAGCTTCTGCTGCTGCTCCTGAGCCTTGGTCACTGACCTCGTGTGCGGTCTATGACCTGTTGATATGCGGCTATCTTCTTTTCCCGATGCTACATAAACTGTATGAACTATGATGCCCCCTGACTTAGGGCGTTTGGGTTTGCCATTTTTAACTTTTGCCACTGACGTGGGAGTTTTCTCTGGCCTCCTTCTTTTGTGGGCCGTTGAGGTTGAAGGAATCGTTGAAGTGGGCATCCTAGCGGTTGCTGTCCCCCGTTGTTTAATGGGACGGTCCTTGTCTTTTTCCACCTTCGCCTTTTTCTGGTGACGAGAGTGACCTGGGTCAATCACGGAGTCTTGAACCCTCCTCCAAACTTTATATATTTTTGAGGACAGCCGTTGAGGGGGCTGTTCTTGCTTCGTTTCTGAAACTCTCTTCGCAGGTGGAGGAGATCTCTTCAGTGTAGCGGTTGGAGAGTTCTTCCGTACCCTCCTCAGCAGTTCAAAGCTGTTCCCGGTTGGGATAGCAGCGTTGACTTCCACCATTGGAGCCGGTGGAGTTAGCCCTGAGGGAGAGTTGCCCCCTGCCTTCCTCACTCGTTGCGAATGGCGACGTCGAGCACGGCGAGCCGTTGGGATTGGCTCAGAGATTGAGATAGTTTCTTTTTGCCCCCTGTCTGAATGAGGCGCCGCCGGTGTTAACCTCTTAAAGACTGAGGTTGTCTTCTGAGGGGTGATATTCAACCTGCCGAAGACGGATCCTTGAGTAGGGGCAGGAGCAGGAATCGTCAGTCTTGAAAAGACTGACTCTGTGACAGGGGAAGCCACCTTGACGACTTCTGAAGCAGTAGCTGTTGCCCTCCTTTGGACAGCCATTTTAGAGTTCAGATTTAGCCTGGTGAAAACAGAGGCTGTCGGTTTGGTAGCGGGCGACCCGTTGGCAGGGGTCGTCGTAGCAGTGAGCCGGTCGAAGACCGACTTCTTGTTCACTTCCGGTGCAGGTATGGGCTCAGAGAAGCTTGTAGGTGAGATCATGGTCCCGAAGAACAGGCCAGTGGTGGCTTGGGTCACCTGGTCTACCGGCAGAGCGAGGAAGGAAGCCGTTTGGGGCCCATATGCTATACCTCCGGGGGAGGTGGAGTGTCCATTGCAGTGGCACTTCAAGCAGTTGGTGCAGTTAGAGGCCATTGAGTTTCGAGTTCTGCGCCAGGCAAAAGACCAAATCTTAGTAACTTGAAATCCGAAGGCAACCATTTAACAAACTGCGATTGGTTCGCGAAGACGACACACGAAGTGTGGAGTGGAAAGAGGAAAAGGTCCCACCGGGCGTGCCAGAATCTGTTCCCCTCCGAAAGACGGCGCACAGGACCGCTGGGTCCTGGCACTGAGATTCGGGGCAGATGCTATTTGGTTTTATCCGTCTACCTCTCCGAAGATGCCAAGTTGATTTATGGCACCGTGTATCGAAGGTTTAGACGGATGCGGCCGATGTAGCAGACTTTGTCAGATTCCCCCTCACTTGAGGGGTTTTTGATTGTGGGGACGCTCTTCCCTGCAGGCGCAAGCCCCTGCAGTTAATTACGCTACCGCACCGCGGTAGCCACTTTCTCCTTCTCCAGAATTTCACTTCGTGTCGTGTGTGTTTGTTTTGTTTATGGTTGCCCATGGATTGTATACGGAGACTGAGTAATGCCGTCGCCCGTAGGACGTGGATTAGCCCAAATCCGTATTTAATTAGATTTGGGTTTGGTGTTTTTAGTTTAAGGATGCATTAGGCGCGTTGCGGCTAAGATCAGCTTAAACGTTCGTTAAGGATACGTTAGTCCTGTTTGAGACTAAGATCTAGTTAACGTGGTGATCCATTTAATATAGGGCCGTCGGGACTCGTCGCCTCTCTGACATCGTTGAAGGATTACAACGATAGGTGTCAGAGGAGTTCAGAGATGTACCCTTGAACCAAAGTTGATTTGGAGTTTTATAGTCCATTTGAGCGTTTAAGGATACGTTAGCCGCGTTTGGGGCTAAGATCAACTTAAACGGGACCGTTTAGATCCGGCAAAAGAGCATTAGGAGGCTCTATTGTTCCAGTTTAGGGACGTGGTGGTCCATATTCCAGTTTAGGGACGTGGTGGTCCACCGTTAGTTTAGGGACGTTTCGGTCCAATATTAGTTTAAGGACATTTCGGTCCACATTGATGTGTGGTCGTTGGGACCCGTCACCTTTTTGACGTCGTTGAGGAATTACAACGATGGATGTCAAAGGAGTTCGGAGATGTACCCTCGGACCGATTGTAAATTGATTTAGTAGAGCAATTTCGCTCAGTCAATTTAATTTAAGGACTTATGGCCACGATTGGCCTAAGTCCAGTTGAAAATGTCCAACATTTTATTTGCTTTTGCATTGCATTTCTTTTTTCTTTTTTTTATTTGGGCTTTGCCCAGAAAGGATGCAGAGCATCAATTTGTTTTGGGCTCTGCCCTTTATAAATGATGCAGAGCATCAATTTCATTTGGGCTCTGCCCTTTTTAGGCCTGCTAGGTCTTTTTGATTCGGGCCTGGCCCTTCAAGTAATGCATTGCATTTGTGCAAAGCACTAAGAATCTTTTAGATTCAAGAACAGAAGTGCAAAGCACTTTTTAATCTCTTGATCTAAATTTAGATCAAAGAAAAACAAGTTTTTCCTTATTTTAGAGAACCAAAGGTTCATAGCAAGTACAAGGCACTATTTTTATTATTTTTATTTATTTATTTATTTATTGAAGATCACTGATCTTGTTCTCAGATCAATGATCTATTCCTAAGAGAATTTTCTCTTCTTTTAAAGGTTTTTACCTTTTTTTTCTTTTTGAATTCTCAAGGAGTTCTTAAGAGTTCTCTTCTCTTTTTTTTTTAGCCAGATGTTGATTATTTTGAAATGAGGTCTGGGGTCCTTTTTATAGTGCTCATATATTAGTTAAATTTGTTAAAGAGATCTTTTTCTGAGTGATTTGGGGAATTTTCCCCACCGTTGGATCTTTGATCCAAAGGCCCCTGTTTTACAGAAGAAAATCTTCTTGTTTTAATAAGAACAGAAAGGATTTCTTTAAATCTTTGTTCTGTTTTTTGCGCAACTTCCCAGCGCGTGACACGTGTCACACAGTGAAGCGCTTGCGCAACTGCGCAGACACGTGTCGCGCAGTGAAGCGCTTGCGCAGCTGCGCAGACACGTGTCGCGCAGTGAAGCGCTTGACTGCGCAGACACGTGTCGCGCAGTGAAGCGCTTGCGCAGCTGCGCTTGCGCAGCTGCGCAGACACGTGTGTTCCCCTCCGAACGGCGGCCTGGACGTTAGGGCGTCCGTGCCTGAGGTTCGGGGCAGATGCTATTTGGTTTTATCCGTCTATCTCTCCGAAGATACCAAGTTGATTTATGGCACTGTGGATCGGAGGTTTAGACGGATGCGGCCGATGTAGCAGACTTCGTCAGATTCCCCCTCAGGGTGAGGGGTTTTTGATTGTGGGGACGCTCTTCCCTGCAGGCGCAAGCCCCTGCAGTTAATTACGTTACCGCATCGCGATAACAACTTTCTCCTTCTCCAGAATTTCACTTCGTGTCGTGTGTGTTTGTTTTGTTTGTGGTTGCCCGTGGATTGTATACGGAGACTGAGTAATGCCGTCGCCCGTAGGACGTGGATTAGTCCAAATCCGCATTTACTTAGATTTGGGTTTGGTGTTTTTAGTTTAGGGATGCATTAGTCGCGTTGCGGCTAAGATCAACTTAAACATTCGTTAAGGATACATTAGTCCTGTTTTAGACTAAGATCAACTTAACGTAGTGATTGATTTAATTATCCGGCCGTCGGGACTCGTTACCTCTCTGACGTCGTTGAGGGATTACAACGACAGGCGTCTGAGGAGTTCAGAGATGTACCCTTGAGCCAAAGTTGATTTGGAGTTTTATCGTTTATTTGAATATCTAAGGACACGTTAACCGTATTTGGGGTTAAGATCAACTTAGACGGGACCGTTTAGATCCAACAAAAGAGCATTTGGGCCCTATTGTGCCAGTTTAGGGACGTGGTGGTCCATGATTAGTTTAGGGACGTTCCGGTCCGATATTAGTTTAGGGACGTTTCGGTCCGATATTAGATAAGTGGTCGTTGGGACCCGTCACCTCTTTGACGTCGTTGAGGAATTACAACGAGGGATGTCAAAGGAGTTCGGAGATGTACCCTCGAACCGGTCGTGAATTGGTTTAGGGGAGCCATTTTGCTCAATTAATTTAATTTTAAGGACTTACAGCCAGGATTGTGTTAAGTCCAATTTTTTATTTATTTATTTTAGGCTTTGCCTGACTAATCCAAACAGGGCTCTGCCCCTTTATTATTTTTGTGATTTGATTTGGGTCAGGCCCTCAAGAATTTTCCAAACAGGGCTCTGCCCTTTTATTATTTTTTTTATGATTTGATTTGGGCCAGGCCCTCAAGAATTTTTCAAACAGGGCTCTGCCCCTTTATTATTTTTGTGATTTGATTTGGGTCAGGCCCTCAAGAATTTTCCAAACAGGGCTCTGCCCTTTTATTATTTTTTTTATGATTTGATTTGGGCCAGGCCCTCAAGAATTTTTCAAACAGGGCTCTGCCCTTTTATTATTTTTGTGATTTGATTTGGGCCAGGCCCTTTTAAATAATGAGTTACACTTGTGCAGAAACTCAAGAATTTTCCAGATTTAAGAACAAAAGTGCATAGCACTTTTGATCTAAATTTGGATCAAAGGAAAACAAGTTCTTCTTGTTTTCCCTGATTTTACAGAACCAAGGGTTCATATCAAGTGCAAGGCACTATTTATTATTCCTTCATTTTTTTTATCTTCTGTTCTTCAGAGATTTTTCTCTTCTTCCAAAAGAAGTTTTTACCTTTTTCTCTTTTTTTTTTGTTCTTGATTAATCTTCCAGAGTTCTTTCTCTTTTTTTTATGCCAGAAGTTGATTCCTCTTCTTTTTTTTTGAATGAGGCCTGGGGTCTTATTTATAGTGCTCACAAATTTGTTTAATTTGTTAACAAAATCTTTCCTGAATGATTTTGGGAATTTTCCCACCATTGGATCTTTGATCCAAAGGCAGAAGAAAATCTTCTGGTTTTGGAAAGAACAGAAAAGATTTCATCAAATTTTCATTCTGTTTCTGCGCAACTCCACACTGAATGACACGTGTGCTCTTGCGCAACAGTGTTTGCGCAACTGCGCAGACACGTGTCGCGCAGGTGTGCACTTGCGCAACCGTGCTTGCGCAACTGCGCAGACACGTGTCGCGCAGCGATGCACTTGCGCAACTGCGCAGACACGTGTCGCACTGTGGACCGCTTGCGCACTGCGCAACGCACGGAATTTGAAGCGTTGCTTCAGAAAATTTGAATTTTCAAAATTCAAATGAGCCTTGCTCAGATTGGGGGAACAACGTGTCGCACAGTGAAGCGCTTGCGCAGACACGTGTCGCGTAGCGGTGCGCTTGCGCAACAGTGTTTGCGCAACTGCGCAGACACGTGTCGTGCAGCGCAGCGCTTGCGCAACTGAGCGTTGCTTTTGTTTTTCTAAGAGCCTTGCTCTGATTGGACGCACTGCCTTGGGCGTTGTGCTGGCGCGTCAACTTCTGCGCAGACACGTGGCGCGCAGCGGTGCGCTTGCGCACCTGTGTTTGCGCAACTGCGCAGACACGTGTCACGCAGCGCAGCGCTTGCGCAACTGAGCGTTGCTTTTGTTTTTCTAAGAGCCTTGCTCTGATTGGACGCACTGCCTTGGGCGTTGTGCTGGCGCGTCAACTTCTGACACGTGGCGCGTTGCCCACAGCGCACGGGATTTGAAGCGTTGCTTCAAAATTTGAATTTTTGAAATTCAAACAAAGCCTTGCTCTGATTGGTGGAACAACGTCCCTAAAACTGGAATATGGACCACCATGTCCCTAAACTGGAGTATGGACCACTACGTCCCTAAACTGGAACAATAGAGCCTCCTAATGCTCTTTTGCCGGATCTAAACGGTCCCGTTTAAGTTGATCTTATCCCCAAATACGGCTAACGTATCCTTAAACACTCAAATGAACGATAAAATTCCAAATCGACCTTGGTTCAAGGGTACATCTCCGAACTCCTCTGACATTTGTCGTTGTAATCCTTCAACGACGTCAGAGAGGCGACGAGTCCCGACGGACATATATTAAATGGATCACCCCGTTAAGTTGATCTTAGTCTCAAACAGGACTAACGTATCCTTGACAAACGTTTAAGTTGATCTTAGCCGCAACGCGACTAATGCATCCTTAAACTAAAAACACCAAACCCAAATCTAAGTAAATACGGATTTGGACTAGTCCACGTCCTACGGGCGACGGTATTACTCAGTCTCCGTATACAATCCACGGGAAACCACAAACAAAATAAACACCCACGACACGAAGTGAAATTCTGGAGAAGAAGAAAGTTGTTACCGCGAAGCGGTAGCGTAATTAATTGCAGGGGCTTGCGCCTGCAGGGAAGAGCGTCCCCACGATCAAAAACCCCTCTAGCGAGGGGGAATCTGACGAAGTCTGCTACACCGGCCGCATCCGTCTAAACCTCCGATACACGGTGCCATAAATCAACTTGGCATCTTCGGAGAGGTGGACGGATAAAACCAAATAGCATCTGTCCCGAATCTCAGTGCCAGGACTTCGCGGTCCTGTGCGCCGTCTTTCGGAGGGGAACCGATTCTGGCACGTCCGGTGAGACCTTTTCCTCTTTCCACTCCACACTTCGTATGTCGTCTTCGCGAACCAATCGCGGTTCGTTAAAAATGGTTGCCTGTGGATTTCAAGTTTGCTAAGATTTGGTCTCTCATTTGGTGCAGAAAAGAAAACAAGCATCGATGGCCTCAACCTGTTCAAAGTGCTCCAACTGCGGTTGCAGCTTGCGTCCGGCCTCAACTGGGGGCATAACCTACGGGCCCCAAGCGGCTTCTTTGTTCACCATGCCAGTGGAACAGGTAACTCAAGCCACCACTGGGCTCTTCTTCGGGACCATGCTCCCGCCAATGAGCTTTAGCACTCCTATGCCCGGACAAGAAGCTCCTAAGAAGTCGGTCTTCGATCGACTTTCAATTACTGCGGCCCCTGTCGACGGATCGCCCATTACCAAACCGACAGCCTCTGTTTTCACCAGGCTAAATCTGAACTCTAAAATGGCTATCCAAAGGAAGGCAATAACTGCTGCCCCAGAAGTCGTCAAGGCGACTTCCCCTATCAAAGAGTCAGTCTTTTCAAGACTGACGATTCCTGCTCCGGCATCTGCTCAGGGATCCGTCTTCGGCAGGTTGAATATCACCCCTCAGAAGACAACCTCAGTCTTTAAGAGATTAACACCGGCGGCGCCTCATTCAGACAGGGGGCAAAAAGAAACTATCTCAATCTCTGAGCCAATCCCAACGGCTCGCCGTGCTCGACGTCGCCATTCGCAACGAGTGAGGAAGGCAGGGGGCAACTCTCCCTCAGGGCTAACTCCACCGGCTCCAGTGGTGGAAGTCAACGCTGCTATCCCAACCGGGAACAGCTTTGAACTGCTGAGGAGGGTACGGAAGAACTCTCCAACCGCTACACTGAAGAGATCTCCTCCACCTGCGGAGAGAGTTTCAGAAACGAAACAAGAACAGCCCCCTCAACGGCTGTCCTCAAAAATATATAAAGTTTGGAGGAGGGTTCAAGACTCCGTGATTGACCCAGGTCACTCTCGTCACCAGAAAAAGGCAAAGGTGGAAAAAGACAAAGACCGTCCCATTGAACAGCAGGGGACAGCAGCTGCAAGGCTGCCCCCTTCAACGGTTCCTTCAACCTCAACGGCCCACAAAAGAAGGAGGCCAGAGAAAACTCCCACGTCAGCGGCAAAAGTTAAAAATGGTGAACCTAAACGCCCTAAGTCAAGGGGCATGATAGTTCATACAGTTTATGTAGCATCGGGAAAGGAGGATAGCCGCATATCAACAGGTCATAGACCGCACACGAGGTCAGTGACCAAGGCTCAGGAGCAGCAGCAGAAGCTCCAAGAAATGATGAACGCTATGGCCGCACTTACAGGGCCAAAAGAAACCCCTGAAACATCCTCGGACGAGCGTCAAGAACAAGAAACGGACGCTGAATTCCTTCGTCGCGTACTGGAGAAGAAAGAGAAAGAAGCTGCGGAGCAGGCAGCCAACATAAAGAAAATGGCCCTCCTGTTCCAGGATATGGTGGGTATGATGATTCAACAAGATCCACCTGCTGAAGATCCCCCGATCATTCTTGAAGACGATAGGGGAGAGACGTCGAATCCTCCACCAGTTTTGTCCGCAGCTAAAGAGGATACAATCTCCAAGGCTGATTTGGATGAATACATCGCCCAGCAAATAAGGGTTCATCATGCAACCGAAACAGCCGGCCAGGTCGTGAAAACGGGGAGACCATATCCGAGTTGGTACGATCAAATCAAATACCCGCCAGGTTATACGATTCCCAAGTTCCATGTCTACAAGGGGACGGGCAATCCTCACCAGCATGTTGCCCAGTTCAGGACACTCTGCGGCAATACCGGTGGAGATGACAAGCTTTTACTTCGCCAGTTTGTTGGAAGCTTATCGGATACGGCGTTCGAATGGTACTCTGAACTCCCGAACGACTCTATTAAAACCTTCACGGAGATGGAGCTGTTGTTTACTCAGCGTTTTGCAAGCGCTAGTGAACGTACCCCGATGATAGCACTGATTAACGCCAGGGTAAAACCCGGCGAGATGTGGGTTCAGTACGCTATACGATGGCGGAACTTATGGTCAAAGTGTGAGCAGCGCATTGAAGAAGCTCCCACGGTGGGTATGTTTGTGGGAACCCTCGATCCACAAGCAACCATCTCGCAGTTTATGATGTTTTTCAAGCCGACTACCTTCCAGGCTTTGATTGACAAACTAGCGCAAATGGATCAAATGGGCCATAAACCCCCTCTTCCAAGGCCAGACACCCGAAATGACAAAGGGAAGGGAAAAGCGATCGTTGTCGCTAATGCTCAACAACAACTGAGCGACTCAAAGCCGGTTGCTCGTCAAAATAATACGCGATCGTACGTGCCCCTTGAGGATAGGACGGGACGTCCTTATTCCTTTCCCCGTGATAAAACGAGGAGGTTATTCGAGCTGGCGTTGCGCAACAGACTCATAAATTTGCCGGATCCAAAACGTCCGTTGCAACCAAGTGACGTCAACGGGCCCAACTACTGTCCTTATCATCGAGTACTAGGCCATCCGATCGAAGATTGCTATGTTTTCAAAAATTGGCTTGAAAACCAGTACCGACAGGGCAAGTTCGCGTTATCTGACAAATGGAAGGTGAATCCCCCGCAGCCCCACACCTCTAAGGGGACGAATACGCCGGGGGCAACATGCTCCGTCATCGAAGAAGCTCTTTGGGAGGTTGTATTATCAACCAAGACAAAGAGGATGCTAAATGATCTTCAGACATGTCCAGCAATCAAGTGGAAGAACCCGTTGGAACCGCAAGTCATTGAAGGGGTGTTGAAGCCACATCCAACTCCAAAAACCGATGGTGGCGGTTCAAGCACTTGCAGTCAGCCGTCAAAATCTTCGAAAAAGAAGAAGAAGAAATCTAAAAAGCCCGTGAAGCCTGGTGACAAGCGCACGGACTTACAAAAGCAAATTGACGCGCTGGAAGAATACAACCAAAAGGCGCGGACTCCCATTACATTCCAAGAGTTCCTCAATCATGTCTTTCAAGAAGAAGATGAAGGAGAAAGTTCATCAGATGAATCCGAGGAATATGTGGCGAGCTGTCATATGATTTCCCATTCGATCACGAATGATGAGGAGACTCCTTGCACCGAAAAGCTGGGGGCAGATCCCGAACCAAAAGTTTTAGGGCCACCAGAGGAAATAATCGACGCTTTCCTCAATGAAGCTCGGTTGAAAAGTAAAGCTGATCGGGAGTGCAAGGCGGCTATATTTGAAAAGGCCAAGCGCCAGCGACTTGATGAAGGAGCTGAGACGATCCCGCTGGAGCAAAACACCTCCGCTACCGACAAAAGCCAATTCAAGATGAGGAAAAAGTTCGCTAAAGCCATATCAATGGGCATGAAGCTACCATCCTCTGAAGGAAATATCGCCGGTGAAGTGGAAACGCACCCCTCGTATTGCTTATATCATCGGAGGATTTCGCACCCCACTCAAGAGTGCAAAGCTTTCGATAGATGGTGGCAAGGATACGTTGCTCATCGACAACGCTTTAAGCGGGAAAAACGTAAAACTCGTCGGGAGCAAAGAAATACGACCGAAGGGCTTAAAAGAACTGCTGGCGATTGTTGCATGGTTAACACCAGTGGATCACAAGTGCCTACATTCGGGAGTGATTCTGATGAAGAGCTAGAACTTGCCCCTCTCTTTAAAGAGTCCGCTTCAGGAAAAGAAGAAGAACCGAAGGTCTGCGAAAATATCCGGCTGCGGAATCGGACGCTGCCTGAAAAGAACCTCGGACCCTTAAACAGAAAAGATAAAGGGAAAGAAAAGGTCTCTGAAGATATCATCTTAGATGACCAAGTGGCGGAAGAGTTAAACGCCAAGAACCCGCCGAAGAGAAATAAGGTAGACTACAACGTTTTGGCGCATCTGAGGAAGCTGCCCTCACAGCTCAGCATTCTTGACGCCCTTTTGCTATCAAAAAAGGCGAGAGATTCATTGATTAAGGCGCTCCAAGACCCGGAACAATTCCAAGCATGCCTGGCCGAGGAAAAGATGAAGGATGAATTAGAGGAAGTGCACACGGCTGATGTTACTTTTGGCGATGAAGACCTTCTACTTGGGACGTGCGAACACAATCGCCCTCTCTACGTCTCGGGATACTGCCATGATATAAGGATAGGCAAAATCCTGATCGATAACGGGTCATCTGTTAACCTACTCAACGTGCGGGTGTTGAAGGAAATCTGCATGAGCGTCCAGCACCTTGCTCGGGACAAGATCACCATCTCCGGGTTCGACTCCCAATCGTCAAAGACTCTTGGATCTGTGATACTGACGCTACGCTTCGGGCTACTCGTCACGGACATTAAGTTCCACGTCATAGACGCCAAGACATGCTACAACGCTTTGCTCGGCCGACTATGGTTACACGAGTACAACATCATCCCTTCTACACAACATCAGTGTATGAAGTATTTTAAGGATGGTTTCGAGTATACCGTGACGGGAGAACTGAACCCGTTCTCTGTGAACGAGGTCCGCAAATACGAAGATGCCAAATACTTCTTGCCGGATTTCGAAGACATGGAGAAGTGTTACAAGCCGGAGAATAAAACTAACACCACCATCCCTGACTTCGGCAGTGATACCGAGGAGGAAGAGGAGATCGTTTATTCGGGTCCGCCCCAACATAACAATCCAGGACCGTCCACTCCTACATTGGTCTTTGGTAGCGATTCGGAAGATGAGGTCCATGTCGTATTCTCTGCTCGACCTTCAATACAAGCTTCCGCTGATGAAGAGCAAAGTCTGCAAGTCGCCATGGTGCCGCCTAAACATCATAAAGAACTGGACGCACTTAATATCTACAGTGTAGAAGAGCTGCGGACATTGTATATCCCTCCCAGGCGAGAAAACGAGAAAGCAATTCTGTTTTACCGCTCTGAAGAAACCAATGTGAAAAAAGAAATCTGGCATGGTGCAGATCCTGCGCCCGACAGGCTTCAGCCTATCCGTCTTCCCAGATATTATACAGAGGGTTTGAAGAAGCTGCTGAAACGCCAGGGGATATCCTTCAAACAGACCGTTAGAGAGGCCAAATTCTATGACAGGGTCTGGAACATTCCCGGGACCCAACGCAAACTGCCTAATGGGAGAATGGAAACAAGAGGGCTTGGATACATCCGGTCAAAGAAACGAGAGTTACTACCCGGCTGCTACGTCGTGTATGACCTTGATGAAGAAGCGGATGCTCAATGGGAGGACGCTAATCCTAAGCCAGTGAAAGTTCCAGATGCAAAAGAGCCCAGTCCGTCGTTCGAGGAACAAATGGACAGACTTATAAAGAAAGCTGGTCAAAAGGTCCGAGATGATCACAACCGTGAGACGGCCATCTACGAGAAAGCCAAGATGCAACGCCTTCTCCAACAGGCCGTAAAGGATGAAAATGCCGCTCCTTGTCAACCCGTTATAAAGAAGGCTCAGCTCAAAAGCAAAAATAAGTCGAAAGGCCAAAAAGGCGCTCAACAACAACAAAGCAGGGCTAAGAAGCCACGCAAACGGGAGTCGAGCGTTATTGATCTATCCCTTATGAAGAAAATGGGGCGAGCATACTCGTTTCCTCGGGACAAGACGAAGAAAATACTTGATCTCGCCCTGAAACATCAGATGCTTACATTGCCGGAGTCTAAACACCCTGAACAAGCAGGCGAAGCCTCACACCCGGACTATTGCTCTTACCATCGAGTAGTAGGTCATTCTCTTGAAGATTTCTTTACCTTCAAGAATTGGGTCGAAGATCAATATCAGCTTGGTAAATTCGCTCTGTCCAACAACTGGAGGGTAGCACCACCACAAAAGCACGAGCCTAAGGCCACGAAAGAAAAACCAGTTCCACATTGGGATTGGAAGCGAATTCGTACCTGTCACATGATAACAATACTACAAGAACAATCCGAGAACATGGACAGCCTTCCCTGGTGCCTCGAAAACAGCAATGATGAGGTGATCTCAGAATTTCCCCCAGCTCCGAAAGAACTGGAGGATGGAATACATACCACTGCAGATAACCTCAAGAAAATTGAGTTGGGGACGATAAACGATCCGCGACCGACATTCGTCAGCGAGCTGCTGTCTGAAGAGAGGGTGGCTGCGTTAAAAGACGTCCTTGTACAGCATAAAGATTGCTTCGCATGGAACTATTCCGAGATGCTGGGACTAGATCCAGAAGTTGCTGTACATAGACTGGCGATATCCCCGAGTGTCAAGCCAGTCAAACAAGCGCCGAGAAGAATGCGGCTTGAGCTCGAGATGAGCATCAACGCCGAAGTCAAAAAGCTGATAGACTCTGGCTTTATCCAGGAGGTTCAATACCCTGAATGGATTGCTAATATCGTCCCAGTGATGAAGAAGAATGGAACGGTGCGCATATGCGTGGACTTTCGGGATCTCAACAAAGCCTGCCCGAAGGATGATTTCCCAGTACCAGTCACCGAACTGATGATAGACAATACGTCCACGCATGAGATTTTCTCATTCATGGACGGCTCATCAGGATATAATCAAATAAAAATGCATCCTGAAGACCAGAAACATACGGCTTTCCGGACTCCTTTGGGAATATTCTGTTACAAGGTGATGCCCTTCGGTTTAAAGAACGCCGGTACAACCTACCAAAGGGCCATGATGAAGATTTTCGATGACCTTATACACGAAATCGTCGAATGCTATATCGACGACCTCGTTGTTAAAAGCAAATCATATGAGGAACATCTCGAGCATCTGAAGACCGTATTTCAACGTCTTCGACAATACAATTTGAAGATGAACCCTCTGAAGTGTGATTCGGGGTTTCCTCGGGCAAATTCCTGGGATTCATCGTTCGACACCGAGGTATCGAGATAGATCCGTCCAAGATCAAGGCAATCATGGAAATGCCTCCGTCGAGGACTCTCAAACAGTTGCGGTCTCTCCAAGGGAAGCTCGCATACATATGGCGATTTATAGCCAATCTTTCAGGCAAGTGCCGTCCCTATAGCCACCTGATGAAGAAGGGAACCCCATTCGTCTGGGACCAAAAATGCCAAAGCACGCTAGACGAGATCAAGCAATACCTGCAGAACCCGCCAGTGTTGGCTGCTCCGGTTAAGGGAAAGCCTCTCATTCTTTATACAACTGCTCTCGAAGGTTCTTTAGGCGCGTTATGGGCGCAGGAGAATGACCAGGGAAAAGAAAGAGCACTCTACTACTTAAGTCGAGTTCTGCTGGGGGAAGAAAGCAACTACTCCCCCATTGAAAAGCACTGCTTAGCGTTGATCTTCGCAATAACAAAGCTTAGACATTACGCATTAGCACATGAAGTCCATCTCATTTCAAAGGTGGACCCTCTCAAATACCTAATGTCAAAGGCCATATTGACTGGACGACTCGCTAAATGGGTCCTGCTCTTAATGGAGTTCTCGATAACGTACCGACCTCTCAAGGCAGTGAAAGGCCAGGCCATCGCCGACTTCCTTGCTGAGCACCCGATACCTGCCGATTCTCCCCTAAAGTGCGATTTGCCAGACAAACATGCGTTTGACGCAGTCGACAGTGGTGGTACCCGTTGGGAGCTTTATTTCGATAGAGCATCTTCCATGAAAAAGCACAAACAAAGTACGCCAATGATCAAATCGGGAGTAGGCCTTATCTTCGTGACCCCACAAGGAGGAATAATGCGCTTCGCTTTCTCCTTAACAGAACCGAGAACGAATAATGAAGCTGAATATGAAGCTTTGATAGCAGGTCTCGAGATCGCCATTGACATGGGAATTGAAAGCCTCCTCATATATGGGGACTCCCAGCTAGTCGTCAGTCAAGTGAACGGCGATTACCAAACATGCAAACCGGAATTGGTAAAATACGGGGAAAAGGTGCAACAACTGCTGACCCAAATTCCCTCCTATACTTTGGAAAGTATACCACGCACAGAAAATAGCAAAGCGGACGTGTTAGCTAAGCTCGCTAAAGAACTGACTGACGAGAACCTCGATGAGGTTAGAATCAAGGTACAAAGTCGTCGGGTGCTCGCCCCCGCAGAAATACCTCCGGGATCACCCGAAGAGAAGGGAGTGACTGAACAAGCGACCTTACAAATAAAAGACCGTGAGAAGGTTGAGGATTGGAGGGAGGTCTTTATAGACTACTTCAAATCCCACCAAATGCCCGAAGATGCGTCCGCACGACACCAGCTCATGAAACGAGCTCTGTCTTTCGCCTTCGTCAATGATACTCTATACAATAGGTCATTCGATTCTCTGTGGCTGAGGTGCTTAGGACCGGACGAAGCGGAAAGAGTCGTTCAAGAGGTTCATGACGAAATATGTGGTTCTCACCAAGCAGGCCCAAAGATGAAGTTAAAGATCAAACGGATAGGCTACTACTGGCCCACGATGATTCAGGACTGCCTCGAATATGCGAAGCAATGTCACTCATGCCAAATTCATGGGGACTTCATCCATCAGCATCCCAATCCACTACATCCAACAGTGGCTAGCTGGCCGTTCGAAATGTGGGGAACTGACATAGTCGGCCCCATCGAACCAGCATCGTCTAGGGGACATCGTTTCATCCTGGCGACGACTGACTACTTCTCCAAATGGGCAGAAGCAGTACCGTTGAGAGAAGTAAAGACGGAGAATATCCTCCATTTCTTCAAAACGCACGTCATATATCGGTTTGGAACTCCGAGGCGGATCATCTCCGATAACGGGCCAGCCTACCGAAGTTATAAAATCAGCCGCTTCGCACAGCAGCATAACATAGACTGGAGATATTCCTCAGTCTATAATCCACGAGCTAACGGTCTCGCCGAGGCCTTCAACAAGAGCTTGACGAAAATTATAAAGAAAACAGTGTCCCGAAATAAGAAAGACTGGCATGAGAGACTGCAAGAAGCTCTTTGGGCGTATCGAACCACATTCAAGACAGCCACAAACACAACGCCATACGCGTTGGTGTTCGGTACGGAAGCAGTACTCCCCCTCGAGATAGAATTACCCTCTCTGCGAGTGGCAGTTCACTACGAGCTAACGGATGAAGAAAATGCTCACCTTCGGCTTGAGGAGCTTGACGTCCTTGATGAAACCCGGCTTATAGCGCAACAAAATCTGGAAGCTTATAAAGCAAAGATGACGCGCTCATATGAAAGATTAACCCGACCGAGGACATTCCACCAAGGCGAACTCGTGCTAGTGGTCAAAAGGCCTATGATCCCCAATCGCGCCAAGCGGGAAAAATTCGAGCCAAACTATGAAGGCCCGTACATCGTAGATAAGGTCTACCAGGGTGGGGCCTATCTACTCATGGACATGCACGGTGAAAGGCCTTTCAGGCCGATAAACGGTCGCTTCCTGAAGAAATACTACGCTTAATGAGCCACAGCCTAGGTCAATGATAGATGACGACGACCATGTCCGCTCGCTATCTTCCTAAGCTCAAGTTTTATAAGCAGTAGCCAGCCTCTTAATAGTGGACCGAAATGTCCTTAAACTAATAGCGGACCGAAATTTCCTTAAACTAATAGCAGATCGAAACGTCTTTAAACTAATACCGCAGCATCCTTAGGCTGACGAGATGAATAAAAAAATATATTAAAAAAAAATAAAAAATAAAAAATATATATATAATAAATAAAAACGGTATGTCCATAAGCAAAAAGGGCACGGATGAAAACCCGAAAGGGCTCCGTGAGTAAAAACAGCAGGGCTACAGGCGAGTGTTCGTGAAAACCCGGAAGGGCGCGACCTCGTAAAAAAAAATATATATATAAAAATAAAAAAGAATAAAAAAGCGGTACGTCCATAAGCAAAAGGGGCACGGATGAAAACCCGAAAGGGCTCCGTGAGTAAAAACAGCAGGGCTGCCGGCGAGTGTTTGTGAAAACCCGAAAGGGCGCAACCTCGTTAAAAGACACTTATAGGGTCCTCTCGACCTTGTAAGAAGAAACCACCCGCGTGAGATCCTTACGACTCACAAGGGAGCAACACACTTAGGGATCCCCACGATCCCTAAGGAGAAAATACACTTGCGAGATCCTCACGACTCGTAAGGAGAACTCTCTTATAGGACCCTCATGGCTCATAAGATTTGAAAGTCTTAAGTTACAGAGACCTAAACCTGTGCTTAAGCAATCCCCACAAGTTCCGATATTGCCCTACAAGTGGTTCAATACTGACCCTTGTATACAATCCACGGGCGCAAATAAGCATTTCCCTAATCAAGTCTCATCCGAGACTGGGGATATGTTCGCATGATGAATAACCCTTGTAAATCCTCTCGATTTACAAAGAGAAAACCCTCCTGTAGGATCCTTACGACTTACAGAGGAACAAAACACTTAGGAACCCTCACGATTCCTAAGGAGAAAATACACCTATAAGATCCTCACGACTTGTAGGGAGAAATAGCTTTGTGAGACCCTTACGGCTCATAAAGTCAAAAGCCTTAGTCGACAGGACCCTAACCCTGGTCGCTAAGCCTCCTTTGTTCGACAATGACAGAGGCAAATGATGATTCGCTCCTGGCGATATCCCAGTTGTAGCGGTGCTGATGCCGAAATCGGTGTCCAATTTTAGGTTTACGGCAAAAAGCCGTTAGGCCGCACATGCATGCGAAATAGCCGAAATGATGGGGCAACTTGCAATAAAAAAAAAGCAGCAAGTAAAATGTATGCATGCGAAATAGCCGAAATGATGGAGCAACTCGCAATAAAAAGCAGCGAGTAAAGATAAAATAAATAGTCGAAATGATTGGGCACCGCGAAAAATAGCCGAAATGATTGGGCAATCGCGACCTTCGCGATATAAAAGCTAAAATGATAGAGCATCGTGGAAATAAAACAAAAAAAATGATGATAAAACTTTGGCCCTACAGTTAAGATCACATCGATCCCTGTATACAATCCAAGGGCGTAAACAAAGAGGGAACCATACTTTCCCGACAGACTCCGTCAGACGACGAAGCCAAACCTCGACGGTTCGTTTCAACCGAAGAAGCCAGTGTGTTCAACAAACTCCTCGACTCACGGATACAAACACTCCTTGACGAGAGCCTCCTGATCCGCGTCGACTCGCAGAGCCACCAGTGCCTCCGTGGGAATCCTCGACTCATTTCAAACCCCAAGGAAACAAATAATCCTTGTCGCTTGGGAAACAAATAATCCCTAGCAAACTCTTCGACTCACGGATACAAACACTCTTTGACGAGAGCCTCCTGATCCGCGTCGACTCGCAGAGCCACCAGTGCCTCCGTGGGAATCCTCGACTCGTTTCAAACCCCAAGGAAACAAATAATTCTTGGCGCTCCGGAAACAAATAATCCCTAGCAAACTCCTCGACTCACGGATACAAACACTCCTTGACGAGAGCCTCCTGATCCGCGTCGACTCACAGAGCCACCAGCGTCTCCGTGGGAATCCTCGACTCATTTCAAACCCCAAGGAAACAAATAATCCTTGGCGCTCGGGAAACAAATAATCCCTAGCAAACTCCTCGACTCACGGATACAAACACTCCTTGACGAGAGCCTCCTGATCCGCGTCGACTCACAGAGCCACCAGCGTTTCCGTGGGAATCCTCGACTCGTTTCAAACCCCAAGGAAACAAATAATCCTTGGCGCTTGGGAAACAAATAATCCCTAGCAAACTCCTCGACTCACGGATACAAACACTCCGTGACGAGAGCCTCTTGACCCACACAGAGCCACCACTGTCTTTGCGGAAGAATTCCCGGTTCGTCTCAACTTGCAAAATGAAGCCTCAGGCAGCATGGACTAAGAAAGCTTGCTCCCTGAACAATGGGGCCCTGCAAGTCAATCCAAAATGGTCTCTTGCATACTATTCACGGGTCTCACTCTCCGAAGTCGATTTTCCGACAAGGAGGGAAACAACCGCTTACGAATCCTCTCGACTCGTAAGAGGGAAAATTCTCTTATAGGATCCTTACGACTTATAAGAGAAAACCACACTTAGGAATCCCCATGATTCCTGGGGAGAAAACCCACCTACGAGATCCTCTCGATCCGTAGGGAGAAAAGTCTCTATGAGACCCTCACGGCTTATAGAGTTGAAAAGTCTTAGGCAGCAGATCTGAACCTGCGGCCTAAGCCATCACTATTTCCTAAGAGAGTCAGGATACTCGTTCTGATCATCCGTCAACCATGATTACTAAGGTAGCATGCTGATAATGAAAGAAAGAAAAGACGGAGAAAATGACACATTACAAAAAAAAGGGGTGTATCTTTTATTCATAAACTTGATTGGGTACAGGATATATTATGTCAAAGAATGAAAAAGTATATATATACATTCTTTTATCTACAATTACAAACGATACAAAGGGGGATAGCTACTGAGGAGGAAGTGTCTTTAGTAAATCCACAAGTTGCTCTCGCACTTCCTTCAGCGCCTCCTCCTGAGCGGCTGCCGCGGCCACCTCCGCTTCCACCCGGGCTCGCTGCTGCAAGAAAGATGAAAGTTGCTCCTCCGCCGCCTTCTGGGCTGCTTCCTGGCTGGGTGCAGCTCGCTCGACAACATCAAGGTGTTGCCTCAATGATAACCCTTCAGAAAGACATTGCAGAAGGCCCTCAAAGACAACCTTCAGCCGTGCGGCGTTGGCCTCCACCCGAGCATGCAGTTGGGCAGACTTGCTCGAAGTCTCACCTCGCTCCTTACGTCTTGAAATGACTTCTTGTTCGAGGTGATGGAAGTAAGGAGCACTCTGCTCAATCCACGTTGTTCTTTGATTACTGGCAGCCAAGGCCTCGGGAGCGGGACGCAGTGACTCCAACCGATGCAGGCGGGCCTCGATCTCCCTGCAATGGTTAACCCAAGATGCGACGATGCCCTCATCATGAAAGTTCACGAGTATTGCTAGTATCGGGTTAACCATCATAGCGAAGTCTGCGGCAGATGTAGGAGTTTCAACCTCGAGTTCCTCGACGTAGTCACTCAACATGCGCAGACTATTCGCGGCGCCTTTTGAAGACAGACTCCTCAGATAAGGACCCGCCGGCATTATGATGCGAGATTCGAAGGGCGCCGAGATCAGAACGACAGCTGAAAAGAAACAAGATGTGATCAGATAACAGTTCTGAAAATAAAGAAGGAAGACTTTATCAATGCGATAGTTCCTATACCAGTTGAGACAGGTGGCAAGGTCGGAAGGGCTGGTGGCGCAGCTGATCTCTTATCCCCTCCTTCAATCTGTAGCACTGCAGTTGAGATGAGAAAAAGAGGTTAGAGGTAATTCCATCAATAAAAAAAAAGAGGAAGGATGTCAACGGAAATCATACTCACCAACGCCACCAGAGGAAGAAGCAAGCTCGGATGGGAAAGAAAAGTGTGGGAGCAACATCTGATATATATGATCAAAAAGTACTCCTGAAAAGACACAATAGCACGACTTTAGTACATGCACTATACATCTGAAAGATAAGACTAATAAGTTGCAAACCTATACCTTCCAACATCTTAGACGGTATGAGAGAGGGTTGGGAGGTAACCACCGCCAAGGCAGTCGTTGAAGGCGCTCCTTCAAGCAGTGGGGTATCGGCGCTGGCTGCACTTACGTTACAAGAAAAGTGAACTTGTCAGAAAGGATTGTAAAATAAGAAAGACAGTAACCTAAGGTTTACCTGAGGAGCTCCCGGCCGAAACAGAAGCGACTCCCTCCTCTATCGACATAAGGCCACCGCCCGTAGCCTCATCACCCGACTCGATGGGGACCGTCGTCGTGCTAGCGCGACCAGGAGACGGCAGGAGTTCGTAAGCAGGGAGGGCAATGATTGGAGCATTACCGGATTCTTGGAAGGAAGCGGTTGACTCTTCCCCAAGAGTCGTACCCATCTCGCCCGCAACTTCTTAGAGCTCCGCCGTCTCCATCGGCTCATCTACTGTCACCACGAGGTCGCCGGCCTCAAGTGCCTCGTCCACCACCAGCCTCGGTTCAGTTATAATGATCATATCATCTGCCACCACTTCAGGTTCGGCATCAATGACCTTCTCGGCGGTAGGCCCCTCGACCTCCACTTCAGGCTCCAAAGCCACAGCGACATTGCCCACCGTCGGCTCGAGTTCGGCAGGTACCGCCTCCTCTGCTTCTTTGGGATCAACGGTTTCCGCCTCCCCCTCGATCGGACTCGGCCCTGCAAGATAAGGGATATAAGGACCAATGACATTAAAAACCCTTATAACAAAAACTCTGAGAGAAATATTACCTGAAGCGGATTTACCGTTTGCGCTCCGAACTGCGTGCGCCACCTCTCTACGGGCAGTGGATAAGGCAACAGGGGCCTCTTCAGATGGAGTATCAGCACGAGGGGTGGTGCTGGGGCCCGCTCCCGCAGCCAAGGCAGCCCGGCGCGCTTTCGCCTCACGCCTTTGCCGCTTCCTTTCCTCCCGGGCTGTCTCGATGGATCTTAGTGACGCCTCCTTCAAGGCATCGTCATCCTCGTTCAGGGATGCCTCCAGAGCCTTTAAGACATCCTTCATCGGCTCTTCAAGACGAACCTCCTGCGGTGGCCCAGAGGAAGCGGGAACATCGGCAGCTGGTAAAACATCTGCGTCGCTTGGTGGGAACGGCATTGAGGTTTCTGCAATAAAAAGAGAAAGGTTAGATCGACCATAACACGAGGGAGATGGAGACTTGATGGATTAAAACTTACTAAGGCCCATAGACGCTCTAAGACGTTCCTCCTCCTGGAAAGTCTTCAAAGAAGCGGCGATGGCTTCTTCATCAGTGATGCCTGTCGAAAGGAAAGAAAGAAAAGCGTTAGTCAAAGGCAATGAAGAAGATATGTTGCAATAAAGAAAAGGCGACTAATAGTTACCTGATTGCACAAGCTTGGCCAGCCACGCGTCACGCTTTGCCAACCACGCCGAAGTTTCAAGGGCGGCTTCCAAGTCTGTATCGTCCGGCGGCGGCATCACTAGTCCTTCGTTCGTCCCGTATTCGATCAGGCCCTCGGCATAAGGAGCATGGGGTTCCTGACCGAACAGGACGTCCGCAGCGAAGAGCGACTTCTTTTTCTTTTGCCCTCCGACCCTAGGCTCACGAGGGATCGACTTCCGTTTAGCAGCCACTTTGGGACGACAGGTCCCGATGTCCGCACCCACGCCAGACTCCGGCGAGGGTACAACCACTGTCCCCGCCAGAGCACGGGGCGCTGCAGGTGTATCTGCGACATCAGGGAGCGACGAGTCACGTGGAGGGCTTCGCGCACGCGAGGGTCCGGTTCTGACCTCTTTTAAAGGGGCAACTACTGGGGTCCTTGGGACCAAAGGAGCGTTGCGATCGGTACCTGGAGGCACACCCTTACGATCGACCAATAGTCGCTTTTCCTCCTTTATAACTGCTCCTGTTGCATGATTGTACCAGTCTTTGTACACATTGAGGAGTCTCGGAGCATAAGCCGGCGCATTGATAAAAAAATGAGAGCTCGTATTCAGGTGCATGAAATGGTGCAGTGCGTTCTCCATCCCTTCTTCAGTGGCAGTGGGTTCCAGCAAGAAGGCTTCCAAGGGGACCCCTTGATCGTAGCCCAGTTGTTAGGCAAAACGATGCGGGTTATACCGCATAAAAATTTCCAAACCATTCTGCCTAAAGACTAAGAAACCCGGTCTAATGGAATATAAGTGAAGGGTCTCCCGAGCCGTCAAAGCTGAGGCTCCATCTTTAAAGACATCTTGTAATGGCCGCGTCACAGTGGTAGACACCTTTCCAATGGTCAATACCTTATCGACAAAGGACATACCGGCTCCAACGGTGTGAGGGCGAAGGAGTAAGCCCCTGGCGTTCCGCGGTGATGGAGTTACAATTGATGCGCCGATCAGCTGTATAATGCGGGGAAAACCGCACTTGTCAAAGAACGAGGGCCTTTTATGCATGCCAAAGACACCCGCTGTGTGTAGCTCGAGCCACGATGCAAAGTAATGCATCGGGAAGACCATATGCAGTACCCCGGGCTCATTAGCATCCGCTGCTCGACTGAGGCCATGGTATAAGTGCGCCAAGCCAGCAATCCCAACAGCTACCTTTACCCCGACGACCATCCGGTGGGCTGGGTAAAAGACAGAGGGTCGCATCCGATGAGAGTGCATTGGGATTGCAAACCAGCTCAGCCACAATCCAAGAAATCCCAAGAAAAAGGCCTCCTCATCCATTCCAGGGGCCGCAATTTCTGCAAATGACATAGTAGGGAAGTCCGGAAGAAAAAAACCCTTTTGATCTATATCCTTCTCCGGTAGGTTGTCCACACCTAGACCGAAGGGGTCATCCAAGGTGGTGAACTTGGCAGCTTCCGATGAAATGACGCTTGGACGAAGAAAACGAGCAATGAAGTCCCCAAAGTTAACTCCCCGACCCCCATGTTCGACGAAGAGGGACTCATTTATGTTCAACACTTTAATCAAGCTTGGGAATTGATGTTGAACGGCATTCTCTGGTGTGACCCCCCTTACCATCGGCCTAGCACCAAAGACGTACACATCTGTCGGGAGCAGCTCCTCATAATGTTCCCCCATCACTGGTAAGCCAGATACCTCCGCAAACTCCTCCAAGGAGATTGACACTTCCCGATCCATGGCAAGGAAAGTGTGGGTAGGAATATTCCATTGCTCCAAGAAAACTTTGAACCACCAGGTGAGGAGCGTGGGATACTGGAAAAGAGAGACGTAGACCGCGGTGTACAGTCCTAATCTTATCAACTGCGACTTCTTCGTCGACAGGATGTACCGGGCCCACGGCAGATAGCCAATCGGGTGGCGGGGGATCAGACCAAGGTTATAAGATTGCCCCCAAGGTCGTGCTTCACCCTGACAGATACGGCGCCCTAGGATGTCCAAAACCATAGGACGCTGAACCGGTATCGTATCTATAGCGGGATGTAGAAAACCCTTCGATGTCCAATCCACCAACTCCATGGCATACTGCACCGAGGGTGGGGTAGCATAGTGAATCGCCGTGATGGGCTCAGACGGCACTGCGCATGTGAAGCTGCGTCGACCCATAATAATCTGGTTATACCAAGACCCCCAAAGGTGGAGTTTCTTGTACTCCGGGTCATATTCTCTAATCATGGTCAGGACTTCACGGTCAGAGGGTGCCTCAGGAAATCCCCCCTCCGAGCGGACGAACGGGAATGAATTGTCTAGAGACATGATCGCTGCAAAAAGAACAGTTTAGCCATTAGAATTGTAATTCCAACGTTTGGCGTCTAAAAAAAAAAGAGAAAATGCATTAATTAAATTAAAATTAATTAATTACACCGCACCACAGTGCAGTGAGTAGGAGACCAAAGAGGGACCCACAAAATCTAAATGACAATACGTCAGTTAATAAGACAATCTCATCATTGGGTGAGATTGTCAGCTGGCCCCAGGAAAACATTCCCATTTAAAAAAAACGGGGGGGGGGGGGGAAGAATCCCTAGAGACAAGGAGAAAATCTTCTCTTTCAGAGCAAAACTCTGTCACAGAATGACACTTGTCAAATTCTGGTCTCAAAGGAATAAAATTCCTTAAAAAGAGCATAGCTCTGTGATAATAATGGAAAAGATCCATCAGAAAATCTTAATACTTAAAAAAAAAAAATTTTAAAAATAAAAATAAAAATTTTGGGACCTTGAAAAACCCATGAAAACTTATGATAAGTTCTTCACTTTGCAGATCTAAAAGATCCACACTTGATCTATGAGCAAAGCTCTGTTCATGGGTTAAAACCCATGAATAAGATCCCTGTAGATCTATAAGTTTTGAGAGCAAAGCTCTGTTTATGAAACCCCAATGGGGATCCCTTTGGATCGAAAGATCTGTGAGAGCAAAACTCTTTGGTTAAGATTAAGTTAAATTAATTTGATTTAAATTAATTTTTACCTAAAGTTTCTGACTTTAGAAATGAGCAAAGCTCTGAAGTTCTTGAGTGAGAGCAAAGCTCTGGAAAATAAAAATCTTAAAACGGTAAGATTTTTCTAAGGGCCAGAGGTCCTATTTATAAGGCGCTTGCGCCCCTTGAACTCACCCCTTGATCCAACGATCAGGAGTTTGCCACCGCTGCACTCACGTGTGCGCCACGTGAGCGCAACGGTGGGGGGGCATTTGTTTCGCCCAATCAGAGCAAAGCTCTGTTGAAATTCAAAATTCAAAATTTTGAAGCAACGCTTCGAATCTCGGGCGCAACGCGCCACATGTCAGGCGCTGATACGTCAGCGCAGCGTCCAAGAAGGCGCGCCCAATCAGAGCAAAGCTCCATTTTTATGAAGCAACGCTTCAGCTGCGCAAGCACTGCGCTGCGCGACACGTGTCAGCGCAGTTGCGCTGCGCTTCGCGCTGCGCGACACGTGTCAGCGCAGATGCGCTGGGGCATCTGCGCCAAACAGAATTAAATTTCCAAGAAATCTTTTCTGTTCTTGTTAAAACAAGAAGATTTTCTTCTGGAAAGCAGAAGCCCTTGGATCAAAGATCCAACGGTGGGGAAAATTCCCCAAATCACTCAAAGAAAGATCTCTTTAATAAATTTAACTAATTTATGGGCACTATAAAAAGGACCCTAGGCCTCAATTAAAAAGCATCAACATCTTTCTCAAAAAAAAAGAGAAGAGAACTCTTGAGAATTTCTCAAGAACAACAAAAGGTAAAAAAAAACCTTCAGGAAAAAGAGAAAATTCTCTTATGGACAGATTATGGATCTAAGAACAAGATCAATAATTTTTAAATAAAAAGAAAAATAAGTAATAATAGTGTTTTGCACTTTTTTATGAACCTCTGGTTCTTGAAACAAAAAAGAAAAATTTATTTTCTTTGATCTAAATTATATCAAGAAATCAAATAGTGCTCTGCACTCCTGTTCTTGAATCTAAAAGATTCTTAGTGCTTTGCACTTCCAAACTGCGATGTTGCGCTCTTGAGAGAGCGCCATGTGTCAGCTATAAAACAACTTGCGCTCTTGAAATAGAGCTTTGCTCTCTGAAATTGGCGCAACTCACCAGAGCGTGCCACGTGTCAGCAGCGCAACAGCGCAGCGCATTAGCGCAGCGCACTGCGCTATTGCGCTTGTGCTCACCAGAGCGTGACACGTGTCACCACCATATGAGTTTGCGCTCATTACTTAGCGCAAAGCACCTGACAAGCCACGTGGGGCACTGTCAGAGTATTTAATGCTCTGCATTATTAAAGAAAAGGGACGGAGCCCAATTAAAAGGCCTAACATGCCTAATAAAAAAAATGCTATGCATTTTAAAAGGGGGGCAAAGCCCAAACAAAAAAATAAATGCTCTGCATCATTTAGAAAAGGGCAAAGCCCGGCCAAAACAAGAATAATGCAGTGCATTACTAAAAAGGGATAAAGCCAGCACAGGCCAAAAACACAAACTGGACTTAGCCCAATTTTGGCCATAAGTCCTTAAATTAAATTGACTGAGCAAAATTGCTCTCTTAAATCAATTTACTACCGGTTCAAGGGTACATCTCCGAACTCCTCTAACACCTGTCGTTGTAATCCTTCAACGACGTCAGAGAGGCGACGAGTCCCGACGACCACGTATGAATATGGACTGCGGGGTCCTTAAACTCGTGGACCGAAACGTCCCTAAACTAATATCGGACCGAAACGTCCCTAAACTAACGGTGGACCACCACGTCCCTAAACTGGAATATGGACCGAAACGTCCCTAAACTAATATCGGACCGAAACTTCCCTAAACTAATATTGGACCGAAACGTTCCTAAACTAACGGTGGACCACCACGTTCCTAAACGGGAATATGGACCACCACGTCCCTAAAACTGGAATATGGACCACCACGTCCCTAAAACTGGAACAATAGAGCCTCCTAATGCTCTTTTGCCGGATCTAAACGGTCCCGTTTAAGTTGATCTTAGCCCCAAATACGGCTAACGTATCCTTAAACACTCAAATGAACGATAAAATTCCAAATCGACCTTGGTTCAAGGGTACATCTCCGAACTCCTCTGACATCTATCGTTGTAATCCTTCAACGACGTCAGAGAGGCGACGAGTCCCGACGGCCATATATTAAATGGATCACCCCGTTAAGTTGATCTTCGTCTCAAACAGGACTAACGTATCCTTGACAAACATTTAAGTTGATCTTAGCCGCAACGCGACTAATGCATCCTTAAACTAAAAACACCAAACCCAAATCTAAGTAAATACGGATTTGGACTAGTCCACGTCCTACGGGCGACGGTATTACTCAGTCTTCGTATACAATCCACGGGCAACCACAAACAAAATAAACACCCACGACACGAAGTGAAATTCTGGAGAAGAAGAAAGTTGTTACCGCGAAGCGGTAGCGTAATTAATTGTAGGGGCTTGCGCCTGCAGGGAAGAGCGTCCCCACGTTCAAAAACCCTTCTAGCGAGGGGGAATCTGACGAAGTCTGCTACACCGGCCGCATCCGTCTAAACCTCCGATACACGGTGCCATAAATCAACTTGGCATCTTCGGAGAGGTGGACGGATAAAACCAAATAGCATCTGCCCCGAATCTCAGTGCCAGGACTTCGCGGTCCTGTGCGCCGTCTTTCGGAGGGGAACAATCACATCCAAGATCTTAGGACCGTTCTCACCAGACTGAGGGAATATGATCTGAAGATGAATCCTTTAAAGTGCACTTTTGGCGTGTCATCGGGAAAATTCCTGGGCTTCATAGTCCGACATCGAGGGATTGAAGTTGACCCGTCCAAGATAAAAGCCATCATGGAGATGCCCCCTCCGAAGAGTCTGACGCAGCTAAGATCTTTTCAAGGCAAGCTTGCTTATATACAGAGGTTTATCTCAAATTTATCGGGGAGATGTAGGCCGTTCTTAAAGCTCATGAAGAAAGGAGCTCATTTTGTCTGGGATGACGAATGTCAAGAAGCGTTCGAAAGGATCAAACAGTATTTGTTGCACCCTCCAGTGCTGGCCGCTCCCATTCCAAATAAACCACTGATTCTCTACACTGCCGCGCTGGATGAGTCACTCGGTGCGCTCCTTGCTCAGAACAACAAGGAGGGAAAAGAGAACGCCCTCTACTACCTCATTCGAACTTTAGTCGGGGCGGAACACAACTATTCTCCGATCGAAAAGCAATGCTTGGCTCTAATATTTGCTGTGAAGAAGCTGAGGCACTATCTGCTCGCTCATCGGGTTATGCTGATCTCCAAGGTCGATCCGCTCAAACACTTGATGACCAAAGCAAGCCTAGCCGGCAGAATAGCAAGATGGGCTGTCATACTACTTGAGTTTGATACAGTTTATACTCCTCAGAAAGCAGTAAAAGGGCAAGCTCTTGCAGACTTTCTCGCTGCTCATCCCATACCAGAAGGGTCACCTACCCGACGAACAAGTGCTGCACCTTGAGAATGACGATCTATGTTGGGAGCTCTACTTCGATGGGGCCTCATCGATAAGGACCTCCAGTAAATCAAGCGTCCCGGAGATAAAAGCAGGGATAGGATTGGTGTTCATCACGCCATCAATGGGAACCCTACGGCGTTCTTTTGCTCTCACCGAGCCTCGCACAAACAATGAGGCCGAGTATGAAGCTCTGATAGCTGGTTTGGAGCTCGCCATAGAAATGGAAATCCTTCGGCTACGGGTTTACGGTGACTCCCAGCTTGTCATCAACCAAGTAAGCGGCGACTATAAGATATACAAACCTGAGTTAGCTCGATATAGAAGCCGAGTGGTGGAACTCATGAAACAGTTCACTCACATTGAACTAATGAGAGTCCCTAGAGCGTTGAATGGAAAGGCTGACGTACTCGCTCGCTTAGTCAAGGAGCTGGCTAATCCTAACATGAACGAAATTCTGATCACAGTCAGGAGCCGGCAAATTCTACCCCCAGTCTCTCTACAAGAAGAGGAAAGCGCGGAACAGAAGAACAGTCCTACCGAAGAAGCTTCGATCATCCAAGACAAGCCCGATTGAAGAGAACCCTTCATAGAGTACCTCCGATACGACAAGCTGCCCGAAGGAAAATCTGCAAGGATTCAGCTGAAGAAGAGAGCTCTCCGATACGTGTTTGTGAATGACACGCTATACCGCAGGTCATATGACTAACTCTGGCTTAGGTGCATGTCATTGGCCGAAGCCTAAAAGGTTATGAAAGAAGTTCACTCAGACGTCTGCGGGGCTCACCAGTCCGGCCCCAAAAAGCGGCTTCAGATCAAACGGCTTGGGTATTACTGGCCCACCATGATACGGGATTGCGAAGAGCATGCAAAGAAATGTTATATCTGCCAAATTCACTGTGATTTCATTCACAGGCACCCCAATCCGTTGCATCCTATGGTGGCGTCGTGGCCCTTCGAAGTCTGTGGAACCGACATAGTTGGTCCAATTGATCCTCCGTCATCCAAAGGCCACCGGTTCATACTGGCTGCAACAGATTACTTCTCCAGATGGGCTGAAGCTGTCCCGCTAAAAGAAGTCAAGACAGAAAATATTCTGACATTCTTCCAGCATAATATTCTATACCGCTTCGGTACACCAAGAAGAATCATTTCTGACAATGGGCCTTCTTTCAAGAGCTTCAAAGTCTCAAGGTTCGCTACTCAGCACAAGATAGACTGGAGATATTCCTCCATCTATAATCCAAGAGCCAATGGACTAGCCGAAGCCTTTAATAAGACTCTATGCAAGCTCCTGAGGAAAAATGCTTCAGCCAACAAGAGAGACTGGAATCTCAAACTTCATGAGGCGTTGTGGGCATATCGTACCACGTACCGTACTCCAACTCAGTCCACTCCATACTCATTGCTCTTCGGAGTGGAGGCGGTCCTCCCCCTCGAAGTCGTTCCAAGCTTAAGAATGGCCGTTCAGCATGAGTTGACGGAGGAGGAAAACGTCCTCCTTCGGCTGGAAGAGCTCGACGCCCTTGAAGAAAAGAGGCTCGCTGTGCAGCAAAATCTGGAGCTATATCGATCCCAAATGTCACGGGCCTATGACAAGATAACTCGTCTCCGCGCTTTCAAGAAAGGTGAATTGGTTTTGGTCCTCAAAAGATCGATCATCCCCAATCGACATGCCAAGGGAAAATTCGAGCCAAACTGGGAAAGACCATACGTCATCGAGAAAGTGTTCGACGGAGGATCCTACCAACTAATAAGTGCCGAGGGAGAAAGGCCCATGCCACCCATCAATGGCCGATATCTCAAGAAGTACTACGCGTGAATGCTCCAAGTTGCAGGCGAATTGAGCACACCAGCCCTACGGTCCGGATCATACATCCTGCAAAACCGTATACAATCCACGGGTGTAAACAACCCATATCTCTCCCAAGTCCCGCCGGTGAGACTACTTTTAAAGTCCCACCAGCGACCACAAAAAAAATATATAAAAAAATAAAATAAATAAAAAATAATAATAATAAATACGGTATGTCCACAAGCAAAACGGGCACGGATAAAAACCCGAAAGGGCTCCGTGAGTAAAAACAACAGGACTGCCGGCGAGTTTGTGAAAATCCGAAAGGGCGCAAACTTGTGAAAAAGAAAGGATAAAACACATCCGCAAAGTCCTCTCGACCTTGTGAGGAGAAAATACCTGCGTGAGATCCTTACGACTCACAAAAGAGCAACACACTGAGAAATCCTCACGATTCCTAAGGAGAACATACACCTGCGAGATCCTCTCGACTCGTAGGGAGAAAATGCTTTTATGAGACCCTTACGGCTCATAAAATTGAAAAGTCTTAGGTGACAGGGACCTAAACCTGTCTCCTAAGCCATCGCTTCCCAACGGGAAATGGCAAATGATAAGTCGCTCCTGGCGTTACGCTTCAGTGTTAGCGGTGCTGATGCCGACCCAAAAACCAAATCCCAAGTCCTCCCGGGGCAAATGATGAGTTGCTCCTGGCATTATTCCAGTGCAGCAATACTAATGCCAAACAAGATCCAAATTCCAAGTCCCCAAACGGCGAATGATGAGTCACTCCTGGTATCATATGCCAGTGCAGCGATGCAGACGCCAACCAAAACCCAATTTCTCAAAATTTTCCCGGCCCTACGGTTAGTCCCCAGATCGACTACCGTATACAATCCACGGGCTCAAATAATTCTCATCATACCCATACCCCACCTCAATCACCAGTCCACCGGCCGGTCTTTGCCCTTGAACTTATGCTCCATTTTGGAAGACCCACTCATGTGTCCTCACGATACATGAGGAGAACAAATCTTTGTGGGATCCTTACGACTCACAAAGGAAAAACACACTTGGGGGTCCTCACGACTCCTAAGGAGAAAATGCACCTACGGGATTCTTACGACTCGTAGGGAGAAAATACTTTTATGGGACCCTTACGGCCCATAAAATTGAAAAGCCTTACGTGATAGAGATCTAAACCTGTCTCCTAATCCATCGCTCCCTAATCCCCAAGTGGTGAATGATGAGTCGTTTCTGGTACCATATTCCAGTGCAGCAATGCAGACGCCAACCAAATTCCAAACTCAAATCCCAAACGGCGAATGATGAGTCGCTCCTGGTACCATATTCCAATGTAGCGATACTGATGCCAAACCAAAACCAAAATCCCAAAATCCTATCATGACAGATGATGATTCGCTCCTGGTACCATATTCCAGTGTAGCAATGCTGATGTCAACCCGATTCACATCAAATCAGCAAGACAAGCATCGACCGTCCAAGTCGCAAAAAGGGCAGCACCGACCGTCCAAGTTGCTAAAAGGGCAGTATCGACCGTCCAAGTCGCAAAAAGGGCAGAACCAACCGTCCAAGTCACTAAAAGGGCAGTATCGACCGTCCAAGTCGCAAAAAGGGCAGCACCGACCGTCCAAGTCGCAAAAAGGGAAGCACCAACCGTCCAAGTAGCTAAAAGGGCAGTATCGACCGTCCAAGTCGCAAAAAGGGCAGCACTGACCGTCCAAGTCGCAAAAAGGGCAGAACCGACCTTCCAAGTCGCAAAAATGGCAAAACCGACCGTCCAAGTCGCAAAAAGGGCAGTATCGACCGTCCAAGTCGCAAAAAGGAGTATCGACCTTCCAAGTCGCAAAAAGGGCAGCTTCGACTAAAAGGGCAAAACCGACCGTCCAAGTCGCTAAAAGGGCAGCATCAACTGTCCAAGTCGCTATAAGGGCAGCATCGACCGTCCACGTCGCAAAAAGGGCAGTATCGACCGTCCAAGTCGCAAAAAGGGCAGAACCGACCGTCCAAGTCGGTAAAAAGGCAGCATCGACCGTCCAAGTCGCTAAAAAGGCAGCATCGACCGTCCAAGTCGCAAAAAGGGCAGAACCGACCGTCCAAGTCGCAAAAAGGGCAGCACCGACCGTCCAAGTCATAAAAAGGGCAGAACCGACCGTCCAAGTCGCAAAAAGGGCAGAACCGACCGTTCAAGTCGCAAAAAGGGCAGAACCGACCGTCCACGTCGCTAAAAGGGCAGCAACGACCTCCTCGTCGGAATTATGCTCCGCCTCGGAATCAAGTCAACTAGACACTCCATCTCGGAGACACGTCAAGCATCGACCGTCCATGTCGTAAAAAGGGCAGTGCCAGCTTCCCAAAAGGTGGGAGCCAAATCAAGTCGCCTCCACGTGAAAGAAGATCCATCAATTTCATGCACACGACCCACATATGCTGTGTGCATTTATTGATGGGGGGTAATTTGTTGGGGTAAAAATTTACACCCCGGTTGACTAAGTCAAAATCAAAGTCAACCCCAAGCCAGGTGGGCCCAAGCCCAGGTTAAGTGGGCCAATGCCCGGAGCTAGCCCGAACATGAAGCGGCCGGCCTCCCCCCATGCCAAAATTTTGTTGTATTTATTTTATTTTATTTTTTGAATAAATGTAAGAAAAACGGGCATAAAGCCGAATTTTTGTAAAGCCCATGGCTTATGTGCAAAAAGAAATGGCACATGAGCCATGGGATAGACAAAATTCCACTTTGTGAAGCCCAAGGGGTTATGTGTATAGCCTATAAAGGCAAGGATAATGAAAATATCCCAACAACTTTTTTCTCTCTCCAAAAAAGACTCCAGATATGAGATCTTTCTCCTTCCTCAAGGTTCTAAAACCTTCTTCTTTCTTTTGAATTAAATCAAGAGTTTAACTCTCCCTTTCTCAAAAAATAAATAGTTCTTCACCACAAAACCTACGAAGAGAAGCTCTGATCTCCAATCAGATCTCGAAAAGGGGGGACTTTTAAGTCTTACCCCCCTTTTCTCCAAGATCCTGCCGATCAAGAGGAGGAAGAAAGAGACTCATCCCTAAAATCTAACTTTGGATTGACCCCAGGCTCAAAAGAAGAGCCAAAGATTCCTAGGAGTTTAACTCCTTTCTAGATTTGTGGGAGTTTAACTCCATAAATTAATTTCTTGTTAGGAGTTCAACTCCTAAAATCGCCTTGGGAGTTCAACTCCACAGCCTAGGGGCTAAGCCCCTTTCCTCGGGTGTTTTCCTATGGTCACGTATGCGCACGTGACCCCGGGGCGCCAAGGCACCCATCGGTCACGTGCGCCCACGTGACCCCGGGATGCTAGGCGCCCATCGGTCACGTGCGCCCACGTGACCCCGGGGCGTCGAGACGCCCATCGGTCACGTGCGCCCACGTGACCCCCGGGGCGCCCAGGCGCCCATCGGTCACGTATGCCCACGTGATCCCGGGTTTTAAGGCGCCCATGTGCGCCCACATGCCACGCGCGCGGCCCTTGAACGCCATTTCCCCCCTTTTTATTATTATTAGTATTATTATTATTTTATTTTATTTTATTTATATATACACACACATACTCCACACTAAATATACCTTCCCCGTTAGACAAAAAATTCTAACGGGACGCTGCCCCGCATCCCGCAAGGGGGCTGCTAGCCCCCTTGACCCCCACCCTGCTATCCGGGTAGCGGGACCCCCGTAAAAACTCTGCAGGCCCCCCGATATTCCCAAAACCCCTTATAAATACAACACTGCACGTTGAGTTCGCATGACCAGTTTAACCCGTTAATCGGAGGTTCTCTCGCTCCAAAGGCGAGGGATAATTAACGGCAGCTTAGCCCGCGGCTGCTGGAGATTCGGATTCCCACAATCAATAAATCCCAGCCTACCCTAGGCAGGAGGAATCTGTAATGCGCCCGACAAGCGCGCGCATATTCCCATCTCAATGGGATGACAAAAAAACACCCTACAACTAGCTGAGATAAGATTTTTCTTCAACTTTGGAATATATCGTGTCTCACGCAACACTAAACAAGCATCGCCATTAGTTTTCACCTTCACAACTCCTTTTCCTACTACTGGACATTGCTCACCATTACCCACGGTCACATGACCAAAATCACACTCTCGTACTCAAGGAATTTACATCGTCTAGATGTGCAATGAAAAGAAGCACCAAAATCCAAGAACTGGTTCATAGTTTCCATGGCCTCGCAAACAGACAAGCACAAATTGTTGAACTGCTCGTTGCTTACAACATATGCATCATCATAATTGTCACCTTGTTTCTTCTTCTCATTCTTGTATTGTTCACAATCCTCTCTTCTATGACCCGGTTTGTGACAGTACCAACATTCATTGTTTCTGCCATCCCTATTCTTATCCCTTGATTTTGATCTCCCATGCCATCTCCCTCTACTTTTACTCCTATCTTTGCCTCCACGGCTAGAGCAGTAGTGAATGAAGAACTTAAAGAGTTTTCTCCTGAAACCTTTTTCCTCATCTCCTCATCCATGATGCAACTCACAACATTATCCAAAGTGTGATTCTTTCATGGTATCCGAGATAGTTTGTACAACGGTATTATAAGAATCTGATAATGAACATAGGAATAAAAGAGCTTGTAATTTTACTTCCAATTTCATCCCTGCGCTTTCCAATTGATTTACAACTTGTGTGAAATTATTCATGTTATCAACAACGGTACCCTTATCAGATAACTTCATGTTCACCAACTTCCGCAACAAGAAGATTTGAATGGACGTCGACGGCTTCTCATATATATTTGAAAGTAACTCCATGGGTTCTTTTGCAGTTGTAGCTTTTGCAATGTGGAATCTGGTCGTCTTCGTCAATCCGAGACGAATAGCACCAAGGGCTTTTCTATCCAAAAGATCGTACTTGGCATTTACGGCCGCATCAACCTCTTTACCTTCTTCGGCAACTGGCATCAAATCCAACATTGGTTCGTGAAGATCTTTTTGATATAGATAATCTTCCATTTGAAGTTTCCGCCATGCAAAATCATGACCAACAAATTTCTCAATTTTAATTTTATCCTCCGACATTCTCGTCTGCCGCCGCAACAAATTTAACCTTCTCCCTTAGATCTTTGAAGCAATACCTTCGAAATTACAATCCAAGAAAATGGGGAGCGAACACAAGCGTCGTCACCCACCGTAAACTTAGACCGTAGAATCGAAAACTTTTTGGTTCCTAACACTCAGATACCACTTGTTAGGATTTTAGTCCTTACACAAGTGAGAAATAAATACAATACGGAGCGATAAAATTAAATAACCGGTACAACAAATCAAGACACGGAAAATTTGTTATTGCAGTTCACCCAAAACTGGCTACTCTGTGTCGTAGAGGCTCTCTACGATATCCACTTATCTCTTGCACGATTACAAAATTACTCTCAACAAGAAATCTTACGATCTCACTATAATCTCACGATTATAATATTTTGTGGATGCTCTCTGTATATAAATCACTCACTGATTTATATCACACTACTCTCTTTGTTTGTGTGTGTGTATTATTGCATGTCCGAGACAAGAAGAGGGAGAAGAATTTATAGGAGAGAGAGGAGAAGAAATAATCATCCAGGTGAATCATGAATGCAAGTGGGCCTTCTTTGCCATTTCTCAAAGAAGAAATCAACAGCGGCTCCATGTGTCTTAAATTAAAATAGCATTCAACAGCCACATGCAAAAGCATGCGTGTGGACTTTAAGAAGTCTTATGGTCCTTAGACATTAATTAATGATATTTCCCTAAAATAATTGTCTCCACATGTAACCGTCCTCATGAGCAGCTACCCATATGTATTCCTCCACGTGCTAACGTCCTCATGGACGGCTATCCATCACTTTCATAATGAATAATTTTCAGCTATCTCCTTTAGACTTTTCTTTAGCATAGGCTCCACAATCAACAATCTCCCACTTAAAGACAATGCTCAAGTTCTTCACCAATTTTTCATTTTTTCATTTTACCGAGTAACTTAGTGGATAGGCATTATCACGTGCACGAGCCTCTACGAACCTCACATTGTTCATCTTGAACCAAGGCCGATAAAACTTGAGCAAAATACAAGTTTTGACGTATCTACCACCTTCGTCAACATATCCGTGGGGTTTTTGACTCCATCAATCTTTTTCAGTTATAGTTGTTTCTTCTCCAATAATCTCTGCACAAAGTGATACTTCTTGTTGATATGCCGAGTGAAACGCGGTATTCTTGGCTAACTGTATCGCACTCTGACTGTCGCTCTGAAGTATCCCTAACTCTTACTTCTCACAAAATTCTACCATGAGATCTTGCAACCACAACACTTTCTTGGACGCTTCCGTTATTGCTACATACTCTAATTTTTTAGTAGATAATGCAACAATTGATTGGAGTTTTGATAACCAACTTACCGGTGCTCCTCCAACAGTGAATATATATCCGGTTGTACTTCTACATGTGTCTCGATCTTCCGCTAGATTAGCATCCACATAACCATTCATCTCAAGTGAATCTCTTCCATAAGATAAGAAATAATTAGAAGTACAAACTAAACATCGAAAGATCCATTTTACTGCTTACCAGCTACCTTGCCTCAGTCCTGATATCTAAACAAAATTAACAAAAGGAAGCAGCAAACAAAGAGTGGTGATTCTAAACCTGGCTGCAGCCGCGTACTCATTAATGTTAATGTGAAAGGAAGGTCAGGGCCTACCAGATTGCCAGTGAACAAGGAGAAACCAGTTGATGCTGTTATTCGCAGCGTGCTTAAAGTCTATGCTCTAGGGCACCGATCCCCCAACCTTGGTCAAGAATCTGGTGAATTCTATCTTCATCCTGCTAAGATTGGTGGAGTTCTGCAATCTGCAGAAGCCATTGGATCTATTGGTAGTAGACACTTTTTGATGTCCCAGAAACAACCTGCGGATGGCTTGGTAGATGGCACAATACAAAGGAAAAGGAGTTGGAGATATGAATTAACAAGTCTCAAACCTTCGCCGTCTTTTCTCATTGATTTACCAAACAGGGTTATAGAATCAGAAACTCCTAGAGATGTTCTGGCTTTCCATGTCATAAACATTGCTTTAATTTCATTTATACCTTTCTTTTAGTGCTGTATTCCGAAACTTTTGCTAATTGACTATTTAAATGATTATAAGTATCATGTACTTCCAGTCTTCCACTTTTGCAGACAATGGATTACAATGCATAAAGGCATCTTGGATGTCAGAAAAGAGATGGAAGATTTAATTATGTTTTCTAACGTTTACATTCTGTAAAAGTCCAAGAAAAATACTGGAATAGCACAAGGCATGAACTAGAATTATACCATACAAAAAAGAGAAACCCAAAGAAGAATCTTAGACCACCCTATGCCAAAGCAAGGATATTTCGATGGAGATGTTGTTAGAAATTAAACTTGTTTTAGGTTACAAAAAATTGAAGAGACATCGGTTATAAAAGGAAGGGATACCAATTCATGAATAGGTTTAATGAAAGGTTATGTAACGGTTATTGTAATCAATTGGTATTATGAAGAGTCATAATGAAGGGCCATGTAAACTCCTATATAAGGAAATGTTTTGTAAAGTTTTTAAAGAGTAAGGAAAATATAAGAATAGTTTATTGATACTTTCTCCATTCTCTATCCATTCTCTCCTCCAAACACATTCGGCTACATCGTAGACCGAACATAAAGTTGTGAAGATCCTAACAAAGTGGTATCAGAGCAAGGTTCGAAGAAAATGTCGAAGACAACACTCTCGTACAACGCCCCACGCCTCACCAAAGATAACTATGAAAATTGGAGCATCAAAATGAAGACTGTTTTGGGAGCAGTAGACGCTTGGGATGTGGTGGTCCGAGGCTATGATCGGCCTCAAGATGAAGCTGCACTGACGGCAGCTCAGAGAACGACCCACGAAAAATTATTCGAGAAAGATTGTACCGCAAGATACTTTATCGAGCAAGGTGTCGATGATTCGACTTTCGAGAAGATTTCGGCTGCCACTAATGCAAAGCAACAGTGGGAGATACTTGAGAAAACCTTCCAAGGAGTCGAGAAGGTTAAAAAGGTACGCTTACAATCACTAAGGAGGGAGTTTGAATTGTTAAAAATGGAGGAGAATGAATCGGTGACTGACTATAATGCCCGAATGCTTACGGTGGTCAACCAAATGAAGAGGAACGGAGAAAAAATGGAGGATGTAAGGGTGATAGAGAAAATTCTTCGGTCACTACCACCGAAGTTTGACTTCATTATGTGTTCAATTGAAGAGTCAAAGAATCTTGAAGAAATGACGATAGATGAGTTGATGGGTTCACTAAAAGCCCACGAAGAACGGTTCGTGAAAAAGCAAGAACCGATTGAAAAATTACTACAAACACAAGTTAATTTGAAAGGTGATTCGGTTGAAAATGGTCAAAATGACCGAAATCGAGGAAATGCACGCGGCCGAGGAAGAGGCCGTGGCCGAGGTCAATTCGGTCGAGGACAAGGTGGTCGAGGAGGTCAAAACAATGACGATAGAAGCCAAAGCCAAAATTTCGGCCGAGGTCGAGGCCGAGGTCGATCGACTGGTGGAAGAGGGAGACCGAATGTTCAATGCTATAATTGCAAGAAATTCGGTCACTACGCAGCAGACTGTTGGGGAAAAACAGTCGAGGAAAAATCAAATTTTGTGGAGAAAGAAGATTACAATGACGATGTACTTCTGCTGGCTTTTAAAGGTGACGAAGAAAGTGCCGACACTTGGTATCTCGATACTGATGCAAGTAATCATATGTGTGGCAAGCGAAACATGTTCGTAGACTTGGACGAATCGGTGAGTGGCCAAGTCACATTCGGTGACTGTTCGAAGGTACCAGTAAAAGGCAAAGGTAAAATTTTAATTCGACTGAAAGATGGATCACAAAAATATATCGAAAATGTGTATTATGTGCCGAATATGAAAAACAACATCTTGAGTTTGGGACAACTCTTAGAAAAGAATTTCGATATTCATTTAAAGGATCGAACTCTTTTCTTAAGAGATAACCGAATGAAGTTGATAGCAAAAGTGCAAATGACGAAGAATCGGCTATTTCTATTGGATATCAAATATGGTGAAGCAAAGTGTCTAAAATCATCGGTGAAAGATTCGGCTCGGTTATGGCATATGAGGTATGGACATCTCAATTTCGGCAGACTAAACTTGTTGGCGAGGAAGAACATGGTCAAAGGTTTGCCGATTATGAATGAACCGAAAGAGTTATGTGAATGGTGTTTACTTAGTAAACATCACCGAGCAAGTTTTCCAAAAGAAGCCGAGTTTAAAGCCAAGGAGCCATTACAACTTGTCCACACCGATGTATGTGGACCAATTACTCCAAATTCATTTGGTGGAAAAATGTACATTCTAACATTTATTGATGATTTCACAAGGAAAACATGGGTATATTTTCTAAAAAATAAATCGGAAGTTTTTGAAAATTTTAAAAGATTCAAAATGAATGTGGAAAAAGAAAGTGGGTTTTATTTGAAATCGGTCAGGTCAGACCGAGGTGGAGAATTCACTTCAAATGAGTTTGAAAATTTTTGCAAAGAAAATGGGATTCGGCATTTCTTAACGGCCTCCTATTCACCACAACAAAATGGAGTGGCCGAACGAAAAAATAGAACCATATATTAGACATGGTGAGATGTATGTTGAGTAGTAAAAATATGCCGAAGGAATTTTGGGCAGAAGCGGTTGCATGTGCTGCGTACATTCTAAACCGATGCCCAACCCAGAGTCTACAAAATGTAACACCGCAGGAGATGTGGCATGGTTATAAGCCGAATGTAAGTCACTTTAAAATTTTCGGGAGCATAGCATATGCTCATGTCCCCGAACAAAAGAGAGTAAAACTTGATGACCGAAGTTCTCGGTTGATTTTTATCGGTTATGATCTAAGAACCAAAGGCTACAAGCTGTTTGATCCAGTCAATAAGAAGGTCATTGTTAGCCGAGATGTCGAATTTGATGAAGAAAGCTCATGGAGTTGGAGCGATGAAGCCGAAAGCAGCAGACCGGATGAAGTACTCGGTCAAGAAGAAAAGAAAAGAAATGAAGTCGAAGTTGATGTTCCATCGCCTGCAACAACACCTCGGTTCAATTCGCCTCAAGTCGGTTCTCCACAAACCGAAGCGTCGTCAAGTTCAACTCCACCAAGAAATCCAAGGACGAGGACTATGACCGAGTTATATGAGGTAACCGAAATGCAAAATAATCTAACATTATTTTGTTTGTTTGCCGAATGCGAGCCAATGAATTTTGAAGAAGCGGTCAAAGACCGAAGGTGGAAAGAAGCAATGGACGAAGAAATCAGTGCTATTGAGAGGAATGGAACTTGGGAGATCATCGAACTTCCCAAAGGCAAGAAACCCATAGGAATGAAATGGGTGTACAAGGAGAAAAAGAACGCTAAGGGAGAAATCGAGCGATACAAGGCAAGGTTAGTGGTCAAAGGCTACAAACAACAAGCTGGCATTGATTATGATGAACTTTTCTCACCAGTAGCGCGACTCGAGACAATTCGACTGATCATTGCTATGGCGGCTCAATTCAGTTGGAAGATATATCAATTGGATGTTAAATCGGCATTCCTCAATGGATATCTTGAAGAAGAAGTCTACATCGAGCAACCACTCGGTTATGAGAAGAAAGGACATGAGTCGAAAGTACTGAAGCTAAAGAAGGCTTTATATGGCCTGAAGCAGGCACCGAGAGCATGGAATAGTCGAATCGACATATACTTCCAAGCACACGGTTTCATGAAGTGTCCTTATGAGCATGCATTATACATAAAGAAGTCCGAAAAAGGTGATATTTTTATAGTATGTTTATATGTGGATGATCTCATCTTCACAGGAAACAATCCACGTATGTTCGATGACTTCAAAAACTCGATGGTCAAAGAATTTGAAATGACCGACATCGGTCAGATGGCATATTATTTGGGAATAGAGGTAAAGCAAAGACCGAATGGGATTTTCTTATCCCAAGAAGGATATGCTCGGTCGATTTTGAGAAAGTTCAATATGGAGCAAAGCAATTCGGTCAATACCCCAGTAGACTGCGGAACAAAATTATCAAAGTTCGATGAAAGGAGCAATGTGGACTCGACGCATTTCAAAAGCTTGGTAAGCAGTCTTCGGTATCTTACATGCACAAGACCGGATATTCTATATGGAGTCGGCTTGATCAGCCGATACATGGAAGAACCGAAATTGACACATTTATCAGCGGCGAAAAGGATATTGAGATATATCAAAGGTACACCAAATTTCGGTTTGTTCTATTCGAAATCTAACAATTTTGAATTATATGCATATACCGATTGCGATTGGGGAGGAGATATAAATGACCGGAAAAGTACGACAGGGTACATTTTCTTCATCGGTGAATCAGCATTTACTTGGTGTTCCAAGAAGCAACCGATAGTGACACTATCAACTTGTGAAGCCGAATACGTTGCTATATCGGCTGGAGTTTGCCATGCTATATGGCTAAGAAATCTGCTGAAAGATCTAAAGGTTGAACAGGAAGGACCTACGAAGATGTATGTGGACAACCAATCTGCTATAGCACTGGCGAAGAATCCAGTGTTTCATGAACGAAGCAAGCACATTGATACTCGGTATCACTCTATCAGAGAACATGTGAGGAAGAAAGAGGTCGAACTCGTTCATGTCAAATCACAAGATCAACTGGCCGACATTTTTACAAAGCCCCTAAAATTTGAAGTGTTCGCAAAATTGCGAGGAAAGATCGGCATGGTAAAACAAGTTTAAGGGAGCATGTTAGAAATTAAACTTGTTTTAGGTTACAAAGAATTGAAGAGATATCGGTTATAAAAGGAAGGGATACCAATTCATGAATAGGATTAATGAAAGGTTATGTAACGGTTATTGTAATCAATTGGTATTATGAAGAGTCATAATGAAGGGCCATGTAAACTCCTATATAAGGAGATGTTTTGTAAAGTTTTTAAAGAGTAAGGAAAATATAAGAATAGTTTATTGATACTTTCTCCATTCTCTATCCATTCTCTCCTCTAAACACATTCGGCTACATCGTAGACCGAACATAAAGTTGTGAAGACCCTAACAGATGTGCCTTGATTCAACATGTATTGAGTACTCAAATACTGATTCATAGAGGATACCTATTGGGTAGTACCTTTTGACGTACCATAAAATTTATGGCACAGCATTCAATTTGTCTACACGACCTCGTTATATTTAACTTGATATGGGTATACCATGGATCGGTATGCTCCAATTATATATATATATATATATATATATATATATATATATATATATAGACACACACACACACGTTGGAGCTAGTTAGTTCATTTTTTATCTTGGTATTATATGGTGAAACGTTATTATGTTGTGAGCTAATATACCTCTTATCCTAGCTCTTACATTTAATTTGCATCATGTGAACTTTAGTAATCTTTTTTCCTGAATTCACACTTCAGAAAAAACAATACTATGACGGTGTAATGGGTAACTCGGTTATTCTTGAGGCCAAGTCAAAGGCTCTTCCAATTTGATTAAATAGGAAACCCACCTGCATCCAGCCACTATAATCACAACCCCTTTAACTGAGGAGATAGGAGCATCATATAGTCAAGGCAAGCCATTATATTAATACCTGCAAACATGATCTTGATATAACTAAAAACATATGCAGATAGAGATTAAATTAATGGCTCTAGCCCTTCATTCAAAATCAGCCATCACTAATCTCAAGAAGAAGAAAAAAACACCATCCATTACTATATTAACATATGTCAGCACAAATGTCCATCAATTTACACAGTAATGATCATTATCCTTGTTCTCGAAAAAAAAGTTAAGAATCCTATAACATTAATAAATCGGGGTATGTCACACTAAAATCTGATAAATTTCCATTTCTTATACCACTGCTCATCCTGACATTGAACTCTACTCGAGTTTATTTGGTTATTATTGAGTAGCTTAACATATTTCTATACCCTCCAACTTGTTCTTTTTTCCTAAAATATTTCTTTCTGCAGATAATTAATGCAGACAACACTGAGAAGTTGATGCATTGCAACTCCCTTTCACTTATTTCCTTTCTCCAAATATACAAAAAAAAGTTACTAATAATTTCCTAAAAGATTAACGAAACAGGCAAGCTCACGTCACCATAGTCAGAAAACTAGGTTAACTTTATGTTCTATATGTGCAGCGCCCTTAAAGGATGAATCAGCCACAGAATTTCTTGTATCTCTTCCATCTTGCCAAGAGCAACAAGCAACAAAACAAATTAAGAAGCACTAAAATCAACCAGGATGGCGGAAGCAAGGTTCCAAGGAAACAGCTTTTTTTTAAAGAAAAATGTATAGGGTCAAAAAGCACAAGCCATAGAAACATTCCATTAAAATTATGAAACGATTGAAATTACAAGACAAAATTAAAAAAGCTATAGCATATGAATCTTATGATAACTTACCTTTCAAGAAAGGGAAATAGCATTAGACTACTTAGGAAACACCTTTTTAAGCCATCATGTTCTACATAATTCTTAAACAGAACAAACGAGCCGCAAGATTCTCATGTACGCAAAACCTGACTTATGTGCAGACAATTTAGACAGCATATGCCTAAACAAATAAAGAACAGTAGGATTAGGATAAGTAAATAAAGGCCAGCAAGCATGTGATGCATTGAATTTGGATAGCAGCAGCAGTAATAGGATATCATAGCCGCCATTTTATTGTCCTGTAGTAATAAGAGCAGCAGCAGCCAGACCAGACTGGACTTAGCTTATCAAAGCTCATCACCTCTATTTATATCCTCTTGTTCTCTTATCATCTATTTATAACTGATCACCTAAGCTCCCAGCAGCTTCACTCAGAAGTTCCTCAAAATGTCTCTAGTCCCAGCCCCCTTGCCCAAGTCGCACTATCTGAACAAGATTAGCAAGAAGCAACAGCAGAAGATAAAGAGTGGCAGCAGCCTCATACTCATTGTTGTTAATGTTGAAGGAAGTTCCGGGCCTATTAGATTGCTTGTGAACAAGGAGGAATCAGTTAAAGCTGTTATCCGCAGTGTTCTCAGAGTCTATGCTCGAGAAAACCGACGCCCTGTTCTTGGTCATGAATCTGATGAATTCTGTCTTCATCATGCTAGTTTTGGTGGAGCTCTCAGTTCTTCAGAAGCAATTGGGTCTAGTGGTAGTAGGAACTTTTTGATGTGCAAGAAACGCCCTGTGGATGATTTGGTAGATGGTAATATAGGCAGGAAAGGGAGTTGGAAAACTTGGCTTAACAAGTCTCTAACCTTCACCGTCTCCTCTCATTGATTTGCGGAGCATAGCTATAGAGTCAATACTGTTTGCTTTCTGTGTCATAAAGAATCTTAAATTTCATTTTGTTCATCTTTTTTTAAAATTTTGTAGCGGGATGGTTTTGGTTATTGAGAATTTTCGGATGCACGTATCTATGTATGTTAATATTATATGCTTCAATTTTGCAAGGCATAATGGTATCACCAAACAATCGGAAAGAAGAAATAAACTATGGTACACTATTCACTCTTAGTCAATCATATACTTTTCTAGCTTCTGCATTTTGTTAACATTACAATGAAAATGGTGGTATGAAGCTAGAATCGACGGAGATTGTGTAAAAGTATAATACATAAAAATAGAAAGAACCCAAAGGAGAATCACAGGCCACCCTCTGTTAGTCTATGAAGCAAGGATATTTCAATCGACGGGATGTGTCCCCAATCAATGTCAATTGAGGATTCACACAACGATACTTAAAAGTTACATATAGACACACCTTTTAATGCATTGCATAATGCATTCACATGCGAGACCAAAAACCCTAAACTGGCACTTGATTGATAGTGTCAACAATTTAATATGTCAATGTATTTTCTGTTATCTGACTCGGCTACAAAACACCATAAATGGCTTAGAACTTTTTAATTTAGCTCTGATTTATATGTAAGATGAAATGTGAGCTACCTAGTTAATTTGTGATATTGATGTTATTTTGTAAAATATGAGATTGTTTTGTACCAATGAATCTCTTATTACTCGCTCTTACAATTTATTTGCATTACCCGCATTTTAGCATTTTAATTCACCATTCATATTTTAAATAATACTGAGTAAGAACGAGAAAAATCAACAGCTTTAATCAACTGTCTTCTTGAAGCCAAGTCAAAATACAATGTCTTGTAGCTGCCCTTCCAACTTGAATAGCTAAATCAAAAGGCAACTATGACTATGATACAAACCCTAAAAACGAATGAGAACACCCCCTTCAAATGAGAATATTATGGGCTTCATATGGTCAAAAAGAGTGTGAAAATTGAAGCCAAGCCATTAAATTATTCATGCAGCACATGATTCCTATCATAAAATAAACACACGCCAGTAGAGATTAGATTAATTTCTCTATTCCACATCAATCACTTTCTTTGCCGATAAAAAAACCCTAAAGAACGATTAATTGGGGGGAAATCTCACATCACCATAGCTAACAAACTTCTAAATTATACAGCAAAACATTCTATAAAATTTCAAAATCCAAATAAAAATTACGTTATCGAATTTGTCCTTAAACGCAGAAATTTGACAAAGAATTTCTCCCGAATATTCCATCGGATCAAGAACTCCAAGACGAATTCAACAAAGCAGCTGTTAAGAAACATGAGTATCAGAGGATGGGCTGAAAACAACGGCGGGACTGTACTGCGAAAAATATTAGAGAAACAATAGCTTATTGATAAAATAGAAAATTACAATAATATTATTACGAGAGGAAGACAACTCTATCTCACTGTTTATGATAGTTAAATACTTGATCACCAAGTAATCGTAACTTGACTTTTAAGTAAATCATGATCTAACAAAATCTAATTAAATCTAAATCTTACCAATCTCTCAAACATATCAAATTACATCTCTCGTAAATATATATCTTTATTCTTAGCACTCCCCCTCAAACTGAAGGCCACATATGATATGCTCTCAGCTTATTACAAAGCTAATTTCTCACTCTAAAAATAAAACTTGCAATTTCAGCGAATTATCTTGGTGTTGTCTTGAAATTTGACTTTCATGTTGTCTTGAAATCTTTTTTCAGCGATTCATTTTGGAAACTTGCAATTTGATTTGGGCTGAGATAATCTTCTATGAAGAGTTTTGAATGAAAACTTGTAGTTTACGTGAACTGTCGTTAATAACTTCTTCAAACACTTTCATAAGTATGTCATATCGCATAGTAATTTAATAACTTCTTCAAACACTTTCATAAGTATGTCATATCGCATAGTTTAACTACTTAGAGGTCAACGGCCAGTTTAACGACTTTGAGATCAATCAACAAATTTAACAGCTTTGAGATTAATACCGTAAGTTTAACGCCTTTCAGGTCAATACCGCAGGTTTAACGACTTTGAGATCAATATAACAAAAAGCTTCAACTAACAAGTTTTTTAAACAACTTCAACATCTTGAAACAAATATCTTCAATCTCAACTTCTTACAAATTCTACGAACTAACAAATTCTACGAACCAACAAACTTCATCAACTTCTTCTTCAACTTCAACATCTTCAATCTCAACTTCTAACAAATTCTACGAACCAACAAACTTCATCAACTTCTTCTTCAACCTCAACATCTTCAATCTCTATTTCATCTTTAATGAGTACTTTACCCATGTACCCTATATACCATATATCTCTCCCGCACGCGGATCTTTGAAAGAAGATCCATGTAGAATAAAAAATTTATTATCTGTAACATCCTAGAATCTTGATACAATATGATTAATTATATTGGTTTAAATTTTTGCCATACTAAAACTAATTTTGGGACTCTTATATTTTTATATATGATTTGGTAAATATAAGGTATTTCCATGATAGATTATAATTATGGCTTTCTTAGTTTATTAAATAAACATGAAAATTAGTTTAACATTTGTATGCTAATCTTATATATAACTTCTTGTTTAATAATTCATATAATATATATATATATATATATATATATATATATATATATAATACAGTTATCAAACTTATTTAACTAATTACTAATTATAAATTTCACTAGTATTTATATTATCAGTTAATCCATGATATCTTATTTATATACATATTGTCTAATATCATTTTTATAACCATATTCATATCTTAGTATATATTTTAACAAAAGATATTTGTATGTTGATAGTTTTTAAAGGGTATGTATAATTATGAGATTCCAAAATCCCATGTCTCTCTCTCTATATATATATTAACAATCCCCCAACAATTCTCCAAGAATCTTTTCCCTCTCTTTCTCTTCCTTTCTCTTCAACGGTTCCAATCTTTTCTCTCTCTTTCTCTTCCTTTCTCTTCAACGGTTTCCTTTTCTTCATTATTCACATTCTCATTAACACAAATTAAATTCTTGTTCAATTCTCATAATTTCCAAATTAATTCTCTTTAATCACCATAACTCCCATTAACTCAATTAAAACTCTCATTCATTTCCCTTAATCTGTATCTTTCCAACTTATCTCTCTCTCCCCTCTAACCAAATATATCCCCATACATATAATCATATTTCTAATAATCAACTCTCTCTCTTCCCAGATTATTTCTCTCCCTCCGCACGTTAAACTAACCAATATATATAAATAATTCTATATATTTCCCTCATCATGTATATCTCTCTCACCCCAATCATGTTTTCTCTCCCATCATCATCTTTTTCGCTTTCCTCCCCCCCCCCTCCGTAACTAACATTACACCTATATTAACACTATATATATATGTGTGTGTGTATATATATATATATATATATATATATATATATATATATATACCCATCTCTCTCATTCTCTCATTCTCTCTCTCTATATCATCTCCTTCCTCCAAAAATTTCGGCCGAGTCCTGACTTTCTCCTTCTCTCTCCTCTGCCCATCCAGAACCCCCAAGCTTTGCCACCTCATTTCAACCGCGAGAGCCACCATCACCCCGACTCAACCACAGCCTCCTCTTCATTGTCGGCTACCTCCATCAACTTCGATCGAGCACCCATCATCATCGCCTCCATCTCCTTACACCAAGAACCCATCTCACCGTGCCTCCTCCAAGTCATCGCTAACGATTCCCCCTCCTCCATCGAAGCCGAGCATCCTAGCCTTCACCCGAAAACACCCCGCAGCCATCTCCCTCTACTCGAGATCCCCTCACCTCAACTCGACCCGAGAACCCATCTCCTGCAACCGCCGTCTCCGCCTCCTCACAACCAGCGCCTCCTCCTTCTTCTTCTTCCCATCGACCACCAACTCATCAAACCGAGAACACCCAATCACCGAGCAGCCCTCATCTCACAGAATCACCTTCATCTTCTTCCTCCAAACCATCGACATTCCCTCATCTCGAAACCCATCATAGCAACCATCTTCAACCTGAGACTCCTTACCCTCGTCGACCTCGTCTTCGTCTCAGCGAACCCAGATCGTCGAAGCCGAGCAAGTCCATCGAGATCTTTAGCCGTGTTTCCTAGCATCAAGCTTAGAGTTTGCTTCCCATCGTCGTGTTTTTCCCGTCTCCGAGGCAAGTACTATTACTCTTTATTTTAGTCGACGCAATATCGGCAAATCATTCGATACACACATACACACACACACACACATACACACACACACACACACTTTAATTATATTTGATTAGATCAAATCGGAATATTGTGAAATCTTGATTAAATGAAACCTTATGTTTATCATGCATGAAATGAAAACCCTAGGATTCCTAGAGCACTCATTAATCATATTAACCCTTTAAAACCATATTTTAGTTTATTATTCTTTCCAATAATAAATTCGGATATTAAATGGAGATACTTGCAAATTCATGTATATTCTTATTTACATTATTAATACTATTATATTATATCGACCGTACCTGATATGCTACTTGAGACTATTATCATCAACTTGCTTGACATGACATGCATGTTCACGATTATTGTTTCCTTACATTTAAACGATATCTCTAATTGGAATGCTGAATTTCATGTCATGACACAATCTATACTATTTACAAGTTTCACTTCCGTACAATTAATATGATATTACAAGTTCCAATCTAGTCAGCATTCTTGATTAGTGATTCGGTTTATTACCATGTTAGTTATAGATACGATGGGTGTTGGGATAGTTTGAGTGTGCGTTCGTTCAACAGAATCTCAGGAGTCCCATTACCGGCAGATCGTACCGGGCTATATCGGTCACTTGTCCATACAGCTCGTAATGTAATCCGGTATACGCATCAAAATGCATATACACGTATTCGTACAAAAATACGAATAGGCAAGAGAGAGAAAATGAATAGTGAACAATAATACGAGAATATACATATTAAAAATATATATATTATTAAATCTAAACCTGATTTAATAATCCAGGTTAATCCTAAACCGCTGGTATTATTAACCGTATGATTAAAATCCGTGTAGCCTGTACACGTATTTAATCGGACGCCCTGTATGTATAACGACTCTGTTTTTAATGTGCAGAAATTTATTTAAAGTTAAAGTACTAAATGGAGTATTTGCAAACCTGAGTATACTATACGTATTTAATTTGTATAAGAACGGCAAGAAAGCACTTGTAGCTCATTGATAAAGTCTTGCACTGCTATGACATAGCCCCTGTTGTTGGGGTCGAAAATTACACCCCGGATGACCAAGTCAAAGTCAAAATCAACCCCAAATAAGCGGGCCCAAGCCCAGATCAAGTGGGCCCATGCCCAAGTCGAGCCCCGCGGCCGGCCTCCCCCATGCCAAAATGAAATCATGTAATAAATAATTTTGATGTAATTTTTTATGCATGAGTGTAAGAAAAATGGGCATAAAGCCAAATTTTTGTAAAATCCATGGCTTATGTGCAAAAGAAATGAGCGCATGAGGTATGGGATGGGCAAAATGCCATTTTGTAAACTCAAAGGGCTATGTGTAAATGTGTAAGCCTACAAAAGGCAACATGATAATGAAATAAAAAATAACTTTTTATTCCCCTCAAAATCTATGGTTTTTATGCCTCCTTCTCCTTCCTCAAGTTCTAAACCTTCTTCCCATTTTCAATTAAATCAAGAGTTTTACTCTTCTTTTTCCAAAATTAAATAGGTTTTCACCACGAAACTCATAAAGGGGAGTTCAGATCTTTCATCAGATCTCAAAAGGGGAAGATTTTTAAATCTCACCCCCTTTCTCCAAGATCCGGCTAACCGAGAGGAAGAAGAAGGAGACTCATCTCCAAAAATCCCATTTTGGGAAGATCCAGGGCCAAAGGGGAGAGAAACAAAGAGTCCCCTTTGATCATTTCTAAAGATTTCTAGGAGTTTAACTCCATTCAGGATCTGTTGGAGTTCAACTCCATAAATTAATCTCTTTTTAGGAGTTTAACTCCAGAAGTCAAATCGGGAGCACAGCTCCCAGTGCAGGGACAAAGTCCTTTTTCTTGCTGATGCACAGCATCCGTGTGCCAAGCACGTGGGGCGCTGGCGCCCAGCGCTCGCGTGCCAAGCGTGTAAGGCGCTGGCACCCACGCGTTCTATGGACGCTATTTTTCTCTCTTTTTTATATATACACACACACTCCACAACACTGTTCCCGTTAGAAAAAAATTCTAAGGGGGCGCTGTCCCGCACCCCGTAAGGGGGCTGCTAGTCCCCTTGACCCCCAGCCCGCTATCCGGGTAAAGGGACCTCCGTAAAACTCTGCGGGGACCCCGATATATCCAAAACCTCTCAAGACACACATACGCACACTGCACATTGAGTTCGCATGACCTGTTTGACCCGTCAATCAGAGATTCCCTCGCTCCAAAGGCGAGAGATAATTAACGGCAACTTAGTTTCGCGGCTGCCGGAGATTCGGATCCGCACAATCAATAAACTCCAGCCTAACCTAGGCAGGGGGAATCTATAGTACGCCTGACAAGCGTGTGCGTATTCCCATCTCAATGGGGTAACAAAAAACACCCTACAGATTCTAGCACGCCCGGTGGCACTTGTCTTTCCTCCCATATTTCGGGTTAAACATTCATGCGAACTCAATCCATATACATATCGATTGCATGTACTGAAATCATGCTTCTATTTGCAGGTTAACGACTTCCAATTGCAATATTCGGACGCGGCAAAAATGTCTCTAACGATCAGCTTAGCTCTCGACACAGCTCCCATCTCCTACACGATGAAAATGGACGCCAGGACGGTCCTCCCGGCCAGTCTCGGGCGACAATGGGAGGAGCCGTCGCTACCATTTGGCTCTATTCTGTTCGTGTCAGCTAACACCATCCCAGTTTCTCAAATTCTGGTAACAGACAAACCGGCCTCGAAAGGCAAGAGGCCAAATGTGGTGATCTCGAGGGCACCACTACCCAAACGCAAGTCAGTGTTTGAACGAATTTCCTTAGCCTCAGCTGGGGGCAAGGCCATCAACACCAATAGAGAAACAAGGCGTCTCGGCCAAGCTCCAGCGGTGCCCCTGACAACTGCTCAATCGGGTATCTTCTCTAAGCTCCCCGTCAATCGACTCACGATGGCTTCCTGGATGACGGATGCCCGTTAAGCCCTCAAACCTGAGAAGCTAAGACAGAAGAGGCTCAGATATAGAGCCAACAAGAGGGCTAAGGCTCATGCTAGGCTGAACTTCATGGGGTTCCAAGAACAGGGTTACCCCGCCAAAGATAAAGAGATGGCTGGATATGTGGTCCACACTGTCTACATGGTGGGCACACGCAGCAAGAGCAAGGACGGGGCCACCACATCTCAGATCCAATCTGGTATGAATGTGGCTGCCACTTCCCAAGACCATCATCCTCTAGGAGGTAATGAAAACCCTTCCAGTGAGGCCGATAAGCAGAGAGATCCCTCGGTTCATGAGGAGTCGAGCTCGAAAAGCGAAGATGAGCCAATCTTCCGTCCCAAGAACGCAGAGCAGCAACTTCTCCAAGAGCTCCGAAAATAGCTCAAAAGTAAAGACAAGAAGATGACCAAACTTTACTCCAAAATTGACGACTTGACAAATGTCGTGATGCAACTCACGGCCCAAATTGCCTCTCAACCGTCCAATCAAGCGCAGGGTTCTGCTCATGAACTGGGAAATGGTGTCCCGAGACAGCCGACGCCTATTCCCTCAAATCCAAAGGTAGACGGACCGCATGAAAGTCAGTCACATCCTATCTCGGGAAATATCTTGTCTACCGATGACAGTAGCCTGCTAACTCAAGATCAAATTATGGATTTGGTTGCCAACAAAGTCAAAACATTGATAGCCGAAGCCGGAGAGCAAAAAGATGTCAGTAGCAGCGGGAGACCATACCCTGCTCGGTACGATCTTGTGGAGTTTCCTACTGGCTATGTCGTCCCCAAATTTGAAAGGTTCGATGGGACGGGAAATGCGAACCGGCACATTGCCCAATTTAAAGCATCATGTGCGAACACTGGGGGCAATGATGTGCTCCTTCTCCGCTGGTTTGTCAATAGTTTGCTCGATGTTATTTTCGATTGGTATGCAAGCATACCGGATGACTCGATCACGACGTTCGCTCAAATAGAATCCATGTTCAAGCAAAGGTTCATGAGTGTCAGCGATAAAATCACCATTGCTGACCTCGTAAAGACCGAGCCAAAGAACAATGAAAGCAACATGGATTTTATGGTCCGATGGCGCAATCTCTCTATCAAATGTGAACCGCCGTTGGAGTAAGACCAATCCGTCAGTTTTCTTATAGAAAATCTGAACGACTGGATGAAACCTTTCCTGTGCACCATAGGCCTCAAAACATTCCAAGAGCTGACTAAGAAAGTTCAAATGTTGGAACGCTTAAAGCCCGAGTCCACTCAGAATCTCCAATTCACAAACAGACCGAGACATCGGGGACGACAACCGGAAAAGCGAAAGTTCCAACAGCACTGATTCTCTAAATAAGCAGAGAGCGGGCGGAGCAAAGACTAACAAATCTCGGGATCTAGCTTTGGAGGAAAGAAGAAATAAGGTCTACTCTTTCAGAAGGGACAAGGTCCACAAAATTTTCAAAGATGCTCTGAAGAATGGATTGCGGCTACCAGAACTAAAAAGGCTAAGTAAAGCGAGCAGGACTGATCATCCCAATTTTTTCCCATACCACCAAGTCCTAGGGCACACTATTGAAGACTGCCGCATCTTCAAAGATTGGGTCGAAAAGCAATACAAGGCAGGAGAGATAGAACTGTCTAAAGGCGTGTTAACAAACAGTCAAGCCGTGATCACCAATTTCATACAAACGGAGACCGAAGTCCTTCGGGAACCTGATTCTCTCAAACATCTATCTTTCTATAAAAAGAGCGGACCAAGGCAACAAGCTAAGAGCCAAACGAGCAACATTGCCGATGAAGAAGCAATAGACGGGTACACAACCCATACAGTCTACATGATGGAGCTCAGAGGAATAAGTCCTCCTACGCCTTATAGCCATGACAATGACGCGGTTGTTTCCATCCAACACCGGCTCGATGCAAATCATGAAGAGCTCGCTCAGGCCATTAAGCCAAAGGAACCCATGGTTCATGCTGAATCAAGCTCAGGTGATAAGGATGACCCTATTGACATACCCAGAACCATAGAACAAGCATTATTCCAATGTCTTCAAAGGCAACATCAGGACAGGGATGAGAAGATGGCCAAGGTCCATTCCAAAGTCAACGAGCTGGCAAATGCCGTGGCAGATCTCACGACCCAAGTCGTCCGATTGCAATTACAGCAAAATCAAATTTTGGTTCATGGGCCGGAATTGATATCCGAAAACAACCAACTGATACCCTCTCCAGCCCAAAAGCGGAACACCTTTGCGAAAAACGGCCGCGATCAACTTCCAGTCCCTCTGATACGTACACTGAACGTAGTAAGCAGACAGTAGGCGAACCAAAGAATGATCGTCCTCAGGGTCCAGCATCAGTAAGGGCACCTACTCTAATGGAGAGAAAGAAGAAAGTATACTCCTTCAGGAGGGATGAAGTCCGCAAAATATTCGAGGACGCCTTGAACAACGGTCTGCAACTGCCTATTCCAAAGAGGACCGGCAATCCCATATACTGCCCATATCAAAGAATAGTGAGTCATACCATTGAAGACTGCTATGTTTTTAAAGATTGGATGGAGAACTAATACAAACTTGGGAAAGCCTCACAGTCGTCAGATGTACCGACATGCCACAGAGCTACGGTCATCAACACAGCTCCGCCAATATCAAAGTTCGAGGAGCTGGAATAAGCAAACAAATGACCACCACGTCGTTAAACTGGGAACAGCCGACCACCACGTCGTTAAACTGGGAACAGTCGACCTCTAAGTCGTTAAACTGGGGATGTAAAAATGTGTAAATAAAAAAAATGAAAATAAAAAAACCGAAATGATAAGGCAATTCGTAATAAAGATCAGCGAGTAAAATAAAAATGAAAATAAAGTCGAAATGATGGGGCAACCATGAATAAAAAGCCAAAATGATGGGGCAATTGTGACCTTCGTGATAAGAAAATCTGAAATGATAGAGTAATCACGGTAAAAAAAAAACCAATGGTGAATGATGAGTCGCTCCTGGTACTATATTCCAGTGCAATGATGCAGAAGCCAACCAAAATCCAAATTCCCAAATGGTGAATGATGAGTCGCTCCTGGTACCATATTCCAATGCAGCTATGCAAACGCCAACCAAAATCCAAATTCCCAAATGGCGAATGATGAGTCGCTCCTGGTACCATATTCCAGTGCAGCGATGCAGACGCCGACCAAAATTTCAAATCTCTGAATGTCCCAACGACGAATGATGAGTCGCTCCTGGTACCATATTCCAGTGCAGCGAAACGAGCCGATCTCTTGGCGACGGCAGAGGCGGCGAAAGGAGCTGGGGGCGGTGGTAGAGGCGGCGAAAGGAGCCGATCTCTTGGCGGAGAAAGCGGTGGAGAACTTCCAGAAATCAGAAAAAATTTACACCGTGCTAGTCTCGGCCACTACCGCCATCTGGCATGAGGCCCTCGACGCCGTTCAAGGCTTGGATACCGGAGTTCGCCGACCAGGATTGTTCCCCTCCGAAAGACGGCGCGACATGACGTCTTGCCCAAGATTCGGGGCAGATGCTAATTGGTGCTATCCGTCTACCTCTCCGAAGATGCCAAGTTGATTTATGGCACCATGTATCGAAGGTTTAAATGGATGCGTCCGATGTAGCAGACTTCGTCAGATTCCCCCTCGCTTGAGGAGTTTTTTTATTGTGGGGACGCTCTTCCCTGCAGGCGTAAGCCCCTACAGTTAATTACGCTACCGCATTGCGGTAACAACTTTCTCCTTCTCCAGATGATCACTTCGTGTCGTGGGTGTTTGTTTTGTGTTCGGTTGCCCGTGGATTGTATACGGAGACTGAGTTATGTCGTCGCCCGTAGGACGTGGATTAGTCCAAATCCGTATTTTCTTAGATTTGGGTTTGGAGTTTTGGTTTGAGGATACGTTAGCCATATTTGAGGCTAAGATCAACTCAAACGTTTGTTAAGGATTCGTTAGTCCAATTTGAGACTAAGATCAACTTAACGGGATCGTTTAGATCCGACAAAAAAGCAATTGACTCTATTGTTCCAGTTTAGGGACATAGGGGTCCATTACATGTATGGCCGTCGGGACCCATCACCTCTCTGACGACGTTGAAGTATTACAGCGACAGATGTCAGAGGAGTTCAGAGATGTACCCTTGAGCCAAAGTTGATTGGAGAATCTAGAGTCCAATTTGGGATTAAAGTCTGTTTGAAAGTTTAAGAACACGTTAGCCATATTTGAGGCTAAGATCAACTTAAACGGGATCGTTTAGATCCGACAAAAGAGCATTTGGGCTCTATTGTTCCAGTTTAGGGACATGGTGGTCCATTGCCAGTTTAAGGACGTGGTGGTCCATGTTCCAGTTTAGGGACGTGGTGGTCCATCATTCCTGTTTTGGGGACAAATGTTAGTTTAAGGACGCATTAGTCCATGAGTTTAAGGACTCCACAGTCCGTATTAATGTGTGGTTGTCGGGACCCGTCACCTCTCTGAAGACGTTGAAGGATTACAACGACAAATATCAGAGGAGTTCAGAGATGTACCCTTGAACCAATGAGTTAGTTGAAAGAGCAGATGTGCTCAGTTCAAGATGATTTGAGGACTTATGGCCAATTTGGGCTAAGTCCAATTAAGTTAGAAATATTGGCTCTTGTTGGACCATTAAACATTTGTCTGGGTTCAAACCAACATTATTTAGCAATGCTAAACATTTTCATCTTTGATTTTATCAGTTCTGAGATTCATTTGAAGGAGGGACTTTTGCCTCTGGAAAATTAGCCAATTTGGCTAAAAGTAGTGTTAAACACTAAAGAACAACAGTGTTAAACACTGGAGATAGAACTCTCAAATTAGTGTTAAACACTAAAAGACAATCAGTGTTAAACACTGGAAATATAATCTTCAATTTAGTGTTAAACACTAGAAACAATCAGTGTTAAACACTGGAAATATAATCTCCAAATTAGTGTTAAACACTAAAGACAGAGGGGCCACGTGTGGACACGTGAGAGCGCCCAAAGGGGGGACCAGATCCCTTTTCTTCGTTCTGCAATTAAGTGTTAAACACTTTTTGTCTTATATTTTGAGCGTCACGTGTTGACACGTGATGGGGATTTATGCGTTGACTGTTAAAGCGTTTGCCAAGGGGTCGCGTGGTAACACGTGAGAGCGCCCAAAGCCTTCATTTCCTTTGCTTTTTCTTTCTGTGTTTTGGGAGTCACGTGGGAGCACGTGAGGCATTACCTCAAAGTTTCTTCCTTTTTATTTTTGGGGATCTTTTTAGGGGTCACGTGTCTGGGTCACGTGGGGACACGTGACCCTAGTTCTTTTCATGAACAGAGATCTTTTAAGAATTGAATTCTCTGTAGGGTTAAACCCTAATTTTGTTTTGGAGGAATTAAATTCCTATTGTGAAAGAATTAAATTCTTATTTAGGGCAAAAGCCTAATTTCTTTTTAAAGGAATTAAATTCCCAGATATGTAAAAGAATTAAATTCTTGATTAGGGTTAAACCCCGGTTTCATTTTAGAAGGAATTAAATTCCTGTGAGTCTGGGAGAATTAAATTCTCAAAACTCAATTCCCCTTCTAAGTTTAGGATCTGCATGGCAGGATCTCGACCCGATGAGAATTAAATTCTCAACTTATGGAGAGATGTGCTCTGTGCAGATCTTCAACCCGAAGAAGAACTAAGTTCTTCTTTTTTTTATATAAGAGTTAAACTCTTTTGAGAATTAAATTCTTTTTTGAAGGCTCTCTTTTCTTACCTAGGGTTTTTCTTTTGCGGAGAATTAAATTCTCCTCTCTTTTCTTTTTTCTCTTGAGAATTAATTTCTCCTCCCTCTGTTTCTTCTCCCAAAAAAGTAGATCCCCCTCTTCTCTTCTTAGCTCCTATTTATAGGAGAAGGAAAAGAATCAATTTGTTTAGCAAATCTCCCATTGAAAGATTTGATTTGTTTTCATATTTAATATGAGCCTTTAGATCATTCAGTGAATTTTATTCACCGTTAGATTTTAAATCCAAAAGATATTCTGTTTGTTATTTTCGATGAAATTTAGGGAAATCTTTCCTTGTCTAAGATTTTCCCATAAATTGGTGGTTTTTAATCACCCTTAGATCTTTAATCCAACGGTCCCCATAATCCTTTTCCATTTGGAAAGATTTAGAGAAATTTAGAATTTGAATTCTATTTGGAAAAATTTAAATGATCTTTTTCAGAATTTAATTCTGTTGAACAGCAAGGCTTTTACAGCCAGTCACGTGTTACGTGACCTTTGGTCGCGTGTGAGCATGTGACCCCCAATTGAGTCCTTTTCTCAGTGTATACTTACGCTTCAGTTGTAACCATCACGTGTCAACACGTGACCATTGGTCACGTGTGAGCACGTGACACCTCATTGAGGTATTTCCTTCAGCCGTTTGTTATTTTATTTCTGTTTTGATTGTCACGTGTCAACACGTGACCATTGGTCATGTGTGAGCACGTGACCCACAATTGGGTCTTACCTCAGCCATTTATTTACGCTTCAGTTTTATCAATCACGTGTCAACACGTGACCATTGGTCACGTGTGAGCACGTGATACCTCATTGAGATAATTCCTGATTTTTAATCAGGGAACAGTGCATAACATATTTGCTCATAACTTTTGATCCCGGATAAATTGTGAAGCTCATAATATATCAAATTGAAGGGGTTTTCGAGATGCTTCCAATACCATCAGAATTTATCTGTTTCTCATTCAGGAGTTTGTCAAAAAACAGCCCGGAAGATACTGGTTTGCATTTCCTTAAGCGTATCGCTGCCATTTGATACCTTGGACTCTTCTGCGCAGAAATTTTTGGCGGGAACAAATGCCCCCCACTACTTTGCCCACGTAAGTATGTACGTGGATGAAGTAGTGCAGAGTTGTGCAGAGTGTATGATCAGTTTCGAGTTGGTATATAACTTTCAGAATCTTGATCTGAGAAGATAACGAGCGGACACAAGCGTCGTCATTTATCATTGACTCAAATCTCGACTCTTAAGAGATATAGTTTCAAACTCTCAACTCCATGAGCCGCACCCTTCTATTTCTTTATGTCTTACTCTGGCGTGAAGTAGTTTATACGCTCATGAGTAACTTCTCCATTTCAGTGGCATGTAGTTTTGGCAAGTGCGGCTCATAGATGGTCCGTCTTGACCTCTTTGCAGGGCAGTGATGGCTTAGGAGACAGGGGTAGGATCTGCCACCTAAGACTTTTCAACTTTACGAGCCGTGAGGGTCTCATAAAGACTTTTCACCCTACGAGTCGAGAGGATCCCGTAGGTGTATTTTCTCCCTAGGGGTCGTGAGGACTCCTAAGTGTGTTTTCTCTTGAGAGTCGTAAGGATCCTATAAGAGAGTTTTCCCTCTTACGAGTCGAGAGGACCCGTAAGCGGTTGTTTCCCTCCTTGTCGAGATTCGACTTTGGAGAGTGTGACCTGTGGATAGTATGCAAAAGACCGTTTTGGGCCGACTTGCAGGATCCCAGTGCTTAGGAAACAGGTTTTTTAATCCCCACTGCCTAAGGCTTTATCTCACGAGTCGAGACGAATCGAGAAGTTCTCGCAAAGACATCAATTTCCTCACGAATCGAAACGGATCGAGCAGATCTCGCAAGAATATCCTAACATCACAGTTAACCTCTGCTCTTTACGACAGAAGTTCGTCAGGGTCTGTGGTACTTAGGGTTTTGGCCGTCGTACCGTCGCATTGGCTGATGTATCCCTCGATAGGCAATCGTGCTGTTCGAGTAGCCCTGCGACTGCCGTGTCTCTGATCCCTTCGGGGGCTGAACAAGACGTCTTCAAGCAATCCTCCTAGGCAGTTTGACCGTCGGAAGAGCAAGCGTTAGGAATTTGCCATGCCGCTTTTTACTTGAGGTTAGGCTTATTTTGGAGAGCCCCGATGAGTCATAACCACTACGCGCTGGTGTGGGATGATCTCCGATAGTCTTTCAGGCTTTATATGACTTGCCGTTAAGACCCTGAAGCTAGGAATTTGGCCTTTGCTTCGTTTGCTGGCATCGCGTCTACTGTATCGAGACGAATGTCACGGTTGTCTCTAGGTTGCATGTGAACCGTCGAGATTTGGAACTAGGGATTTTGCCATGGCTCCGTTTGTTTGAGTGTCGCGTCTAAACCCTGCTGGAGGAAGAACGCTGGGGTGACATTTCATCTGCTGTATCGAGATGATCGTCGAGGTGGTGACCACTCCGCACTGGTGCAAGATGCTCTCCGATTGTCTTTCAGGCTTTATATGACTTGCCGTCAAGACCTTGAAGCTAGGAATTTGGCCTTTTGCTTCATTTGCTTTGGCGCGTCCGAATCCTGCTGGGGGAAGAATGCTGGGGTGACATTTCATCTGCTGTATCGAGACGATCGTCGAGGTGGTGACCACTCCGCGCTGGTGCGAGATGATCTCCGATTGTCTTTCAGGCTTTATATGACTTGCCGTCAAGACACTAAAGCTAGGAATTTGGCCTTCGCTTTGTTTGCTTTGTCACGTCCGAATCCTGTTGGAGGAGGAACGCTGTCGTGACATCCCGTCTGTTGTATTGAGACGAACGTCGAGACGGTGACCACTCCGTGCTGGTGCGAGATGATCTCCGATTGTCTTTCAGGCTTTATATGACTTGCCGTCAAGACCCTGAAGCTAGGAATTTGGCCTTTTGCTTCATTTGGCGGCATTGCGTCTGCTGTATCGAGACGAATGTCGTGGTTGTCTCTAGGTTGCCAGTGAACCGTCGAAGCTTGGAACTAGGGATTTTGTCGTGGCTCCTTTTGGTGATGTTGCGTCTGTTGTGTCGGGACGAACGTCGAGGTGGTGACCGCTCTGCACTGTGGCGAGATGATCTCCAATTGTCTTTCAGGCTTTATATGACTTGCTGTCAAGACCCTGAAGCTAGGAATTTGGCCTTTTGCTTCATTTGCTTTGGCGCGTCCGAATCCTGTTGGAGGAAGAACACTGGGGTGACATTTCATCTGCTGTATCGAGACGATCGTCGAGGTGGTGACCACTTCGCGCTGGTGCGAGATAATCTCCGATTGTCTTTCAGGCTTTATATGACTTGCCGTCAAGACCCTGAAGCTAGGAATTTGGTCTTTTGCTTCATTTGCTTTGGCGCGTCCGAATCCTGCTGGGGGAAGAATGCTGGGGTGACATTTCATCTGCTGTATCGAGATGATCGTCGAGGTGGTGACCACTCCGCGCTGGTGCGAGATGATCTCCGATTGTCTTTCAGGCTTTATATGACTTGCCGTCAAGACACTAAAGCTAGGAATTTGGCCTTCGCTTCGTTTGCTTTGTCACGTCCGAATCCTGTTGGAGGAGGAACGCTGTCGTGATATCTCGTCTGTTGTATTGAGACGGACGTCGAGGCGGTGACCACTCCGCGCTGGTGCGAGATGATCTCCGATTGTCTTTCAGGCTTTATATGACTTGCCGTCAAGACCCTGAAGCTAGGAATTTGGCCTTTTGCTTCATTTGGCGGCATTGGGTCTGCTGTATCGAGACGAATGTCGTGGTTGTCTTTAGGTTGCCAGTGAACCGTCGAGGTTTGGAACTAGGGATTTTGCCGTGGCTCCTTTTGGTGATGTAGCATCTATGTCCTGCTGGAATGAGGAGGCACACCGTTGTTGGTCTCCAGGCTGTACATGTGGCCATTGAGATTTGGAACTAGGGAGTTTGCCATGGTTCCATTTCGTTGCGACTCTGAGGTCGATTGTTGACGTCACGTCTGCATCTGGTTGAAATGAGGAGAAACGCCGTTGGTGATCTCTAAGTTGTCGATATCGACGTCGAGACCCTGAAGCTAGGGATCTTCTTTTGCTTCGTTTGTTGACATTGTGTCTGCAATATTGCGACAAATGTCGAGATTGTCTTTAGGTTGTCTATGAACCGTCGAGATTTGGCTTCGCTTTCTGATGGAGCCTGTTGGGAAGGTATGGTTCCCTCTTTGTTCGTGCCCATGGATTGTATACAGGGGTCAACGTGACCTCACCTGCAGGGCAAAAAATTTCATTCTTTCAGATTTTTTTATATATTTCCGCGATGCTCTATCATTTCAGCTTTTATATCGCGGAGGTCGCGATTGCCCAATCATTTCGGCTATTTTTCTTTTTACTCGCTGCTTTTTATTGTGAGTTGCCCAATCATTTCGGCTGTTTTTGTATGCATACATTTTTACTTGCTGATTTTGTTGCAAGTTGCCTCATCATTTCTGCTATTTCATATGCATTTTTTTTGGCTCACTGATTTTTTCTCGCGAGTAGGGGATTTGGGATCTGATACCAATCTTGGCATCAGCATCACTGCGACTGGAATATTGCCAGGAGCGAATCATCATTTGCCGTAAAAGGACTTGGAATTTGATATCGGTTTAAGCATCAGCATCGCTGCGACTGGGATATTTCCAGGAGCGAATCATCATTTGCCACTGTCGATGTTGAACAAAGGTGGCTTAGCGAACAGGGTTAGGATCCCGTCGACTAAGGCTTTTGACTTCATGAGCCGTAAGGGTCTCACAAAGGTATTTATCCCTACAAGTCGTGAGGATCTCGTAGGTGCGTTTTCTCCTTAGGGATCGTGAGGAATCCTAAGTGTATGACTCCTTATAAGTCGTAAGGATCTTACAAGAGAGTTTTCTTCTCATAAGTCGAGAGGACTTACAAGGGTTGTTCACCATATAGACATATCCTAGTCACGGATGGGACTTGGTTAGGGAAGTGTTTATTTGCGCCCGTGGATTGTATACAAGGGTCAGTATTGAGCCGCTTGTAGGGCCATATCGAAGGTTGTGGGGGTTGCTTAAGAACAGGTTCAGGTCTCTGTAACTTAAGACTTTCAAATCTTGTGAGCCGTGAGGGTCCCATAAGAGAGTTCTCCTTACGAGTCGTGAGGATCTCGCAAGTGTAATTTCTCCTTAGGAATCATGAGGATCCCGAAGTGTGTTGCTTCCTTTGTGAGTCATAAGGATCTCACGCGGGTGGTTTCTCTTTACAAGGTCGAGAGGACCTTGTAAGTGTCTTTTAACGAGGTTGCGCCTTTTCAGGTTTTCATAAACACTCGCCGGTAGCCCTGCTGTTTTTACTCATGGAGCCCTTTCGGGTTTTCATCCGTGCCCATTTTGCTTATGGACATACCGTTTTTTTTTGTTTTTTTTTAACGAGTCTGTGCCATTTCGGGTTTTCACAAACATCGCCGGTAGTCCTGCTGTTTTTACTCACGGAGCCCTTTCGGGTTTTCATCCGTGCCCATTTTGCTTGTGGTCGTACCGTTTTTTTTACCACGTCAGCCTGAAGATGCTGCGGGTTGGGAGTAGTTTAACGACGTTTCGGTCATTTGCAAGTTTTAGGACATTGCGGTCCACCGTTAGTTTAAGGACGTTTCGGTCCATATCCAGTTTTAGGACGTAGTGGTCCGTTGTTAGTTTAACGACGTTTCGGTCTATTATCCAGTTTTAGGACGTAGTGGTCCGTTGGGCTTTCTCTATGAATGAGCATGATGCCCCCGGCATATCCATCTTTTTCGGAGCATGTGGTTGTGGCGGGCTCACCTTCCAGTTTTCGGACAGCGCGAACTTGCCCTGTTGGTATTGGTCTTCAACCCAGTTTTTGAAGATGTAGCAATTTTCGATCGGATGGCCCAATACTTGGTGATAAGGGCAGTAATTAGGATTGTTGACCTCATTCAGTTATAGCTGGCATTTCGGCTCCTGTAGAGTGATAAGTCCGTCGCGCACTGCTAGTTCGAACAGCCTCCTTGTTTCGTCCCGGGAAAACGAGTAAGGACATTTCAACTTTTCATAGAGGGGTTGCCGCTTGTTGTTTCGGCAAACAACCGGTCTAGGGCCACCCGATTGCTGTTGAGTGTTGGCTACGAGGGCTATTTTTCCCTTCCCTTTATCCTTTTTGCTCGATCCCTTGTTTGCGGGTCCGAGATTCTTTCTGGATAGTGTGCGATTGCACGGCTGAATGTTCTCGCAACACCTCAACTCTTTCGTTTTAGAGATGGACTCCTTGAGAAGAGGGCCAAGGGCTACTTTTTCGTCGGAATTGCTCCCGAATGTGAGAACTCGCGGTCCCTCGGGATCAACCCTATGACAATTGCCGGCAATTCTTTTACGCTCATCTGTCGCATTTTTCTGCTGTCTACGAGCTTCACGCTTTGTCCTGTTGAAGTGTTGCCTATGAGCGACATACCCTTGCCACCAACACTTAAAGGAGTTGCAGTCCTCAGTAGGATGTGCGATCTTCTGATGATATAAGCAGAAATTATGATGTACTTCCGCTTCATCAAGATGTATGCCACCAGGAGACTTTTCTCTGAAAGAGGGCAGCCTCATCCCCATCGATATCGCTTTGGCGAATCGTTTCTTTGTCTTGATCCTGCTTTCATTTGCGTCGGATGTACTTTGATCCGGAGGGAGTGTTTCGACCCTTTTGTCCAGTCGCCGGCGTTTAGCTTTCTCGAATATGGCCATCTCGCGCTCTCGATCGGCTTTGCTTTTAAGACGGGCTTCGTTCAGGAAGGCATCGATCATCTCGTCTGACGGCCACAGAAGTTCTGGTTCAGGACCCGCCCCTGGTTTCTCGGTGCAAGGAGTCTCTTTATCATCTATCATTGAGTGAGAGATCACATGACAACTTGCTACGTAGTCCTCAGATTCATCTGATGAGTCTTCTCCCTCATTTTCGTCCTCGAGGACGTGGCTGAGGAACTCTTGGAGCGTGATTGGAATCCGCGCCTTCTGGTTATACTCTTCCAGCGCGTCAATCTGTTTCTGCAAATCCGTGCGCTTGTCGCCAGGCTTCACGGGCTTCTTGGATTTCTTCTTGTTTTTCTTTGAAGATTTTGACGGCTGGGTATGAGTGCTGGGGCCTTCACCATCGATCTTTGGAGTTTGGCGCGGCTTCAGCATCCCTTCGACGATCTGGGGATCATTCAGCATCTTTTTGGTTTGGGCTGACAGCACGACTTCCCACGGAGCTTCTTCGACAAAAGAACAAGTTGCCCCCGGTGTGTCCATCTTCTTTGGAGTGTGCGGTTGTGGTGGGTTTACCTTCCACTTTTCAGACAGGGCAAACTTGCCTTGTAGGTACTGATACTCGATCCATCCCTTAAAGACGAAACAATCCTCGATCGGGTGACTTACCGTTTGGTGGTAAGGGCAATAATTGGGATTATTGGGATCGCCTGGCTGCAACAGACGTTTTGGACTTGGAAGATTGATGAGTCTATTGCGCACTGCCAGCTCAAACAGTCTTCTCGTCTTATTCTGAGGAAACGAGTAAGGACGTCCTAGTCTCTTCTCGAGGGATGGGCGTGGACGCACGTCGTTTTGGCAAACGACTGGCTTTAAGTTGCTCGGCTGCTGTTGAGTATTGGCGACGACGATCGCTTTTCCTTTCCCCTTCTCATTTCGAGAGTCCGGCTTTGGAGGAGACGGTCCATGGCCCATCTGGTCCATTTGGGCTAATTTGTCGATCAAGGACTGGAAAGTGGTCGGCCTGAAGAACATCATGAATTAGGAGATGGTCGCTTGCGGATCAAGAGTGCCCACAAACATGCCTACCGCAGGTGCCTCTTCAATGCGTTGTTCGCACTTCGACCATAGATTCCGCCATCGCGTTGCATATTGAACCCAAGTTTCGCCTGGCCTTACCCTGGCGTTGATCAGTGCTGTTATCGGGGTGCGCTCACTGGCGCTTGCGAAACGTTGGGTAAACAACAACTCTAATTCAGCGAAAGTTTTGACGGAGTCATTCGGAAGTTCGGAGTACCATTCAAACGCCATCTCCGATAAGCTGCCGACGAATTGGCGAAGCAAGAGCTTATCATCGCCGCCGGTGTTACCATAAAGAGCCCTGAACTAGACAACATGTTGATGGGGATTGCCTGTCCCCTTGTAGACATAAAATTTTGGGATCGTGTAGCCCGGCGGGTACTTGATCTGATCATACCAGCTCGGATATGGTCGTCCCGTTTTAACAATTTGCCCAGCCGCTTCATTCGCCTGATGAGCTCGTATTTGCTGAGCTATATAGTCGTCCAGTGCGGCCTTGGAAATTGTCTCCTCCTTGGCTGCTGAAAGAGCCGGCGGAGGATTAGATGTCTCCTCTTTATCGTCTTCAATAATGATCGGAGGTTCTTCAGCTGGAGGGTCCGGCTGTAGCATCATCCCTACCATATCTTGGAAGAGGAGCGCCATTTGTTTTATTTTAGCCGCTTGCTCTGCGGCTTCTTTGTCCTTCTTTTCGAGGACTCTGCGTAAGAAGTCAGCATCGGTTTCTTGTTCGTGACGCTGCTCTGATGATGCCTCCGGGCTTTCTTTTGGCCCGGTGAGTGCGGACATTGTAGTCAGCATCTCTTGAAGCTTCTGTTGTTGCTCCTGGGATTTCGTCACGGATCGGGTGAGCGGTCGGTAACCTGTCGAAGCACGGTTTTCCTCCTTTCCGGAAGCCATATAAACGGTGTGCACCACCATGCCCCCAGACTTGGGGCGTTTAGATTCAGTGTCTTTGCGATTTGCCGAAGATACAGGGATCTTCTCCGGCCTCCTTCTTCTGTGAGCGGTCGAAGCTGAGGGGACCGTTGCTTTGGGCACCCAGGTGGTCGTCGTCTTTTGTTACTTGACAGGGGGATTTTCTTCCTGCCAGACCTTCATCTTTTTCTGTCGATGAGAAAAATTCGGATCAATCACTGATTCTCAGACCCGTCGCCAAGTCTTGTAGATCCTGGAAGACAGCTGTTGAGGAGACTGCTCCGGCTTTTCTGGTTTTACTTCCACGACGGCCTCTACCGGTGGAGGAGATCTTTTGAGCACCGCAGTTGGCGAATTTCTGCGTACCTTGTTCAGCAATTCAAAGTTGTTCCCAGTTGGAACAGCAGCATCGATCCCCACCGTTGGAGCTGGCGGAATTATCCCAAAGGGGGAGTTGCCCCCAGCCTTCCTCACTCGGTGCCAGTGGCGACGTCGAGCGTGTCGTGTGGATGGAGTTGTTTCAGCTATAAGGGTGACTTCGTCGTGCCCCCTCTGGGCAGGGGAAGCAGCTTTGAGGACCTCGCCTGGAGCAGCAACCGGAATGGCCAGCCTTGTAAAAACTGACTTCTTGGAAGGAGGAGCCTTTCCAATAATTTTGTCCGCTTGAGCCGGGATGGCTATCCACTTTGGGATGGCAGCTTTGGGTATCACGGGCTTATAGACGTTCTGGCCCAGTCTGTTGAAAACTGAGTTATTGAAGTTGGGCGACCCGTTGAGAGGGGCCGCGGCAGTAGCAAGCTAATCAAAGACCGACTTCTTTGGAGATTCTTGCGATGTCATTGGGGCATTGAAGCTCATTGGTGGGAGCAGGGTCCCGAAGAATAGTCCAGCGGTGGCTTGAGTTACCTGCTCCACTGGCATTTTGAAAAGGGAGGCCGCTTGGGGCCCATAAGTCACTCCTCCAGCAAGGACGGAGCGAGAGTTGCAGTTGCAGGTAGTGCAGTTTGAAGCCATTGATCTTCTGTTTTCTGCACGGAGCAAGACACCAAATCTTAGTACCTCAAATCCACAGGCAACCACAGCAAACCGCGATTCGTTCGCGAACACGACACACGAAGTGTGGAGTGGAAAGAGGAAGAGGTCCCACTGGGCATGCCAGAATCTGTTCCCCTCCGAAAGACGGCGCGACATGACGTCTTGCCCGAGATTCGGGGCAGATGCTAATTGGTGCTATCCGTCTACCTCTCCGAAGATGCCAAGTTGATTTATGGCACCATGTATCGAAGGTTTAAACGGATGCGTCCGATGTAGCAGACTTCGTCAGATTCCCCCTCGCTTGAGGGGTTTTTTGATTGTGGGGACGCTCTTCCCTGCAGGCGCAAGCCCCTGCAGCTAATTACGCTACCGCATTGCGGTAACAACTTTCTCCTTCTCCAGATGATCACTTCGTGTCATGGGTATTTGTTTTGTGTTCGGTTGCCCGTGGATTGTATACGGAGACTGAGTTATGTCGTCGCCCGTAGAACGTGGATTAGTCCAAATCCGTATTTTCTTAGATTTGGGTTTGGGGTTTTGGTTTGAGGATACGTTAGCCATATTTGAGGCTAAGATCAACTCAAACGTTTGTTAAGGATTCGTTAGTCCAATTTGGGACTAAGATCAACTTAACGGGATCGTTTAGATCCGACAAAAGAGTAATTGGCTCTATTGTTCCAGTTTAGGGACATAGGGGTCCATTACATGTATGGCCGTCGGGACCCATCACCTCTCTGACGACGTTGAAGGATTACAACGACAGATGTCAGAGGAGTTCAGAGATGTACCCTTGAGCCAAAGTTGATTGGGGGATCTAGAGTCCAATTTGGGACTAAAGTCTGTTTGAAGGTTTAAGGACACGTTAGCCATATTTGAGGCTAAGATCAACTTAAACGGGATCGTTTAGATCCGACAAAAGAGCATTTGGGCTCTATTGTTCCAGTTTAGGGACATGGTGGTCCATTGCCAGTTTAAGGACATTGTGGTCCAAGTTCCAGTTTGGGGACGTGGTGGTCCATGTTCCAGTTTAGGGACGTGGTGGTCCATCATTCCCATTTTGGGGACAAATGTTAGTTTAAGGACGCATTAGTCCATGAGTTTAAGGACCCCACAGTCCGTATTAATGTGTGGTTGTCGGGACCCGTCACCTCTCTGAAGACGTTGAAGGATTACAACGACAAATATCAGAGGAATTCAGAGATGTACCCTTGAACCAATGAGTTGGTTGAAAGAGCAGATGTGCTCAGTTCAAGATGATTTGAGGACTTATGGCTAATTTGGGCTAAGTCCAATTAAGTTAGAAATATTGGCTCTTGTTGGACCATTAAACATTTGTCTGGGTTCAAACCAACATTATTTAGCAATGCTAAACATTTTCATCTTTGATTTTATCAGTTCTGAGATTCATTTGGAGGAGGGACTTTTGCCTCTGGAAAATTAGCCAATTTGGCTAAAAGTAGTGTTAAACACTAAAAAACAACAGTGTTAAACACTGGAGATAGAACTATCAAATTAGTGTTAAACACTAAAAGACAATCAGTGTTAAACACTGGAAATATAATCTTCAATTTAGTGTTAAACACTAGAAACAATCAGTGTTAAATACTGGAAATATAATCTCCAAATTAGTGTTAAACACTAAAGACAGAGGGGTCACGTGTGGACACGTGAGAGCGCCCAAAGGGGGGACCAGATCCCTTTTCTTCGTTCTGCAATTAAGTGTTAAACACTTTTTGTCTTATATTTTGAGCGTCACGTGTTGACACGTGATGGGGATTTATGCGCTGACTGTTAAAGCGTTTGCCAAGGGGTCACGTGGTAACACGTGAGAGCGCCCAAAGCCTTCATTTCCTTTGCTTTTTCCTTCTGCGTTTTGGGAATCACGTGGGAGCACGTGAGGCATTACCTCAAAGTTTCTTCCTCTTTATTTTTGGGGATCTTTTTAGGGGTCACGTGGGGACACGTGACCCTAGTTCTTTTCATGAACAGAGATCTTTTAAGAATTGAATTCTCTGTAGGGTTAAACCCTAATTTTGTTTTGGAGGATTTTAAATTCCTATTGTGAAAGAATTAAATTCTTATTTAGGGCAAAACCCTAATTTCTTTTTAAAGGAATTAAATTCCCAGATATGTAAAAGAATTAAATTCTTGATTAGGGTTAAACCCCAGTTTCATTTTAGGAGGAATTAAATTCCTGTGAGTCTGGGAGAATTAAATTCTCAAAACTCAATTCCCCTTCTAAGTTTAGGATCTGCATGGCAGGATCTCGACCCGATGAGAATTAAATTCTCAACTTATGGGGAGATGTGCTCTGTGCAGATCTTCAACCCGAAGAAGAACTAAGTTCTTCTTTTTTTTATATATAAGAGTTAAACTCTTTTGAGAATTAAATTCTCTTTTGAAGCCTCTCTTTTCTTACCTAGGGTTTTTCTTTTGCAGAGAATTAAATTCTCCTCTCTTTTCTTTTTTCTCTTGAAAATTAAATTCTCCTCCCTCTGTTTCTTCTCCCAAAAAAGTAGATCCCCCTCTTCTCTTCTTAGCTCCTATTTATAGGAGAAGGAAAAGAATCAATTTGTTTAGCAAATCTCCCATTGAATGATTTGATTTGTTTTCATATTTAATATGAGCCTTTAGATCATTCAGTGAATTTTATTCACCGTTAGATTTTAAATCCAGAAGATAATTCTGTTTGTTATTTTCGATGAGATTTAAGGAAATCTTTCCTTGTCTAAGATTTTCCCATAAATTTGTGATTTTTAATCACCCTTGGATATTTAATCTAACGGTCCCCATAATCCTTTTCCATTTGGAAAGATTTAGAGAAATTTAGAATTTTAATTCTATTTGGAAAGATTTAAATGATCTTTTTCAGAATTTAATTCTGTTGAACAGCAAGGCTTTTACAGCCAGTCACGTGTCGCCACATGACCTTTGGTCGCGTGTGAGCATGTGACCCCCAATTGAGTCCTTTTCTCAGTGTTTACTTACGCTTCAGTTGTAACCATCACGTGTCAACACGTGACCATTGGTCACGTGTGAGCACGTGACACCTCATTGAGGTATTTCCTTCAGCCGTTTGTTATTTTATTTCTGTTTTGATTGTCACGTGTCAACACGTGACCCCCAATTGGGTCTTTCCTCAACCGTTTATTTACGCTTTAGTTTTATCAATCACGTGTCAACACATGACCATTGGTCACGTGTGAGCACGTGATACCTCATTGAGATAATTCCTGATTTTTAATCAGGGAACAATGCATAACATATTTGCTCATAACTTTTGATCCCGGATGAATTGTGAAGCTCATAATATATCAAATCGAAGGGTTTTTCGAGATGCTTCCAATACCATCAGAATTTATCTGTTTCTCATTCGGGAGTTTGTCAAAAAACTGCCCGGAAGATACTGGTTCGCATTTCCTTAAGCGTATCGCTGCCATTTGATACCTTGGACTCTTCTGCGCAGAAATTTTTGGCGGGAACAAGGATCTTCGAGCCGAATATCCTCGTGGGGATGAGCAGCGAGGGGAGGACCTTGGGGCCGAGGCCGAGGTGGAGATACTCGGCGAGGGCAACGCCGAGGCCCCTGTGGCGGTCGCTGAGCTTCCCGGGGATGCGCCCGGCCCTGAGGCCTGAGACCCGTCGTCTTTTTGTTTTTCTTCTTTTTTTTTATTTGTTTCCTCAGGAGTTTGGTAGGCCTCTGGGCACTTTTTCAGGCTGGGGAGTCCACAATACCTTGTAAAAACTTTAACTTTTGCGAATAAAGGTATTTTTCTTGCAGTTCTGTTTGCACGCGTATTTTTCTTCTTTGTTGTTTAAACACTTGTATCTGCATGGGACCGCCTTTCTGTTGTGTCGTCTTTTTGTCTGGCGATTACGCGTCGACTTGAGTCTGCTCTTTTGCCAAGTGTTCCAGGGCAGGCGGTAAGAAGGTATCTCCATGGCCCCGAAGTCGAAGTGTAGATCGCTAAGACGTTGATAGACTGTATGCCTCTTATTGAGTTTATGATCCTTAGATGTCGGAGTGGCCGTAATTGGCCAACTGAGGATGACCGAGCTGGGTAGCTGCTCGGCGCCTCTTGGCGAGGGCTTTGATCCTCAGCGCGAAAGGGGCCGTGAGAGGCCTGCTGAGGATGGCCGAGCAGGGCAGCTGCTCGGCGCCTCTTGGCGAAGGCTTTGATCCTTAGCCGTTGGAGGGGCCGTAAGAGGCTGGCTAAGAATGGCCGAGCAGGGTAGCTGCTCGATGCCTCTTGGCGATGGCTTTGATCCTTAACCGTTGGAGGGGCCGTAAGAGGCTGGCTAAGGATGGCCGAGCAGGGTAGCTGCTCGGTGCCTCTTGGAGAGGGCTTTGATCCTTAACCATTGGAGGGGCCGTAAGAGGCCGGCTAAGGATGGCCGAGCAGGTTAGCTGCTCGGTGCCTCTTAGCGAGGGCTTTGATCCTTAACCGTTGGAGGGGCCGTAAGAGGCTGGCTAAGGATGGCCGAGCAGGGTAGCTGCTCGGTGCCCCTTGGCGAGGGCTTTGATTCTTAAGGACGCCCGAGCGGGGTTGCTGCCCGGTGCCTCTTGGCGAGGGCTTTGATTCCTGATGGTGTGCCAGGGACAACCGAGCACAGTTGGTGCTAAGCGGTTGCCTCTTTCAAGGGCTTTTCATCCTTAGCGCGGGAGGGGCGTAGGAGGCCTACTAAGGATGTCCGGGAGGGGTTGCCGCCCGGTGCCTCTTAGGGAGGGCTTTGATCCCTGGTGGGATGCCAGGGATAACCGAGCACGGTTGGTGCTAAGCGGTTGCCTCTTTCGAGGGATTTTGGGTCCTTAAGGATGGCCGAGCAGGGTTGCTGCCCGGTGCCTCTTGGCGAGGGTTTTGATCCCTGGCTGTTTCCCCCAATAAGAGCAAAGCTTTGTTTGAATTTCAAAAATTCAAAATTTGAAGCAACGCTTCAAATTCCTTGCGCTGCGCGCAACGCGCCACGTGTCAAAATCTGATACGTCAGCGCAGCGCCCAAGGCAGCGCGCCCAATCAGAGCAAGGCTCTATTTAAAACAAAAATTAAAGGAAGCAACGCTTCAGTTACGCAAGCGCTGCGCGACACGTGTCAGCGCAGTTGCGCAAGCGCAGCGCTGCGCGACACGTGTCAGCGCGGTGGCGCAAGCGCGGTGGCGCAAGCGCTGCGCGACACGTGTCAGCGCAAGCGCAGTTGCGCTGCGCTCGGCGCTGCGTGACACGTGTCACGTGCTGGGGCGTTTGCGCCAAACAGAATTAAAATTCTAGTAAGATCCTTCTGTTCTTGTTAAAACAAGAAGATTGCCTTCTGTAAAACAGAAGCCCTTTGATCAAAGATCCAACGGTAGGGAAAATTCGCCAAATCACTCAGAGAATGATCTCTTTAACAAACCTAACAAATCTATGGGCATTATATAAAGACCCCTAGACCCCAACTCAAAAGGAAATGAACATTGTGAGAGATCAAGAACTTCGAAACAGAGAGAACTCTGAAGAAAATTCAAGAAAAAGGTAAAAACCTTTATAAAATAGAAGAATTTCTTCTGAATAGATCATTGATCTAAGAACAAGATCAATGATGTTCAATAAAAAATAAATAAATAATAACAGTGCCTTGCACTTTTTATGAACCATTGGTTCTGGAATCTTAAAGATTCTTTTCTTGAATCCAAAATTGGATCAAGTTATTGAAAAGTGTCTTGCATTTGCAAAACTGCACTGTTGCGCTCCTGGGTTGGCGCAAGCCACCAGAGAGCGCCACGTGTTAGCACCAGAACCACTTGCGCCATGCGCTTTTAAGATAGAGCATTGCTCTCTGAAATTGGCGCAACTCACCAGAGCGCGCCACGTGTCAGCAGCGCAACAGCGCAGCGCACTGGCGCAGCGCACTGCGCTTGCGTGACACGTGTCACCACCGCAAGCGCTTGCGCTCAATGATTGGCGCAAAGCGCCTGACAAATGCACTGCATTGTTTACTGAAGGGTTAGGCCCAAATAAAAAAGGCCTGGCAGGCCAAAATAAAATGCAATGCATTAAAAGGGCAGAGCCCAAACAAAATAGATGCTCTGCATCATTTATAAAAGGGCAGAGCCTAAACAAAATAAAAAATGCAATGCATTATTTAAAAAGGGGCAAAGCCCTAGCACAGGCCTAATAGGCCAAAGACAAATAAAAATATTGAACATTTTTCAACTGGACTTAGCCCAATCATGGCCGTAAGTCCTCAAATTAAATTGACTGAGCACGGCTGCTCTCCTAAATCAATTTACATCCGGTTCGAAGGTACATCTCCGAACTCCTCTGACTCCTATCGTTGTAATCCTTCAACGACGTCAGAGAGGTGACGGGTCCCGACAACCATACATCAACACGGACTGTGGGGTCCTTAAACTCATGGACATATGAGTCCTTAAACCAAGACACGGACTGTGGGGTCCTTAAACCCACGGACTTATGCGTCCTTAAACCAAAACACGGACTGTGGGGTCCTTAAACCCACGGACTTATGCGTCCTTAAACCAATGAACCGCAATGTCCTTAAACTACCAATGGACTGCAATGTCCTTAAACTACCTATGGACCACTACGTCCCTAAACTAGAATAATAGAGCCTCCAAATGCTCTTTTGTCGGATCCAAACGATCCCGTTAAGTTGATCTTAGTCTCAAATCAGAATAATGTATCCTTGACGAACGTTTAAGTTGATCTTAGCCTTAAATAGGGCTAACGTATCCTTAAACTAAAACACTAAACCCAAATCTAAGTAAATACGGATTTGGACTAATCCACGTCCTACGGGCGATGGCATAACTTAGTCTCCGTATACAATCCACGGGCATCCACAAACAAAACAAACACACACGACACGAAGTGAAATTCTGGAGAAGGAGAAAGTTGTTACCGCGATGCGGTAGCGTAATTAACTGCAGGGGCTTGCGCCTGCAGGGAAGAGCGTCCCCACAATCAAAAACCTCTCAAACGAGGGGGAATCTGACGAAGTCTGCTACATCGGCCGCATCCGTCTAAACCTCCGATACATGGTGTCATAAATCAACTTGGCATCTTCGGAGAGGTGGACGGATAAAACCAAATAGCATCTGCCCCGAATCTCAGGCAAGGCGTCTTCACGTCGTTGCCGTCATTCGGAGAGGAACAGATTCTGGTACGCCCGGTGGGACCTTTTCCTCTTTCCACTCCACACTTCGTGTGTCGTCTTCGTGAACGAATCACGGTTTTTTAATGGTTGCCTTTGGATTTCAAGTTACTAAGATTTGGTCTTTTGCCTGGCGCAGAAATCAAGCATCAATGGCCTCAAACTGCTCGAACTGCTCGAAGTGCCAATGCAACCGACGCTCCACCTCACCTGGAGGCGTAGCATATGGGCCTCAAGCGGCCTCCGTCCTTACTATGCCTGTGGAGCAAGTGACTCAGGCTACTACTGGCCTGTTCTTCGGGACCATGCTCCTGCCAGCAAGCTTCACCATCCCTGTGCCCATGCCGGAAGCTTCAAAGAAGTCGGTCTTTAATCGACTTGCTACTCCCACGGCCCCTCTCAACGGGTCGTCCAACTTCTCGGTCTTCTCCAGACTGAGCCTGAATTCCAAAGGGCCCGCCAAAAAGCCCATGATACCTGAGAAGGCCATCCCAAAGAAGACGGCTGCTCCCGAAGTCGCCAAGGCGGCTTCTCCTGTCAAAGAGTCAGTCTTTGCAAGGCTGACTATCCCCACTCCTACCCCTGCTCGAGGATCTGTCTTTGACAGATTGAATACCGCTACTCAAAGGACGACCCCAGTCTTTAAGAGACTGGCACCAGCAGCGCCTCATTCGGACAGGGGGCAAGAAGAAGCTGTCTCTGTCGCTGAACCAATACCGACAACTCGTCACGCCCGACGACGCCACTAGCGCCGGATAAGGAAGACTGGGGGCAACTCCCCCTCTGGGATAACTCCGCCAGCTTCAATGGTGGAAGTTAATGCTGCTGTTCCAACTGGGAACGACTTTGAGCTGCTGAACAGGGTACGCAGAAATTCGCCAACTGCGGTGCTCAAAAGATCTCCTCCACCGGTAGAGACCGCCGTGGAAGCAGAAAAGCCGGAGCGGTCTCCTCAATCGCTGTCCTCCAGGATCTACAAGACGTGGCGACGAGTCCGAGAATCGGTGATTGATCCGAATTTCTCTCACCAGCACAAGAAGTCGAAAGGTCGGCAGGAAGAAAATCCCCCTATCAAGCATCGAAAGACGACGACCACTTGGGTGCCCAAAGTAACGGCCCCTTCAACTTCGATGGCCTACAAACGAAGAAGGCCGGAGAAAGTCCCCACGCCTGCGGCGAATATCAAAGGTGGTGAACCCAAACGCCTTAAGTCTGGGGGCATTGTAGTTCATACCGTCTACATGGCGTCTGGTAAAGAGGACAGCCGTGCATTTACAGGTCATCGACCGCTTACACAGTCAGTGACCAAAGCTCAGGAGTAACAGCAAAAGCTCCAGGAGATGATGAACGCGATGGCCGCACTCACTGGGCCAAAAGAAAGCCCTGAAGCGTCCTCGGATGAAAGCCAGGAGCAAGAAACTGACGCTGAATTCCTTCGTCGGATATTGGAGAAGAAGGATAAAGAGGCTGCTGAACAAGCAGCCAACATAAAGCGTATGGCCCTCCTGTTCTAAGACATGGTGGGGATGATGATCCAACAAGATCCTCCAGCTGAAGATCCCCCGATCGTCCTTGAAGACGATAGGGGAGAAACGTCAAATCCTCCACCGGCTCTGTCAACAGCCAAGGAGGAGACAATCTCCAAAGCTGACTTGGACGAGTATATAGCCCAACAAATATGGGTTCATCATGTGACTGAAGCAGTTGGTCAGGTCGTAAAAACAGGACGACCATATCCGAGCTGGTACGATCAGATAAATTACCCGCCGGGCTATACAATACCCAAATTCCATGTCTATAAGGGGACGGGCAATCCTCACCAGCATGTTGCCCAGTTTAGGACGCTCTGCAGCAACACCGGCGGTGATGACAAACTATTGCTTCGCCAGTTCGTCGGCAGCTTGTCAGATACAGCGTTCGAGTGGTACTCTGAGCTCCCAAACGACTCTATCAAGACCTTTGCGGAGATGGAGCTGCTGTTTACCCAGCGTTTTGCAAGCGCCAGCGAACGTACCCCGATGATGGCATTGATTAATGCCAGGATGAAGCCAGGCGAGACATAGGTCCAATATGCTATACGGTGGCGGAACTTATGGTCAAAATGTGAGCAACGCATTGAAGAAGCTCCTGCAGTGGGTATGTTTGTGGGAACCCTTGATCCGCAAGCAACCATCTCGCAATTTATGATGTTCTTCAAGCCGACTACCTTCCAGGCCTGATCGACAAGCTAGCGCAAATGGATCAGATGGGCCATAGACCTCCTCTTCCAAAGCCGGACTCCCGAAATGAAAAGGGGAAGGAGAAAACAATTGTCGTCGCTAATGCTCAACAGCAGCCGAGCAACTCGAAGCCGGTTGTTCGTCAAAATAATATGCGTCCGCACGTACCCCTTGAGGAGAGGCTAGGACGTCCTTACTCGTTTCCCCGAGATAAAACGAGAAGATTATTCGAGCTGGCGTTGCGCAACCGACTCATAAATTTGCCGGATCCAAAATGTCCATCGCAGCGAAATGACGTCAATGAGCCCAACCACTGTCCCTATTACCGAGTACTGGGTCATCCGATCGAAGATTGCTACGCCTTCAAAAATTGGCTTGAAGACCAGTACCAACAGGGCAAGTTCGCGTTATCCGACAGATGGAAGGTGAATCCTCCGCAACCTCACGCCTCTAAAAGGATGAATATGCCGGGGGCAACGTGCTCTCTCGTCGAAGAAGCCCCATGGGAGGTTGTGATGCCAGCCAAGACAAAGAAGATGCTGAACAATCTTCAAACATGCCCAGCGATCAGGTGGAAGAACCCGTTGGAACCGCAGGTCATTGAGGGGATGTTGAAGCCGCGTCCAACTCCAAAGACCGATGGTGGTGGCCCAAGCACTCACAATCAGCCGTCAAAATCTTCGAAGAAGAAGAAAAAGAAATCCAAGAAGCCTGTGAAGCCTGGCGACAAGCGCACAGACTTACAAAAACAAATTGACGCACTGGAGGAATACAACCAGAAAGCACGGACTCCCATCACACTCCAAGAGTTCCTCAACCATGTCTTTCAAGAGGAAGATGAGGAGGAAAGTTCGTCGGATGAATCTGAAGAATACGTAGCGAGCTATCATGTGATTTCCCATTCGTTCACGGACGATGAGGAGACTCTTTGCACTGAAAAGCTGGGGGTAGATCCTGAACCAAAAATTCTGGGGCCATCGGATGAAGCAATTGACGCATTCCTCAACGAAGCTCTGTTGAAAAGTAAAGCTGATCGGGAACGCGAGACGGCTATATTTGAAAGGGCTAAGCGCCAGCGACTTGACGAAAGAGCTGAGACACTTCCGCTGGAGCAAAATACATCCACTATGGATAAAAACAAATTCAAGATGAGGAAAAGGTTTGCTAAGGCCATATCAATGGGCATGAAGCTACCATCCTCTGAAGGAAGCATTACTGGTGAAGTGGAAATGCACCCCTTCTACTGCTTATATCATCGGAAGATTTCGCACCCCACTGAAGAGTGCAAAGCTTTCAATAGATGGTGGAAAGGATATGTTGCTCACCGACAACATTGTAAGCGGGAGAAGCGCAAAACTCGTCGGGAGCGGAAAAATACAACCGAAGGGCTTAACAGAACTACCGGCGATTGTCGCATGGTTAACGCCGGAGGATCACAAGTGCTTACATTCGGGAGCGATTCCGATGAGGAGCTGGCTCTTAGCCCCCTCTTTAAAGAGTCCATCTGGGGAAAAGAAGAAGAACCGAGGGCCTGTGGAAATATCCGGCTGCGTAATCGTACGCTACCCGAAAAGAATCTCGGACCCTCAAATAAAAAAGATAAGGGAAAAGAGAAGGTCCCTGAGGAGATCGCCATAGATGACCAAGTTGTGGAGGAGCTAACTGCCAAGGACCCGCCGAAGAGAAATAAGGTGGATTACAATGTCTTAGCACATCTGAGGAAGCTACTCTCACAGCTCAGCATTCTTGACGCCCTTTTACTATCAAAAGAGGCGAGAGATTCGTTAATCAAGGCACTACAGGACCCCGAGCAATTCCAAGCATTCCTGGCCGAAGAAAAGATGAAGGATGAATTGGAGGAAGTGCACACGGCCGATGTCACCTTTGGTGATGAAGACCTTCTCCTTGGAACGTGCGAACACAATCGCCCCCTCTATGTCTCAGGATACTGCCACGATATAAGGATAGGCAAAATCCAGGTCGACAATGGATCCTCCGTTAATCTTCTCAATGTGCGGGTGTTAAAAGAAATCTGCATGAGCGTCCAACACCTTGCTCGGGACAAGATCACCATCTCCGGGTTCGACTCCCAATCGTCAAGAACTCTTGGGTCTGTAATACTGACGCTACGCTTTGGGCTACTCGTCACGGACATTAAGTTCCACGTCATAGACGCCAAGACGTACTACAATGCTCTGCTCGGCCGACCATGGTTACACGAGTACAACATCATCCCTTCTACGCAACATCAGTGTATGAAATATTTTAAGGATGGTCTCGAGTATACCGTGACGGGAGAACTGAACCCGTTCTCTGTGAACGAGGTCCGCAAATATGAAGATGCCAAATACTTTTTATCGGATTTCGAAGACACGGAGAGGTGTCACAAGTCGGAGAACAAAGCTAACGCCACCATCCCTGTCTTCGGCAGTGATACCGAGGAGGAAGAGGAGATGATTTATTCGGGTCCACCCTAATACAACAAGCCGGGACCATCTACTCCTACGTTGATCTTTGGTAGCGACTCGGAAGATGAGGTCTATGCTGTATTCTCTGCTCGACCTTCAATACAAATGTCCGCTGACGAAGAGCAAAGTCTGCAAGTCGCCATGGTTCCACCTAAACACCATAAAGAACTGGATGCACTTGAGATCTACAGTGTAGAGGAGCTGCGGACGTTCTATGTCCCTCCCAGGCGAAGAGGTGCAAAAGCAATTCTATTCTACCGTTCTGAAGAAACCAAAGTGGAGAAAGAAATCTGGCACGGCGCGGATCCTACGCTTGACAGACTTCAGCCCATTCGTCTCCCCAGATATTATACAGAAGGCTTGAAGAGGCTGCTAAAGCGCCAGGGGATATCCTTCAAACAGATCGCTCGGAAAGCCAAATTCTATGACAGGGTCTAGAACGTTCCCGGGACTCAGCATAAGTTGCTTAATGGGAGAATGGAAACAATCGGGCTTGGATACATTCGGTCCAAGAAACGAGAGCTACTCCACGGTTGCTACGTCGTGCATGACTTCGATGAAGAATCGGATGCTCAATGGGAGGACGCAAATCCTGAACTAGTAAAAGTTCCCGATGCAAAAGTGCCCAGTCCGTCGTTCGAAGAGCAAATGGACAAGCTTATAAGGGAAGCTGGCCAAAAAGTCAGAGATGATCACAACCGTGAGATGGCCATTTATGAGAAAGCCAAAACGCAACGCCTCCTCCAACAGGCTGTGAAAGATGAAAATGCCGCTCCCTATCAACCTGTTATAAAAAAGACACGACGCAGAGGCAGAAATAAGTCGAAAGGCGAAAAAGGCACTCAACAGCAACAAAGCGGGACTAAGAAACCACGCAAGCGGGAATCGAGCGGTTTCGATCTATCCCTCATAAGAAAAATGGGTCGAGCGTACTCTTTTCCTCGGGACAAGACGAAGAAAATACTTGACCTTGCTCTAAAATATCAGATACTTACACTGCCGGAGTCTAAACACCCCGAACAAGCAAGCGAAGTCTCTTACCCGGACTATTGCCCTTATCACCGAGTGATAGGGCACCCTCTCGAGGACTGCTTCACCTTTAAGAATTGGGTTGAAGATCAGTATCAGCTTGGCAAGTTCGCTCTGTCTGACAACTGGAGGGTAACGCCGCCACAGAAGCACGAACCCAAAGCCACGAGAACAGAACCAGTTCCACATTGGGCTTGGAAGCGGATTCGTACCTTTCATATGATAACGATATCAAAAGAAGAGCCCGAGAACATGGATGACCTTCCCTGGTGCTTCGAAAACAGCAGCGATGAGGTGATCTCAAAATTTCCGCCAGCACCGAAAGAGCTGGAGGATGGAATACATACCACTGCGGATAACCTCAAGAAAATTGAGTTGGGGACGGCGGATGACCCGCGACCGACATTCATTAGTGAACTGCTGTCTGAAGAGAGGGTGGCTTCATTAAAAGACCTGCTTATGCAGCATAGAGATTGCTTCGCATAGAACTATTCCGAAATGCCGGGACTAAACCCAAAAATTGCCGTCCACAAATTGGCAATATCCCCGGACGTCAAGCTAGTCAAACAGGCACCGAGAAGAATGCGGCTCGAGCTTGAGATGAGCATCAACGCCGAGGTTAAGAAGCTGATCGACTCTGGTTTTATCCAGGAGGTCCAGTATCCCGAGTGGATCGCCAACATCGTCCCGGTGATAAAGAAAAATGGGACAGTGCGCATATGCGTGGATTTCCGGGATCTCAATAAAGCTTGCCCGAAAGACGATTTTCCAGTGCCAGTCACCGAACTGATGATAGACAATAGATCCACTCACGAGGTTTTCTCCTTCATGAACGGCTCATCCGGGTATAATCAGATAAAGATGCATCCCGAAGACCAGAAGCACACCGCCTTCAGGACCCCTTTGGGTATATTCTGCTACAAGGTGATGCCCTTCGGTTTATAGAATGCCGGTGCCACCTATCAGAGAGCCATGACGAAGATCTTTGATGACCTTATACACGAAATCGTCGAATGTTATATCGACGATCTCGTGGTTAAAAGCAAATCATACGAGGAACAACTCGAGCATCTGAAGACCGTATTTCAACGCCTTCGACAATACAACTTGAAGATGAACCTTCTCAAGTGTGCATTCGGAGTTTCCTCAGGCAAATTCCTGGGATTCATCGTCCGACACCGAGGTATTGAGATAGATCCATCAAAGATTAAGGCGATCATGGAAATGCCTCCGCCAAGGACTCTTAAACAGCTGCAGTCTCTCCAAGGGAAGCTCGCGTATATACGGCGATTTATAGCCAACCTTTCAGGTAAGTGTCGTCCTTACAGCCACCTAATGAAGAAGGGAACCCCGTTCGTCTGGGACCAAAAATGCCAAAGCGCGCTAGACGAGATCAAGCAATACCTGCAGAATCCGCCAGTGTTGGCTGCTCCGGTCAAGGGAAAGCCCCTCATTCTTTATACAACCGCTCTTGAAGGTTCCTTAGGCGCATTATGGGCGCAAGAGAACGACCAAGGGAAGGAAAGAGCACTCTACTACTTAAGTCGAGTTCTACTGGGGGCAGAAAGCAACTACTCCCCCATTGAAAAACACTGCCTGGCGTTGATCTTCGCGATAACAAAGCTCAGGCACTATGCGTTGGCGCATGAGGTCCGTCTCATTTTGAAGGTGGACCCCCTTAAATATTTGATGTCGAAGGCCATATTGACAGGTCGACTCGCTAAATGGGCCCTGCTCTTGATGGAGTTCTCGATAACGTATCAACCTCTCAAGGCAGTGAAAGGCTAGGCCATCGCTGACTTACTCGCTGAACATCCGATATCGGCCGATTCTCCTTTGAACTGTGAGCTGCCAGACGAACATACGTTTGATGCGATCGACGGTGGTAATATCCTATGGGATCTTTATTCGATGGAGCATCTTCCATGAAGAAGCGCAAACAAAGCACGCCCATAATCAAATCGGGGGTAGGCCTTATCTTCGTAACTCCACAAGGAGGGATAATGCGCTTTGCCTTCTCCCTATGAGCCGAGGACAAACAATGAAGCCGAATACGAAGTTTTGATAGCAGGCCTCGAGATCGCCATCGACATGGGAATTGAAAACCTTCTCATATACGGAGACTCCCAACTGGTCGTTAGTCAAGTAAACGGCGACTACCAAACATGCAAGCCAGAGCTGGTGAAGTACGGCGAAAAGGTGCAGCAACTGTTGACCCAAATTCCCTCCTATACTTTGGAAAACATACCGCACGCGGAAAATAGCAAAGTGGATGCATTAGCCAGGCTCGCTAAAGAATTGGCTGACGAGAACATCGATGACGTCAGAATCGTGGTACAAAGCCGTCGGGTGCTTGCCCCAGCAGAAATATCTCCGGAATCATCCGAAGAAAAGGGAGCGACTGAGCAGACGACCCTGCAAATAAAAGATCGGAAAAATACCGAGGATTGGAGAGAAGTCTTTATGGACTACTTCAAATACCGTCGAACGCCCGAAGATGCGTCCTCAAGACATCAGCTTATGAAACGAGCTCTGTCTTTCGCCTTCGTCAATGATACTCCAAGAGGTCATTTGATTCTCTGTGGTTGAGATGTCTGGGACCTGACGAAGCGAAAAGAGTCGTTCAGGAAGTTCACGATGGACTCTGCGGTTCTCACCAAGCAGGCCCAAAGATGAAGTTGAAGATCAAACGGATGGGCTACTACTGGCCCACGATGATCCAGGACTGCCTCGAATATGCGAAGCAATGCCACTCATGCCAAATCCATGGGGACTTCATCCACCAGCATCCAAATCCACTCCATCTAACGGTGGCTAGTTGGCCATTCGAAATGTGGGGAACTGACATAGTCGGCCCCATTGAACCAGCATCGTCCAGGGGACATCGTTTCATCCTGGCGACGACTGACTACTTCTCCAAATGGGCAGAAGCAGTACCGTTAAGAGAAGTGAAGACGGAGAATATCCTCCATTTCTTCAAGACGCACGTCATATATCGGTTTGGAACTCCGCGACGGATCATCTCCGATAACGGGCCGGCTTATAGAAGCCACAAGATCAGTCGCTTCGCGCAACAACACAATATAGACTGGAGATATTCCTCGGTTTATAATCCGCGAGCTAATGGTCTAGCCGAGGCCTTCAACAAGACCTTGACAAAGATCATGAAGAAAACGGTGTCCTGAAATAAGAAGGACTGGCACGAGAGACTGCAAGAAGCTCTCTGGGCGTATCGAACTACGTTCAAGATGGCCACGAACACAACGCCGTACGCGTTGGTATTCGGTACAGAAGCAATACTCCCCCTCGAGATAGAGTTACCCTCTTTACGAGTGGCAGTCCACTACGAGCTGACGGACGAATAAAATGCTCACCTTCGGCTTGAAGAGCTTGATGCCCTTGATGAAACCCGGCTCATAGCGCAACAAAATCTGGAGGCTTATAAAGCAAAGATGACGCGCTCATATGAAAGATTAACCCGGCCGAGGACATTCCGCCAAGGCGAACTCATGCTAGTGGTCAAAAGGCCTATGATCCCCAATCGTGCCAAGCGGAAAAAATTCGAGCCGAACTATGAAGGCCCGTACATAATAGACAAGGTCTACCAGGGTGGAGCCTATCTACTCATAGATATGCATGGTGAAAGGCCTTACAGGCCAATAAATGGTCGATTTCTAAAGAAATACTACGCTTAGCAAGTTATCGCCTAGGTCAATGATAGATGACGACGACTATGTCCGCTCGCTATCTTCCAAAGCTCAAACTTTATAAGCGGTAGCCAGCCTTCTCCTGAACAGACCGAAACGTCCTTAAATTAACGGCAGACCGAAACGTCCTTAAACTAATGGTGGACCGAAACGTCCTTAAACTAACGACGGACCGAAACGTCCTTAAACTAATGGCGGACCGAAACGTCCTTAAACTAATGACTGACCGAAACGTCCTTAAACTACTACCGCAGCATCCTTAGGCTAACGAGATGAATAAAAAAAAGAAAAAAAATATAAATATAATAAAAAATAAATAAACGGTATGTCCAGAAGCAAAAAGGACACGGATGAAAACCCGAAAGGGCTCCGTGAGTAAAAACAGCAGGGTTACCGGCGAGTGTTCGTGAAAACCCGAAAGGGCGCGACCTCGTTTACAAAAAAAGAGAATAAAAAGAATATAAAAAAAGGTATGTCCGTAAGCAAAATGGGCACGGATGAAAACCCGAAAGGGCTCCATGAGTAAAAACAGCAGGACTACCGGCGAGTGTTTGTGAAAACCCGAAAGGGCGCAACCTCGTTAAAGGACACTTACAAGGTCCTCTCGACCTTGTAAGGAGAAACCACCCGCGTGAGATCCTTACGACTCACAAGGGAGCAACACACTTAGGGATCCCCACGACTCCTAAGGAGAAAATACACTTGCGAGATCCTCACGACTCGTAAGGAGAACTCTCTTATGGGACCCTCACGGCTCATAAGATTTGAAAGTCTTAAGTTACAGAAACCTAAACCTGTGCTTAAGTAACCCCCACAAGCTTCGATATTGCCCTACAAGTGGCTCAACACTGACCCTTGTATACAATCCACGGGCGTGAATAAACATTTCCCTAACCAAGTCCCATCCGTGACTGGGGATATGTACGCATAATGAACAACCCTTATAAGTCCTCTCGACTTACAAGGAGAAGACCCTCCTGTAGGATCCTTACGACTTACAGAAGAACATACACTTAGGAATCCTCACGATCCCTAAGGAGAAAATACACCTACAAGATCCTCACGACTTGTAAGGAGAAATACCTTTGTGAGACCCTTACGGCTCATGAAGTTAAAAGCCTTAGTCAACAGGACCTTAACCCTGTTCGCTAAGCCACCTTTGTTCGACATCGACAGAGGCAAATGATGATTCGCTCCTGACAATATCCCAGTTGTAGCGGTGCTGATGCCGAAATCGGTGTCTAATTTCAGGTTTACGGCAAAGAGCCAGCAAGCCGCACATGCATACAAAATAGCCGAAATGATGGAGCAACTTGCAATAAAAAGTAGCAAGTAAAAACGTATGCATATAAAATAGCCGAAATGATTGGGCAACTCGCAATAAAAAGCAGCGAGTAAAACTAAAATAAATAGCCGAAATGATTGGGCACCGCGAAAAATAGCCGAAATGATTGGGCAATCGCGACCTTCGCGATATAAAAGCTGAAATGATAGAGCATCGCAGAAATAAAACAATAAAAATAAATGAAACTTTTGCCCAGATGAGATCATGTCGATCCCTGTATACAATCCAAGGGCACAAAGAGGGAACCATACCTTTCCAACAGGCTCCGCCAAAAAGCTAAGCCAAATCTCGACGGTTCACCAACAGCCTAGAGACAACCGCGACATTCGTCTCAATACAGCAGACGCAGTGCCAGCAAATGAAGCGAAGATCAAATTCTTAGCTTCACGGTCTTGACGGTAACTTATATAAAACCTGATAATCACCACAAACTCCTCAACTCAGGGAAACTAGCGTCCTTGATGAGAGCCTCCCGATTCATGTCGGCTCGCAGAGAAACCAGTGTCTCCGCGAGAAATTCCCGATTCGTCTCAACCCCGAAGAAACCAGTGTCTTTGGCAAAATCCTTCGACTCAGGGAAACAAGTGTCCTTGACGAAGAAAATCCTGATTCGCGTCGACTCGCAGAGAAACCAGCGTCTCCATGAGAAATTCTCGATTCGTTTCAACACCAGGGAAACAAGTGTCCTTGGCAAACTCCTCAACTCAGGGAAACTAGTGTCCTTGATGAGAGCCTCCTGATTCGCGTCGGCTCGCAGAGAAACCAGTGTCTCCGCGAGAAATTCCCGATTCGTCTCAACCCCGAAGAAACCGGTGTCTTCAGCAAAATCCTTCGACTCAGGGAAACAAGTGTCCTTGACGAAGAAAATCCTGATTCGCGTCGACTCACAGAGAAACCAGCGTCTCCGCGAGAAATTCTCGATTTGTTTCAACACCAGGGAAACAAGTGTTCTTGGTAAACTCCTCAACTCAGGGAAACTAGCGTCCTTGATGAGAGCCTCCTGATTCGCGTCGGCTCGCAGAGAAACTAGTGTCTCCGCGAGAAATTCCCGATTCGTCTCAACTCCGAAGAAACCAGTGTCTTCGGCAAAATCCTTCGACTCAGGGAAACAAGTGTCCTTGACGAAGAAAATCCTGATTCGCGTCGACTCGCAGAGAAACCAGCGTCTCCGCGAGAAATTCTCGATTCGTTTCAACACCAGGGAAACAAGTGTCCTTGGCAAACTCCTCAACTCAGGGAAACTAGCGTCCTTGATGAGAGCCTCCTGATTCGCGTCGGCTCGCAGAGAAACCAGTGTCTCCGCGATAAATTCTCGATTCGTCTCAACCCCGAAGAAACCAGTGTCTTTGGCAAAATCCTTCGACTCAGGGAAACAAGTGTCCTTGACGAAGAAAATCCTGATTCGCGTCGACTCGCAGAGAAACCAGCGTCTCCGCGAGAAATTCTCAATTTGTTTCAACACCAAGGAAACAAGTGTCCTTGGCAAACTCCTAAACTCAGGGAAACTAGCGTCCTTGATGAGAGCCTCCTGAATCGCGTCGGCTCGCAGAGAAACCAGTGTCTCCGTGAGAAATTCTCGATTCGTCTCAACTCCGAAAAAACCAGTGTCTTCGGCAAAATCCTTCGACTCAGGAAAACAAGTGTCCTTGACGAAGAAAATCCTGAATCGTGTCGACTCGTAGAGAAACCAGCGTCTCCGCAAGAAATTCTCGATTCGTTTCAACCCCAGGGAAACAAGTGTCCTTGGTAAATACCTCAATTCAGGGAAACTAGCGTCCTTGATGAGAGCCTCCTGACTCGCGTCGGCTCGCAGAGAAATCAGTGTTTCCACGGGAAATTCCCGATTCGTCTCAACTTGCAAGATAAAGCCTCAGGCAGCAGGGATTAAAAAACTTGTTTCCTGAGCAATGGGACCCTGCAAGTCAGTCTAAAACGGTCTCTTGCATACTATTCATGGGTCTCACTCTCCAAAGTCGAATCTCGACAAGGAGGGAAACAACTGCTTACGGATCCTCTCGACTCGTAAGAGGGAACATTCTCTTATAGGATCCTTACGACTTATAAGAGAAAATGCACTTAGGAATCCTTACGATTCCTAAGGAGAAAATACACCTACGAGATCCTCTCGATCGGTAGGGAGAAAAGTCTCTATGAGACCCTCACGGCTCATAGAGTTGAAAAGTCTTAGGCGGCAGATCTGAACCTACGGCCTAAGCCATCGCTATCTCTTGGAAAAATTAAGTTATCTGCCAATTATGTTTATCAAGACAGCATGCTGATAATAAGAGAAGGGAGAAAGTAAAAGAGCATACAAAACATTGCAAAGAAAAAAATGTGTATCTTTATTTATTAACTTCAATCAAATACAAGGTGAGTCGTACAAAAGAATAAAGAATGGATACATATTATTTAAAAAAAAGAAAATTTTTACAAGTGTATTGATACAAAGGCAGCTACTGGGAAGGAAGCGTCTTAAATAGCCCTATCAGTTGTTCGCACACTTCCTTCCACGCCTTTTCCTGATCGGCCACCACCGCCAGTTCTGCCTCCACTTGAGCCCATTGCTGCAAGAGGGACGCAAGCTGCTCCCCAACGGACTGCTGAGCTGCTTCGCGACCTTGGGCATTGCGCTCGGCAGTGTCGAGTTTCTGCTTCAAGTTCAGCCCATGAGATGCGTTCCAGGAGACCCTCGAAGATAGCCTTCACCTGGGCAGCGTTCGCCTCAACTTCAGCACGTAGGCGAGCAGTCTCGCTTGAAGACTCTTAACATTCCCTCAGCCTTAAATCCGCTTCCTGTTCCAAGTGGTGGAGGCAAGAAGCGCTTTGCTCAATCCACGCTGCTCTTTGATGGCTTGTGGCTAGGGTCTCGGGAGCAGGACGCATGAACTCCAGTTGATGCAGGCGAGCCTCGATCTCCCTGCAGTGATTAACCTAAGACGCAACGATACTCTCGTTATGGAAGTTTACGAGTATCACCAGCATTGGGTTAACCGCCGTAGCAAAATCTGCGGCAGACGTAGGAGTCTCGACGTCGAGTTCCTCAATGTAGTCACTCAACATGCGCAGACTATTCACGGCGCCCTTCGAGGACGGACGTCTCAGGAAAAGGCCTGCCGGCATTGTGACACGAGGCTCGAAGGGCGCCGAGATCGGAACGACGGCTGAAAAAACAAGATACGATTAGATGACACTTTAAGAAAGACAAAAAAGGGGGGGTCATCAATGCGATAGTTTGCTATACCAGCTGCAGCAGGTGGTAAGGCCGGAAGGACCGGTGGCGCGGCCGATCTTTCATCCCCTCCTTCGATTTGTAGCACTGCAGTCAGGACGAGAAGAAGTTAGAAATAATTCCATCACTGAAAAAGAAAGATATCAGTCGGAAACTATATTTACCAGCGCTACTAGAGGGAGAAGCGAGTTCAGATGGGAAGGAGAAGTGTGGGAGCAACACCTGATAAAGATGGTCAAAAAGCACTCCTGAAAAGACACAACAGTACGACTTTAGTACATAAATTATGCGTCTGAAAGATAAAACTAATAAGTTGCAAACCCATACCTTCCAACATCTTCGATGGTATAAGGGAGGGCTGAAAGGTGACCATCGCCAAGGCAGTAGTTGACGGTGCTCACTCGAGCAATGGAGCATCGGCACTGGCCGCACCTGCGTTAAAAAATAAGGATAAACCTGTCAGGAAAGATTGCAAGATAAAAAAAGGGGGGGACGGTAATCCGAAGTTTACCTGATGAGCCTCCAGCAGAGACGGAGGCGTCTCCCTCCTCCATCGACATAAGTCCACCACCCGTGGCCTCATCCCCAGACTCCACGGGGGCCGTCGTCGTGCTCGCGAGGCCAGGAGACGGCGGAGGGCCGTAGGCAGGGAGAGCAATGATCGGAGCATTGCCAGACTCTTGAGAAAGAGCGGTCGGCTCGTCCTCAGGAATCATCTCCACCTCACCCGCTACTCCCTCGGGCTCAGCAGTCGCGGCTGTCTCGTCCACCGTCGCCATGGGGTCATCGGTCTCAGGCGCTCCATCCGCTGCTACCTCGGGCTCGGCATCGGCCACCTGCTCAGGCATAGTGGACGTGACCATTTCGTCAGCCACTAGCTCAGGCCCGGCAATCCTGGTTGTGTCGTCCGCTATCGGCTCGGGTTTGACCAATACCTCTTCCTCTGGCCCCTCAGGTTCGACGGTCTCCGCCTCCCCCTCGGTTGGACTTGGCCCTGCAGGACAGAATATATAAGAACCGACAGCTTTATAATTCTTACAAAAAAATTCTGAAAGAAATATTACCTGAGGTGGACTTATCGTTAGCCTCCCTATTGGCGCGCACCGCCTGTCTGTGAGCTATAGACAAGGCGACCGGGGGCTCTTCTGAAGGAGTATTAGCATGAGGGACGGTGCTTGGGCCCACTCCAATGGCCAAAGCAGCCCTGCGTGCCTTCGCTTCGCGCCTCAACCGCTTCCTCTCCTCCCGGGCCGTCGCGATGGACCTCTTCGATGCTTCCTTCATCAAGGTGTCATCGTCCTCGTTTAGAGTTGCCTCCAGAGCCTTCAAGGCATCTCTCATCGGCTCTTCAAGTCGGGTCTCTCGCGGTAGCCCCGAGGAGGCAGAAACATCAGCGGCTGGCCCGGGAAGAGTCTCCGCGTCACCTGGCGGGACCGGCATTGTGGTTCCTGCGATAAAAAAAGGGGGGATTAGATCGACCATAACACAAGGAGAATAAAGACTTGATGAATCGAAATGTACCAAGGCCTAAGGACGCTCTAAGTCGTTCCTCCTCTTGGAAAGTCTTGAGGGAAGCAGCAATGGCTTCTTCAGTGGTGATGCCTGTTTGAAGAAAAGAGGGGAAAAACGTTAGTCAAAGGCAATAATAAAGATATGATGCAATAAAAAATGCGACTAGTGATTACCCGATTGCGCAAGCTTAGCTAGCCACGCGTCGCGCCTCGCCAATCGCTCTGAAGCAGCGATGGCGGCCGCCAAGTCCGTGTCATCCGGCGGCATGACTAATCCCCTGTTGGTCCCGTACTCACCCAGGCCCTCGCTATAGGGAGCGTGGGGTTCCTGACCGAACGCAACGTCAGCTGCGAAGAGCGACTTCTTTTTCCTCTTCTGCCCACCAGCCCTAGGTGCACCCGGGATCGACTTGCGCTTTGCAGGCAACTTGAGGCGGCGGGTCCTGATGTCCGTGCCCACCCCAGACTCCGGCGAAGCCACAACTACTGTCTCCGCTGGAGCACGGGGCACTGGTGGTACATCCGCAGTATCGGGAAGCGGCAATCCGTGTGGAGGACTCTGCACACGCGGTGGTCCGACTCTAGCATCTTTCAACGGAGGAACTACCGGGGTCCTTGGCACCAGAGGAGCTTTGCGGTCGCTACCGGGAGGCACACCCTTACGGTCGACCAGCAATCGCTTTTCTTCCTTTATAACGGCGCCCGTCGAATGATTGTACCATTCTGTATATACATTGAGGAGTCGTGGGGCGCAAGCCGGCTCGCTGATAAAAAAATGAGAACCCGTGTTCAGACGCATGAAGTGATGCAGCGCGTTCTCCATCCCTTCTTCAGTAGCAGCAGGTTCCGATAGGAAAGCCTCCAATGGTACCCCTTGATTGTAGCTCAGTTGTTGGGCGAAACGATGCGGGTTGTATCTCATGAAAATCGCCGCACCGTTCTGCCTAAACACCAGGAAGCCCGGTCTGATAGAATATAGATGGAGGGTCTCCCGGGCCGTCAAAACTGAGGTCCTATCTTTGAAAGTGTCTTGCAATGGCCGCACTGTGGTGGTAGATACCTTTCCAATAGTCAATACTTTGTCAATGAAAGACACCCCGTCTCCAACGGTGTGGGGACGAAGAAGCAAACCCCTGGCATTCCGTGGCGATGGAGTCACAATTGAGGCGCCAATCAGTCGTATGATTCGAGGGAAGCTGCACTTGTCATAGAACGAGGGCTTTTTATGCACACCGAAGACGTCCAATGTATGTAGTTCGAGCCATGATACGAAGTAGTGCATCGGGAAGATCCCGTGCAATACCCCAGGCTCATTAGCATCCGCCGCTTGACTGAGGCCGTGATACAGGTGTGCCAAGCCGGCGATCCCAACAGCCACTTTTACCCCAATGGTCATCCGGTGAGCTGGGTAAAAGACAGAGGGCCGCATATGGCGAGAATGCATTAGGAGCGCAAACCAACTTAGCCATAGCCCAAGAAATCCTAAGAAGAAGGCCTCCTCGTCCATCCCGGGGGCTGCAACTTCTGCAAAAGACACAGTTGGGGAGTTAGGAAGGAAAAAACCCTTTTGGTCTATTTCCTTCGCCGGCAGGTTATCCAAACCTAGACCGAAAGGGTCATCAAGTGTGGCAAACTTAGCAGCTTCTGCCGAGAGGACGTTTGGGTGAAGGAATCGAGCGATGAAATCCTCGAAGCTAACTCCGCGACTCCCACGTTCGATAAAAAGGGCCTCATAGATATTCAACACTTTGATCAAACTTGGAAATTGATGTTGAGCAGCATTCTCCGGAGTGAGTCCCCTTACTGCCGGCTTAGCACCGAAGACATACTCGTCTGTAGGAAGCAACTCCTCATAGTGTTCCCCTATAACCGGTAAGCCGGAGACCTCTGTGAATTCCTCCAAAGAAATCGACACTTCCCGGTCCATTGCGATGAAAGTGTGAGTAGGAATATTCCACTGCTCCAAAAAGGCCTTAAACCACCAGGTGGGAAGCGTGGGATATTGGAAGAGGGAAACGCAAACTACAGTGTACAACCCTAGCCTTATCAACTGTGACTTCTTCGCCGACAGAATATAGCGAGCCCATGGCAGATAGCCAATCGGATGGCGGGGGATCAGACCTATGTTATATGATTGCCCCCAAGGTCGCGCATCGCCTTGACAAATACGGCGTCTCAAGATATCAAAACCATAGGACGCTGAACCGGTATTGTATCTATAGCAGGATGAAGAAAGTCCTTTGAAGTCCAATCGACCATCTCCACGGCATATTGCACCGGGGGTGGGTTGGCATAGTGGATCGCCGTAATAGGCTCTGACGGTACTGCGCACGAAAAGCTCCGTCGACCCATGATAATTTGGTTGTACCATGACCCCCAAAGGTGAAGATTCTTATATTCCGGGTCGTGGTCCCTGATCATAGCTAGGACTTCGCGGTCCACAGGCGCTTCCGGAAATCCTTCCTCCGAACGAGCAAATGGGAATAAAGTATCGAAAGACATGTTCGCTGCAAGGGAACAAAATTAGCCGTTAGTGTTGTAATTCCAACGCTTGGCGTTTAATTTTTTTTAATTAATTAATTAATTAAATTAAATTAAAATTAATTACACCACACTGCAGTGCAGTGGGTAGGAGACCAAAGGGGGACCCACAAAATCTGGATGACAATGCATCAGTTAATAAGACAACCCCATCATTGGATGAGATTGTCAGTTAATCCCCAAGAAAACATTCTCATTAATAATAAAAATCTCTAGAGACAAGGAGAAAATCTCCTCTTTCAGAGCAAACCTCTGTCACAGAGTGACACTTGTCAAACTCTGGTCTCAGGGGAATAAGATTCCTTAAAAGAGCCTAGCTCTGTGATAATGATGAGAAAATCTAAAAAAAAAGTTTTCTTTAAACTCCTAAAAGATTAAATTTTTTGGGATCCTAAAAGATCCATGAAGATTCTTAGGAGTTCTTCATTTTTAGATCAAAAAGATCTACATCTTGTTCCATGAGCAAAGCTCTGTTCATGGGTTAGAACCCATGAACAAGATCTCTGTAGATTTATGGATTCTTGAAAGTAAAGCTCTGTTGGTGAAACCCCAAAGGGGTTTTCTTTAGATTAGAAGATCTATGAGAGCAAGGCTCTGTTGGTTAAGATTAATTAAAATTAATTCAATTTAAGATTAATTTTACCTAAAGTTTTTCTAACTTTGGAAATGAGAGTAAAGCTCTGAAGTTCTTGAAAACAAGAGCAAGACTCTGGGAAATCAAATTTCTTAAAAGATGGTAATCATCTACTAAGGGCCAGGGGTCCTATTTATAGGCGCTTGCGCCCCTTCAACTCCTGAGTTGATCTACGGTCAGGATCTTGCCACTGCTGCACTCACGTGCGCGCCACGTGAGCGCAATGGTGAGGGGGCATTTGTTTCCCCCAATCAGAGCAAAACTCTGTTTGAATTTCAAAAATTCAAAATTTGAAGCAACGGTTCAAATTCCTTGCGCTGCGCGCAACGCGCCACGTGTCAAAAGCTGATACGTCAGCGCAGCGCCCAAGGCAGCGTGCCCAATCAGAGCAATGCACTATTTAAAATAAAAATTAATGGAAGTAACGCTTCAGTTGCGTAAGCGCTGCGCTGCGCGACACGTGTCAGCGCAGTTGCGCAAGTGCTGCGCTGCGCGACACGTGTCAGCTGCGCTGCACGACACGTGTCGGCGCAAGCGCTGCGCTGCACGACACGTGTCGGCGCAAGCGCTGCGCTGTGCACGACACGTGTCGGCGCAAGCGCTGCGCTGTGCACGACACGTGTCGGCGCAAGCGCAGCTGCGTTGCGCTGTGCGCTGCGCGACACGTGTCAGCACAGTTGCGCAAGCGCAGGGGCGCAAGCGTTGCGCTGCACGACACGTGTCAGCGCAAACGCAGCGGCGCAAGCGCTGCGCTGCGCGACACGTGTCAGCGCAGTTGCGCAAGCGCAGTTGCGCTGCGCTGTGCGCTGCGCGACACGTGTCACGCGCTGGGGCGTTTGCGCCAAACAGAGTTAAAATTCTAGTAAGATCCTTCTGTTCTTGTTTGTCATGCCCCGCTTCCCAGTGTACGGCGAAGTGGACGTGACGAGGCCCGCTACGTATGTACTCAGAAGTACATACGCTAAGCGTAACTAAGCAATATAAAATGAATCACAAGAGACGAATAATAGAAATAACAGCAACTTTTATTAATAACATTCTTTATACAATGCATGAAATGAAAATACAACTGGAATGAAAAAAAGAAAGCAATGCCTAAACAGTGGCATAATAATAAAAGGAAATACTGGAAAGAACAAGTACAAAGTCTAGAACTCTGGATCTTCTTGGAACTGCTCCAAATCTTCAGTTGTTGGCTCGGTCTCAACTTGGTCCAACGCACCTGACGACATTCAAAGAAGAAAGAAATAGAATGTCGTACGCGAACAGGTCGCTCGGTAAGTCCCAAAGAAAAGTGGAGTGAGAATGGCAGAGTAACAGTATTTTCTAGAGTATTATGTTGTAGAATATTATGGAATATTGTTTAACGCAGTTGTTTGTAGCTTGGTACAGAAGAATGCCAGTGTATACGAGGGGGATCTCTATATGCTAGAGATCAGTGCAAACGGAGAGTACAAGGAACCGTTATGCCACGGTACAACAGCAACAGTATTCATGTTAGGTGTCTTAATCTGACCACCTCATTCCACTTTTAACATCTTCCGTACCAATCTACCCCTTTAAACCCCGCGATGTCATGTTTGTATTGTTATCTTGTAAACTTGTAATGATTGCTTGATTGACTTGATTAACTGATTGACTTACCGAAACCATGATATCAGGAAACGGTTATAACCGTAGAGTCATGTAAATGGAATACTGGAAACTTGTAAAAAGAATATCCATGGTTCGGTTCAGTCAGACAGATTGTTAACTGATTCTGGGATTCATGTATTCAAGTTGTGTTGGAATATAATTGAAATACAGATTGACTTGAAATATATTCAAGTCAGAATTAGTCAGACTCTAACCCGAGTCCGACTAAAAGAAATATAATTTGAAGTTCAATATTAGCTAGGGGCCTTATTGTAATTTGTGAAACTTGAGGGGGTTTTATGTAAAAATACTTTTGTATAGTTTTCCAAATACATCTCAAGTATTTAATAATCGTCTTTATTGTTATAATGAATGTGAATTTTATTTGTGTTATTCTAGTGAATATATCCTAATAAAAGTATTAATTGTTTATTTGAAATTCGTGTTATTTTAATGTAACTTTTAATCTTTGAATTTTAGGAAAAAGTGGAAATTTTATATTATAACAAAATAAATGTTTAAATGATAATTATATATAATTAAACACATAAATAATTTTTAAATGAATATTTTATTTACAAAAATATCACTTTCTTTAAATATCGTATTTTAAACCTTTCGAGACCGAATGCTCCTTGCGGAGGTCTGAATCTCGCACTACTAGCCTGCGGGTGCACGATGAACCGTGCTATCCCTAACAGGTTCCCCACGAATGGGTTGTAATGGCGCTTTGCTCAGGTTTTATAAATACTTTTAATTTAGGGAAAAGATTTTCTAAATATAGGGTATTTATTTGTAAAAGTATATAGTTCTCCATATTTTAGTTGTTAGGGTTTCCTAGACCATCTAACCTATATTCTATGGTCTAAACGATGAGTCATTAGAAGCCTCAAATCGCCTCTTCACCGTCGAATGCAGCCAGGTAAGTGCCAGGTAAGTGGGAAGGAACCACAGTCGTGGGCCTAATTAAAAACCACTAGCCTTAGACACACTTGCCTAGACCCACAAGACAGTTTAGATAAACGATCGATGTCCATGACCAATCGTGCTTTCATTTTATATAAGTTTTATTTAGAAAAGTTTACAATTTAAAGGTTAAACTAAAAGTTATAAAGGTTATGGTATTTTAGTGAAAAAGTCCTATAATATCGTATTCTGTATTTTTGTTATTTATCAATTAGGGTTATAATGAGTGTGTGTAAGGGTAGGTCATTACCCCGTGACTTATATTAAATTTTGGTGAAGTTTCAAGGTGAAATAAGCTATGTTAAACTTAAGGGTATTAAGGTGCAAGAATACGGTATTCATAAACGTTATCATTTCATGTGTGAAATTTCATCCAAATTGAATGAAACAAGTTTTGTTATCAAAATAAACATGATTAGGAGTGGGGTATCTAAATAGAACATTAAAATTTAACTTGATGGTATTTTTATGCAAGAAATACGGTTTTCTAAAGAACTTGTCATTTCATGTGGAAAAGTACAATTAAATTTGACTTAAGGGTGATTAATAGTCAACATGCAAGAGGGTTGATAATATGTATTAGGTGACAAGTGAAATTTTTAAGAAAAACCGAATCGGAAATCGGTTTGTCCGATTTCCGTCGGGTTTCAAAAAGTCGTATTTTGCAAATATAGAAAAGAGAGGTAGAAGGTTGGGACTTACGGGTTTGGACAAGCTAAGCGTTCTAAAAGGTGTGGTGGTTGCCGATTCGTTGGAAACATCACGTCGGTCTTGATCCGGTCGCCGGAATCCGTCGTCGGTTTCGGCAGCGCTTCGCTTCTCGCTCTTTGCACCAAGTTCTCAAGAGTTTTAGAGAGTATGCTTAGAGTTGTGAGGGGAAAAGGTAGAGGGTAGGGGCCTTTATATAGGGCTAGGCTAGGGTTAGGGTTAGGGTTAGGGTAGATGAAAAGTTAAAAAATAAAAATGTGATAAAATGTAATAAAAATGTATTAAAAGTGGAGTAATTGGGGGTTTTAAAGATCTCTGGAAGTGGTATTGGGCTGAAACTTTGCAGGTGAGTAGGGAATGCCAAAAGACACAACTTTCATGTTGTGACCCTTGCCGGAATCGGCCTAAAAGGGGGTGACTCGGCCATGACTCGGTCGGATCACTGAGTCGGCCGAGTCAAGGCCGAGTTGGCCGATTCCCGACCGAGTCCGGTGACCTGGATCTCCCCCGACGGTTCATCTACCCTCTGCAAGTGTTACATCTTTGGGTGTAGTGGGGTTTTTGTGAGATATGCACGTGTAAACTCTTGGTATTCTAAAGGTTTTCTAAAAAATCAATAATAAAAATAATGTGGGGTATGGGATTCGAACTCTGGTGGCTTATTCAGCAGTGCAAGGTATTACCAATGAGCTACAAGCTCCTTCTTGTAATTATTGTAAAGAGATAGATACTTAAAGTGTTATCAGCAACATTAATACTCCAAGTATACTTCAATTTTAAATCAAATTTTGGTATACAAAAATTGGAGTTGTTACAATCTACCCTCCTTACAAAAAATTTCGTCCTCGAAATTTACAACTTTTATTTAAGGACTAATTTACAAAAAAAGGTGCGGATATCTTGCATGCATCTCATCTTCCCTTTCCCACGTGGATTCTCCTGGAGTGTCTTTTCTCCACATTATCCGGACCAAATTAACTTCCTTGTTCCGAAGTGTCTTTACCTTTCTATCCAGGATCTCCACAGGTTGTTGCTCACAAGACAAATCGGGTTGTATCGTAAGCTCGGAATGATCAAGTACATGGCTGGGGTCACTCACATACCTTCTGAGTTGGGATATGTGGAACACGTTATGCACTCCTTCCAATGAGGGTGGAAGCGCTAATCGGTATGCCACTTCACCGACTCGTTCGAGTATATCGAACGGTCCAATGTATCTCGGACTCAACTTTCCCCGTCTTCCAAATCTGATCACTCCGCGGTTCGGAGATATCTTCAAGAATACATGGTCTCCTGGCTGGAACTCCAAGTGTCGTCTCTTTGCATCAGCCCAATGTTTCTGTCTATCTTGGGCTATGCGCATTCTTTCTCTGATAGTACGAACCACATCAACGGTCGCTACTATCATCTCTGGTCCAAGGAGTTCCCTATCTCCGATGTCGTCCCAACTTAATGGCGATCGACACTTCCTTCCATATAATGCTGCAAAAGGTGCCATTCCTATGCTTGCTTGGTAGCTGTTGTTGTACGCGAACTCCATAAGATGCAAGTGATCTTCCCACGATCCTTTGAAGTCGAGCATACATGCTCTGAGCATATCCTCCAAGATCTGAATAGTTCGTTCCGACTGACCATCTGTTTGTGGATGATAAGCCGTGCTGAAGTTCAGACTTGTTCCCAAGCTAGCTTGCAGACTTTGCCAAAATTGTGATCGGAACCTGGTGTCACGATCGGAGACAATGCAGACTGGTACTCCATGCAGTCTCACAATTTCCTGTATGAGTTCATGGGTATCAGAGATAGTACATTATGAAGAGTTTTTAAATCTAAATTAGATTATTACCTCCATGTACTTCTTTGCTAATGTCTCAGTTGATTAGCTAACTCGAAATGGGATGAAATGAGCCGACTTTGTGAGTTGATCCATAATGACCCAAATCGCATCGTTACCTTTTGTGCTGCGAGGAAGAGCAGTTACAAAGTCCATCGTAATGTGCTGCCACTTCCATTCTGGAATTGGTAACGGTTGAAGTAATCCAGCAGTCCTGTGATGTTCAGCCTTTACTTGCTGACACACCAAACATTTTGCGACACTCCTGGCTACTTCACGCTTCATACCATGCCACCAATAATTCTGACGTAGATCTTTGTACATTTTGGTACCTCCAGGATGTACTGAATAGGGAGAGCTGTGAGCTTCTTTCATTAACTCTTCCCGAACAGGACCCTTTGGTACACACAATCTGCTGCCGTATCTCAAAGATCCGTCTTCATGGATGATGAAATCTGTTCTGAGTCCATTCTCCACTTGTTCTCTGATCTTTTGCAACTTAGCATCGTTGGCTTGAGCTGCTTTGATCTGATTGACAATGGTTGATTGAACTTGTAGATTCATCAAATTTGAAACATCACCTGGCATGACTAGTTCGATCTCCATCTGATGTAGGTCTTGCTGAAGCTTCCACTGGGCGGTGAGATTCATTGCTAATGGTTGGCGACTAAGAGCATCAGGTACTACGTTCACCTTTCCTGGATGATATTGCAAATTGATGTCGAAGTCCGCCATAAGTTCTAACCATCTTCTCTGTCGCATATTCAATTCCTTCTGAGTAAACACATACTTCAGACTTTTATGATCTGTGTAGATGTTCACTCGTTCACCAAGTAAGTAGTGGCGCCAAATTTTAAGAGCAAAAATAACGGCTGCCAACTCTAGATCATGCGTCGGGTAATTGCGCTCATGAGTCTTCAGTTGTCTTGAAGCATAAGCCACAACCTTACCGTGCTGATGTAGAACACATCCTAATCCTTTACCGGATGCATCGCAATGTACTTCGAATCCTCCAGATTGATCCGGTAATACAAGAATAGGTGCAGACGTCAGCCTCGACTTGAGTTCTACAAAAGCTTGCTCGCATGCTTCTGACCACACAAATTCTTCATCTTTTCGTGTGAGCTTGGTCAGGGGTGTTGCTATCTTCGAAAAGCCTTCAATGAATCTTCTGTAATATCCAGCTAAACCCAAGAAACTCCGAATATCCTTCACTGATTTTGGTGTAGGCCATTCGCTGACTGCTGAAACTTTTGCTGGATCCACAGAAATCCTTTCTCCTGATACGATATGTCCAAGGAAACCAACTTGTTTTAACCAAAACTCGCACTTGCTGTATTTGGCATAAAGCTTATGTTGTCGAAGAGCTTCCAGGACAATTCGTAAGTGCTCCGCATGCTCTTTCCGGTTCTTAGAATATACCAGGATGTCGTCGATGAAGATGACAACGAACCTGTCTAAATACTCCCGGAAGACTTGGTTCATAAGATTCATGAAAATTGCTGGTGCATTGGTCACTCCAAATGGCATTACTAGAAATTCGTAATGTCCATAGCGAGTTCTGAAAGCTGTTTTGTGAATATCAGCTTCCTTGACCTTCACTTGATGATAACCTGAACGAAGATCTAGTTTAGAGAAGACACAAGATCCACTTAGCTGATCGAATAAGTCGTCGATGCGCGGAAGTGGGTATTTGTTCTTAATAGTAACTTCGTTCAAGGCTCTATAGTCGATGCACATCCTATATGAACCTTCCTTCTTCTTCACCAGTAGCACAGGTGCTCCCCAACTCGAAGTGCTGGGACGAATCCATCCTTTCGCCAGTAATTCGTCCAACTGTGTTCGTACTTCCTTCAAACCTTCTGGACTTAGTCTATATGGTGCTTTGATTACTGGTTGTGCTCCTGGTACTAAGTCAATGCTAAATTCAAGAGCTCGATCAGGAGGTAAACCTGATATATCGTCAGGGAATACGTCATCGAACTCTCGAACTACCTCCGGTCTTGCTTCTTCTTCTGCATGAGCTGCCGCAACTATTGCTTCCCTTGGCTTTGCTTTGTAAGTGCTTGGCTCCAATGTACGGTCTCCACTCTTAAAGTAAAAGATCGGATGATCTGGAATCTCAAATACTACCCTCCTTTGGCGACAGTCGATGGTAGCATAAAAGGTTCCAAGCCAGTCCATTCCTAGAACCACATCAAAGTTCGGTATGTCCAGTACTTTGAAGTCAGCGTAAAATTCTCGACTGCAGACGATGACCGGACACATGCTGTATCCCATAGTTGCCTTTAGAACACCATTTCCGGAACTGACGTTCCAGCAGGATACGAGCGGTGAGACTGGAATCGCATGGGTTCGGACAAACCGTTGCGACATAAAGCAGTGGGATGCTCCAGTATCAAACAGCGCAAGTGCAGGTAGTGAAGCTACTAGAATTGTACCTAAGGTATATGGGATAGGTTTTAGGTATAGGGAAAGTGTGTAGGTAACCAAAACTAGAAGATAAATTTGGGAAGGAAATTTACCAGTAATGACTTGGCCAGTGGCCTCAGCTTCTTCAACAGACATCATAAAAGCCTGGCGCTTCGGCACATTCCTCCTGGCCTGAGGAGCATTCCTCTGAACGTTTCTTTGTGCTTGATGGAACTGTCGAGGAGGTGGTGCAGCTTGTGGTCCTCTAGGTGGGGCAGGCAGTGCAAGTCTGGTAGCAGGTGCTGGAAGAGCTGGTCGCTGCTGATAGTTGTTTGCTGGCCGGTTTGCAGCAACTGAGTTCTGCCTTTGAGGACAAGATCCAATGTCATGAGTGGCTGAACCGCAGATCAAACAAAGGCGGTTGGCTCGACGGCAATCCTTCATCATATGTCCCTTTCTCTTATAGTAGGTGCAAAAGGCTGGGCTAGGGTGATGAGTTGGTACTCCGGGTCGCCTCGGCACGAAGGGTGGTCTGGACGTGACTCCACCTGCCATCTGGTTGGCAGGACGTTTGACTCCTACAGAGTGAGGTCTTCCCCTCTCTTTTATCACTGCCTCGTAACTGCGGGCAGCTTCCAGAGCTTCCTCGTGAGTCAAAAACTTCCCGGTGGCTAGAGCAGCCTTGATTTCGATGTCCAAACCTTGCTGAAAACGACGGGCTCTGATCTCGTCCGTCGGTATCAGGTGTGCCGCGAATCTGTTTAAAGATTGTGTTAGCTGTGTAGTAGGTGATATTAAAAAATTTGAACTACTGTGACAGATCTTACCGGCTCAACATAGTAAACTCAGCATCATACTCATCTACAGATTTCTCCCACATAGATCCTTGTTGTAGGTGAATAAATTGCTGTTCCATAGCGAACCTGGCGGTCACAGGGAAATATTTCGCGTCGAACTTCTCGCGAAATGTTTTCCATTCAATCGGCTGGGCTAGACGGGTCTCTTCCGCCTTCCACCAATTTCGAGCGTTATCTGTGAGCTGTAGCTTCGCTAAACGGACCCAGGCATTATCTGGCACTTGAGCTGCTGCCAGATCATCTTCAATACTTTGCGCCCATTCTTCTGCTTCGAGAGGGCTCCCTTTTCCCGAGAATTGCTTCGGGTGCAACGCTCTGAACTGTTTGATTCCCGGTGCATCTGTCTCAGGACGACTCAGAAGTTGTTGCTGTCCCTCTAGCAGACTGCGGATCGCATCGAAAAGCATGGTTTGCTCAGTGGATAGTGCGGGAACAACTGGAGTGAGAGGTAGTGCTGAAGGGGTATTGTTGGCATTGGTGCTGGTGTTGTTCGGGGAATTGTTTGGGGAATCCATAATCCTGAAGAAAAATTTGGATTAGGACAGATTCAAATACATGAAATGATAAGATTCAAGGAATAAAGACTTGTAAGATTCAAATAACATGAATTGTAAAGAATGTTTTAGTTGCTGTTTCTTGTGTTACATTGCTTAGGTTGTTCACGCAGACCAGAACTGCATGATAGGGATTCATACAGCTCTGACCTGCATGGGCCACCAACAAAACCTGTCACGCCCCGCTTCCCAGTGTACGGCGAAGTGGACGTGACGAGGCCCGCTACGTATGTACTCAGAAGTACATACGCTAAGCGTAACTAAGCAATATAAAATGAATCACAAGAGACGAATAATAGAAATAACAGCAACTTTTATTAATAACATTCTTTATACAATGCATGAAATGAAAATACAACTGGAATGAAAAAAAGAAAGCAATGCCTAAACAGTGGCATAATAATAAAAGGAAATACTGGAAAGAACAAGTACAAAGTCTAGAACTCTGGATCTTCTTGGAACTGCTCCAAATCTTCAGTTGTTGGCTCGGTCTCAACTTGGTCCAACGCACCTGACGACATTCAAAGAAGAAAGAAATAGAATGTCGTCAGCGAACAGGTCGCTCGGTAAGTCCCAAAGAAAAGTGGAGTGAGAATGGCAGAGTAACAGTATTTTCTAGAGTATTATGTTGTAGAATATTATGGAATATTGTTTAACGCAGTTGTTTGTAGCTTGGTACAGAAGAATGCCAGTGTATACGAGGGGGATCTCTATATGCTAGAGATCAGTGCAAACGGAGAGTACAAGGAACCGTTATGCCACGGTACAACAGCAACAGTATTCATGTTAGGTGTCTTAATCTGACCACCTCATTCCACTTTTAACATCTTCCGTACCAATCTACCCCTTTAAACCCCGCGATGTCATGTTTGTATTGTTATCTTGTAAACTTGTAATGATTGCTTGATTGACTTGATTAACTGATTGACTTACCGAAACCATGATATCAGGAAACGGTTATAACCGTAGAGTCATGTAAATGGAATACTGGAAACTTGTAAAAAGAATATCCATGGTTCGGTTCAGTCAGACAGATTGTTAACTGATTCTGGGATTCATGTATTCAAGTTGTGTTGGAATATAATTGAAATACAGATTGACTTGAAATATATTCAAGTCAGAATTAGTCAGACTCTAACCCGAGTCCGACTAAAAGAAATATAATTTGAAGTTCAATATTAGCTAGGGGCCTTATTGTAATTTGTGAAACTTGAGGGGGTTTTATGTAAAAATACTTTTGTATAGTTTTCCAAATACACCTCAAGTATTTAATAATCGTCTTTATTGTTATAATGAATGTGAATTTTATTTGTGTTATTCTAGTGAATATATCCTAATAAAAGTATTAATTGTTTATTTGAAATTCGTGTTATTTTAATGTAACTTTTAATCTTTGAATTTTAGGAAAAAGTGGAAATTTTATATTATAACAAAATAAATGTTTAAATGATAATTATATATAATTAAACACATAAATAATTTTTAAATGAATATTTTATTTACAAAAATATCACTTTCTTTAAATATCGTATTTTAAACCTTTCGAGACCGAATGCTCCTTGCGGAGGTCTGAATCTCGCACTACTAGCCTGCGGGTGCACGATGAACCGTGCTATCCCTAACAGGTTCCCCACGAATGGGTTGTAATGGCGCTTTGCTCAGGTTTTATAAATACTTTTAATTTAGGGAAAAGATTTTCTAAATATAGGGTATTTATTTGTAAAAGTATATAGTTCTCCATATTTTAGTTGTTAGGGTTTCCTAGACCATCTAACCTATATTCTATGGTCTAAACGATGAGTCATTAGAAGCCTCAAATCGCCTCTTCACCGTCGAATGCAGCCAGGTAAGTGCCAGGTAAGTGGGAAGGAACCACAGTCGTGGGCCTAATTAAAAACCACTAGCCTTAGACACACTTGCCTAGACCCACAAGACAGTTTAGATAAACGATCGATGTCCATGACCAATCGTGCTTTCATTTTATATAAGTTTTATTTAGAAAAGTTTACAATTTAAAGGTTAAACTAAAAGTTATAAAGGTTATGGTATTTTAGTGAAAAAGTCCTATAATATCGTATTCTGTATTTTTGTTATTTATCAATTAGGGTTATAATGAGTGTGTGTAAGGGTAGGTCATTACCCCGTGACTTATATTAAATTTTGGTGAAGTTTCAAGGTGAAATAAGCTATGTTAAACTTAAGGGTATTAAGGTGCAAGAATACGGTATTCATAAACGTTATCATTTCATGTGTGAAATTTCATCCAAATTGAATGAAACAAGTTTTGTTATCAAAATAAACATGATTAGGAGTGGGGTATCTAAATAGAACATTAAAATTTAACTTGATGGTATTTTTATGCAAGAAATACGGTTTTCTAAAGAACTTGTCATTTCATGTGGAAAAGTACAATTAAATTTGACTTAAGGGTGATTAATAGTCAACATGCAAGAGGGTTGATAATATGTATTAGGTGACAAGTGAAATTTTTAAGAAAAACCGAATCGGAAATCGGTTTGTCCGATTTCCGTCGGGTTTCAAAAAGTCGTATTTTGCAAATATAGAAAAGAGAGGTAGAAGGTTGGGACTTACGGGTTTGGACAAGCTAAGCGTTCTAAAAGGTGTGGTGGTTGCCGATTCGTTGGAAACATCACGTCGGTCTTGATCCGGTCGCCGGAATCCGTCGTCGGTTTCGGCAGCGCTTCGCTTCTCGCTCTTTGCACCAAGTTCTCAAGAGTTTTAGAGAGTATGCTTAGAGTTGTGAGGGGAAAAGGTAGAGGGTAGGGGCCTTTATATAGGGCTAGGCTAGGGTTAGGGTTAGGGTTAGGGTAGATGAAAAGTTAAAAAATAAAAATGTGATAAAATGTAATAAAAATGTATTAAAAGTGGAGTAATTGGGGGTTTTAAAGATCTCTGGAAGTGGTATTGGGCTGAAACTTTGCAGGTGAGTAGGGAATGCCAAAAGACACAACTTTCATGTTGTGACCCTTGCCGGAATCGGCCTAAAAGGGGGTGACTCGGCCATGACTCGGTCGGATCACTGAGTCGGCCGAGTCAAGGCCGAGTTGGCCGATTCCCGACCGAGTCCGGTGACCTGGATCTCCCCCGACGGTTCATCTACCCTCTGCAAGTGTTACATCTTTGGGTGTAGTGGGGTTTTTGTGAGATATGCACGTGTAAACTCTTGGTATTCTAAAGGTTTTCTAAAAAATCAATAATAAAAATAATGTGGGGTATGGGATTCGAACTCTGGTGGCTTATTCAGCAGTGCAAGGTATTACCAATGAGCTACAAGCTCCTTCTTGTAATTATTGTAAAGAGATAGATACTTAAAGTGTTATCAGCAACATTAATACTCCAAGTATACTTCAATTTTAAATCAAATTTTGGTATACAAAAATTGGAGTTGTTACATTGTTAAAACAAGAAGATTGCCTTCTGTAAAACAGAAGCCCTTGGATCAAAGATCTAACGATGGGGAAAATGCCCCAAATCACTCAGAGAATGATCTCTTTAACAAACCTAACAAATCTATGGGCACTATATAAAGACCCCTAGACCCCAACTCAAAAGGGAATGAACATTGTGAGAGATCAAGAACTTCGAAACAGAGAGAACTTTGAAGAAAATTCAAGAAAAATGTAAAAACCTTTATAAAATAGAAGAATTTCTTCTGAATAGATCATTGATCTAAGAACAAGATCAATGATCTTCAATAATAAATAAATAAATAATAACAGTGCCTTGCACTTTTTATGAACCATTGGTTCTGGAATCTTAAAGATTATTTTCTTGAATCCAAAATTGGATCAAGTTATTGAAACAGTGCCTTGCACTTGCAAAACTGCACTGTTGTGCTCCTGGGTTGGCGCAAGCTACCAGAGAGTGCCACGTGTCAGCACCAGAACCACTTGTGCCATGCGCTTTTAAGATAGAGCATTGCTCTCTGAAATTGGCGCAACTCACTAGAGCGCACCACGTGTCAGCAGCGCAACAGCGCAGCGCACTGGCGCAGCGCACTGCGCTTGCGTGACACGTGTCACCACCGCAAGCGCTTGCGCTCAATGATTGGCGCAAAGCGCCTGACAAATGCACTGCATTGTTTACTGAAGGGTCAGGCCCAAATCAAAAAGGCCTAGCAGGCCAAAATAAAATGCAATGCATTAAAAGGGCAGAGTCCAAACAAAATAGATGCTCTGCATCATTTATAAAAGGGCAGAGCCCAAACAAAATAAAAAATGCAATGCATTATTTAAAAAGGGGCAAAGCCCCAGCACAGGCCTAATAGGCCAAAGACAAATAAAAATGTTGAACATTTTTCAACTGGACTTAGCCCAATCATGGCCGTAAGTTCTCAAATTAAATTGACTAAGCACGGCTGCTCTCCTAAATCAATTTACATCCAGTTCGAGGGTATATCTCCGAACTCCTCTGACTCCTATCGTTGTAATCCTTCAACGACGTCAGAGAGGTGACGGGTCCCGACAACCATACATCAACACGGACTGTGGGATCCTTAAACTCATGGACATATGCGTCCTTAAACCAAGACACGGACTGTGGGGTCCTTAATCCCACGGACTTATGCGTCCTTAAACCAAAACACGGACTGTGGGGTCCTTAAACCCACGGACTTATGCGTCCTTAAACCAATGGACCGCAATGTCCTTAAACTACCAATGGACTGCAATGTCCTTAAACTACCAATGGACCGAAATGTCCTTAAACTACCTATGGACCACTATGTCCCTAAACTGGAATAATAGAGCCTCCAAATGCTCTTTTGTCGGATCCAAACGATCCCGTTAAGTTGATCTTAGTCTCAAATCAGACTAACGTATCCTTGACGAACGTTTAAGTTGATCTTAGCCTTAAATAGGGCTAACGTATTCTTAAACTAAAACACCAAACCCAAATCTAAATAAATACGGATTTGGACTAATCCACGTCCTACGGGCGACGGCATAACTTAGTCTCCGTATACAATCCACGGGCATCCACAAACAAAATAAACACACACGACACGAAGTGAAATTCTGGAGAAGGAGAAAGTTGTTACCGCGATGCGGTAGCGTAATTAACTGCAGGGGCTTGCGCCTGCAGGGAAGAGCGTCCCCACAATCAAAAACCCTCAAACGAGGGGGAATCTGACGAATTCTGCTACATCGGCCGCATCCGTCTAAACCTCCGATACATGGTGTCATAAATCAACTTGGCATCTTCGGAGAGGTGGACGGATAAAACCAAATAGCATCTGCCCCGAATCTCAGGCAAGGCGTCTTCACGTCGTCGCCGTCTTTCGGAGGGGAACACTGGCGTTGTGTGGTAGGGAAGCTACCGGCCAGGGATAATCGAGCAGGGTAGCTGCAGGGCTGCCTCTTATTGAGGACTTAGATTCCTGGCGTTGTGGGGTAGGGAAGCTACCAGCTAGGGATAGCCGAGCAGGGTAGCTGCAGGGCTGCCTCTTGTTGAGGGCTTAGATCCCTGGCGTCATGGGGGTAGGGAAGCTACCAGCCAGGGATAGCTGAGCAGGATAGCTGCTGGGCTGCCTCTTGTTGAGGGCTTAGATCCCTGGTGTCGTGGGGTAAGGAAGCTACCGGCCAGGGATAGCCGAGCAGGGTAGCTGCAGGGATGTCTCTTGTTGAGGGCTTAGATCCCTGGCATCGCGGGGTAGGGAAGCTACCAGCCAGGGATAGCCGAGCAGGGTAGCTGCAGGGTTGCCTCTTGTTGAGGGCTTAGATCCCTGGCATCGTGGGGTAGGAAAGCCACCCGTCAGGGATAGCCGAGCAGGGTAGCTGCAGGGCTGCCTCTTGTTGAGGGCTTAGACCCCTGGCGTCATGAGGTAGGGAAGCTACCGGCCAGGGATAGCCGAGCAGGGTAGCTGCAGGGCTGCCTCTTGTTGAGGGCTTATATCCCTGGCATCGTGGGGTAGGGAAGCTACCGGCCAGGGATAGCCGAGCAGGGTAGCTGCATGGCTGCCTCTTGTTGAGGGCTTAGATCCCTGGCGTCGTGGGGTAGGGAAGCTACCGGCCAGGGATAGCCGAGCAGGGTAGCTGCAGGGCTGCCTCTTGTTGAGGGCTTAGCTTCATGAGAAAGGACCGAGCACTGAAGCTGCTCGAGATTCTCTTTGCGAGGCCCTGTCCGACCTTCCCACGTGAACACCGAGGAGTGGGACAGTATCGAAGACACATGTCGTGAGGGCGTTGTTGAAGGCGAAGTGCCGGAGTCCCGTCATTTCGGTTTCGCATGGGGAGGCGCGACGCTTGCCGCGTGGCGCCTGCGTTGTAGGTGAAACGGGCGACTGTTGGATTCCCACGCATCGTTTTCTATAAAACGGAGGGAGTAACTGTTTGCTTCCTCCCTACCCCGAAACGAAAGAATGCAAGACTTCCCCTTCACCATCGAAGACATCGTAGGCTTCGAGGATGTCTACCTCTATGACCCCTACTGCACTGAGGACACGGTGCAGTTGGTGATAGGAAGGATTGAGGACCACTTTGGCCGATTGCTTCCCCGGTGGTCCTTCCTCCTTCAGCTGCTGATGTACTCCATCTGGAGGGCGTCACCGGGGCTTTACAACCCCTTATCCGAAATGATGTTCGACCAGGCCATAGGCAAGCTAAGGTCTCTGAGGCGCTTCGGCCTGATCTCCGCGGGCTGGCTAAACCGCTTGGAAGCGCTCGTACGTGAGTGCTACCAGTTGAGGCTCGACACCGAAGCTCCCGGGGGGATCGGAGGCAGAGGTTTGACGCTGCGAGGGCTCGGCTGGGGGAGATATGCTCGGAGTACCATGAGCAGTGCTCTCTGCGCCCCATTCCCCCGCTGTTGTAATAATAATTTTTCTTTCTTGTGTACGGCTGAGGAGCCCATAGTACCTTTTGAATGAATAAGATTCTTTTTCTTTTCTACAATGCTCTATTGATCCTTTTATTGTATAAACAAAAGATCTTAGAAAGATGGTACATTGCTTTGGAAAGAAAATGCATGCTAGTAGATACTTTTATTCGTGCAGCTTGAGCCCCCCATACGTCTGTTGTTATCTGTGCTCGGCATGGGGTACCGAGCTTCGGGGGTATCGGACGTATGCCCCGCTGGCACTACATTATCTGGCCGATGGTCTGCTCGGCTGGAGGGGGACACTGTTCCTGCTCGCGGTCAGCTTGTTGCTTATCCCTTAGGTATGCTGCGAGGTGCCCCGAACGGATGAGCTCTTCAATATAATCTCGGAGTTGTTTGCAGCTCTCCGTTGAGTGGCACAGCGATCTATGAAAGCCGCAGTAGGGGCCCCGGGTTCGCTTCGAAGCCGATCATGGGATCGGGGGGAATTTGAAGAACCTTTCGCCTTTGGCCTCCTCAAGTAGCACTGCTTGGGAGACATTAAGCGGCGTGTACTCCTGGAACTTTGGGGGATTGGGCCTTTGCCGTTCCGGTCCTCTTCTCTCATCCCTTGCCCTCTTTTTCTGGTCGGCTTGATCTGCTCGGGGGAGGCTTGCGTTTACATCGGACTCGAGCTAGACCTCGCGCTCGGTCCAGGCCTTTACTTCGGCCATGGTTTTAGGTTGCGCAAGTACAAAAGAGCGTAACCACTCCTTGTGCCTAAGACCAGACCTTAGAGCCGTGATGACCGTTTCATCCCGGTACTCTGGGACCTCGAGAAAGGCGTTGTAGAAAGGGTGACGTAGGCCTTGAATGTCTCCCTGTCCCCGCTCTTGATCGTGAAGAGGTGGTCGACTGTGCGTTTCTGCCGCCTGTTCCCGATGAAGTGGCCGAGGAATTGTGTGGCCAGCCCGTCAAATCTTGAGATCGAGCGCGGCTTGAGTTCGCGGAACCAGTCCCGCCTGGCATGGATGAGAGTGGCCGGGAAAGCTCGGCACCGGGCGGCATCGGAGTGGTCTTGGAAGCTCATTCCCGCAGTGAACGCGTCCAAGTGGTCCTTAGGGTCAGATTTGCCGTCGAAGAGGGAGACCTTTGGGGGCTTGTTGTGGGAGGAGTTGCGGACGGCGAGCAGCTCCTCGGTGAATGGTTTTGTGAGCGAGTCGGTGGCATACTTAGCCCCGTCGCTCGAACGGTGACCTTCCCGATGCAGACTCTCGATCTTCTTCTCGAGGGCGTCGAGTGGGCCATGGTACTCCGACGACTCGGCGCATTCTGATCCCAGGCCCTTGTTGTTAGCGGCCTGCGTCTGGCCTCGGCCGCGGTTTCTCTCAATGAGATTCCTCAAATCTCCTGGTGAGGTGGCCCTTGAGTTGCCTTAACGAGCCCCATCTGCGCGGCCCTGTCGGGGGAGGGTGTGTCGGTTATGCCTGGTGACAGGCGAGCTGACCGACATTTCCTCAGGAGGGACAGGCGCGCGAAAGACCTCAAGGGTCGCAGCGGGTCGCAGAACGTACTGGCCCGGGGGATCCGCGGCCGTGGGATGCAGCGAGGCGACGGTCGGCCGTGCCGACGCGGACTGAGTCTTCTCTTCCCCTGTAGGGGAACTGGTCCTGAGGCGGGGGAGCGGTGAACTGGGGATTTTGCCCCACTGTTTGGACGTGGACGAGCGCCTCCACGAAGGATGCGGTTCGGTCTATCTGGCCGGCGAGGGCGTTGATGGCATTCGGCGGTGGAGGCTCGTCTGTGCCTCCGTTGAGAGGGAGGTGGCGATTGGCACGTAGATCGTCCTGATGATCGCTCGCCATTGGAGTGAGATCGGGAGGCGAACTTTTGTTTTTGTGGAATCAAAGATTTTCCACAGACGGCGCCAGCTGATGGAGGGTAGAACCTCCTTCAGATGTTGCTTCCCGTTGATCTGCTGATGGCGGCGATGAGTGGCTGAGATTTGATCTGGAGACAGACTCCTGAAGCGTGTGGATCTCAATGGGTTTGGAATTGTTGAGCCGAGCTACCTGTAAGGAAGTCCCGGGGTGGTTGGACCACCGAGGACCCTCCGACGATCAAGTTAGTGGGGTAATCCGAGCAGAGTAACGGCTTAGTGGATTAGAATTGACTTACCTTGACCGTCTGAAAGGGGGGTTTAAGTAGCGGTGGCAGCAGGTGCAGCAGGTGCGAGAATCACGCCGGCCGTTTCGCTCCCGACGTCACGCCCGCGTGATGAGCGGGACCTCCCATTAATGGTGAGACAGGCTCGTTAATGGGAGATCGTGGTGGCGTGGAACGTGGGATGTGGCCGGTGGAGATCTCGCGCATGGCGAGATTCACGGGATGGCGGTTATGCCTGCAAGCGGTGCTGTTGGTCGGTCGATGGACCAGGGAAGATAACCTCGGCGGGAGAGCTCGCGGACAAGCGGGAGAGCCGAGATATCTTGTTTCTGCGGTAGCTTAGGAACGAGCTGTGAGGCCGAGGAGGCCAAATGTGCTGGGGCTCCGAGGCGAGCCAGCCTCGTCGGTAGGACGGGCATAGGAGCAGTCTGGTCGGCCCCTGTAGGTTCTTTCTTGCATGCTCTGGGACACGCCATCTGCCACATGTCATGATCTGGGAGATCACTGATATCGAGCCCCATCAATACTATATAAATCCGAGCCTCTATTTTATGGTGCTCACAGCTGCCAAGGGATTATTCTTTTCTGCTAAAAACCTTTTTTTGCCAATGCACAGTTCCTTCTTTCTTTGCCAATGCATATGTATAAGATTCCAAGCCGTTTCTCTTTCTACTTGCTACTTGCACTTTTCTCTTACACTCTTCTCATTGCTCAAATCTTCAAAAGATACATCATTTGTTTTGTCTTGGGGTAGTTTCAAGGGAAACGCATTGTGATGATGCTCACAAGTGGGAATTCCCCAGATTATGACACGCAGCGGATGGTGTGTCCCGAAGGCTACGGAGCTGAAATAAGCCTGATGCATTAGAGACTTTCTTTGGTACCTCGCCTCCGAGATTGCAACTGGCCTTTCGAAGACCTCCCTGGAATACCTTCCATATTCGCCTAGCAATGAGTCATCAGCTCACCTTCGAGCAATTCTACAACCGAGCTTCCACGGCCTTCCTGCTCGTCTCCGAGTTGTTGCAAGATCTGAGATTCCTCGGCCTCTTGACTTGTCTCCGAGCCATCTGACAGGCTGGCCTCCTCGGCCGCACGGCTCGTCTCTGAGCTATCCGACAGTCTGAGCTTTCTCGGCTTCCCCGATCAACCGAGAGCGTGGAGCCCAAGCGCCCCCGCAACGGTTCCACGTATCTCACCAAGGCGGGATATTCGCATCCCCACGCTCTGCGTCCCACGCAGGCTCGTTCCCCCATTAATGAGCGGATCCCGCCATCAACGCAGGTGTAACGAGGGGGCGAACTGACAGCAAGGATCTCGCGCCGGCTCGCTCAACGCGACCGCTATATAAACCCCTCTTTCAGATGACTCAGGTAACTCGAACTCATTCCAATAGGCCGCTACGTTGCCCTAATTTCCCGGTACTAACTTGATCGTCGGAGGGTTCTACGGTGGCTTCCCACCCGGAGCTTCCCTTGCAGGTAGCACGGCCTCAACAACATCCAACAATCTATTGAGATCCACACGCTCAACAACTCTCATACTCAATCTCAACCGTTCAAAACTGCTCGCTGCCAGATCGACGGAGGACAACATCTGAGGAAGATCACGACCTCCATCACATCGTCAACGGACGTTTTCCTTGGACTGAAAACGTTATTGACGATAGCGTTTTCATTTGGCATGATTTTCCTAAACTCCCAAATTGCCCAAATGAAAACGCTATTGTCGCTAGCGTTTTCATTTGGAGGAAAATACTATTGACGATAGCGTTTTAATCCAAAGGAAAACGCTAAATAGCGTTTTCCTTTGTCAAATAACTGCCGTGCCAAGCTTATTCCTACGTGGCTGTATGGGGGTCTATTCCTGGAATTAGTTTGGGACGAGTATTATTTTGGGAATTATTTATTTATATAGAGTTAATTAAGGAAAAAATTCGATCTATAAAGAGTGCTTTTAACTCAATTTGATACCAGGCCTAATAACCATTCGTTCGGCCCACAAATTTACAGTCCAGTTCCAATAAAATTCAGATCGTGATAAATTTTACTAAATCTAAGTCGGTTCATAATTGTAAACACATATCAATCTTTGCCTTTTTTTATCTCCACCCCTAAAATCTTTCATATTTATATATGCCCATCTTATAATCTTTGTATTTCTTTATACCCTCAAACCTTACCCCTTGTTGCGGAAAAATCCTTTTGTCATCTAGATGTATCTACATCTATCTCATATATATAATTTAACACTCAAATATTAATATGTTATTATAAAATATGTCTTATATTATGCCTTAGAACGATAAAATTAATATAAAGGGAAGACAATTTTATTTAAGTTTGAACAATATATATTATTATATTGGATTAGTAAAAATCGATAAACAAACTGAAATGATATTCATCTTACTTTTCCGTACCGAATAAAACTCTAAATGGCAGGTTTGAAACAAATATTGCAGGGGGGCCATGTACAAAAAGCCCTTACCAAATTGATCAATCCCTTTTCTGGTATAAATTCGTAACACGCAACAATTCACACCTCATTAAAAATAAAATAAAAAAATAGCCCCTTTCTCATCTCCGTCCCCAAATCGAGAAATAACCTAGGGTTAGGGTTAGGGTTTCGTCGCCGTCGCTGTCGCCGCCATGCCGAAGAACAAAGGAAAGGGAGGCAAGAACCGCAAGCGAGGGAAGAACGAGGCCGACGACGAGAAGCGGGAGCTCGTGTTCAAGGAGGACGGCCAGGAGTACGCGCAGGTGCTCCGCATGCTCGGCAACGGGCGGTGCGAGGCGATGTGCATCGATGGCACGAAGCGGCTCTGCCACATCCGAGGCAAGATGCACAAGAAGGTCTGGATCGCCGCCGGCGACATCGTCCTTGTCGGCCTCCGCGACTACCAGGACGACAAGGCCGACGTCATCCTCAAGTACATGCCCGACGAGGCCAGGCTCCTCAAGGCCTACGGCGAGCTGCCCGAGAACACCAGGCTCAACGAGGGGATCGCCGGTGGGATCGACGAGGAGGATGATGGCGCTGGCGACGACTACATCGAGTTCGAGGATGAGGATATCGATAAGATCTGAGAGCCGAAAATCTTTGGTTTGGTTCTGCTTTTGCTTTTTGCTTGAATTCTATTTTTAATATTATATAATCTAGGGTTTGCTTTTATGTATCATGGATCTTTATGCTATTATGAATTGCGATGGAATAATAGACGTTTGATACTAGATCGCCCCTTTCTCGTTTAGAAATTTAGAATCTTGCGGTTGTTTTTAGTAAATTCATTATTAAATTTGCTTCTTTTACATTGCTTTTGATTCGATGAAGGTGAGTATTTTATTCTCTGATGTTAAGATCTGATTAACTCTTTCCTTTTGGTGTTGCATGGTTGAGTTATTATCATAATTGTTTTTGAAGGGGTTGCTTTCTTTTGGATTGCAACTGTAAAGAAATAATAACTAGTTGATTCCTGTTCTTCCCTTTCTTTTTGTATTGTCAAGTACTTAAAGGTTCGTCTTTAGGTTAAATTCGTTTAGAGCTTCAGGGTATGTGTGAAGTAAATTGGTTATCAAGTTTGCTTCTCTTGTGTTGATTGGATTAAATTGGGAGTTATTTCCTATGTTAGTTTTAAGTATTTGAAAGTACCAGGAGAGAGAGCATACCATGTTGCTTATTGTGAGTTAGGCTACTTTATAGGAAAACCCTCTTGTTGTTGGCTGAAGAGACAACTCTGAGTTAAAAAACTTTTATTTAACTTGATCTGGCAGTTTTTCATTAGTATTGTTATGGCTGTTATTATTCTCTGATGTTATGTCGGGGCTTTGATTTGAGCCATATATGTGATAACTGGTGGAAATGATTTAAGGAGGATTATAGGGTGTGTGAGTTTATATGCCACATGCTTTTGTGTTTTTGTGTGTAGTAGTAGCAATTTGTTAATTGATCATCCCTCTTGCAGATTCGCTTGAAAATTTAGGTTCATGTGATTTTTCAGTGGGGGTATCAATTTGATTCTTTTTTCAATGGAAGGTATCAATTTGATGCTTTTTGCATAGGTTTTGATAGGTTCCTCCTGAGGGTGCTATCTTAACTCTCTCAGCCATGGTGCCTAATAATGAATAGAATAGTGAAAGGAATAGGGAAATAAGGAATCAGGGGAATTTGAGGAGAATAAAGTCAAAAACTTAGAGAATTTGATCATATTCACTAGAAGAGGAGGAAGAAGAAGATGATGCGGAGAGGGTCCCAAACCCTCACAAGAAAATTAATTCCATTTATTAGACTAAAAAGTTTTGCTATTGCTCTCTCATTTTATACATTTTTTTACTAATTAAACGAAAATATTAGCTGTGCGAGGAACTGTTCGTTATGGTGGGCCCGCTTCATCATCCAATCGATTGAGGACACGTTGCCATCTTTAGGGTCCCCCATGTGAGCTAGGAATCTTTGGCGCATTTGCTTGATTGTGAGGTGGTTAAAATTCCTGCTAGCATCAGCTCATAAACCCCCCTCCATTTCCTTAGCAATTGAAATTGCAGGTGTAACAACTCGACCCTCCCTCAAATTTGACCTCGACTCGAGGTCAAAGTAAGGATAACGCTTGACAAGGTCCTAGCATGGCTCCCATGATGCTGCATCCGCGTCCTGATCCTTCCATTTAATTAGAACCTCGGAAATTAAACGATTATTCCTTTTTATAGTTCTGTAAGAATTGTTTCAGATTCTAATATGATTTCAGTCGAAAATGAAGGCGGAGTGGATTGAACAGAAATGTGTGATCCCAAGTGTTTCTTGAGCCGAGACACATGGAATGCAGGGTGAATTTTTTATCCTGTAGGGAGCTTCAGCTTATAGGCAACAGTTCCTATCTTTTGCAAAACTTCGTAGGGCCCATAAAACAAAGGTGAAAGCTTCTTGATCTTCCTGGCAGCAACGGAAATTTGCCGATACGGCTGCAGCCGAAGGTAAACCCAATCGCCAACATTGTACTGTTTTTCCCATTGATGCAAATCAGCTTGTTTTTCATTCTATCCTGGGCTTTATGAAGATTATCCTCAAGTAATTGTAGAGTGATGTCTGTGGCCATCAAGTTCTCTACAGTCATAAGCTTTAGCAGTGTTTGGGACCTAGGATTGAAAACTAGGAGCAGGTCTGCCAAACAAGATTTGATAGGGAGTGAACTTAGTAGATGAATGTCATGATATATTATACCAAAATTGTGCCCATGAAAGCCATTTGGACCAACCTTTAGGTTTATGAGAGCAAAAGCACCTCAAATATGTTTCTAAACACCGATTTAAAACCTCGGTTTGCCCATCGGATTGAGCATGATATGCCATATTGAATTTCAGTTTTGTACCCTGCAATGACAAGTATTCCTGCATAATCCCACTTTCACTATCCCACTAGTGAAAGTTGGATCCCGGTCACATATAATGGCTCGAGGCATACCATAAAGCTTAAAGATTTCATCAAACAAAAACCTCACCACCGTAGAAGAGCTATAAGGATGAGATAAAGCGAGGAAATGACCAAATTTCGGTAATCTGTCAACTATAACCAACACAACAGATTTCCTATAGCTTGGAGGAAGCCCTTCAATAAAATCCATGCTTGCCTCGCTTCCCATACATGATTAGGAACAGAGAGAGGCTGCAGTAACCCAGCTGGAGATAATGTCTCATATTTGTTAGCTCGACAAATTGGGCACTCTTTGATGTATGTAGCAACGGTTCTTCTCATGCCCTCCCACCAAAAGTCTTTTTTAAGCCTATGTAGAGTTTTATCATATCCAGAATGGCCAGCAGATGGTGAGTCATGATAGGCATGTAAAATTGATTGTAAAAATGGACTTAGCAGGATTAAGTATAATGTTCCCTTTATAATAGTGAATGCCTCAAACCTTAATAACTTTGTTAGCAATAGATAGATAGTTTGACAAAAAGTCTTGGAAGAGAGCTTGATAATAAGGATCTTGGGAATGCATGAGCTCCAAATCTTTCCACCAATCAGCCTGCACGAATGTGGTTGTTTGTAAAGAATAATCGGTTCTCTCCTTGAAAGGAGATCAGCGACAATATTTTCTTTTCCTTTTTTATACTCCACTTTGAAATTAAATCCATGAAGCTTTGCAATCCAATCGACTTGAGCATCTGGAGATAGTCTTTGATCCAGCATATACTTAAGGGGCTTATGATTGGTGCGCATAATGAATTCTTCACCGAAAAGATATTGTTTCCATTTTTTCACCGTCAATAAAATAGCAAGCATCTCCTTTTCATATTGTAGACCAAAGAAGATGCTTCCCTTTTAAGGCCTGACTAAGAAAGGCAATTGGATGGTTTTTCTGTAAAGGGACAGCACCTATCCCAAAATTAGAAGCATCACATTCAAGAATAAATGTATCCGAAAAACCAGGTTCTTCAAGTCATCAAAATCTTGTTGAGCTGCAGAATTCCAGGAAAATGCATTCTTTTCGGTGAGTGCAGTGAGTGGTGAGGCAATGGCACCATATCCTTTAATGAACTTTCGATTATACCCTGTGAGTCCCAAGAAACCCCTCAGAGCTTTAACTGTTGAGGGAACAGGCCACTCTAAAACAGCAGCAACATTCATTTTATCCACCGCAACTCCATCTCGAGAAACCACACGGCCAAGGTATCTGACTTCAGGTTGAGCAAATTGACATTTGGATTGTTTGACAAAAAGCCTGTGATGCCTTGGAATTTGCAAGCCCTGCACAATGTGTTGTAAGTGATCATCCCAAGTCTTGCTATTGATGAGGATGTCATCAAAGAAAACCAAGACTATTTTCCTCAAGAGCGGCATAAAAATGTCATTCATGAGAACCTGAAAAGTAGCAGGAGCAATGGTTAGGCCAAATGGCATCACCAAAATTTCATAATGACCCGAATGAGTTCGAAATTGGGTCTTGTGATTTTCATTAGGATACATTTCTAATTTGATGGTATCCGGGCTTTAAATCCAGTTTAGTAAAAAACTGACTTTAAATCCAGTTCAGTAAAAAACTGTGAGCCAAAAAGTTCATCTAAAAAGCCATCAATTAACGGAATAGGATACTTATCTTTGAGTGTTTGTTGATTGAGGAATCAATAATCAACACAAAGCCTCCAAGTGCCATCTTGTTTATTAACGAGGACCGCCGGGGATGTGTGAGAACTATAATGTTCTTTTGTTGAAAAGAGCTCCTGTAAGGTTGTATGCAAACAGGTTTTGCACCCTCCACAAGTGGTACTTGGTGATCACAAGATCGAGCAGGTGGTAAGCCTTTGGGAGAAGCAAAGACATCTGCTTACGTATCTAACAAAGCAGAGAAAGCAGAAGGCAAAGCCACGCTAGAATTGTCAGAGATACAACTTTGCACCAAGTGTAGAACATAGCCTTGTTGAATTGTAGCTAATTGTTTTGTTGCATTGGCAGAATCAACAGTTGAAAAAGAGAACCTCGCAGCACTCCTTTGAGCACCCATGGTTTCGCTTGATCCGAGAAGGAAAGCAACTTATTATTCATATATATCAATAGTGATGGACTGCATTTGTCTCATCCATTTAGCACCTAAGGCTACATCATAACCCCCAATAGGAAAGTCCCTACATAAGCCTTATTCTTAAGGAAAAAATAAACATGTATGAACTTTTTCATCCCCAGCAATGTCATAAACATCAAAATAGTGCTCGATTTGGAAGAGCCATTTCAGAATATCACCATCACCATCAAAATGACAGACATCAATTTTTTTGAGGTTTTGGAAAATGATGTTTATAATCAGGAGCATGAGCCCTATAGGAAGTAAATTTAGTGGAAGGAAAATATACCTCATCATCATCAACCTCATAGCCTTTAGACTTGGTATTAGAATCACCTGCAGTAGCAAACTTGCTTGATGGATTTGATCTAGGACTTTTGGATCCAGAATTTGCTACTTGAATGGAGATCTCTTTGAGTTGATGCATGGTATTAGGCATTTGATTCAAATCCCTCCATCTTGGTTTCCATACTTTGAATCTTCTTCACACAAAACTTGCAAGGCCCTGGACCCAAAATTCCATCATCAACTTCGATGGACGCTCCTGAACTCTCGCCCGATTTTGAGGTAAGAGGATCATTGACATCTGATACCACTTGATAGCTTCCTCCTGAGGGTGCTATAGAAAACATCAATATAGATGGCAATGAATTTCAATCAATTAATTCAATTAAAGATTATGAAGAAGAAAATCAAACATGTGCTAATCTTATGTGAAAATATATCAAAATCAGTCAAAGACCATGAAGAGGAAAGTCATGGATGTGATGAAGATGCAAATTATGAGACTTATGGCAATGAATTCAAAGATTGTGGAGAAAGAAATATTCCATATGACAAAGATGTTAAGCCAAAGATATTGAAACCAAGTTAGCAATTTCAAATTCAAATTATGTACATAATAGCTATAATAGCTCCTTGATTCTCTCCAATTGTAATCTTTTATTATCTTTCTTTAATTTGGTTTTCACCACCATATTTGTAATAATTACATTGTAATCTTTTTCTATATAATAAGAACATCCCACACAAACAAAGGTGTGCCTTCACATAAAATTTCTCTGTTAACCAATTTAATTAATCCCTCATTCTTTACAATGGCCTTGATCCCTCCACCAAAATTTCCCTACGCCGTCACCTTGAATGTGGCAAATTTCCTGTCATTAAAACTAGACAGCGATAACTATTTGCTTTGGTAAACACAAGTGGTATCATTGATATAGAGCCATGATCTACTTGGTTTCCTCACTAGTGAAACCAAAGCTCCTCAATTTCACACCGGCACAAGTGGAGAAACTCCAAATCCGGATTACTCTACGTGGGTCCGCACATATCGTTTTGTGAAATCTTGGATCGTCGGAACTCTTTCCAAATAAATTCTTGGAATCGCCGTTGGGCTTAAAACAACCATAAGAGGTATGGATTGCACTTGTCGAAAACTTCTCTCAAAGCTCGGTTGCTCGAGAGTTTGAATTAATGCTAAAATTGCAAAATATTAAAAAGGGAAATTCCTCTGTTTCTGAATATTTAAGAAAATTTAAGTGTATTTGTCATCAACTAAATGCAATTGGAAAACCTGTTTCCGATCACAACAAAGTTTTTTGGATGTTGCAAGGACTCGTACCAGATTATGAGATGTTTCGTACGGCCATGCTATGACCTCCAGTGGATCCATATGCTCAAATCGTACATTAACTTCATGCCTACGAAATTCGGAGTGGTCATAACAATAAACAAGTCGAAGATACTATAGCCTTTGTCGTTCAACGAGGTCGTGGTTTTCAAGGACGAAGAGTAAGAAGCGGCTTCTCATTTTCATTGAGAGGTTGTGGTTTTCCACAGTCAAACCAAGGTCACCGCAATCTCAATGTCACAACATCGGCTCAATCTAATCGCTTAGAATCCTCTAACAAGGCTACCTACCCACTTGTTTGTCAAACCCGCAAGAAATCTAATCATGATGCTCTTGGGTGTTGGCACTGCTTTGATAATAGTTTCCAAGTAGAACAAATTTCCCAAGCATTAGCTGCAATGCAACTTTCCGACTCTTGAGATGCTGATTGGTTCCTTGATACAGGGGCTGCAACATATGTTACTCCCGATCTTGGCAAGCTTTCAAATATTACACCGTATAAGGGCAATGATGATTGCGATATGGTAGGAAATGGAAATCGGCTTTCCCATTTCCTATATTGGTAATTGTAAAATACAAAATGGTTCTTCGTCTATTCCATTAAAGAATGTGCTTGTAGTTCCTTCAACCAAAAAAGAATTTGTTATCCGTCTCACAACTTACTAATAATTATCCTTCTTTTGAATTTCATGCAAATAGATTTAACATAAAGGATCTGCAGACGGACAAAATACTAATGTCGGGAACTAGGAGCGAAAGACTTTACACACTTGGGAATGGCAGTATGTAAATATATTTTTCTAAGCGATGCCAAGTTGTGGATGAAGATACATGGCATAGGAGGCTAGGGCATCTAAACCCAAATGTGTTATCGTATTTGAGTAATAATAATTTTATCTCTGTTGATAGAAGAACTCATGGATTGTGTGAAAGTTGTCAACTTAGCGAAAGCTCTGAACTTGCTTCATATTATGAGAATATATCGATTTTTCCTTCAAATAAAGTTCACTATGATTTGTGGGGACCCGCACCTATTTTATCTACACAAGGTTTTTGATACTATATTATATTTGTGGATGATTTCTCAACATACCGTTGGTTCTATCCACTTAAACATAAATCGGATTTTTTCAAAACATTTTTTGCATTTCAGAAAATGGCGGAAAATCAATTAAATGCAAAAATAAAGATTTTTCAGTCAGATAAAGGCGGAGAATTCATGAAAAAGGAGTTTATTAACCATCTTACTTTGTGTGATATATTACATCAATTATCTTGTCCAAGGAACTCCCGAACAAAATGGATCCGCTGAAAGAAAATATAGATATCTTGTTGAGTTGGACCTTGCTATGATATATCAAGCATCCGTTCCTTTTCTGTATTGGGTTGAGACATTCTATACTGCAATTTTTTTGATAAATCGTTTACCATCAGTAGCTCGACAAATGAAGTGTCTATTTGCTATTCTTTTTCATAAGGAACCATCATATACAATGCTTCCATTTTTTTGTCCATGTTATCCTTATTTGCAAAATTACACTTCTAATAAATTTGAATGCAAGTCGCTCGTGTTTTTCTTGGCTATAGTGAAAAACACAAAGGGTTTGGTATACATATCAAGACATGTTTTTGATGAAATAAAGTTTCCATTTGCGCCTTCATTAGCTGTTGCAAATCCTACCCAATCTCAATTGGAAATCTCTAGCTAATGATGAATGGCTTGATCCAACAGATGTTTCGGCCTCTCCACTTCTGAAGATGAATTCTCCTGTGATAGAGATTGTGCTCGGTTATTTGATGGTATCGAAGCAACTCAGAATGAGCAACTGCAACTCTTGATGAAGTTCAACCAGAACCACTAGAACCGGCTTTTCTCTCTCCAGCCAATTCAACTTATGACATTAGACTGGACCATTCTATGCAGACACGGTCTCATTCTGGGATCTTCAAATCTAATCCAAAATATGCCCTCCTCGTTGATCTTCCTCCTAAAGAACCTTGAACCAGCACTAGTGCTCTTAAAATTCCGGCGTGGAAAACTGCAATGGATGATGCAGTGGATGAAGAAATGACTGCTTTTATCCAAAATCAGACGCGGACTCTTGTTCCTTGTCAGCGGAACTAGAATGTCATTGGTTGCAAATGAGTCTTCAAAACCAAACTAAAGGCTGATGGGAGCCTTGATCGCTTAAAGGCTCGGTTGGTGGCAAAAGGATATAGCCAAGAAGATGGTCCATTTGTCAATCGGGCGTTAAAAATGCATTTCTTCATGGCAAGCTCAGTATTCCTGTCCATATGAAGCAACCACAGGGTTTTATCGATAAGACTCAACCAACTCATGTTTGTCTTCAACGAGCATTATATGGGCTCAAACAAACGTCTCGAGCATGGTTTGATCGGTTTAGTGAGTTTTTACTATACTTTGGTTTCTTTAGCAGTATAGCCGATCCATCTCTTTTTATTTAGCATCGTGATGGCATAAAAATTGTTTTGTTATATGTGGCCGATACTATTCTTACGGGAAATTCAATTTCTTATATTGAGAATCTACTTCAGCTTCGCAAGGTTTTTTCCATGAAGGACTTAGGTCCTCTCTATTATTTTTTGGGCATTCAAGTTTATCGTAACGCCGAAGAGATCCATCTTTCTCAGGTTAAATATGCTTTAGATCTTCTTGATCGTGCTATGATGATAGCTTGCAAGTCTAACGCAACTCCTATGGCAATGAATCTCACTCCAAAAGCTTCAGATCTTATTCCATATCCCAATCCATCACACTACAGAAGTATTGTATACGTACTCCAGTATTTGACTATCACTCGACCATATATCTCCTATGCTCTTAAACATGGTAAGCCAACATATGCAACAACCTACGGTGTTCCATTTGAACTTGTCAAACAAATTCTTCGCTACATTCATGGTACTATTAATTATGGTATCCGTATACTTGCAAAAAGCAGTCTTCATCTTTTTGCTTTTTATGATGCTGGTTGGACAGGTTGTAAAGATACAAGAAGATACAAAACAGGGTTTTGTACATTTTTCGGCTCTAACCACAATTCATGGAGTGCCAAGAAACAAAATACCGGTGCACGATCCAGTATTGAAGCACAATATCGTGCTTTGGCTTCTATAGCCGCAGAATTCACATGGCTCTCATTCTTACTATGTGATGTGGGAATTTCTCAACCATGTCCTTCAATTCTCTTGTGCGCGCACTTTACATGACAATAAATCCCGTCTTCCATGCACGCACAACATTTAGAGATTGACTATCATTTTTTGAGGGAGAAGGTTGTCTATGGTTCTATCATTACTCAATTTGTTTCATCAACAAATCAAGTGGCTGATATTTTTATAAAATCGCTGCCACGAAATATGTTCCATGTTTTATGCAACAAACTTGGGTTTTGGCTCTATCCAATGCCCAGTTTGAGGGGGAATATGGAAAGCACCAATATAGATGGCAATGAATTTCAATCAATTATTTCAACTAAAGATTACGGAGAAGAAAATCAAGCATGTGCTAATCTTAAGATATGTGAACATATCAAAATCAGTCAAAGACCCTGAAGAGGAAAGTCATGGATGTGATGAAGATTCAAATCATAAGACTTGTGGCAATGAATTCAAAGATTGTGGAGAAAGAAATTTTCCATATGGCAAAGATGTTAAGCCAAAGATATTGGAGCCAAGTTAGCAATTTCAAATTCAAATTATGTACATAATATCGCCTTGATTCTCTCCAATTGTAATCTTTTATAATCTTTCTTTAATTTGGTTTTCACTACCATATTTGTAATAATTACATTATAATCTTTTTCTATATAACGAGAACATCCCACACAAACAAAGGCGAGGAAAATCCATCATATAAAATTTCTTTAGGTGTTATCTTAACTCTCTCAGCCATGGTGCCTAATAATCAATAGAACAGTGAAAGGAATAGGGAAATAAGGAATCAAGAGAATTTGAGGAGGATAAAGTTAAACTTAGAGAATGAGAGAGTGAGAGAGAGAGAGAGAGAGGGAGAGGGAGAGAGAGGGCCCCAAACCCTTAGAAGAAAATTAATTCCATTTCTCAGACAAAAAAGTTTAGCCCTTGTAGGTATACCCTAAGTTATTTATTGGGTGATTTATTAGTGAAAACACCCCCTAAGTGATTTATTGGGTAGAATCTGTATAGGAGTCATGCATATGCCTGACTGGAGTTTTGGATTGTCACTTGTTAATTTTAATGACGACATGTGATTTTAGGTTATTTTGTTCGGTCAGTGAATGTAGTGTCAGGTTTTATTCTTTTGTTGCGATTGTGTATCTGCCAGTTAAATCATGCATATCCAGGTTTCTATAGTTATTTTTGGGTTAATTGCATATAACCCCCCTTGTAGTTTACCCCTTATAGTACTTATACCCTTAAGTGATTTTTAAGTAAAACACCCCTCTGCTAATTGAATATAACTCTTAAAACAACCAATTCTAAGCAAAACAACTCGAGTGGCCGTCAAATTTCACTATAGGATTTGGGTGGTTTGAGGGTTTGGGGTTCACACCAATATATCGCTTGGGTGCTATGCCTGGTAAACTTTAGGGGATGTGTGCATGATTAACCCTTTATTTTCTCTCCTTAATTGGTATTTCGAAATAATTTGCATGGTTCTGTAAATCAAATTTCCTGAAGGTTTCCTTATAAGCCTTGATTTGTGAGTTGAACCAGGTTTCTGTTTTACTTTGTGATGCCTGGCATGCATGTAGTAATATAGTGAAAATGTTTTCCTTTCTCCTCTGCTACAAGCAATTTTTCTTTTCAATGTTGACAAGGAGTTTGAGGAAAATAGAATTATTTCATTGGCAAATTAATTGAGGAGTACATATATATTTATACTAGAGTTTACAGATACGAGTTTTAATCTAATATCAAAAGCCCAACTACTTTATCACTCTTTATCTCTAACACTCCTTTTAAGCTGGTGCATACATATCATGTACACCCAGCTTGTTACATAGACATTCAATTCTTGCTTTCACAATACTTTGTGAAAATATCTGCTGGTTGATCCTTTCTTGCAATATATTGAGGGTTAAGAAATCTATTCTCCTTTTTCCGAACAAAATAGCAATCAACTTCAATGTGTTTGGTTCTCTCATGAAAAATAGGATTAGATGAAATATGGATTGCTGCTTGGTTGTCACAGAAGAAATGAATAGGCCGATGAATTTGAAATCCAAGCTCAATGAATAAGTTAGTTATCCAAATCAACTCGCATGTAGTATGAGCCATAGCACGGTATTCAGCCTCCACACTTGATCTAGCCACAACTAATTGTTTCTTGTTTCTCCACGATATAAGATTACTACCGAGGAAGGTACAATAGCCAATAGTAAATCTCCTATCAGTAGAGGATCCTGCCCAATCAGCATAACAAAATCCCATGAACTGTTGAACATCTCCATAATTGCGGTAAATTAACCCTTGACGATGTGAATTCTTCAAATAGCATACACCACGAATAACTGCCCTCCAATGAGGCTCCTTTGGAAAATCCATAAATTGGCTCACTATGCTGATGACAAAAGGGATGTCTGTTCTTGTTATCGTAAGATAATTAAGTTTCTCAACCAATCGACGGTACCTTTCTGGATCTTCTAATAATTCTTCTCAATCATCATAAAGTTTCATATTAGAATCCATCGGTGTATTTATGGGCTTAGTACTCAAAAGTCCAGTCTCTTTTAGAATATCTAGGACATACTTCCTCTGAGACAAGCAAATACCTTCTAGGAAGCGTGCAACCTCAATCCCCAAGAAATATCACAATAACCCTAAGTCCTTTTTATGGAAGTGATGTTGGAGAATTCTTAAGAACAACATCATCTCCACTGATAACAATATTAATTATCAAATTTCAGACAAATTATAAGTTATTTTGTCGGTAGAGAAGCGACGAATAACTCGTTCCTGTTTCGAAGAAATATGTTTAGGCATCACAGATATTCTGTTCCAGTCAATTAATTGAATCTATATAATGCAAATAACATAGGATGTTCCTCTCAACTTGGTTGAATTCAATGAAAAAAGATCAAATAAGAAATCTTATTGTTATCACCAAAATCATCAACAGATTTAATAGAATCTTTAGTGGAGCATTTCAAACCTGATTTCTGCTTAGAATCGTTGAACGAAGAACTAGTAGCTTGTGACGGGGAAGATATTTATTAAAAGTAGTGGTAATCACTTTTCATTTAGCGGTCATTTTCTTGGCGCAAGAAGGTTTGATCGAGATCACCTTCCAAATCTAACCCAGCCGATATTGTAGGTTTATTTTGTATAATTTAATTATCTGAATTAGCAGGTTCAGCCACCGAATTTACATAATTTTGCATGTTTTGAGATAATGATCCTTGACGTAAAACTTATCATCGAAATCATTAGTGCTAATATGTGAAGAAACGGAAGGTGGCAAATCAACACATATATTCATGCAATTGGACTCTGCGATTGACAAATTTATTGGAATTTGAAAATCAAAATCTGGATCTACAAATTTACCATTTTTCTCTTTAGATAAAGAAGACTTGATCTGAGGATTAATAGTGTTGAGATTTTGATTGTTAATAGTAACGTCACTAACATCACAAACTTGATTGTTGAAATCAGATATATAAACATTAGACACTTGATTGTTGGGCAGTAAAGTAGAGGCTTTCAAAAATGGACTAACGAGAATAGAAGAGAGTTGTTGAATAACCTCATTCGTGTTTTTATTTTCATAATAATCGGCATCTTATAATGCTGCAGAATCTTTAACATGATTAATAGTATTAGTAGATGCATTAACTTCAGTACATACAAGCACCAAAACAAATGGTATTGCCTGTAGGTCTCCACTTTCTCATTCTTCTATTATTCGGCATTGCTCGATTTGAGATGACATCAAAAAATTTCTTTCCTTTATCAGATTCTTTAGCATTAGAAGATAAATTCTTCTCCGGGTTTTGTTCATTTTTCTTGCAAGTATTCCACGTGTGTCCATGTTTAGCACAAAAATTGCAATATTTAAATTCTTTTTGAAATATAAACTTTTGTGAAATCTTGATGGAACGAGAAATACTAATCCACAATTTTGGAGGAATAGATTTTTGCAAATCCAACTCAACACAAAACCTAGTTTTATTTGTTCTTGTGCAGTGAATTAAATGAAAATCCACTTTAAAAAGACTTCCAATAGGTTTAACAATAGAGTACAACATATCTACATGAAAAAAATTTGGAGGCAAATCTGGAAGATTTAACCATGCGAGCCATATTGTAGGCTCTTGATCTGGAGAGAAAAAATACGTACGCTTGAAAAATCTAAAGAGAATATCTTTAACATGAAGGACTTCCTTCAGATATTATTTAAATCTTTTTACTCATGGAATCGTAATAGAAGATGTCTGCGATTTAAAATACTGATAACAAAGTCTTCAATGATGAAAAAATGCTACTTCAAAATTTCTTTCGTCTTGAGAATTTATGGTCTTCCGTAAAAGCATTTAGCCACAAAGAAAGGTATAGCGATCTTTCATTTAAAACAATTGGAAAATTTTTCTCTATAAGGACTTATAGAGAAATTTCACCACAAGACCCTTGTAAGCCTTTATATGGGATTTAAGATTTATGCAAATCTTTTTTGCTCACTTGCACGCTCTCTCTCTTCTCTTGTACGAATCTCAAAGCCCATCCAAACGCTTATAAGGAGCTTGTAGATTGTGGAGGGCTCAGGTCCCACCAAAGTTCCGATGAACATCTACGATAGCTACTTTTTTTTATTTAAATGCCTTTTAAGATATTATAGAAATAAAGTGCTATTATAATTTAATTAAAGTGAAGTTATGATCCATTAGTAGAGATATTGTATTGTGGATGTAAAAATGTAGTTCAAGCTTAGATGGTTGTATTTTAAATATCTTTTTTTAAGGCCATATGTTAGGGTAAATTTACTAGACTTTGTAATCTTTGAAACTTTTAAAGTTTTTCAATTTGCATGATGTGTATATTTAATATGATATATTTGATTTTGATAAATATTTATTTATTTCAACTTAAATATTATATTATATAAACAACAACAATAAAGAAAATAATGACTAATAACTATATACTACGAATAATATATAAATTCGAATGCGTTTATAATTCAAATATGATTAAATCACTTACTTTTTAAAGTATTATTTTACTCTAAGAAAATGCAGATAGAAAATATGTATCTTGTTTGAATTTGAAGCTTTACAATTGAATAAACTTTGTAAAGATAGAAAAAGAATAGACACCAATCTAAAATAGTTTTAGAAATTACATTTGATAATATTTTTTACTATATGAGCAAGTTTTTTGGTAGAGAATATATTTTATCCGACCCTCCATAGGAAAATTTCCGGCTTCATCCTATGTAGAAGTAATATGAGGTTCTTGAGTCACAAGCTACCGGTTTGATATACATCTTGGACTCGGTGGAAATGGTTTATAAGCCAACTCTAGAAATCCATAAAGACCACTTTTATTTATATTTATTTATTTATTTATTTTTATGGAAGAACAGGACCCAAAACAACAAGAAATTAAATTACAGTACAACTGCTGTATGTGATTGCATCACATTCGTGCCATATGCACCTACAATCATAACAGAAGTAAAAAAGCAAAAAGATACGAAGATCACTTGTATATTTTAACCTGAGGACATATCTAAATATCTAGTACATAAACTTCCACATACTAATTAAATCACCATAGACTTAGACCTTCAAATTTGTCCCCTCCTCTCTTTTTTCACATATGATTATTTATGGGGACTTTCAAGTCTCCTTGCATACATATTTATGTTTCAATCCATGATAACAGTAATAAATTACAAAATTATAAACATCACCATACAAAGGTTGTTCACTATAATTACTGCAAAGATTATTCCAAAAATATAAACATCACCATACAAGGGTGGTTCACTTAATATTATTCTTATATATGTACCTAACAGCGAAGAAAACTGCATGTTATTGCAAGTCAACATGTGCTACATAAGATTCAAAGGGCATGACACCAAATTCTTCCAAAATAATTAATGAAAACTACAAAAAATTATAAGATATGTAATTTGATTACGAAAGATAAAGAGTCAGCAATGTAATCAAAATGTGCTTCAAGTGAGTTTTCTCGCCTATTGCAGTTTCATCCTATTTTTAAAGCTATGTCCATGATAAACTAGTAGGAACTTTCGAATTTCTGAAGTCGAAGGTCATACCGATGGTCTGCATACTATGAATTAATACCCAAGTCTTCAACTCACCTCATTGCTGAAAAACAATCAGGTCCAAAGCTTCTCGATAGGAAGCCTAAAGGAAGTGGAACATACAACAAGAACAACCAAGCCTTTCATCCCAAGCATATGGATTTCATCCACATTTTTTTCGGTCTACATTTCGCTCTTTTGATTTGGCCTAAATCGAGAATATCCATTCGTCGAACCGATACTTCCGTAGGTCCGCGTCGCACATGACCAAATCATCTTAGATGGTTTTCCCGCATCTTTCCTCCACATGTGCTACACTAACCTTTGCACGAATACCCTCATTTCATACCTTATCTTTTCTAGTGTTACCATATATCTAAAAAAGTATGTGCATTTCCGCTACATGCATCTTCTGTGCGTGATAAGAAAGGATGAGGGTCATGGTAGGTTTGTAACAGCCAATGTAAAACTGTCACATTCTATGACATGAACCACTATAAGGAAGTGGAACATATGACATCTAAATATCTGTGGATTTTAGGAAGCCAAACGTGTGCAGTTTTTAACACACATCGTTTTAATCTGCAACTATTGTTGATAATACACAACAATGACAGAAGGTAAATAATAGACCGAATGGTATATGCATGTAATAAAACCCAGACCATTAATGAGCTAAAGGACGGTACAACTAGTATATTTGCAAGAATACAAAGGAACTGATGGAGGTTCTTTTCGGGTCTCCGTCAGATGTTGTCTTCCGTCGATCTCCCGGTGGATTTTGGAGGTGATCTCCTGTTGCGTGTGGGTCTCAATAGGTTTTGAGAAGATTGGTGGTTTGAGGAGATCTCATGTTGCGTGTGGGTCTCAATAGGTTTTGAGAAGATTGGTGGTTTAAGGAGTTTAGCGCCAAGTACCTGTAAGGAAGTCACAGGGTGGTTGGTACCACCGAGAACCCTCCGATGATCAAGTTAGTACGAGATCCGAGTAGAATAACGGCTAAGTGGGGTGAAAAAAGCTTACTTGAGCTCTCTGTGATGGGGGTGTATATAGTGGTGGCGGCACGCAGCAGCAGGCGCGAAAATTTCGCCGGCAGTTACGCTCCCGACGTCACGTCCGCGTAATGAGCGGATCGCCCGTTAATGGGGATCGTGATAGCGTGGAACGTGGGATGTTGCTGGCGGAGAATCTGCTCATGGCGAGTGTTTACCCCAATCAGAGCAAAACTCTGTTCAAATTCTAAGGCGGGAAACAAAGCAACGGTTCGGTTTCCCCCAATCAGAGTAAGACTCTGTTCTGAAAATTAAAATGAAAATTAAAAAATTAAGGAAGCAACGCTTCAGTTGTGCAAGCGCAGTTGTGTTGCGCTGCGCTGCGCGACACGTGTCTGCGCAGTTGCGCAAACGCAGTTGCGCTGCGCTGTGCGCTGCGCGACACGTGTCAAGCGCTGGTGCGTTTACGCCAAACAGAATTAAAATTCCAGTAAAATATTTCTGTTCTTGTTAAAACAAGAATATTGTCTTCTGTAAAACAGAAGCCCTGAGATCAAAAATCCAACGGTGAGGAAAATTTCCCAAATCACTCAAAGAAAAATCTCTTTAACAAATTTAACAAATTAATAAGCACTATATAAAGGCCCCTAGACCCCAATTCAAAAAGACATCAACATCAAGAACATCAACAACAACAGAGAGAATAGAGAAACTCAAGAAACAGAGAGACTACTCTAAAGAACTCTGAAAAAAAACTCAAAAAGAAAGAAAGGTAAAAATCTCTGAATAAAGAAAAATTTCTTCTAAAAAGATCATTGATCTAAGAATAAGATCAATGATCTTCAATAAAAATATAACAAAAATGAAGGCATTGCCTTTTGATGAACCACTGGTTCTTTGAAAACAAGAAAATTTGTTTTCTTTGATCTAAAATTGATCAAAATAATAAAACAGTGCCCTACATTTGAAAAATTTGCACTTTTGCGCTCCTGAATTGGCGCAAGCCACCAGAGAGTGCCACGTGTCAGCTCCAGAATAATTTGCGCTATGCACTTTTAAAAATAGAGCATTGCACTCTGAGATTAGCGCAACTCATCAGAGTGCGCTACGTGTCACAGCGCAACAGCGCACCGCACTGGCGCAGCGCACAGCGCTAGCGTGACACGTGTCACCTTCACATGCGCTTGCGCTCAATAATTGGCGCAAGCCCCTGCAGTTAATTACGCTACCGCATCGCGGTAACAACTTTCTCCTTCTCCATATGGTCACTTCGTGTCGTGGGTGTTTGTTTTGTGTTTGGTTGCTCGTGGATTGTATACTGAGACTAAGTTATGTTGTCGCCCGTAGGGCGTGGATTAGTCCAAATCCGTATATTTCTTAAATTTGGGTTTGGGGGGGGGGTTGTGTTTAAGGATACGTTAGCCTTATTGAGGCTAAGATCAATTTAAACGTTTGTTAAGGACACGTTAGTCTAATTCTAAACTAAGATCTTAACGGGATCGTTTAGATCCGACAAGAGAGCAATTGGGCTCTATTGTTTAGTTTAATGACATTGCGGTCGATAATTAGTTTAAGGACATTACGGTCCATTGTTAATTTTAAGACATCACGGTCGAGGTTAAGGACATCATAGTCCATGGGTTTAGAGACCTCACAGTCCAATGTTAGTTTTAAGACATCACGGTCGAGATTAAGGACATCATAGTCCATGGATTTAAGGACTCCACAGTCCGATATTAGTTTTAAAATATCACGGTCGAGATTAAGACATCATAGTCCATGGATTTAATAACTCCACAATCCGATATCAGTTTTAAGACATCACGGTCAAGGTTAAGGACATCATAGTCCATGAGTTTAAGGACCCCACAGTCCGTAATAATGTGTGGTTGTTGGGACCCGTCACCTCTCTGACGACGTTGAATGATTACAACGACAGATATCAGAGGACTAAAGAGATGTACCCTTGAACCGGGTGTAAATTGATTGGAAGAGCAGATGAGCTCGGTTCAATTTAAATTGAGGACTTATGGCTAGAATTGGGCTAAGTCCAAAAAATGTTTAACATTTCATTCTTGTTCTGCCTGTTAGGCCTTTATTTGGGCTCTGCCCTTTTAATAATGCCAAACATTGGGCTCTGATATTTTGTCTAGAATTAAATGCTTAGCATTTATCAAGAACAAAGTGGTGTTCTGATAGTGCGCCACGTGGCGCATCAGACGCTTTGCGCTAATTAAAGAGCGCATTGCGCTAGTGCACATGAGAGTGACACGTGTTGTTTAGCGTTAAGCGCTAGTTTGTTAGCGCATTGCGCTTTCAATTTATGGGCGCGCTTCGCCAATTTATGGGTGCGCCAGTGAGTGACACGTGGTGCGCTTGGCGCTGAGCGCCAATCCAAGAGCGTAGTGCGCCGTTTTCAGGAGCGCAAAGCGCAAGCTGTGTCTGTGCTTGACACGTGGCATGTTTTGGCGCTGAGCGCCGGTCCAAAGAGCGCAAAGGTGCAATTCATGAGTGCATAGCACTGTCCAATAGTGCAAAGTGCATTTTAATCATTTTTAAGATCAGAGTACAACTTTTATATTCTTCAAAGGAGGCTTTGTCTCAAGATCCAAGAACGACAGTTCTTGTTTTTATTAAAAGGCTCTGCCTTTATAGATCAAAAGATCTATGAATGAAGTAAAATACTTCTTTTTCTATTTTTATGATTAGATCTTTTAATCCTTTCTTTTTAATCAAAGACCTTGGTCTTTTTTTTTATAGATCTAAGATCTTTTTAGAAGATGATGCTTCTTTACGAGATGATTTCATCTCTGTTGTTCAAGAATTAATTCTTTACCTTTAAAGATGAAGAAATGATCTTCTTTCTTCAAAGGCTTGCCTTTTCTTCTCTTTGAGTTTTTCTCAAAGTTTGCAGAGGGTTTTTTCTATATGAGACTTGAAGTCTTGGGGCCTTTATATACAGCCAATTGATTTGTTAAATTAGTTTAAAAGATCTTTTTCTGATTGATTTGGGAATATTTCCTACCATTAGATCTTTGATCCTAAGGTTTCTGTTTTACAGAAAATAATATTCTTGTTTTAATAAGATTGGAAAATCTTTCCATAACAGAATTTTAATTCTGATTAATTAGTAATTTATTATTATTAGATTTTTTGATCTAACGGTGGGGAATTCTTTTAATTCTAGCGCTGGCGCACTTGGCGCGAGCGCACCTGCGTTTGACATGTGGCGCGCAGCGCAGTGCGCAGCGCAACTGCGCTAGCGCATCTGTGCTTGACACATGGCGCGCAGCGCAGTGCGCAGCGCAACTGCGCTAGCGCATCTGTGCTTGACACATGGCGCGCAGCACAGAGCGCAGCGCAACTGTGCTAGCGCACCTGTGTTTGATGCGCGCAGAGCGCAGCGCAACTGTGCTAGCGCACCTGTGTTTGACACGTGCCGCGAAGTGCGGAGCACTAGATCTGAAGCATTGCTTCAACTTTTAAAATTTGAATTTTGAAACAGAGATTTGCTCCGATTGGGGTGCGCTGCCTAGAGCGCAGCGCACCTGGCGCTGGCGTGTCTGCTTTTGACACGTGGCGCGCAGCGCGCAACGCACGAGATCTGAAGCGTTGCTTCAATTTTTGAATTTTGAAATTCAAAACAGAGTTTTGCTCTGATTGAGGGGAAACGGCCCCATGCGCAGAAAGCAGTCGTGGAAGAGGATGTCTGCCGAGCTGCCTGAGTCGACAAGTATCCGGTGGAACTCGTACCGGTGGATTCGGGCCGTGATCACCAGAGGGTCGTTATGGGCATGGATATGCCGTAGAGGTCCCCGTCGCTAAAGGTGATAGGTTCGTGGCCCCTGGCCTTTTTGCTCGGGCGGCCGTTAGCGTCCGTTGCCAGCGTGGGGTGCCGAGTCTCGCGGGAGCTCGACTGGCCCCCTGTCATCATGACTATAGTTCTTGAAGGGCCCCGGTTCCTTCCGGTGAGGTCCCTTGGGCCCCACGGTAAGGTGGTCCTCTAGCTGCTTTGGCGGGCTTCGTGGGCGCAACCCCGTCGAAGGAGGGGGTGCCGGTCATGCCTGGAAGCAGGAGAGCTGACCGCCCCCGCCTCGGTAGGAACAGGGCGTGACAAGGCTCAAGGTGGGGCGCTCCGACGTGGGACTTCGAGTTTGAATAGGACGGATCGAGGGGCTTGCGACTGCCAGAGTCTGTGAAGCGGTGGCCGGCAGAGGAGTCGACGACATTCGGTGGAGGTTCACCCGTGCCTCCGTTGAGGGGGAGGCGGTAGCGGGTGCTTGGATCTTCAGGGTGATCGGTTGCCATGTGGATGGAGATCGGAATGCCAACTTTGTCTTTTTGGGAGTTTAGTTTCCCACAGACGGTGCCAACTGATGGAGGTCCTTTTCGGGTCTCCGTCAGATGTTGTCTTCCGTCGATCTCCCGGTGGATTTTAGAGGTGATCTTCTGTTGCGTGTGGGTCTCAATGGGTTTTGAGGAGATTGGTGGTTTGAGGAGTTTAGCGCCGAGTACCTGCAAGGAAGTCCCGGGATGGTTTGGTACCACCGAGGACCCTCCGACGATCAAGTTAGCACGAGATCCGAGCAGAGTAACGGCTAAGTGGGGTGAAAAAAGCTTACTTGAGCTCTCTGTGATGGGGGTTTATATTGTTAGTAGTTTGAATATATTGGTTGCATTTGTATGTGGGAAATAGTCCTACATCGGATGGAGAGACGAACACCCAAGTCTTTATAATAGTTCCTAATATTTAAGTAATAACTTGAATAATGAGCCAACTGGGCCTGATTTCTAGCAGGCTTATAACATTTATTAACTATTGTCTTTGATGAGGCACTTGGGCACTTGGGGCATCTTGGGTTGACTTAGTAACAGAGTTGATATTTTGAACTTCAAATTCAAAGGTTGTCTGAACAGAACTAACGGTTGTGTCTGTTCAACGCTTAATGGTCACAACCATTCAAACAGTTGTGGTTGTGTCTGTTCAACTCTTAATGGTCACAACCATTCAGATGGTTGTGTCTGTTCAAGTCTATACATTGTGTCCTACTCTTCACATTTAAGGCATCTTCTTCTCATTATCTTCTAAGAGAGTTTTCAAGGGCTTTGTTGTATCTTGGGGGTGATTGCCTTCTGCTGCACTCCCATAGTGGGGGCAATATCACCTTTCGGAAAGTGTATCATACACGCCTCAAAACTTTTAATTCTGTCTTAACCAAACTAAAACTCAACAATCGAAAGGTGATATTATGGAGACAGAATTAAATTCAAGTGTTAAGGTTCATTTCCAGAACCAAGATGTTATCAAACTGGATCGATTCGATGGGAGCAACTACACTAGATGGAAAGACAAGATGGTGTTCTTGTTGACCGCCTTGAAGATATTTTACGTTCTCGATCCAAACTTGCCGCCAATTCCAGATTCAGTGTCGAGTTCGAATGATGCCGAGAGTGCCAGAACAGAGAAAAACAAGCGTGAAGAAGACGAACTAGTTTGTCGCGGTTACATTCTCAATTCCCTCACCGATCGTCTGTATGATCTTTACAGAAATATGAAGACACCAAAGGAAATCTGGAGCGCCCTTGAAACAAAGTACAAAAATGAGAAGAAAGGTACGGATAAATTTCTAGCGCTTAAATATTTTGAATTTAAGATGTCTGATGACATGCCAATCATGGATCAAGTGCATGAATTACAAATTCTCGTCTCTAAACTGAGCGAACTTGAAATTAAAGTCCCTGATTCATTTCAAGTTGGAGCGATTCTATCTAAACTTCTTCCTACTTGGAATGAATACAGAAAGAAAATTCTGCACTTTCCTGAAAGTTTTACCATAGAGCAATTTCAGACTCATCTACAGATTGAGGCAGAGAACCGTGCACGTGAAATGATTTTTCTTAGTTCTAAAACTAACTCTAAGGTGAATCATGTCAGTGAAAATGGTCATAGAAACTTTCAGTACAACTTCAAAGTCCAGAAAAAGGGAAATTTTAAGAAATCTAATTTTGTAAAGAACAAGTGGCCTTGTTATAACTGTGGAAAGAAAGGCCACTATATTAAAAATTGCAAATTCAGAAATACCGGAAAGAAACTTGGTTTCGGATCAGAAAATAGCAACAAGGCAAATCTAATAGAAAATGAAGTCAAAGAACTTGTTGCTATGGTTTCTGACATGCAGATAGGCATGATTACGGAATTGCATATGGCTGCGGTAACTAAAACTGCAGATTGGTGGCTCGATTCTAGCGCAACCATCCATGTATGCAATAACAAAGCAATGCTCAAAACATATACGGATCAGAAAGAACCTGAAGAGGTGTTGATGGGAAACCACGTTTCGGCCAAAGTGCTCGGTAAAGGAAGTGTTGAATTGAAGTTTACATCTGGACATAAACTTACTCTGCTTAATGTATTTCATGTTCCTGATTTGAGGAAAAATCTTGTATCTGCAAATCTGTTGTGTAAGAAGGGATTTAAAATTGTTCTAGAGTCTGACAAAGTTGTAATATCGAAGAATGGTATATTTGTAGGAAAGGGATATTCCTGTGATGGCATGTTCAAATTCAGTATTAATGAAATAAATTGCGTGTTTGCTTATGTTGTTGAGTATTCTTTTTCCTTGTGGCATGCTAGACTATGTCATTTAAATTTTCTCTCTTTAAAGTATATGTCTAAACATGGTTACATTGCATGTCAAAATGATCATAATGATAAATATGAGATTTGCGTAGAAGCAAAAATGACTAGAAAACATTTCCCAAAAATCGAAATAGATACTAATTTATTAGAACTTGTTCATTCTGATATTTGTGAATTAAATGGTCAATTAACTAGAGGAGGAAAAAGATATTTTATAACCTTTACTGATAATTATTCTCGTTTTACATATGTATATTTATTAAGAACAAAAGATAAAGCATTTGAGAAATTTAAAGAATGTAAGTCAGTTGTAGAAAATCAGAAAGATAAAAGAATTAAAATCCTTAGAAGTGATAGAGAGGGTGAATATTTTTCTGATTTTTTTTTCTCAATTCTGCGAAATGCATGGTATTATTCATCAAAGAACTGCACCTTATACGCCTCAGCACAATGGATTATCCGAAAGGAGAAATAGGACCTTAGTTGAAATGGTAAATGCTATACTTTTAAATGCTAAATTACCTTTTAATCTTTGGGGTGAGACGCTTTTAACAGCATGTTATATTCATAATAGAATACCATCCAAGAAAACTCATGTTTCACCATATGAAATTTGGAATGGTAGAAAACCCAATTTAAACTATATTAAAGTGTGGGGGTGCATAGCATATTATAAAGTGACCGATCCATATAAATCTAAATTAGGACCGAGAGGCATTAGAAGTATATTTGTTGGATATGCACAGAATTCTAAAGCATATCGACTTCTAGATTTAGAATCAAATGTCATAATTGAGTCGATACATGTTGAATTTTTTGAAAATAAATTTATGCATCACAATGTTGATTCTAATTTGTATAATGATGAAAATGCAGCAACTTCTAAGAAAATTACAAATGAGAAAAGAAGAGAAAGTAATGAAAATATTGAACCAAGAAAAAGTCAAAGAATCAGGAAAGAAAAATCTTTTGGTCCTGATTTTATTGATTCGCGTTCAATAGTCTTTGTCGTTGAAGGAGATAGAACCAAAGTGCTTAACAAAGTACCTATTCTACTTAATATACAAGATGATCCTAAAACATTTAGTGAAGCAATGTCATCAAGAGATACTGCATTTTGGAAAGAGGCTATTGATGACGAAATGGACTCAATAATGTCTAACAATACTTGGATATTGGTTGACTTGCCTTAAGGATCTAAGCCTATAAAGTGTAAATGGGTATTTAGAAGAAAACTAAATACAGATGGCTCTATACAAACTTTCAAAGCAAGATTAGTGGCTAAAGGATTCACACAAAAGGAGTGCATAGATTATTTTGATACTTATGCACCTGTGGTTAGAATAACATCCATTAGAGTTCTTATAGGTTTGGCTTCAATATATAATTTATATGTGCATCAAATGGATGTAAAAACGGTCTTTTTAAATGGTGAATTAAATGAGGAAGTATACATGGAACAACCCGAAGGTTTCATACTTCCTGGAAATGAGAACAAAGTTTGTAAATTAACTAAGTCGCTATATGGTTTAAAACAGGCCCCTAAACAATGGCATGAGAAATTTGATAAAGCAATAATATCAAATGGTTTTAAGCATAATAGTGCGGATAAATGTGTATATTCCAAATTCAATCAGAATTATGGGGTAATCATATGTCTCTATGTAGACGACATGTTGATATTTGGTACAAACATGATTGGAATAAATGAAACAAAAATGTATTTAACTTCAGTATTCAAAATGAAAGATTTGAATGAAGTAGATACTATTTTAGGAATAAAGGTGAAAAAACATAGTGAAGGGTTTGTGCTAAACCAATCTCATTACATAGAGAAATTATTAAATAAATTCCAACATCTTAATATTAAAGAAAGTGTTACTCCGTATGATCCGAGTATGAAATTAAATGAGAATTGTGACAATGTAATTGCACAATTAGAATATACTAGCGCTATTGGAAGTCTTATGTATGTGATGCATTGTACAAGGCCTGATATAGCTTTTGCAGTATGCAAATTGTCACGATATACCAGTAAACCCAGTACTAATCATTGGAAGGCCATCAGTAGAGTTCTTAGGTATCTAAAAAGAACAAAAGAGTTTGGTCTATTTTATTCCAATTATCCTGCAGTACTAGAAGGTTACTCGGATGCAAGTTGGATCACAAGTGCAAGCGATAATAAATCCACAACAGGTTGGGTATTTACAATTGGAGGCGGTGCCATTAGTTGGGCCTCTAAGAAACAAACTTGCATCACACATTTCGGAAAGGTGATATTGCCATGGAGGTTTTCATGCAAAATGTCAAGCCTAGAGTGCACTGGGTAGAAGTCTCAATTTATTGTACTGACTTGTACACCGATCGATTAGGTTGGTTACCTTAAACCTACACGTATTTTCATGCAAATATATAAAAATATTGGGATAAGCTGGTGTCGGCTTTTGGAAGATTCGTGTACCCCACATTTTTAGACACCACGATCATGTGCCGTTTGTCATCAATACTGTATAGTATGTTAAGGAAGAAGCAGGATATCATCATAATAAAGAAACAAAATTAATGATTCACAAGAATATACATCTAGTTGCCAACAAATAAGTGGCATTAGTAAGTGATGGAGATCCTTTTCGGGTCTCCCTCAGATGTTGTCTTCCGTCGATCTCCCGGTGGATTTGGAATGTAATCTCCTGTTTCGTGCGAGTCTCAGTGGGTTTTGAGGAGATTGATGGTTTGAGGAGTTTAGCGCCGAGTACCTGCAAAGAAGTCCCGGGGTGGTTTGGTACCACCGAGGACCCTCCGACGATTAAGTTAGCACTACATCCGAGCAGAGTAATGGCTAAGTGGAGTAGAAATGGCTTACTTGATCCATCTGTAATGAGGGTTTATATAATGGCGGCAGCACGCAGCACGCGGCGGCAGCACGCAGCACGCAGCAGCAGGCGCGAAAATCTCGCCGGCAGTTACGCTCCCGACGTCACGCCCGCGTAAAGAGCGGATCGCCCATTATTGGGGATCGCGGTGGCGTGGAACGTGGGACGTTGTGGCGGAGAATCTGCGCATGGCGAGATTTGCGGAGCGGCGGTTACGCCTGTGAGTGGTGGAGTTGGTCGGTCAGAGGGACCGAGGAAGATGGCCTCGGCTGGGGAGCTCAGAGATGAGCAAGAGGGCCGAGGAGTCTTGGTCCTGTGGCGGCTCAGGGCGAGTAGAGAGGCCGAGGAGGCCAATTTGCAGAGGGCCCCGAGGAGGGGCGGCTTGCGTTTGCAGGTCGGGTGCAGGGATGGTCTGGTTGGTCCCTATGGGCCCTTTCTTCTGAGTTCTGGGACACGTCATCTGCCACGTGTCCTGATCTTGGGGATCGCCAATATTGAGTATCATCATTAGCTTCCCACTCTTGTCCCGACCAGCAAATGGGTCGGGTCAAAAGTAGACTGCCGAGCCGCCCGGGGTGAGTTCCCTCTTAAGGTTTCGTCGGGACGCATTCCCTGTCTTTTCTGTCAGCGAATCAGGGCGAGATCTCTGCATTTAAGGAAGGTGCGCCGGTTCGTGCATCCTTCTGTTGAAGTGACGGTCCACGTGTCAAGCGTCAGTTGACCGACGCGACGTGTGCAGACCTACGACGCCTGTAGGGGTGCGGTCCAGCGTGGGAACGACAAGTGGAACAATCGAAGCCGTTGGATGCGAGGGGATGTTTTGGCGGGAGACGAAGGGCGCCATTGGATGAGGTCGTTTGCGATGATAAGTAGAGGTGGGGCCCACTCCAGGGCCCCTACTCTTTCATATTTCCTTTCTTTTAAGTCTTGGCTGCTCGGCGCTCTTCTCCTTTCCTCTGTTTTCGTTTCCCGAGGATCCATCTTCTTCAGGTTAGATGTCTTTTTTCGGGGAATCGGTAGATGTCGTAGGAGTAGGTTCTAGGGACCCTTTAGTTGAGCCTGAGTCTTTTCGAGAAGTTGGGATCGGACCCTCTTCTCGGGATCGTGCGGCGGGGGCAGCCCTCAGGGAGGAGGCGGTAGATGCAGCCCCCGGCGCCTCGTGTTGGGTGAGGCATAAGGACGAGTTCGCCAATGCTCGGGCTCGCTTCCACATCCCTTCACGTTATACACTTCGTCTGGTTAAGGAGGGAGAGAGGGCAGACCAAGTACGGGGTAGGGAGATCGCCCTGTACTTGGAAGCTTTTTAGGGTGGAATGTGCCTGCCCTTCTCTCCCGAGGTCGTCGAAGCGCTGAACTTTTTCGGGTTAGCCCCTGGCCAGTTAGTGCCGAACTCATGGAGGATTCTCCTCGGGTTCCTGATCCACCTGAAACTACAGACGGTTCCTTTCAGCCTCTCCCTTCTTGATTCTTCCCTTGTTTTCAAAAATCATCCTGGGGGTCGAGCGAGTGACCCGAGGTGGGTCTACCTCTCCTTTAGAAAGCGACAGGGGGCGCCGCCGGGACAGGAGTTGTGGCTCTGCCTTCTTCCATTCATGACTGGAAGAAGAAGTTCTTCTTCATTTCCCCTCCCGAGGCGAGGACTGGTGTCACGCCCCGCTTCCCAGAGTACGCAAGATTGGGCACGTGACATAGCCAACCATGCTACCTGTGGGTAGGAAGTATCCATCCACAGTCACATTACGGTTGTAAGGATATCAAGAACGAGATAAAGTACTAATCTAACACATGTCCAAATCCATAATAACAAGAATCAATAAACAATAAGTGCGGAAGCTAATGATCCAATACAATAATAGAAAGGTACGTCCCAGAATGCGGGATTGCACCTGGAAATAAAATGCAATAAATGAACTGACCACTACAGAACTCACAAATCAGCCTGCTGGCTGAAGTACTCCTGCTCGGTCGTCGACAGTGGTACGGAATCTGGGCCATGCAAAACCCAGACGTCAGCGCGTCATGACATCAAGTATATAGTATAAACATGGTAATAAGCAATGCAAGTATGAACATGAATAAAGCAGTAATAAGAAATAACAAGCAGGGTAATGTGCAATGGTGACTAAACTGTCCTATCAGGTTTTCTACTCTATAGTCTTTGAAACCAATTGATGAATCGTCGATGTAACTCAATAGTATCCCGTGCGTGCCCGGGACCACGGTCATAACCCTCGGGGCTGAATCCGAGACGTGCCGCTAAGCAGTAAAAGGTAGTAGGATGGACGAGTGATGTCAGCATCAACACTCCGGAGCTGGCCAAGCCCGTAAGACTGATCAGAACAATGTATCGAACTGTTGAGTTACAAGTCGGTTTCACCTTTGATTTCCCCATACCCCCAAACTATGTATGTCAGGTCAGGTATTCAGTAGTCAAGGACTAATGCCAACATAAAGTCAAGTAGAAGTAGGTCTGTCTGGATCGACAGCAGGAATGGTTAGGTTTGTCGGCATTAGGCATGAGATCAGGTAACAGGTCAGGTAATGTATAAAGGTGTCATGTCATGTCAAGAGTGTACGGTACCATATCATGTCAAGTAGGAAGTGTAACAGGTCATGTCAGGAAGCGCAAGATGTCATGTGGGTGCTCATAATCAAACTAACATAAGCATATGTATAAACAAGCATGAGTACTATCAGAACAATAAACTGGAACATGTAATATGATATGTAAATAAATATAATTTCAAGGATATGGATGCACAGTTATCGATTAGGGTTACATTTATAGTTCCAATATTAATTAGGATGCAATTTATTAAACATGGAGTGTTAATATCACATTATTATGTAGTAGTGTGATCTATGCTTGCAATTATATGTATCTTAAATGCGATAGATGCAAACGGGTATCCGAAAAGTTATAAAACTGTAAAATGGTAATGTGGGATGTACAACTAAACAATATGTGATATAAATATTGATATAATAATATTAATATGGATAGCATATTCAAAGCGATTAGTAACTATAAAAGATGTATTGATTAACCATGCACAAGAAGGTTCCGTTCAGAAATTCAGCGTCACCCTAATTTGTAAAATAGCTTAAAAATAACAAATGTTCTCCAAAAGAGACGTATCTTATACCAAAACAAAGATAATTCAATAAGATTTTCAGTTTTATAAGTATAAGCATCTCAGGTTATCCCTACAAAAAGTTATGAATATTCAAAGTTGAAAGTTTGCTGCTGGAATTTCCCTTGACAGCAGTTTAGAGACGTGTTCATTTGCATTTTACGTTAATTAAACAATTTATTTTGCAAGTAAATATTTCATAGAGTTATAGTATTCTGAATTAGCTTCGTAATGAACTAAAGAACGTATCCTAATGATTTTTCTATGATTTATAATGAATTTTATAAGATAAGGCGTACAGTAAATTTCAGATTTGTCATATCCGATTTTCAACGACATTTCATATGTAAACTATAAGATTTTCAAATGTATAACATTATAAAATGAAGATTATAAAAGTATAGCATGTAGCAAGATTAACTTGCCTCGATGGGTCGCGAATTGAGAAAACGGAACGTTAACCGTCGGCGGGGAAAACTCGCGACGGCGCACGGTTCACGGAATGAACCCAAATGACGAACAAAGGAACCACACGGGTCGGGGTATCTCGCTGGAACGTCGAGAAACGTCACCGGCACGACGGAATTCCGGCAACAAAAGAACAGTTAAAAGAAATGAGAAACGAGACATGAAGCAAGAAGAGAAAAATGATAAAGAGAAATACGAGAGAATATATAAGGGAGAGGGAGAGAGAGGAAAAGTGGAGAGAGAGAGAGAGAAAGTGGGGCCCACGGGGTTAAAGGGGAGGTTGCGATTGGCTGAGAGAATAAATTAAGAAGGATATAAAAGATTGTAAAAATATTATATGGTTAACTTAAAGATTTAAAAGATAGGTAATGAACAGTAAGATATCAGATTAGTTAGAAAAATATATGCGAAGGTTTTAATAATATTAAAATTTAGGATTTTGGCGCCAAATGAAACATTTCCAAATTGCGCCCGGGTTGGGTCCAAAAATTCGAAATTCAAATAATAGGATTTTAGGCGGGTTCCAAATTTTAAAATGAAATGTTTTATGATTAAAAAGCATACTCCCAACACGGACACACGCACGTGCACGTAGCCATCCAAACTCGCCCGTTTCACTGAACGGGACGAGAACACAATGCACGGACGCTACCACGAGGCTAAGGGTGTTAAGTAGGCCAAGATGAATATTTCCAATTTTATTTTAGGTGCTAAAATCTGTTATATGCAGAATGACTTAGCCAGATAAAATTTTACAGTAAGACCCAAATAAGCAAGATAAATGAAATGAGTAATATCTAATGCTCAACCAATAACAGAAAATAGTAGTATTGGGCTCGGGTGTTACATTATACCCAACTACAAAAGAATTTCGTCCTCGAAATTCCAAGAATACAAGATAGAAAACTACAGGAAAAGGTGAGGAAACTTCTGTCGGATCTCGTCTTCTCGCTCCCAAGTGGATTCTCCATGCGATCGATTACCCCAAGAAACTAGCACAAGAGGGATAACCTTGTTCTTAAGAACCTTTTCTCTGCGATCCTTGATTTCAACTGGTCGCTCTTCAAAAGTTAGGTCCTCCCGTACAGTCAACTCCGAATGATCCAATACTTGGGTTTCATCTCGAACATACCTCCGTAGTTGAGATACATGAAACACATCGTGCACACCTGCCAAGGACTGTGGTAACGCCAAATGGTACGCTACCTCTCCAACACGCTCCAATATCTCGAAGGGTCCAACGAATCGAGGGCTAAGCTTTCCCCGACTCCCAAAGCGAATCACCCCTCTAGTCGGTGATATCTTCAGGAATACTAAATCACCCACGGCGAACTCTAGAGGTCTTCTTGACGTGTCGGCCCAACTCTTCTGTCTGTCTTGAGCTGCCTTCATATGCTTCCTGATTGTATTCACCTTCTCGACTGTCTGTACCACCAAATCTGGTCCTAGTAACCTTCGTTCACCAACATCATCCCAACAAACGGGTGAACGGCACTTACGACCATACAATGCTTCAAACGGAGCCATCTGAATAGTCGCTTGGAAGCTATTGTTGTACGAAGACTCCACCAGGTGTAGATGATCTTCCCAAGAACCTTTGAAGTCCAACATGCAAGCCCTCAACATATCTTCAAGGGTCTGGATCGTTCTTTCTGATTGTCCATCAGTCGGAGGATGATAAGCTGTGCTAAACTTCAATCGAGTCCCCAAACTTTCCTGTAAACTCCTCCAGAAGTGTGATAAGAACCGAGTGTCCCGATCGGACACGATGCTCACCGGTACGCCATGCAATCTTACAATCTCCTGCATGTATCGCTCTGCCAAAGTCTCCGTCGATTGACCAACCCGAAAAGGAATAAAGTGAGCTGCCTTGGTCAAACGATCGACAATCACCCATACGGCATTGTTGCCCTTTGGACTCCGCGGTAAAGCCGTCACGAAATCCATGGTTATATGTTCCCACTTCCACTGAGGAATCGGAAGTGGTTGCAACAAACCAGCAACCCTTTGGTGTTCAGCCTTGACTTGCTGACACACCAAGCACTTAGCCACGAAGCGAGCAATTTCCCGTTTCATACCTTCCTACCAGAAGTGCTGTCGAATATCTCGGTACATCTTTGTCCCTCCTGGATGTACAGAGTAAGCTGAACTGTGTGCCTCCTTCATAAGCTCTTCACGCACATCTCCTTTTGGCACACACACACGGCTACCATATCTCAACGAACCGTCTTCGTGGATCAGTAAATCGGTTCGTAGTCCAGCCTCAACCCGCTCTCGAAACTTCTGCAGTCTAGGATCCTGCGATTGTGCCGCTTTAATCTTCTCAACCAAGGACAACTGTACTTGCAACTGCATCAACTGTCCCGTAGAATGTGGTAGCACAACTTCCAAGTCAAATCTTCGAAAATCTGCAATGATCTCTCTCTGTGCAGTCAATAACTGAATTGCTGGTAACCGACTTAGCGCATCTGGCACGACGTTAACTTTTCCCGGATGGTACTTAAGATCAAGGTCGTAGTCGGCCATCAGCTCCAACCATCTGCGTTGCCTCATGTTCAACTCCTTCTGAGTGAATACATACTTCAAACTCTTGTGATCTGTAAAGACCTCGACTCTCTCGCCCAAAGGTAGTGTCTCCAAATCTTCAGGGCGAAGATCACGGCTGCAAGCTCCAAGTCATGAGTCGGATAATTCTTCTCATGAGTCTTCAGTTGTCTCGATGCGTACGCGACGACTTTCCCACTCTGCATTAAAACACATCCCAATCCCTTTCCGGATGCGTCGCTATGAATCACCAGTCCTCCTGAATCATCCGGTACGGTTAGGATAGGGGCGGTTATCAACTTCTGCTTCAACGTCTCGAAGGCCAATGCACATCCCTCCGTCCAAACAAACGGTACCTCCTTGCGCGTAAGCTTGGTTAACGGCTCAGCTAAACGAGCGAAGTTCTTCACAAATCTTCTGTAGTAACCGGCGAGTCCAAGAAAACTTCTTATCTCCGCAACACTCTTTGGAATTGGCCAATCTCGAACTGCGGCAATCTTCTCGGGATCGACGGCGATTCCATCGCCCGACACGACATGCCCCAGAAACTTCACTTCTTCCAGCCAGAATTCACACTTACTCATCTTCGCAAATAACTTCTCTTGTCTCAGCGTCTGCAGTGCGATCCTTAAGTGCTCAGCATGCTCCTCCGGACTCTTCGAGTATACCAGAATATCGTCAATGAATACCACAATAAACTGGTCCAAGAATGGTGAAAAGATCCTGTTCATCAAATCCATGAATATTGCCGGCGCATTAGTCACTCCGAAGGGCATCACTAGATACTCGAAATGTCCATATCGAGTCCGAAACGCCGTCTTGCAAATGTCTTCTGCTCTCACTCGGACCTGATGATATCCTGATCGCAAATCCAGTTTCGAGAATACTCTCGCGCCACTAAGCTGCTCAAAAGTTCTCCAATGCGAGAGATCGGGTACTTGTTCTTAATAGTCACCCGGTTCAATTCTCGATAGTTGATGCACATCCTTCTCGTGCCATCCTTCTTCTTTATTAGAAGAACTGGAGCTCCCCAAGGTGAGTTGCTGCTTCGAATCCAACCCTTCTCGAGTAATTCACCAACTTGTTTCTTAACTTCTTCCAATTCCACCGGTGCCATCGGATAATAAGATTTTGATACTGGCGCTGCACCAGGAATAAGGTCAATCTCAAACTCAACATCTCGCTTCAGCGGTAAGCCCGATATATCTTCAAATACGTCCATAAAATCGCGAACAACTGTCGGCTCTTCATTACTATCAACTTCCATAGCTGCAAGAACACTGTTTGTCGGCCTAGCCCTAAACTCGACTGGCCCGACAGAACTGCTTCCTTACCGGAACTGCTGTCTACATTGTTGGCCATGAAAGGTCCAGCAAGACTACTGAGTCTCGTCCATTCTGCTGCATGCACGTCCACGGTTGCTCCATTCTGCCTTAGTCCGATGAACTTCTCTTCCATTTCCTCCGCGCAGTCCGCGGAAGGACTTCTCCAGTAAACACTTAGAGAAATCCGCCCACTGCTTGGCCTGGGGCAAGCGGTTCTCCTCCACAAGCCACCACTCTCGGGCGTAATCCACTAGTTGAATGCGCACTACATCAACTCCTTTGTCCTCTGGAATCTGTGCCGCAATCAGCAAATTCTCCGTGTCACTAGCCACTGCTCGGCTGGCAACGGCTCCTCCAGACCAGTGAAAGTAGACGGACCCAAAAGTCTGAAATCTGCTACAGTCCCTACTCGTTCGACTGGTCTAGTTCCATCGTTGTTTACAGACTGCTGAACGATCTGCAAACCTTTCTGAAACGAATCTGCTATTGCTGGATCAGCTCAGTCTGTCTCTTTGATTTCCAGCATTCCTCTTATCACCCCAAGCATGGCGACTTCGTTCATACGCCTCTGGTAAGTCTTCAACTTCTTACCTGTCATAATCCTGAACTCAAAACACCCAACATTAGCATGATGATAGATTCTGAATGGGGATCAAGGCTAGAACTCCAAGATACTTAAATAGAGTACTGCATTGTAGCTATGCCGCGGTATCATAGCCGCAATTACTTAACTCCACCCAAGTCGCCCAAGTCCTAGGGATAACAAGAAATCAGGTTTCCGAGTCGACATGCAAAGTAAGTTTGCACGTCGTAAAAGATATAATCAGGAAGAATGTGATTCAAGAATGGTAAAACGGTCAATGTGGCTGGACATGTTTCCTAAACATGGGTATTCTGATTCGTGTATTGGGTACAATACCCAACTACAAAAGAATCAACCCGACTAACCTATGGCTCTGATACCAAAAGAACCATGTCACGCCCCGCTTCCCAGAGTACGCAAGATTGGGCACGTGACATAGCCAACCATGCTACCTGTAGGTAGGAAGTATCCATCCACAGTCACATTACGGTTGTAAGGATATCAAGAACGAGATAAAGTACTAATCTAACACATGTCCAAATCCATAATAACAAGAATCAATAAACAATAAGTGCGGAAGCTAATGATCCAATACAATAATAGAAAGGTACGTCCCAGAATGCGGGATTGCACCTGGAAATAAAATGCAATAAATGAACTGACCACTACAGAACTCACAAATCAGCCTGCTGGCTGAAGTACTCCTGCTCGGTCGTCGACAGTGGTACGGAATCTGGGCCATGCAAAACCCAGACGTCAGCGCGTCATGACATCAAGTATATAGTATAAACATGGTAATAAGCAATGCAAGTATGAACATGAATAAAGCAGTAATAAGAAATAACAAGCAGGGTAATGTGCAATGGTGACTAAACTGTCCTATCAGGTTTTCTACTCTATAGTCTTTGAAACCAATTGATGAATCGTCGATGTAACTCAATAGTATCCCGGCGTGCCCGGGACCACGGTCATAACCCTCGGGGCTGAATCCGAGACGTGCCGCTAAGCAGTAAAAGGTAGTAGGATGGACGAGTGATGTCAGCATCAACACTCCGGAGCTGGCCAAGCCCGTAAGACTGATCAGAACAATGTATCGAACTGTTGAGTTACAAGTCGGTTTCACCTTTGATTTCCCCATACCCCCAAACTATGTATGTCAGGTCAGGTATTCAGTAGTCAAGGACTAATGCCAACATAAAGTCAAGTAGAAGTAGGTCTGTCTGGATCGACAGCAGGAATGGTTAGGTTTGTCGGCATTAGGCATGAGATCAGGTAACAGGTCAGGTAATGTATAAAGGTGTCATGTCATGTCAAGAGTGTACGGTACCATATCATGTCAAGTAGGAAGTGTAACAGGTCATGTCAGGAAGCGCAAGATGTCATGTGGGTGCTCATAATCAAACTAACATAAGCATATGTATAAACAAGCATGAGTACTATCAGAACAATAAACTGGAACATGTAATATGATATGTAAATAAATATAATTTCAAGGATATGGATGCACAGTTATCGATTAGGGTTACATTTATAGTTCCAATATTAATTAGGATGCAATTTATTAAACATGGAGTGTTAATATCACATTATTATGTAGTAGTGTGATCTATGCTTGCAATTATATGTATCTTAAATGCGATAGATGCAAACGGGTATCCGAAAAGTTATAAAACTGTAAAATGGTAATGTGGGATGTACAACTAAACAATATGTGATATAAATATTGATATAATAATATTAATATGGATAGCATATTCAAAGCGATTAGTAACTATAAAAGATGTATTGATTAACCATGCACAAGAAGGTTCCGTTCAGAAATTCAGCGTCACCCTAATTTGTAAAATAGCTTAAAAATAACAAATGTTCTCCAAAAGAGACGTATCTTATACCAAAACAAAGATAATTCAATAAGATTTTCAGTTTTATAAGTATAAGCATCTCAGGTTATCCCTACAAAAAGTTATGAATATTCAAAGTTGAAAGTTTGCTGCTGGAATTTCCCTTGACAGCAGTTTAGAGACGTGTTCATTTGCATTTTACGTTAATTAAACAATTTATTTTGCAAGTAAATATTTCATAGAGTTATAGTATTCTGAATTAGCTTCGTAATGAACTAAAGAACGTATCCTAATGATTTTTCTATGATTTATAATGAATTTTATAAGATAAGGCGTACAGTAAATTTCAGATTTGTCATATCCGATTTTCAACGACATTTCATATGTAAACTATAAGATTTTCAAATGTATAACATTATAAAATGAAGATTATAAAAGTATAGCATGTAGCAAGATTAACTTGCCTCGATGGGTCGCGAATTGAGAAAACGGAACGTTAACCGTCGGCGGGGAAAACTCGCGACGGCGCACGGTTCACGGAATGAACCCAAATGACGAACAAAGGAACCACACGGGTCGGGGTATCTCGCTGGAACGTCGAGAAACGTCACCGGCACGACGGAATTCCGGCAACAAAAGAACAGTTAAAAGAAATGAGAAACGAGACATGAAGCAAGAAGAGAAAAATGATAAAGAGAAATACGAGAGAATATATAAGGGAGAGGGAGAGAGAGGAAAAGTGGAGAGAGAGAGAGAGAAAGTGGGGCCCACGGGGTTAAAGGGGAGGTTGCGATTGGCTGAGAGAATAAATTAAGAAGGATATAAAAGATTGTAAAAATATTATATGGTTAACTTAAAGATTTAAAAGATAGGTAATGAACAGTAAGATATCAGATTAGTTAGAAAAATATATGCGAAGGTTTTAATAATATTAAAATTTAGGATTTTGGCGCCAAATGAAACATTTCCAAATTGCGCCCGGGTTGGGTCCAAAAATTCGAAATTCAAATAATAGGATTTTAGGCGGGTTCCAAATTTTAAAATGAAATGTTTTATGATTAAAAAGCATACTCCCAACACGGACACACGCACGTGCACGTAGCCATCCAAACTCGCCCGTTTCACTGAACGGGACGAGAACACAATGCACGGACGCTACCACGAGGCTAAGGGTGTTAAGTAGGCCAAGATGAATATTTCCAATTTTATTTTAGGTGCTAAAATCTGTTATATGCAGAATGACTTAGCCAGATAAAATTTTACAGTAAGACCCAAATAAGCAAGATAAATGAAATGAGTAATATCTAATGCTCAACCAATAACAGAAAATAGTAGTATTGGGCTCGGGTGTTACATTATACCCAACTACAAAAGAATTTCGTCCTCGAAATTCCAAGAATACAAGATAGAAAACTACAGGAAAAGGTGAGGAAACTTCTGTCGGATCTCGTCTTCTCGCTCCCAAGTGGATTCTCCATGCGATCGATTACCCCAAGAAACTAGCACAAGAGGGATAACCTTGTTCTTAAGAACCTTTTCTCTGCGATCCTTGATTTCAACTGGTCGCTCTTCAAAAGTTAGGTCCTCCCGTACAGTCAACTCCGAATGATCCAATACTTGGGTTTCATCTCGAACATACCTCCGTAGTTGAGATACATGAAACACATCGTGCACACCTGCCAAGGACTGTGGTAACGCCAAATGGTACGCTACCTCTCCAACACGCTCCAATATCTCGAAGGGTCCAACGAATCGAGGGCTAAGCTTTCCCCGACTCCCAAAGCGAATCACCCCTCTAGTCGGTGATATCTTCAGGAATACTAAATCACCCACGGCGAACTCTAGAGGTCTTCTTGACGTGTCGGCCCAACTCTTCTGTCTGTCTTGAGCTGCCTTCATATGCTTCCTGATTGTATTCACCTTCTCGACTGTCTGTACCACCAAATCTGGTCCTAGTAACCTTCGTTCACCAACATCATCCCAACAAACGGGTGAACGGCACTTACGACCATACAATGCTTCAAACGGAGCCATCTGAATAGTCGCTTGGAAGCTATTGTTGTACGAAGACTCCACCAGGTGTAGATGATCTTCCCAAGAACCTTTGAAGTCCAACATGCAAGCCCTCAACATATCTTCAAGGGTCTGGATCGTTCTTTCTGATTGTCCATCAGTCGGAGGATGATAAGCTGTGCTAAACTTCAATCGAGTCCCCAAACTTTCCTGTAAACTCCTCCAGAAGTGTGATAAGAACCGAGTGTCCCGATCGGACACGATGCTCACCGGTACGCCATGCAATCTTACAATCTCCTGCATGTATCGCTCTGCCAAAGTCTCCGTCGATTGACCAACCCGAAAAGGAATAAAGTGAGCTGCCTTGGTCAAACGATCGACAATCACCCATACGGCATTGTTGCCCTTTGGACTCCGCGGTAAAGCCGTCACGAAATCCATGGTTATATGTTCCCACTTCCACTGAGGAATCGGAAGTGGTTGCAACAAACCAGCAACCCTTTGGTGTTCAGCCTTGACTTGCTGACACACCAAGCACTTAGCCACGAAGCGAGCAATTTCCCGTTTCATACCTTCCTACCAGAAGTGCTGTCGAATATCTCGGTACATCTTTGTCCCTCCTGGATGTACAGAGTAAGCTGAACTGTGTGCCTCCTTCATAAGCTCTTCACGCACATCTCCTTTTGGCACACACACACGGCTACCATATCTCAACGAACCGTCTTCGTGGATCAGTAAATCGGTTCGTAGTCCAGCCTCAACCCGCTCTCGAAACTTCTGCAGTCTAGGATCCTGCGATTGTGCCGCTTTAATCTTCTCAACCAAGGACAACTGTACTTGCAACTGCATCAACTGTCCCGTAGAATGTGGTAGCACAACTTCCAAGTCAAATCTTCGAAAATCTGCAATGATCTCTCTCTGTGCAGTCAATAACTGAATTGCTGGTAACCGACTTAGCGCATCTGGCACGACGTTAACTTTTCCCGGATGGTACTTAAGATCAAGGTCGTAGTCGGCCATCAGCTCCAACCATCTGCGTTGCCTCATGTTCAACTCCTTCTGAGTGAATACATACTTCAAACTCTTGTGATCTGTAAAGACCTCGACTCTCTCGCCCAAAGGTAGTGTCTCCAAATCTTCAGGGCGAAGATCACGGCTGCAAGCTCCAAGTCATGAGTCGGATAATTCTTCTCATGAGTCTTCAGTTGTCTCGATGCGTACGCGACGACTTTCCCACTCTGCATTAAAACACATCCCAATCCCTTTCCGGATGCGTCGCTATGAATCACCAGTCCTCCTGAATCATCCGGTACGGTTAGGATAGGGGCGGTTATCAACTTCTGCTTCAACGTCTCGAAGGCCAATGCACATCCCTCCGTCCAAACAAACGGTACCTCCTTGCGCGTAAGCTTGGTTAACGGCTCAGCTAAACGAGCGAAGTTCTTCACAAATCTTCTGTAGTAACCGGCGAGTCCAAGAAAACTTCTTATCTCCGCAACACTCTTTGGAATTGGCCAATCTCGAACTGCGGCAATCTTCTCGGGATCGACGGCGATTCCATCGCCCGACACGACATGCCCCAGAAACTTCACTTCTTCCAGCCAGAATTCACACTTACTCATCTTCGCAAATAACTTCTCTTGTCTCAGCGTCTGCAGTGCGATCCTTAAGTGCTCAGCATGCTCCTCCGGACTCTTCGAGTATACCAGAATATCGTCAATGAATACCACAATAAACTGGTCCAAGAATGGTGAAAAGATCCTGTTCATCAAATCCATGAATATTGCCGGCGCATTAGTCACTCCGAAGGGCATCACTAGATACTCGAAATGTCCATATCGAGTCCGAAACGCCGTCTTGCAAATGTCTTCTGCTCTCACTCGGACCTGATGATATCCTGATCGCAAATCCAGTTTCGAGAATACTCTCGCGCCACTAAGCTGCTCAAAAGTTCTCCAATGCGAGAGATCGGGTACTTGTTCTTAATAGTCACCCGGTTCAATTCTCGATAGTTGATGCACATCCTTCTCGTGCCATCCTTCTTCTTTATTAGAAGAACTGGAGCTCCCCAAGGTGAGTTGCTGCTTCGAATCCAACCCTTCTCGAGTAATTCACCAACTTGTTTCTTAACTTCTTCCAATTCCACCGGTGCCATCGGATAATAAGATTTTGATACTGGCGCTGCACCAGGAATAAGGTCAATCTCAAACTCAACATCTCGCTTCAGCGGTAAGCCCGATATATCTTCAAATACGTCCATAAAATCGCGAACAACTGCCGGCTCTTCATTACTATCAACTTCCATAGCTGCAAGAACACTGTTTGTCGGCCTAGCCCTAAACTCAACGACATTTCATATGTAAACTATAAGATTTTCAAATGTATAACATTATAAAATGAAGATTATAAAAGTATAGCATGTAGCAAGATTAACTTGCCTCGATGGGTCGCGAATTGGGAAAACGGAACGTTAACCGTCGGCGGGGAAAACTCGCGACGGCGCACGGTTCACGGAATGAACCCAAACGACGAACAAAGGAACCACACGGGTCGGGGTATCTCGCTGGAACGTCGAGAAACGTCACCGGCACGACGGAATTCCGGCAACAAAAGAACAGTTAAAAGAAATGAGAAACGAGACATGAAGCAAGAAGAGAAAAATGATAAAGAGAAGTACGAGAGAATATATAAGGGAGAGGGAGAGAGAGGAAAAGTGGAGAGAGAGAGAGAGAGAGTGGGGCCCACGGGGTTAAAGGGGAGGTTGCGATTGGCTGAGAGAATAAATTAAGAAAGATATAAAAGATTGTAAAAATATTATATGGTTAACTTAAAGATTTAAAAGATAGGTAATGAACAGTAAGATATCAGATTAGTTAGAAAAATATATGCGAAGGTTTTAATAATATTAAAATTTAGGATTTTGGCGCCAAATGAAACATTTCCAAATTGCGCCCGGGTTGGGTCCAAAAATTCGAAATTCAAATAATAGGATTTTAGGCGGGTTCCAAATTTTAAAATGAAATGTTTTATGATTAAAAAGCATACTCCCAACACGGACACACGCACGTGCACGTAGCCATCCAAACTCGCCCGTTTCACTGAACGGGACGAGAACACAATGCACGGACGCTACCACGAGGCTAAGGGTGTCAAGTAGGCCAAGATGAATATTTCCAATTTTATTTTAGGTGCTAAAATCTGTTATATGCAGAATGACTTAGCCAGATAAAATTTTACAGTAAGACCCAAATAAGCAAGATAAATGAAATGAGTAATATCTAATGCTCAACCAATAACAGAAAATAGTAGCATTGGGCTCGGGTGTTACAACTGGCCCGTGCCTACCAAGTGCTCGAGGGAAAAATGCTTGCCGGGGAGCCAGTCCAATGACCCCGCCGCGATGAGAGTGGCGTCATGGGAGCCCATCCCTCGGTTCGACGTGCTGCTGTCTGAGAGTGTCCTGAGTTGGGCCGGGCTCAGCCCCGTTGAGTTCGTCAGTAAGTTAGTTGCTTTTGGCCTGTATATTGCTTGTGTCACTGACTTCTTTGCATTTGGTTTTGTGCAGAACCCATGGATATAGATGAGCTCCGAGCCTCTATGCGCCAGCCGAGGAGGGTCACGAAGGCCGGAGGCGCCGGCTCTTCCCGCTCAAAGCTCGCCCCGGCTCTTTCTCCTCCGGTGGTCGCGTCCCGTGAGCGTTCGGGGGCGGATCCTGCCCCGGGGCCTACCAGAGAGTCGGGCCGGAAGCGGGCTCGAATTCTGGCGGACTTGGTCTCAGAGAAGGAGATCGGCTCTCCATTGGAGCCGCCCAAGAAGGGTTCTCGGAGGTCTTCCCAGGGCCCGCCCTCGCCGGTCATGGTGTAGGAGGGGGGCCTCCAGTTCGCGGTGCCCTCGGGGATATCCATCTCGGATAGCCTGCTTCATGAAATAGAGAAATCGGCAGGGGGCAGGGTCCCCGGGGGACCTTTAGGGCCCAGATGGCGTCCATCGCCTAAGAGTCCGTGCAGGTAAGTGTTTGGTTTTTGCGAGATTCGGTGCCTCCTTCGCCTTTCTGACCTCTTTCTAAATTTTCAGATTCTCCAGCACGTTGCCCTTGCCTTGCGCATGGAGGCCGAGGTGATAGCCCCGGTGATGAAGCCTGCGGGCCAGCTTGCCTCGCTGGAAGAGAGCTCCAAGCGGGAGCTGGAGGCGGTGATGGCGAGGGTTTCCGCCCTGGAGGGTGAGGTGGAGGCCGGGAAACGGGAGATTGCTTGGTACCGCGAGGCCGCCGTGGTTGCCGTGGCTAAGCTCGAGGATGCTCAGGTGCTCACTGGCAACTTGAAGAGGACGGTGAAGACCCTCCGGAAGGAGCTGGGGGCGGCGGCTGAGGCGGCGCAGTCGGCCAACCTGAGGGCGGCGAAGTTGGCCGACCTCTCGGCGGCGAAGGCGGTGGAGGGCTACAAGAAGTCGAAGGACTTCTATGATGACTTGGACGTGGCTACAACCCGCATCTGGCACGAGGCCCTCGACGCCGTTAAGGCCCGGATGCCGGAGTTCGCCGATGAAGAGCTCCGGGCCGAAACCCCCCTTGCGGACGCCGATGAGCAGGGGGAAGAGATTCCCGACGAGGAGGTCACTGAGGACCCTGCTCGTCTCGCGGTGGATGTCGAGGATCCCGAGTGTAAGTCTATGTAACCCACCCCGGTACTTATGGGGAGGCGGAAAAAGTAAAAATCAAATTTTTATCACAAGGAAATATAGGGTAACCATGAAGGATCTTTACTAAACAAAAAACTAACAAACAATCTACAAGTTCTAACTACTAGGTTAGAAGGTTATACCTAGTTCTTGAACTCCTTCTCTTCTTGTTGTGGTCCTCCTTGATGTGAGATCCATGGAGTGGTGTAGATGGCTTCTCGTCTTCGTCTTCTCTTTTCCAAAGAAGGATCCACCCGAAGGCCTCTACCTTGAGCTCCTACCTCAACAAAGAAGTAACTAGAGTGCTTGACTTGCTAGACTAAGAACCCTAGAGTGAATAGAGAGGTGTTTTGATGGTTTGATCTCACAAAGCTCATGTTTTTCAACTCATAAAACAAGAGAGCTTTTGAGAGAGGAAGAGGAGAGAGCTTTTCAAGAGAGAGAAAGAGCAAGAGAGAATAAAAATAAAATGAACCTTGCTCTCATATGAACCAAAAAGAATAATGAAAATTTTAATTAGGATAAATTGTTATGGTTGATGTTGATTTGACCCTTATCATATCATAGTTAATGCTAAGCATGCTCACAAAAATATCCAAGTCAACATGGGTCAACTTGGTTAAAGGGTCAAACCTAATTAACCATGATACAATTTTCACTAATTAAAACTCATTAATCAATTTCCTCAATCTCATTATGGTTTTAATCAAGTCAATGGTCAAAACCCTAATGAGGTTCCTCTGCCTCTGTCAACTGTGTATACACACCCGCATCTGTGTTTCGAGAAACACGAACACTATAAGACAAGATCAATCCCAAAACAAATAGTAGGATCTGGTTTAAACCAAAGCCCGCTAGTAATAACTGCCCGGACACCAAACGTGCACAAGTGCGCGAATGTGAATGGACCCCGTCGTAAAACCATACGACCTCTACTCTGTTTTGCCCAAAGGTTAACAACCCTCTGTGTGGGACTGTACAGACTCGACACTATACTGGCAGTGGGTTTAACTACAGGCCGCAAGCGGTACTAGCTGTACGTAACGGTCCCCAGGTAGATGCCGATAAGAAGACCGATGAGGTGAACCCATCCGAACTCCTACTGAGCCTGAATGTGACAATCTCTGTACAGTCCGTTCTGTTCATCTGAGAGTATCGCATGTCGGGCCTAGGGGGCGGTAAACGTCAGTCCCTTAATAGCGGTACAAGTCGTGTTGGAGTGTAGCCCAGAACACCCTGAGAAAATACTGGAAACACTACCAGTAAATCTCGCTTGCCCTGGCTAGGGACTTTGTGTAATGGCTCTCCTAGACACAGCGCGATATCAACTCCCAATACCGGGAGAGACGAATCCTTTCTAACCGTTACTGCCTCCAAGTGCTTTGGGACTGCACCCAACTACTACCTGTTTGCACGACTCATTTGAGCCGTGGTAGGGTAGTAATCTAAGAACAGTGGAAACGAACTCGAGGCGAAGTGACAGTGTCAAGTCAACGGACTAAGCTGTACTCATGTCATCTGGGAACTGATAGCTGATGATAGGTATAATACCAACCAACAGTTCCCAGCGAGTCATGTCCAGTGTACTCGTAACCTAATGAGCACCTGCATACTATCTCCAGTACGACGTACTGATGGCTGTGGGACAGACCATCCCCCCTCCTGGGATGAGAAGCGCATACACTAGTCTACTCTGGAGTATCGATACCCTGTCTCGATAATTCCTACGACCAGGGACCTGTATAAGGATGTGCTTATAGACTACCCAGCCCCCACTAGTGTGACTGCCATCACAACGCTGGTAGTCAAGCAAAAGATCCTAAGGGCTCTATCAATATGTATTAGCAATATGTCAAAAGAAACACATACATATATTAAGATAGATACAAACCAAGTAGCATACTACCATATTGAGCAAGAATGTCAATCCATGTATATATCCCAAGCTTCCTGTTTCCTGATTTAAAATCATGAAAGTTTACGGAGGAGGCATCACGTGCTAGCACGTGACCAGCAGTCACGTGTTGGCACGTGACATTTAAAAGCAGCGGCAAAGGCAGATTCAGCTCCTTAATTAAATCAAAGAAAAGGCTCCAGAAAGGGTCACGTGCTCACACGTGACCAGAGGTCACGTGTTGGCACGTGACGGTTGAACAGCGGCTAGAAAACAGAGCACAGAAAGGAGAAGAAAGCTCGTTCCAGGGGGCCACGTGCCTATACGTGACCAAGGGTCACGTGGCCACACGTGACCGGCTTGCAAAGCCTCTTGATTTAACAGAATTAAATTCTGAAGGGGCAATCAAATCTTTCTAAAGGAGAATGATTATTTGGAACCGATTGGATTAAAGATTTAAAGGTGATTAAATATCACATATTTATGGAAAAATCTAAAACTTGGAAAGATTTCCCTTTAAAATCTAACCGAAATAACAAAGCAATATTTTCGGATTTAAAATCCAATGGTGAATAAAATTCACCTAATAATCCAAGGGTCCAGATGAATGATGAATGCGAATCAAATCTCTAATGAATACAAATCAAATCTCTCAATGAAAGATTCACTAAAACTAATTGATTCTGCTCATTCTCCTATAAACAGGAGCCAAAAAATATACAGAGGGATATAGAGAGACATAGAGAAAGAGAGAAATAGAGCCTTGAGACTTTGGAAGAATTTGATCTTCTGCAGAAGAAAACCTTAGGTAAGAAAAAAGAGAATTTAATTCTCAAAAGAGTTTAACTCTTATATTAAAAAGAAGAACTTAGTTCTCTCTTTAGTAGAGGATCTGCAAAGTGCACATCTCCCTATGAATTGAGAATTTAATTCTCATTGGGTTGAAATCCTGCCATGCAGATCCAAAGCATAGAGAGGGAATGAAATTTTGAGAATTTAATTCTAACAGAATTATAGAAATTTAATTCCTTTGAAACAGAATTAGGGTTTAACCCTATATTATAGGAATTTAATTCCTTCAAAATGAACAGAACTAGCATTTAACCCTAGTTAAGAACTTAATTCTGTCAAAATAACAGGAATTTAATTCCCTTAAGAAAGAAGAAATTAGGGTTTTACCCTGTGACAGAATCTAATTCCTCACATATATGGAATTCAATTCTTACAGAATATAAATTAGGGTTTAACCCTATCTAAGAATAATTCTTTAAAAGAAAGGGGGAATTTAATTCCTCTAAAGTTATTATTAGGGTTTAACCCTATGATAGAACTCAGTTCTTCATATATATGAGGAATTTAATTCCTACAGTAAAATCAGAGTTCAACACTATCTAAGAATATAATTCTTCAGAAGAAAATAGGGATTTAATGAAGAATTTAATTTTTAAACAAAAATGCAAAGAAACAGGGTCACGTGCTATCACGTGACCCCTGAAAAGCTCCAAAGGGGAGGGCGCCCTCATGTGCTACCACGTGACCCCTCTTGCCTTAGTGTTTAACACTAAATTGGAACCTTTGAATCCAGTGCTTAACACTGATTTGCCTTAGTGTTCAACACTAATTGAAGAACATTATTTGCAGTGTTTAACACTGAATTTCTTAGTGTTTAACACTAAATTAAATCTCTGTTAAACAGAGTTCAACATTAATTTTCTTAGTGTTCAACACTAAATTAAAATCCCTGTCACCAGTGTTTAACATTAATTTGTTTAGTGTTCAACACTAATTTGAAATCTCTGTTGCCAGTATTTAACACTGATTTGCCTTAGTGTTTAGCACTAAGTTGAAAGCTCCTGTTGCTGTTGTTTAACACCAACTATCTTTTAGTGTTAAACACTAACTTGTCAATCTCATTCTCAGTGTTCAACACTGGATGGTCTTTAGTGTTTAACACTAACCTTAGCTCAATTGGTTAAGTGTCTAGAGGCAAAACCTCTCCTTCAATGGACTAACAGAAAGCCAATATTCCAAACATGATTGGACTTAGCCCAAGATGGCCATAAATCCTCAATTCAAACTTAACTGGGCTAATAGGTTCATAACATAATTAATTGGTCTTGGTTCAAAATTGGGCCAAAGACTATTTAATCTACCTTGGTTCAAGGGTACATCTCTTCACTCCTTTGATACTTGGCGTTGTAATTCCTCAACGTCTTCAAAGAGGTGACGGGTCCCGATGACCACACATTGATACGGACTGTGGGGTCCTTAAACCTATGGACTATGACGTCCTTAACCTTGACCGGGATGTCTTAAAACTAACATTGGACTATGGGGTCCTTAAACCTATGGACTATGACGTCCTTAACCTTGACCGTGATGTCTTAAAACTAACATCGGACTGTGGGGTCCTTAAACCCATGGACTATGACGTCCTTAACCTTGACCGTGATGTCTTAAAACTAACATCGGACTGTAGGGTCCTTAAACCCATAGACTATAACATCCTTAACTTTGACCGGGATGTCTTAAAACTAACATCGGATTATGGGGTCCTTAAACCCATGGACTATGACGTCCTTAACCTTGACCGGGATGTCTTAAAACTAACATCGGAGTGTGGGGTCCTTAAACCCATGGACTATGACGTCCTTAACCTTGACCGGGATGTCTTAAAACTAACATCGGACTGTGGGGTCCTTAAACCCATGGACTATGACGTCCTTAACCTGGACCGGATGTCTTAAAACTAATATCGGACTGTGGGGTCCTTAAACCCATGGACTATGACATCCTTAACCTTGACCGTGATGTCTTAAAACTAACACCGGACCGTGGAGTCCTTAAATCCTCGGACTATGATATCCTTAACCTTGACCGCAACGTATTAAAACTAACATTGGACCGCAATGTCCTTAAACTACCTATTGACCGCAACGTCACTAAACTAAACAACAACGCTCCCTTAATTGCTCTATTGTTGGATCTAAACGATCCCGTTAAGTCGATCTTAGTCTAAAACTAGACTAACGTGTCCTTAACAAACGTTTAAGTCGATCTTAGTCTCCAATGAGGCTAATGTATCCTTAACCCAAACCCCAAACCCAAATCTAAGATAATACGGATTTGGACTAGTCCACGCCCTACGGGCGACGACATAACTCAGTCTCCGTATACAATCCACGGGCAACTAAAAACAAAATAAACACACACGACACAAAGTGACCATCTGGAGAAGAAGAAAGTGGTTACCGCGATGCGGTAGCGTAATTAACTGCAGGGGCTTGCGCCTGCAGGGAAGAGCGTCCCCACAATCAAAAACCTCTCAAGAGAGGGGGAATCTGACGAAGTCTGTTACATCGGACGCATCCGTTTAAACCTTCGATACACAGTGCCATAAATCAACTTGGAATTTTCGGAGAGGTAGACGGATAGCACCAATTAGCATCTGCCCCAAATCTCAGGTAAGACGTCCCTGTCGCGCCGCCATTCGGAGGGGAACAGATTCTGGCACGCCCGATGGGACCTTTTCCTCTTTCCACTCCACACTTCATGTGTCGTGTTCGCAAACCAAACATGGTTCGCTAATGGTTGCCCTTGGGTTTCAAGGTACTAAGATTTGGCGTTTTGCTTATTGCAGAAAGCAAAGAATCAATGGCTTCCACTTGTGCGAAATGCTCCAACTGCAACTGCAACCGGCGCTCTGCCCCGCCAGGAGGTATAGCCTACGGACTCCAAGCTGCTTCGCTATTCACAATGCCCGTGGAAAAGGTCACTCGAGCCACCACAGGGTTGTTTTTCGGGACCATGCTCCCGCCAACGAGCTTCACCGCTCCTGTGCTGACACCGGAAGCTCCCAAGAAGTCGGTTTTTGATCGGCTTACACCTACCGCGGCCCCTCTCAACGAGTCGCCCAACACCAGCGTCTCGGTCTTCTCCAGACTAGGCCAGAGCTCCTGTGGACCCGCAATGGGGCCTGCAATCCCAGGGAAGGTTACTCCTAAGAAAATAACCAATCCCGCTCCTGAAGTCGTCAAGGCGGCTTCTCCTTCCAAAAAGTCGGTCTTTACAAGATTGACTGTTCCAGCTCCCGCTCTTGCTACCCAGAGGACATCAGTCTTTAACAGACTGACACCAGCAGCGACCCCCCACGTACACAGGGGGCAAGGCGAGGCTATCGCCATTACTGAGCTGATGCCATCAGCACGACACGCTCGACGTCGTTACTGGCACCCAGTGAGGAAGGCCGGAGGCAACTCCCCTTCTGGGCTAACTCCTCCAACCTCGATGGCAGAACTTAATGCTGCTGTTCCAACTGGGAACAGCTTTGAGATGCTAAATAAGGTGCGTAGGAATTCTCCTACCGCGGTGCTAAAGAGGTCTCCCCCTCCGTTGAAAAGGCTGTAGAAGTAAAGCCGGAACAACCCCAATCTGCTCAACGACTGTCCTCCCAAATCTATAAAGTCTGGCGGTAGACCCGAGACTCAATAATCGATCCAAATTCCTCCCGCCAACACAAGAAGCTGAAAATCCAACAGGAAGTCAGTCACTAGGCTAAGCCACAAAAAGCTGTCTGGGTGCCCACCTCAACGGCCCCCTCAACTTCCACTGCTCATAAAAAGAGGAAGTCGGAAAAGATCCCCAGGTTTACAACGAGAACTAAAAGCGCTGAGCCTAAACGCCCTAAGTCTGGGGGCATGATGGTCCATACTGTATACATGGAGTCGGGGAAGGAAGACAGTCGCGCGTCTACTGGTCATAGACCTCTTACACGGTCGGTGACCAAAGCTCAGGAGCAACATCAAAAGCTCCAGGAAATGATGATCGCAATGGCCGTGCTTACTGGGCCGAAAGAAAGCCCCGAGGCATCCTCAGATCAGCAGCAAGAACAGGAAACCGACGCTGAGTTCCTCCGGAGGATATTAGAAAAGAAAGATAAAGAGGCTGCAGAACAAGCGGCCAATATAAAACAGATAGCCCACTTATTTCAAGACATGGTTGGGATGATGATTCAACAAGATTCTCCCGCGGAAGATCCCCTGACCGTCATCGAAGATGATAGAGGAGAAACATCGAATCCACCACCGGCTCTTTCAACGGCCAAGAAGGAGACAATCTCCAAGGCTGACTTGGATGACTATATAGCCCAGCAGATCCGGGTTCATCATGCGACTGAGACAGCTGGTCAAGTCGTAAAAACGGGGTGGCCATATCCAAGCTGGTACGACCAAATCAAATATCCGCCGGGTTATACAATACTGAAATTCCATGTGTATAAGGGGACCGGCAAATCCCCACCAACATGTTGCCCAGTTCAAGGCCCTTTGCGGTAACACCGGCGGTGATGATAAACTGTTGCTTCGCCAGTTCGTGGGCAGCTTATCAGAAACAGCGTTCGAATGATATTCGGAACTCCCGAACGATTCTATCAAGACGTTCGCTGAAATGGAGTTGCTATTCACTCAGCGATTCGCAAGCGCCAGCGAACGCACCCCAATAACGGCATTGATTAATGCCAGGGTGAAACCAGGCGAAACGTAGGTCCAGTATGCTATACGCTGGCGAAATTTATGGTCGAAATGCGAGCAACGCATTGAGGAAGCGCCCGCGGTGGGCATGTTCATGGGAACCCTAGACCCTCATGCAACCATCTCCCAGTTCATGATGTTCTTTAAGCCAACCACGTTCCAGGCTTTGATCGACAAGTTGGCCCAAATGGACCAGATGGGTCACAGACCGTCTCCCCCGAAGCCAGAACCCCGGAATGACAAGGGTAAAGGAAAGGCAACCTTCGTCGCGAATGCTCAGCAGTAACCCAGTGCCTCAAAGCTAGTGGATCAGTTGGAAGAAAGACGGCGGTATTATAATGAGAAGATGAAGCGTCCCTACTCGTTCCCGCGGGACAAGACGAAACGGTTATTCGAGCTGGCGGTATGCAATAGGCTTATAAACTTGCCAAATCCGAGGCGACCGCCACAACCCACTAAGGTGAATAACCCCAATTATTGCCCTTACCATCAAACGGTAAGCCATCCGATTGAGGATTGCTTCGTCTTCAAAGGATGGGTTGAGGATCAATACCTCCAGGGAAAGTTTGCGCTGTCCGAAAAGTGGAAGGTGAACCCGCCACAGCCGCATACTCCTAAGAAAGCAGATACACCGGGGGCAACCTGTTCCTTTATTGAAGAAGCTCCATGGGAGGTCGTGCTATCAGCCAAAACCAAAAGGATGCTGAAGTGATCTTCATGCGTGCCCGGCGGTCGAATGGAAGAACCCGCTTGAACCTCAAATTATCGAAGGGATGCTGAAGCCGCGTCCAACTATAAGAATCGGTGGTGATGGCCCAAGTACTCACACCCAACCGTCAAAATCTTCGAAGAAAAAGAAGAAGTCCAAGAAGCCCGTGAAGCCTGGAGACAAGTGCACGGATTTGCAGAAACAGATTGACACGCTGGAGGAGTACAATCAAAAGGCGCGAACTCCTGCCACACTACAAGAGTTTCTCAACCACGTCTTTCAGGGGGAAGATGATGGAGAGAGCTCGTCAGATGAATCTGAGGGACATGTGGCGAGTTGTCATGTGATTTCCCACTCGGAAGATGAGAAAACTCTTGGCACTGAGAAACTGGGGGCACCGCCTGAGCCAGAACTTGTATGGCCAATGGATGAAATGATCGACGCCTTTCTAGACGAGATTCGGTTGAAAAGCAAAGCCGATCAGGAGCGTGAGATGGCCGCATCGGAAGGAGCCAAACGCAAGCGACCAAACGAAAGAGTCGAAGCACTCCCGCCAGGTCAAAAGACATCCGATATGGATAAAAACATATTCAAGACGAGGAAAAGATTTACCAAAGCCATGTCGATGGGAATGAAGTTACCACCCTCGGAAGAAAACACTGTTCATATCATCGGAAGATTTCACACCCTACTGAGGAGTGCGACGCTTTTAGGATATGGTGGCAGGGATGTGTTGCTCACCGGCAACATTTTAAGCGTATGAAACGCGGAACTCGTCGGGAGCAGAGAAGTACGACCGAAGGGCATAAAAGAACTACCGGCAACTGTTACATGGACAACGCCGGAGGATCACAAGTTCTCACCTTTGGGAGCGATTCTGATGAGGAAATGGCTCTAGGCCCTCTCTTTAAAGAGTCCGTCTTAGGGAAATAGGAAGAACCGGAGGCCTGCGAGAACATTCAGCTGCACAATCGCACACTCCCGGAAAAGAATCTCGGACCTACGAATAGAAAAGATAAGGGAAAGGAGAAGGTCACTGAGGATATCGCCTTAGATGACCAAGTCATGAAAGAGTTGACTGCCAAAGACCCTCCCAGGAAGGGTAAAGTGGACTACGACATCCTAGCACACCTAAGGAAGCTACCTTCGCAGCTCAGCATTCTCGACGCCCTCCTATTATCAAAGGAAGTGAGAGATTCATTAATCAAGGTGTTATAAGAGCCCGAGCAATTCCAAGCCTTCCTCGCCGAAGAAAGGATGAAGGATGAACTGGAAGAAGTGCACACGGCTGATATCACTTTCGGTGACGAAGGCCTTCTCCTTGGGACGTACGACCACAACCGTCCCCTATACGTCTCTGGATACTGCCACGATATCAAGATAGGCAAATTCCTGGTGGATAATGGATCCTCCGTCAATCTTCTTAATGTTCGGGTGTTGAAGGAAATCTGCATGAGCGTGCAGCACCTCGCTCGTGACAAAATTACCATCTCTGGTTTCGATTCCCGGTCATCACGGACTCTCGGATCCGTGATATTAACATTACACTTTGGACTACTCGTCACGGACATTAAGTTTCACGTCATAGACGCTAAGACATGCTATAATGCTCTGCTCGGCCGACCTTGGTTACACGAGTACAATATCATCCCTTCTACACAACATCAGTGCCTTCGTCAATGATACTTTGTACAAGAGGTCATTTAATTCTTTGTGGTTGAGATGTCTGGGACCTGAAGAGGCAAAAATGGTCGTTCAGGAAGTTCACGACGGACTTTGTGGTTCTCACCAGACGGGCCCGAAGATGAAGTTGAAGATCAAACGGATGGGCTATTACTGGCCCACAATGATTCAGGACTGCCTCGAATATGCGAAGCAATGCCACTCATGCCAAATCCATGGGGACTTCATCCATCAACATCCAAATCCATTACATCCAACGGTGGCTAGCTGGCCGTTCGAGATGTGGGGAACCGACATAGTTGGGCCCATCGAACCAGCATCGTCTAGAGGACATCGTTTCATCCTGGTGACGACTGATTACTTCTCCAAGTGGGCGGAAGCAATACCGCTGAGGGAAGTGAAGACGGAGAATATCCTCCACTTTTTCAAGACGCACGTCATTTATCGGTTTGGAACTCCGCGACGGATCATCTCCGATAACGGGCCAGCTTACAGAAGCTACAAGATCAGTCGCTTCGCGCAACAATACAATATAGACTGGAGATATTCCTCAGTTTATAATCCGCGGGCTAACGGTCTAGCTGAGGCCTTCAATAAGACCTTGACAAAGATCATGAAAAGATGGTTTCCCGCAACAAGAAGGACTGGCACGAGAGACTGCAAGAAGCTCTTTGGGCGTATCGAACTACGTTCAAGACGGCCACGAACACGACGCCATACGCATTGGTATTCGGTACGGAAGCAGTACTCCCCCTCGAGATAGAGCTACCTTCTCTACGAGTGGCAGTCCACCACGAGTTGACAAACGAAGAAAATGCTCACCTCCGGCTTGAGGAGCTTGACGCCCTTGATGAAACCCGGCTCATAGCGCAACAAAATCTAGAGGCTTACAAAGCGAAAATGACGTGCTCGTATGAAAGATCGACCAGGCCGAGGACATTCCGCCAAGGCGAACTCGTGTTAGTGGTCAAAAGGCCTATGATCCCCAATCGCGCCAAGCGGGGAAAATTCGAGCCGAACTATGAAGGCCCGTACATCATAGACAAGGTCTACCAGGGTGGAGCCTATCTACTCATGGATATGTACGGTGAAAGGCCTTTCAGGCCAATAAACGGCCGCTTCCTAAAGAAATACTACGCTTAATGAACCAAAGCCTAGGTCAATGATAGATGACGACGACTATGTCCGCTCGCTATCTTCCTAAGCTCAAGCTCTATAAGTAGTAGCCGGCTCTCTCCATAACGGACCGAAACGTCCTTAAACTAACGACGGATCGAAACGTCCTTAAACTAACGACGGACCGAAACGTCCTTAAAACTACTACCGCAGCATCCTTAGGCTGATGAGATGAATAAAAATAAATAAATAAATAAATAAAAATAATAAAAAAAATAAAAACGGTACGTCCATAAGCAAAAAGGACACGGATGAAAACCCGAAAAGGCTCCGTGAGTAAAAACAGCAGGGCTACCGGCGAGTGTTCGTGAAAACCCGAAAAGACGCGACCTCGTAAAAAAAAAGAAGAAAAAATATATAATAATAACGGTATGTCCATAAGCAAAATGGGCATGGATGAAAACCCGAAAGGGCTCCGTGAGTAAAAACAGCAGGACTACCGGCGAGTGTTTGTGAAAACCCGAAAGGGTGCAACCTCATTAAAGGACACTTGCAGGGTCCTCATGACCTTGTAAGGAGAAACCACCCGCGTGAGATCCTTACGACTCACAAGGGAGCAACACACTTAGGGATCCCCACGATTCCTAAGGAGAAAATATACGTGCGAGATCCTCACGACTCGCAAGGAGAACTCTCTTATGGGACCCTCACGGCTCATAAGACTTGAAAGTCTTAAGTTACAGAGAGCTAAACCTGTGCTTAAGAAAAATCCCCCATAACCTTCGACAATGCCCTACAAGCGGCTCATACTGACCCTTGTATACAATCCACGGGCGCGAATAAACATTTCCACAGCAAAGTCCCACCCGTGACTAGGGATATGTTCATATGGTGAACAACCCTTATAAGTCCTCTCGACTTATAAGGAGAAAGCCCTCTTGTACGATCCTTATGACTTACAGAGGAACATACACTTAGGAATCTTCACGATTCCTAGAGAGAAAATACATCTACAAGATCCTCACGACTTGTAGGGAGAAATACCTTTGTGAGACCCTTACGGCTCATGAAGTCAAAAGCCTTAGTCGACAGGACCCTAACCCTGTTTGCTAAGCCACCTTCGTTCAACATCGACAGAGGCAGATGATGATTCGCTCCTGGCCATATCCCAGTTGTAGCGGTGCTGATGCCGAAATCGGTGTCTAATTTCAGGTTTATGGTGAAAAGCCAGTAGGCCGCACGTGCATACGAAATAGCCGAAATGATGAGGCAACTTGTAATAAAAAGCAGCAAGTAAAAATGTATGCACGCAAAATAGCCGAAATGATGGGGTAACTCGCAATAAAAAGCAGCGAGTAAAAATGAAATAAATAGCCGAAATGATTGGGCACCGCGAAAAATAGCCGAAATGATAGGGCAATCGCGACCTTCGCGATATAAAAGCTGAAATGATAAAGTATCGCGGAAAAAGAAATAAAAAAAAGTTTTAATTTATGCTCTACGAGTGATGTTCCACCACACCCTGTATACAATCCAAGGGCGTAAACAAAGAAGTGATCATACTTCCCCCAGGTTTCATCAAAGAAAGAAGCTAAATCTCGACGGGCAGCAAGCGACCTAGAGATCATCCTAACACTCGTCTCGTAACGACGGACACAACTTCAAACAAAGCGGAGCAGCGGCAACCTCTAGTTCCATGGCTCGGTGATATACATATCACCAACAGTCAAACCCCCATTCCGTGAAATGCGGATACAATCAGCAAAATTCCTGGTTATGTGGAACGCGGAAAACGTCACTCTTTGACCCCGTGGAAAACGTCCAGAGCGGATCCTGGTCCTCGCATAGCACGGCAGTGAACCCGTGTGAAGCATCCAGAGCGGAGCCTAGTCCTCGCCGAACACGGCAGTGAACCCGTGTGAAGCATCTAGTGCAAAATTCCTGGTTACGTGGAACGCGGATAACGTCACTCTTTGACCCGTGGAAAACGTCCAGAGCGGATCCTGATCCTCGCAGAGCATGGCAGTGAACCCGTGTGAAGTATCCAGAGCGGAGCCTAGTCCTTGCCGAACACGGCAGTGAACCCGTATGAAGCATCTAGTGCAGAATTCCTGGTTACGTGGAACGCGGATAACGTCACTCTTTGACCCCGTGGAAAACGTCCAGAGCGGATCCTGGTCCTCGCAGAGCATGGCAGTGAACCCGTGTGAAGCATCCAGAGCGGAGCCTAGTCCTCGCCGAACACGGCAGTGAACCCGTGTGAAGCATCTAGTGCAAAATTCTTGGTCACGTGGAACGCGGATAATGTCACTCTTTGACCCCGCGGAAAACGCCCAGAGCGGAGCCTGGTCCTCGCCAAGCACGGCAGTGAACCCGTGTGAAGCATCCAAAGCAAACACCGGACTGTGGAGTCCTTAAATCCACGGACTACGATGTCCTTAACCTCGACCGTAATATCTTAAAACTAATGATCAACCACCCTGATTCCGTACTGATTCTACCTTGGTTTAAGGGTACATCTCTTCACTCCTTTGATCTTCGTCGTTGTAATTCCTCAACGTCTTCAAAGAGGTGACGGGTCCCTGCAACCAAATATCGGACTGTGGAGTCCTTAAATCCACGGACTATGACGTCCTTAACCTTGACCATGATGTCTTAAAACTAACATCGGACTGTGGAGTCCTTAAATCCACGAACTATGACGTCCTTAACCTTGACCGTGATGTCTTAAAACTAACAACGGACTGTGGAGTCCTTAAATCCACGGACTATGACGTCCTTAACCTTGACCGTGATGTCTTAAAACTAACATCGGACTGTGGAGTCCTTAAATCCACTAACTATGACGTCCTTAACCTTGACCGTGATGTCTTAAAACTAATATCGGACTGTGGAGTCCTTAAGTCCACGGACTATGACATCCTTAACCTTGACCGTGATGTCTTAAAACTAACATCGGACTGTGGAGTCCTTAAATCCACGGACTATGACGTCCTTAACCTTGACCGCGACGTCTTTAAACTACGGTAGTTTGAGTAACCCCTGACCCCGTGAAACACGAATAAGGGCGACCATATCCAGCACTTGCAGGTACTCACGACCTGCAAGGAAGAAAACTCTCTTGTGAGATCCTTACGACTCTCAAGGGAAAACCCGCTTAAGAATCCTCACGATTCTTAAGAAGAACTTACACCTATGGGATCCTCTCGACCTGTAGGGTGAAAAACTCTTTACGAGACCATCGTGGCTCATAAAGCGCAAAAGTCTTAGGAAACAGATCTTAAACCTGAATCCTAAGCCATCGCTGCCCTGCAAGGAGGTCAAGATAAATTGTCCGCAAAACACATTCAATGAAAAGAGACACACCATTGAAAAGAAAAATGTATCTTTTATTCATAAACCAAAATGGATACAAAGTACAATTCATGAAAGAACAAAAAGAAGATACTCTCATTCAGGAGTATATACAAAAAGAAAGGAAAAGATACAAGTCTTTAAGCCGGCGGGCGATTCAGCAATTTTACCAGCTCGTCTTTCTGTTGCTGAGTCATGGCTTCATGATTCAGGATCGCCTGAAGACGAGCCTTCGCCTGATCCTGCTGGGCCTGATACGAAGCAAGCCGAACTTCAAGCTCTTTCTCGGTGGCCTTATGGACCTCGACCCTTTCACGAGTGAACGTGGCAGCTTTATCGATGGCCACTACCTCCTTGATGGACTCTTGAAGCACCCGCCAGAGTTCATATGCTTTGTTGGCCTTGGCGGTAAGATTAGCGTGAAGCTCGCTTAACACCTTGGAAGCTAGCTCCCTCTCTGAGAATTTATGGCCAAGCCTCTTCTCGCATGACGTCATATTTGCCGCGCACCGTGCTATCAGACCTCGCAACTCCGCTTTTGCAACCACGGCTTCCGAGGAAAGGCGAGAACATTCAAGGGCATGCAAGCAAGCCTCCACCTGCCGACAGAACTCTACCCAGACTCGCACCACCTCTTCGCTATGGTAGGTGGCAAGAAAAGGGAGAGAACCGTTAGCTTCGGCGGCAAACGCTTCAGCTGTGGTCGCGCTGCCAGCACGGAGCTCCTCAATCAAAGATGATAAGGAGACAAGGCTTAATTGGGCCAAGCATTCTGAAGCCCGCAAAGCATAAGGGCCGGGCGGCATCACGATGCGCGATTCCAACGCCGTGGAGACCGGCAGGGCTGTTCAAATTTAAAAGATGTCAGAAAAATTCTTAAGCAAAGAACGAATGGGAGTATAATGAAATGTCGCTTACCGACAGTCATGCAAGTAGGAGCTGAAGGTTCCCCTGGCCCTTCAACGACCTCGACCTCATCGTCGGCTTCCAAAACTATAAGAGACATCAATGTCTTTTCGCAAAAAAAAAATGGCGACAATGCTATAAAAAAATGGCGAATGACGCTAACCTTGCCCAGAGGAAAGGACAATGCGCTGAGGGGAGATCGCCTGCGGAGCTGCCATCTCCAATAAACGCTGAAATGATTGTCGAGGTGACAAATCAGCGATAGAAGCTGCCAAACCGCGCAATTCTGGGAAGGACAAAAGAGTTCAGACCATGGAAGGGTTGCTAATTTAAAATGCAGAGAGTTACCTTCAACACTCCTCCCGTTCTGAGTTGGGGGAATAGAGGCTTCGACAGCCTCTGCCGGAACCGCGGGCTCTAACAAAGGGAGGGTAGTCCGGACTACCTCCATCTCAGCCTCTGGGCCGCCTTCGGGAAGAGCCGTTGGACCGGTAACCTCCAAAGGAGCCTCCCCCAAAGGGGCAAGCACTGCCCGATCAAGAACCGTTATTGGAGGCTCTACGATAAGAGGAGCAGCCTCATCGGCCCCCTCCACATCGAGCAATGCTTCATCGGGAATTTCGGCAGGCTTTAGCTTCAACAAGCCCGTAGGGAGCTCCCTCAGCGTCGAAGATTCTGCACAATTCAGATAAGAATAAGGATACACATATACAGGTGTAAATAATATGAAAAGCTACAAAAAGGGCAACAACGTACCAATGCGCAAAGAAGCCTTCAATATGGCTTCTTCAAGCCGCTGCTCCTTCTCAAGGAGGCGTGCACGCCGGGGCTCGAGGGTAGACTCATGGCCGCCGGTCCACAAAGAAAGTGCATCCGCCGCGTCTTCTGAAGCGGCCTGCTTCAGGGCCCTTTCCCCCCATTCCTCCAAAGGACCGATAAACCGCCGCCGAATCCACGAGAGGTCTTTGTAAAAGATTACAGCGGGATAGGGCTTCTTCGGAACCATGGCAATATGAGACGCGTCTTTGGAACGCCGTATGGCCTCGGCCAACTGTGCGGCTTCCTCATCGACCGAACTCGGGAAAAGAAGTCCAGCGTCTGACTCTTGCAAGGCCAATGGTTCGTCTTCAAGAATAGGCTCAGACTCCGCCAAAGAATCGAGTAAATTGGTGGCCACTTTCCTCCGCCGCTGGGACCCAGAGCCGGTAGCTGAGGATGACCGCTTCCTCCCCCGCGGAGCCTTAGGGCGGCGCCGACCCACATCGCCCTCGACACCCCCATCCCTATTACTCTCGTTCGGTGCCACAACCGAGGATGACACCGCCATTGTCGATACCACGGGGGGCGGTGGTGCTACTACTGGGGCCCGTTTACCCCGCGATCGGGAACCCAGGGGCATACCAGCTGTTGGAGTGAGGTCTGTAAGTGCACGGCGGCGCCCCGGCCGTCAATCCGACGGCCAAATGCGGAAGCGGTGATAAACTTAAATTTTCTTGAACTGGCAAACCGCCGCGCACTAAAACCCGGATCGAACCATTAATTAGTCCTAGCTAACAACAAGAAAGGGAATAGAGATATACCGACGATCCAAGTCCTCCGGTCTTCTCATCATCGTCCCGATCTCTTGCGGAATGTCCCGTCTCCTCCTCGTCGCCGGAAGTGCACCACATCGCCTACTTCTTTTACGGGCTCCCACCTCAATGCCGAGGCAACTCGGGCACGAAGCCGGCTACTCGACGTGCCCAAGATTTGCTGTAGAATATAATGTGGATTACATGTCTCATTTGGGATTATGGAGTTGCCTTTTTTGGTGGAGGAAGAAGAACTTGGAGAGAGGTGAAGGAAAAAATGTGATAGACCAGGAAGAATGAGAGTATCATATTTTTCCCACTCAAAAGAGAAGCATTTTCCTCATCCTAACAAAGTGGCCGGCCCCCCCATTAGTGTGATTGGAGAGAGAGAGTAAGGTCAAGGGGGTGGGTGGAATGCAATGATGCAAGCAAGTGATGATGAAAGAATCCAATGATCACAACCATAACCCACACTCCAAAACAAGTAATCAACAACCATGATTGCTACAAAAAGTCAAGCAATCATGAAGCATGGAAGGTCAAGGGATGGGCTCCATCATGAAACCATCATGATAAAACAAAAATGCAAAGACCCCCTCCACAACCACTTATTTGCAACAATGCAAATAAGCCCTCCTCCACCAAACTTCGGCCAATGAACGGAACAATGGAAATCGGCCGAAACGGAAAGCAAACTGGCAACTCCAGAAAACTGGTCCCGTAATAAATTACAGGAAAACCCCGATACTGTGCATACACACCCGCATCTGTATTTCGACCGAAATACAAATGCAAGGAGACAAAATCTACACTGTACTATACTAGGATCCGGCTTATACCAAAGCCGGCTAGTAATATCCGTTCGATCCTGATCCGTGCAATACCGCACGTATCTGATCGAACCCTGCCATATAACCATACGGCCTATAGTACAGACTGTCCGATCCTGATCCGTGCAATACCGCACGTATCTGATTGGACCTTGCCATATCTCCATACGGCCTCTACAACCTTTCGCCCGAAAGCTGAGTAACTGAATGTGGGGGACTCTAAAGACTCATCAACACCTTGGTTGTGGATTTAACCACTAGCACGTCAGAGGTATAAGCCAATACGTAACGGGCTACCAGGTACTGACTAAAAGGGACGTCTGTGAGCGAACTCAGCCTGACACCCTACTGAGCCTGTCAGTGACAATATCCGTACAGTCCGGTCCGTTCGTCTATGAGCATCGCATGGCGGGCCTAGGGGGTTGGTAAAAGTCAGACCCCCAAAAGCGGTACAAGTCATGTCGGAGTGTAGCCCAGAACACCCTGAGATACTACTGGAATACCTACCAGTAAATCTCCTTGCCTCGGCCGAGGGCTTCGTGTAATGGCTCTCCTAGACACAGCACGACCTCACCCCCAATACCGGGAGAGACGAACCCCTGAAGATGCGCTCACTGCCTCCATGTGGCTCGGGACTGTACCCAACTAAAACCTGTTTGCACGACTCCTTTGAGCCGTGGTAGGGTAGTAATCAAAGTACAGTGGGAACTCACACGAGACAAATGACGATCCCCAGGTCGATGAACTAACCTGTACACATGTCACCAGGGAACTGCCATCTGACGTCTGGTATATGACCAACTAGCATGTTCCCGGCGAGTCCTGTCCGGTGTACTCATAACCCAATGAGCACCTGTATACATCTTAGGTGATCCAACTAACACCAGTGGCTTGTGAGACCGGCCACCGCCCCTCGTCGGGGTCTCGACTGTATACACTAGTCTACTAATGGAGTATCGATGCCCAGTCTCGAAACTCCCACGACTAGGGACCTTTTAAGGATAAGCTTATAGACCCCAGCTCCCACTTATATGATCGCCCTCATACTGCTGGTGGTCAAGCAAGAATCCTAGGGGCTCTATCAACGTGTAATAGCGACGTGTCAGGTCACCTAAAGCAGTACACGATGATAAAGGTAAACCAGATAGCACACTATCATCTCGAGTAAGACTGTCCTACCGGGATAGGTCCTCCCTCAATCATTGCAATCACGTACCTGTGACCTAATAATTGACTCTGAGGGCACTATCTCCAACAAGGTCTACCCCCGATTCCCCTGGGATGAGCGCAATGCCGGTATCCCTTAGAGGGAAGTGGACCGGAGCCCTCGGTCGCAGTTTAGCTCCCGGAACCTGAGGAGGGGCGTCGTGACCAAGAAGCATCCTCCTTTCCTCAAGAATAATTGGGTTGATCCGATAGAGATACCAACCCGTAAACGAGCCCACGCACCGGGGCATGTACTCAGCTTCAGGGACCATGAAGTGGGAGCCGGTGTTTAGCCTCACGAAATGATGAGCGGCATCGCGAACGGCATCGAGCGAAGGGATCGGTGCGACTATGAAAGCCTCGAAAGGAACACCCTGGTCATATCCAAGCTGTCGGGCGAATCGATGCGGGTTGTATCGCATGAAAAGAGCTGCACTGTCCTGGCGAAACACCAAGTAGCCCGGTCTAATTGTATACAAGTGCACGGCCTCCCGGGGCTTCAAAGAAGGTACGTTGTCTTTTGACCGGTCCCAGAGTTGTTGAACTGGACCTGAGGGAGTAGACAAGACCCGATCATTAAAAACCATCCCGCCAACGGCAGCGTAAGGAGAAATCAGCACCCGAATAGCCCCAAATTGGGTCGGATCGGCGGCAGAAGCATCCACTAATCGCATAAGTCGCGGGAAGGGGTAGGCATCGTAAAATTTGGGCCTCTGATGCATAGCGAAAGCCCCCAACACGTGCATTTCTATCCAAGATGTGAAGTAATGGAGCGAAAAATTCACCACGTCTACGCCAGGGCTGAAAGTGTTAGCCGCGGCACCCAACCCGTGGTAAAGATGCGCCAGCGCCGGGATGCCGATAGCCAACCGCGTCCCCTCAGCGATACAATGAGCCGGGTAGATAACCGAAGCTCTCATGAAGCAGCGATGCATGGGAATAACAAACCAACTAAGCCAGACACTGACAAACCCCACGAAGAACGTTTCCTCATCCATACCGGGTGCTGCAATAGACTCAAAAGATATCGGCGACATGATGGGGATATAGTATTGTGGTAGATCCGATTCAGTGGTCGGCAGCTTCTTTGGACCAAATCCAAAGGGGTCTTTAATGTTAGCAAACTTTGGAGCTGTCTTCGATACGACGTCCTCGCGAAGGAAGCAGGCAATGAAGCTCTTAAAAGTAACACCCTGCTCCTCAAATTCGGTGAACAATCGGTCAAAGATACCTAGCGCCTTGATCAAGCTGGGATGCTTATGGCGGACGGCGTTCTCAGCAGACAGGCCGTCAACCGGCGCAGGCTCAGGCTCAAAGACGTACTCGTCAGGAAGCAACAACTCCTCATACAGTGCACCCCTAATTGGCAATCCCGAGATTTCATAAAATTCTGCCAGAGAAATCGAGACCTCGCGATCTCCTAGAATAAAAGTGTTGGTGGGAAGATTCCATTGATTCAAGAACGCCCTAACCCACCAAACATGAGGGGACTGATAATAGAAGAGTGACGTGTATATTGCCTGGTAAAGCCCGACCTTTTGCAGCCGCGCATGATGGGTGGCAAGGATATAGCGAGCCCAGAGAAGGTAGCCCGTGGGGTGTTGAGGAGTGAGCCCTATCTTATAAATCTGTCCCTATGGGTGGGCCTCACCCTGACAAATGCGACGTCCCAGGATATCTATAGCAGGGATTGGATGGTGCGGGATACCTGTTGTTGAAGGCTCGAGTCATCCCGTTGGAGTCCAGTTGGGCATCTCCACAGCAAAAACCGTCCTCGGAGGGTCCATCGGCAAGAACGGGAAAGTAGGTTCTGTCGGTACTGCGCAGAGGAAACTCCGGTGACCCCGGATGATATGACTGTACCAAGATCCCCATAGAAGTAGCCTGGTACCGTTCGGGTCCTGAGCCCGGATCATCGACATCGCTTCCTCGTCAGATGGTGATTGAGGAAAAGCGGCCTCCGAACGAGTGAAGGGAAAACACGGAACAGAAGCCATCGCACCTGAAATCGAATAAAAGAAGACTGTCAAAAGCAAAGCCAGCGATATATATACATGCATGAACATGAAGACAAGTTAAAGAAAGCAACAGCAGATTCTTTTTATGGGACCATTGGCTACAAAACACATGGGCCCCACAGAATTAGGATGACGGCTCATTAATAATGAGACTAAGCAGTTGTAATAAGACAAAGGGGATATCCTCATTAAATAGGAAGTGGGTTTCAAGTGGCCCTGCACATCCCCTAGAAGACAGATCTACCTTGGACTCTACAACAAATCAAACGGGATCAAGGGAATTAAATTCCCACAGAAGACATCATTGCAAGATTCTTCTTCATTCATTGATTACAGAAGGACAACCTAGGGCAAAGAGACCCTAAGAAGCCTCCATGTGAAGAAACTGAGTTCTTCATAGGAATTAAATTCCTTATTAAGAAAAGGGAATTAAATTCCCAGAAACATTTTTTTCTGTGAACGGAGTTAAATTCCATGGATCATCATATGAACCCTAAAAAGATCTACTGTTGAAGATTAAGTGGTTTCATACTTTGGTTGAAAAACTTGAAGAAAAAATGGGTTCATATTCAAAAAGGGTAAAACCCTTGTTTTGGATTTAAAATCCAGAGGAATGTGAGAGTTCATCGTTCATTCAAGAGCATTATCTAAAGAGAAAAGTCTTTTTCGAATAGAGTTAAACTCTGAAGATGGTTTTAAGGCAGAGAACTAAGCTCTGGAAGAAAAGAATTAAATCCTCAGAAAAAGGTCTCAAAGAAAGAAGATGAGCAAAGTGGAGGCTCTTCTGAAGGGACATAGGCATTTATAAGATGTGATGGAGACGCTTCATCTCCCCAAATCCCTAGAGAAATCCAACGGTCACAAAAAGTGACAGCGTTGCACTCACGTGCAGACACGTGAGAACAACGCTGTGGGGGCATTTGTTTCCTGATTTAAAATCAAGAAAGTTTACGGAGGAGGCATCACGTGCTAGCACGTGACCAGCAGTCACGTGTTGGCACGTGACATTTAAAAGCAGCGGCAAAGGCAGATTCAGCTCCTTAATTAAATCAAAGAAAATGCTCCAGAAAGGGTCACGTGCTCACACGTGACCAGGGGGCACGTATTGGCACGTGACGGTTGAACAGCGGCTAGAAAACAGAGCGCAGAAAGGAGAAGAAAACTCGTTCTAGGGGGTTACGTGCCTACACGTGACCAAGGGCTACGTGCCTACACGTGACCAAGGGTCATGTGGCCACACGTGACTGGCTTGCAAAGCCTCTTAATTTAACAGAATTAAATTCTGAAGGGGCAATCAAATCTTTCCAAAGGAGAATGATTATTTGGAACCGATTGGATTAAAGATTTAAAGGTGATTAAATATCACCTATTTATGGAAAAATCTAAAACTTGGAAAGATTTCCCTTTAAAATCTAACCGAAATAACAAAGCAATATCTTCGGATTTAAAATCCAATGGTGAATAAAATTCACCTAATAATCCAAAGGTCCAGATGAATGATGAATGCGAATCAAATCTCTAATGAATACAAATCAAATTCCTCAATGAAAGATTCACTAAAACTAATTGATTCTGCTCCTTCTCCTATAAATAGGAGCCAAAAAATATACAGAGGGATATAGAGAGACATAGAGAAAGAGAGAAATAGAGTCTTGAGACTTTGGAAGAATTTGATCTTCTGCAGAAAAAACCTTAGGTAAGAAAAAAGAGAATTTAATTCTCAAAAGAGTTTAACTCTTATATTAAAAAGAAGAACTTAGTTCTCTCTTTAGTAGAGGATCTGCAAAGTGCACATCTCCCCATGAATTGAGAATTTAATTCTCATTGGGTTGAGATCCTGCCATGCAGATCCAAAGCATAGAGAGCGAATGGAAGTTTGAGAATTTAATTCTCACAGAATTATAGGAATTTAATTCCTTTGAAACAGAATTAGGGTTTAACCCTATGTTATAGGAATTTAATTTCTTCAAAATGAATAGAACTAGGGTTTAACCCTAGTTTAGAACTTAATTCTGTCAAAATAACAGGAATTTAATTCCCTTAAGAAAGAAGAAATTAGGGTTTTACCCTGTGACAGAACCTAATTGCTCACATATATGGAATTCAATTCTTACAGAATATAAATTAGGGTTTAACCCTATCTAAGAATAATTCTTTAAAAGAAAGGGGGAATTTAATTCCTCAAAAGTTATTATTAGGGTTTAACCCTATGATAGAACTCGGTTCTTTACATATATGAGGAATTTAATTCCTACAGTAAAATCAGAGTTCAACTCTATCTAAGAATATAATTCTTCATAAGAAAATGGGGATTTAATGAAGAATTTAATTTTTAAACAAAAATGCAAAGAAACAGGGTCACGTGCTATCACGTGACCCCTGAAAAGCTCCAAAGGGGAGGGCGCCCTCACGTGCTACCACGTGACCCCTCTTGCCTTAGTGTTTAACACCAAATTGGAACCTCTGAATCCAGTGCTTAACACTGATTTGCCTTAGTGTTCAACACTAATTGAAAAACATTATTTGCAGTGTTTAACACTGAATTTCTTAGTGTTTAACACAAAATTAAATCTCTGTTAAACAGAGTTCAACATTAATTTTCTTAGTGCTCAACACTAAATTAAAATCCATGTCACCAGTGTTTAACATTAATTTGTTTAGTGTTCAACACTAATTTAAAATCTCTGTTGCCAGTATTTAACACTGATTTGCCTTAGTGTTTAGCACTAAGTTGAAAGCTCCTGTTGCTGTTGTTTAACACCAACTATCTTTTAGTGTTAAACACTAACTTGTCAATCTCATTCTCAGTGTTCAACAATGGATGGTCTTTAGTGTTTAACACTAACCTTAGCCCAATTGGTTAAGTGTCTAGAGGCAAAGCCTCTCCTTCAATGGATTAACAGAAAGCCAAAATTCCAAACATGATTGGACTTAGCCCAAGATGGCCATAAGTCCTCAATTCAAACTTAACTGGGCTAATGGGCTCATAACATAATTAATTGGTCTTGGTTCAAAATTGGGCCAAAGACTATTTAATCTACCTTGGTTCAAGGGTACATCTTTTCACTCCTTTGATACTTGGCGTTGTAATTCCTCAACGTCTTCAAAAAGGTGACGGGTCCCGAAGACCACACATTGATACGGACTGTGGGGTCCTTAAACCCATGGACTATGACGTCCTTAACCTTGACCGGGACGTCTTAAAACTAACATCGGACTATGGGGTCCTTAAACCCATGGACTATGACGTCCTTAACCTTGACCGTGATGTCTTAAAACCAACATCGGACTGTGGGGTCCTTAAACTCATGGACTATGACGTTCTTAACCTTGACCGGGATGTCTTAAAACTAGCATCGGACTGTGGGGTCCTTAAACCCATGGACTATGACGTCCTTAACCTTGACCGGGATGTCTTAAAACTAATATCAGACTGTGGGGTCCTTAAACCCATGGACTATGACGTCCTTAACCTTGACCGGGATGTCTTAAAACTAACATCGGACTGTGGGGTCCTTAAACCCATGGACTATGACGTCCTTAACCTTGAATGGAATGTCTTAAAACTAACATCGGATTGTGGGGTCCTTAAACCCATGGACTATGACGTCCTTAATCTTGACCGGGATGTCTTAAAACTAACATCGGACTGTGGGGTCCTTAAACCCATGGACTATGACGTTCTTAACCTTGACCGTGATGTCTTAAAACTAACACCGGACTGTAGAGTCCTTAAATCCTCGGACTATGATGTCCTTAACCTTGACCTCAACGTCTTAAAACTAACATTGGACCGCAATGTCCTTAAACTACCTATTGACCGCAACGTCACTAAACTAAACAACATGGCTCCCTTAATTGCTCTATTGTTGGATCTAAACGATCACATTAAGTCGATCTTAGTCTAAAAACTAGACTAACGTGTCCTTAACAAACGTTTAAGTCGATCTTAGTCTCTAATGAGGCTAACGTATCCTTAAACCCAAACCCCCAAACCCAAATCTAAGATAATACGGATTTGGACTAGTCCACGCCCTACGGGCGAAGACATAACTCAGTCTCCGTATACAATCCACGGGCAACTAAACATAAAATAAACACACACGACACAAAGTGACCATCTGGAGAAGAAGAATGGTTATCGCGATGCGGTAGCGTAATTAACTGTAGGGGCTTGCGCCTGCAGGGAAGAGCGTCCCCACAATCAAAAACCCCTCAAGAGAGGGGGAATCTGACGAAGTCTGCTATATCGGACGCATCTGTTTAAACCTTCGATACACAGTGCCATAAATCAACTTGGCATTTCGGAGAGTTAGACGGATAGCACCAATTAGCATCTGCCCCGAATCTCAGGCAAGACGTCCCTGTCGCGCCGCCATTCGGAGGGGAACACTTCCAAAATGTAATATACAAACTACTAGTATACAATAATGGCCTCTAGGGCATATCACACTAACACCGAAGTCGCGCCTGACCTCGAGGCCGAAAGCCCCCGTCTTCCTTTTCCTTTATTTTGTTGCTTCTGGAATTTTTGTAAGCCTCCGGGCAGTTTGTAAGGCTGGGGAGCCTAAAATACCCTTTGTAAAGACTTTGCCTTCGGTAATAAAACTTTTTTCTTTGGTTTCATCGGTTTGTACTTTATCTTCTGTTTGTGAAGAATGCTCGTAAAATATCTCTGCTTGCACTGTCGGGCTTTCATGTCAGGTCTGCTATCTGTCTAACGATCGTTCGTCGAGTTGATTTTGGTCACTTGCCAAGCGCTGCCTAGAAAGAGGCATCTCTATGGCCCCGAAAACGAGGGGGATTGCTCAGGCTTGGATAGACCTGATGCCCTTTGTTAGGGCCACGGATCCTCTGCATGTGATGGGCAGAGGGACGTCCACCGCATTTGTGCCGAGCATCAATGGGAAGCTGCTCGGTTGCCCCTTGGCGAGGGCTTTTGACTCTGGCGTTGCGAGCAACGACCACTAGCTGGGGATGGTCGAGCGAGGGTCGGGCTCGACTGCCTCTGGGAGGACTTTGGATTCTTAGCGTTGGAGGGGCTGTAAGAAGCCCACTAAGGATGGACGGGCAGTGAAGCTGTGCGGTTGCCTCTTGGTGAGGGCTTTGATCTCTGGCGTCATGGGTAGGCAACTACCAGCCTGGGATGACCGAGCGGGGTAGCTGCTCGGATGTCTCTTGCAAGGGCTTCAATCCCTGGCGTCATAGGTAGGGAGCTACCAGCCGAAGATGACCGAGCAGGGTAGCTGCTCGGTTGCCTCTTACGAGGGCTTTAATCCTTCAGGATGGGGACCGAGCAGGGTTACTGCCCGGTGACTCTTGGCGAGGGCTTTTGTCCTAAAGGATAGCCGAGTGAGGGATCCTCGGGCTCAACTGCCTCTGGGAGGGCTTTCTGATCCCTTGCGTTGCGGTAGGGAAGCTACCCGCCGGGGATAACTGAGCAGGGATGACCGGGCAGTGAAGCTGCGCAGTTGCCTCTTGGCGAGGGCTTTGATCTCTGGCGTCATGGGTAGGCAACTACCAGCCTGGGATGACCGACCGGGGTGGCCGCTCGGATGCCTCTTGTGAGGGTTTCGATCCCTAGCGTCATGGGTAGGGAGCTACCAGCTGAAGATGACCGAGCAGGGTAGCTGCTCGGTTGTCTCTTGCGAGGGCTTTGATCTTTCAGGACGGGGACCGAGCAGGGTTACTACCCAGTGCCTCTTGGCGAGGAATTTGATCCCTGTCGGTTATGGTAAGCCGGGGATAGCCGAGCAAGGACTCGACTGCCTCTGGGAGGACTTTGGTCCTTGGCGTGGGAGGGGCTGTAAGAAGCCTACCAAGGACCTTTGGTGTCACGCCCCGCTTCCTAGAGTACGCTAAGTAGGCACGTGACATAGCCAACCATACTACCTGTGGATAGGAATTGTCCTTTTACAGTCATATTACGGCTGTAGAGATATCAAGAATAAAAAATAAAACTATCTAGCACATGTCATGTCCATAAACCAAAATGAATGAGTCAAGAATAAATAACGCCGAAGCAAAAGATCCAATACAAGAATAACTGGAATGTACGTCCCATAATGCGGGCTCACATCAGAAATAAAATACTGAAAAGTAAAGAACTAACTACTACTGAATCCTCACTGCTCAGCCTGCTGGCTGAAGTACTCCTGCTCGGACTGCAGCAAAGGTACGGAATCTGGGCTATGCAAAACCCAGACGTCAGCGCGTCATGTCATCAAGCAATAAAGTATAAACAGGGTAACAGAACATGCAAGTATAATCGTAAATAGTAAAGCAGGTGTAACAACAATATAAATCAGGGCAGTGAAGGGTAGTGTGCAGTGAATGAACTAAACTGGTATATTGGGTTATCTATTCTCAAGTCTTTGAAATCAATTTGATGAATCATCAATGTAACTCAATAGTATCCCGTGCATGCCCGGGACCACGGTCTAAGACTCTCGGGCTGATGCCGAGACGAGCCGCTAGGCACTAAAACAGGGAATATGTAAAGACGAATGATGTCAGCAGCATCATCCCGAGGCGGGCCTAGCCTCTAAACTGATCAGTAAAAGCAAGCAACTGTCGAGTTACAAGTCAGGTTTCATCATTGATTTCCCCATACCCCCAAGTTATATGTGATCAAGTCGTGTATTAAATAATCTAGAGCTAATGCCAATACAGGATCATGCAAGTACAGGTTTGTCTGGATAGACAACAGGAACGGTCCGTACGGACAACATGTCAGGTTTGCTGGTATTAGACACAAGATCAGGTAACAGGTAAGACCATGGTACATCAGGTCAAGCCAGGTAATATATAAAGGTGTCACGTTATGTCAAGAGTTGCACGGTACCATGTCGGGTCAAATAATATGTATAGCAAGTCATGTCAGGGTGTACAAGATATCATGTGGGTACTCATAATCAACTAGCAAAATCATGAATACAAATAAACAAGCATGGTATTATCAAAACAAGAAACTGGCACATGTAATATGATATGTAAATAGGTACGAATTAAACTACTTGGATGCACGGTTATCAATTTGGATTTAAAGGATAGTTTTAACATTTCAGAAATACAATATAACAAATATGGATGAGAAAATCATATTAATAAGTATTAAGTGATCTAGGGATGTAATGAAAGGTATAATATGTTCAATGGATGCAATTATAAATAAAACCGGTTAAAAATGCACATGGATGTCCGATAGAGTAAAACTAGAGAAAAGGGTGTCATAGACTAGGTACAATAGTTATTATGTGATTAAAATGTAACTGTGGTTACTAGGTATAGTCAACTAAATGCAACAGTTAGGCTTCAAGTTCTAGATCTGAAATATGTAAATGGAACATCGTGCTGTTAACTTGGAACTCATGGATTTGGATTCTATCTATAGATTTAATAAGAAAATAGATAAATTAATATGGGAGTAGTATGAATAGCATGTAGCAAGTTTCACTTGCCTCGACGGATCGCGATACGGTAAACAGAACGTCTCGCGTCGGCGGAAAAAGTCGCGACGCGCGCACGGTACACAGAATGAGTCCAAACAACGAACAGTGGAATCACACGGGTCAGGGTCCTCGCTGGGTCGTCGAGGTCGTCGACGGCCCGACCGGATTCCGGAGATCTAAAACAACAGTGAACATACATGCTAGAAAATAGATACAGAAAGAGAAAAGAAGATAACAGGAAAAGAAGAAGAAGAAAAAGAATGAGGGATAGCTTACTGGGTTATGTGCAGGGGTGTGCTAGCAGTGGCGGTGAGATCGACGGCGGTGTGGCGCCGGTGAAGGGTTTTAGAAGAGCTAGGGTTTGGTTAGGGTTTGGGCTCGGGTCTGGTTCCAGGGGGTTGTGAAGCAGGGTTTTGGGTGGTGGATGGAGAGCAGAGGAGAGGGGGAGATGGCGATTGCGATGGGCAGTGGTCGGCGGTGATTGGAAGGCGGCGTTAGGTTTTCCCTCGGGCGTGAGTGCAGGAGAGAGACTCGGGAATCAGGAAAAGAAAAGGAAGATGAAGACGAGGAGGAGGATGAAAAGAAGATGAGATGGAGATGGAGACGAGACAGAGGAGGCGGCTAGGGTTAGGGTTTCACTGGTGGCTCGACAAGGTTGCATGGGTTTTTAAAAAAACACAAAATAAGAAGAAGATGTAGAAGGAAGGTGAGCATAACGCGGGGGGAGTGTAACACCCGAGCCCAATAATACTATTTATATTTCTAGTTGAGTGTCATATATTGCTCATTTCCAATTATCCTGATTGTTTGGTGCTTTTTGCAAAATTTTAACCGGTTAAGTCATTTCTACATATAACAAATTTTAGCATCTAAAATAAAATTGAAAATATTCATCTTGGCCTACTTGACACCCCTAGCCTCGTGGTAGCGTCCGTGCATTGTGTTTTCGTCCCGTTCAGTAAAACGGGCAAGTTTGGATGGCTACGTGTACGTGCGTGTGTCCGTTTTGAGAGTATGCTTTTTAATCATAAAACATTTCATTTTAAAATTTGGAACCCGCTTAAAATCCTATTATTTGAATTTCAAATTTTTGGACCCAACCCGGGCGCAATTTGGAAATGTTTCATTTGGCGCCAAAATCCCAAATTTTAATATTATTAAAACCATCACATATATTTTTCTAACTAACCTGATATCTTACTGTTCATTACCTATCTTTTAAATCTTTAAGTTAACCATATAATATTTTTACAATCTTTTATATCCTTCTCAATTTATTCTCTCAGCCAATCACAACCTCCCCTTAAACCCCGTGGTCCCCACTTTCTCTCTCTCCTTCCTCTCTCTCTCTCCACTTTCTCTCTCTCTCTACCCCTTATATATTCTCTCGTACTTCTCTTTATCATTTTTCTCTTCTTGCTTCATTTCTCATTTCTTTTAACTGTTCTTTTGTTACCGGAATTCCGTCGTGCCGGTGACGTTTCTCGACGTTCCAGCGAGATACCCCGACCCGTGTGGTTCCTTTATTCGTCGTTTGGGTTCATTCCGTGAACCGTGCGCCGTCGCGAGTTTTCCCCGCCGACGGTTAACGTTCCGTTTTCCCGATTCGCGACCCATCGAGGCAAGTTAATCTTGCTACATGCTATATACTTTTATAATCTTCATTTTATAATGTTATACATTTGGAAATCTTATAGTTTACATATGAAATGTCGTTGAAAAATCGGATATGACAAATCTGAAATTTACTGTACACCTTATCTTATAAAATTCATTATAAATCATAGAAAAATCATTAGTATACGTTCTTTAGTTCGTTACGAAGATAATTCAGAATACTATAACTCTATGAAATATTTACTTGCAAACTAAATTGTTTAATTAACGTAAAATGCAAATGAACACGTCTCTAAACTGCTGTCCAGGGAAATTCCAGCAGCAAACTTTCAACTTTGAATATTCATAACTTTTTGTAGGGATAACCTGAGATGCTTATACTTATAAAACTGAAAACCTTATTGAATTATCTTTGTTTTGGTATAAGATACGTCTCTTTTGGAGAACATTTGTTATTTTTAAGCTATTTTACAAATTAGGGTGACGCTAAATTCTGAACGGAACCTTCTTGTGCATGGTTAATCAATACATCTTTTATAGTTACTAATCGCTTTGAATATGCTATCCATATTAATATTATTATATCAATATTTATATCACATATTGTTTAGTTGTACATCCCACATTACCATTTTATAGTTTTATAACTTTTCGGATAACCGTTTGCATCCATCGCATTTAAGATACATATAATTGCATCCATAGATCACATCACTACATAATAATGTGATATTAACACTCCATGTTTAATAAATTGTATCCTAATTAATATTGGAACTATAAATGTAACCCTAATCGATAACTGTGCATCCATATCCTTGAAATTATATCTATTGGCATATCATATTACATGTTCCAGTTATTGTTCTGATAGTACTCATGCTTGTTTATTTATACACATGTTTATGTTAGTTTGATTATGAGCATCCACATGACATCTTGTGCTTCCTGACATGACCTGTTACACTTCCTACTTGACATGACATGGTACCGTACACTCTTGACATGACATGACACCTTTATACATTACCTGGTTGACCTGATGTACCATGGCTTTACCTGTTACCTGATCTCATGCCTAATGCCGACAACCTAACCATCCCTGCTGTCTATCCAGACAGACCTACTTTTACCTGATTTTCTGTTGGCATTAGTCCTTGACTACTGAATACCTGACCTGACATACATAGCTTGGGGGTATGGGGAAATCAAAGGTGAAACCGACTTGTAACTCAACAGTTCGATACTTGTTCTGATCAGTCTTACGGGCTTGGCCAGCTCCGGAGTGGTGATGCTGACACTACTCGTCCATCTTGCTACCTTTTACTGCTTAGCGGCACGTCTCGGATTCAGCCCCGAGGGTCTTGACCGTGGTCCCGGGCATGCACGGGATACTATTGAGTTACATCGACGATTCATCAATTGATTTCAAAGACTATAGAGTAGAAACCTGATAGGACAGTTTAGTCACACGTGCACTTTACCCTGCTCTGTTATTGTACTGCTTATTCATGTTCATACCTGCACTGCTTATTACCATGTTTATACTATATACTTGATGTCTTGACGCGCTGACGTCTGGGTTTTGCATGGCCCAGATTCCTTACCACTATCGACGACCGAGCAGAGTACTTCAGCCAGCAGGCTGAACTGTGAGTTCCTTAGAGTTTAGTTTATTTATTTTCATTTCATTTCCAGATGTGAGCCCGCATTATGGGACGTACTGTTTATTCATTGTATTGGATCATTAGCTTCCGCACTTATTGTTTATTGATTCTTGTTATTATGGATTTGGACATGTATTAGATTAGCTTTTTATCTTGTTCTTGATAACCTTACAACCGTAATGTGACTGTGGATGGATACTTCCTACCCACAGGTAGCATGGTTGGCTATGTCACGTGCCCAATCTTGCGTACTCTGGGAAGCGGGACGTGACAGGGAGGTGACGGGATTCTCGCGCACCGCGAGAGGAGAGAGAAGCGAGCACGAGAAGAGAGAGATAGAGAGAAATGAGAGGAGAGAGAAAGAGGAGGAGAGATAAACTCGTCTCGTAGTGGGGGTGAGAGAGAAAGAATAAGAGAGAGAAGGAGAAAAGGGAGAGAGAGAGAAAGAATTGGTGGGGCCCGGTGACGAAGGGATAGGGGTTCTGATTGGTTGAGGGGATGAAAAATTTAGATTAGGAAAAATATAAAAGATTTACCGGTTAAAACATTAGCTTTGTTAGTGGAAAAATATATATTGTCATCTGTAAAATATTTTGAAGCTGATTTAGGAAATTTAAAATTAAATAGGATTTGGTGGAATACAAATATTTCAGAATTGCGTCCGGGTCGGGTCCAAAATTTAAATTTGAAATATGAAAATTATTAGCAAGTTCCAAAAGTTGAAATGAAGAATTTTGTAATGGAATTGTATATTTGTCATGCCCCGCTTCCCAGAATACGCTAAGATGGGCACGTGACATAGCCAACCATGCTATCTGTGGATAGGAAAATCCCTCCACAGTGACATTATGGCTGTAGAGATATCAAGAACTGGAAAAATAAACTAAACTCTCTAGTACATGTTCATGAGCCAGAATGAATGAGTCAAGAAATAATGATAATATGCGGAAGCAAATGATACAATAAATGAAACACATGGAAAGTAAAACTGCATACCAACAGGATCTTCGCCGCTCGGTCAAACAGCGGTAATACTCATGATCAGTCTGCAACAAAGGTAGAGGATCTGGGCCATGCAAAACTCAGACGTCAGCGCGTCATAACATCAAGCAATAATATTAACAGGGGTAGTACGACATGCAGGTATGAGTATGAGCAAGAATATAATGAGAATATATAACGGTGAATGTGTCAGTATAAGTGACGTGCAGAGATATCTAAACTGTGCTACGGGGTTATCTATTCTAAAGTCTTCGAAACCAAATAATGTAATTCTCATCGTAACCCGTCGGTGATTATTCCGTAACGCCCGAAAAGATAGCAAACAATAGGTATTCCGTAACGCCCGGAAAAACGGCAATATTCCGTAACGCCCGGAAAAACGGCAAACAATAGGTATTCCGTAACGCCCGGAAACACGGCAAACAATGGGTATTCCGTAACGCCCGGAAAAACGGCAAACAATAGGATGGCCCTTTGAATTACGTTCGGTTACAATACTGATTTTCCCATACCCCCAAGTAATATATGTTCAAGTCAAGTATTAAATAATCTAGAGCTAATACCAACACAGGATCAGGCAGGTACAGGTTTTGTCTGGATAGACAACAGGAATGGTCCGTAAGAACAATAGGTCAGGTTTGTTGGTATTAGACATAAGATCAGGTAACAGGTAAGACCATGGTACATCAGGTCAAGCCAGATAATATATAAAGGTGTCACGTTATGTCAAGAGTTGTACGGTACGATGTCGTGTCAAGTAATAGGTGTAATAGGTAATATCAGGATGCACAAGATGTCATGTGGGTGCGCACAATCACACTAGCATAAGCATGTGTATACATCACAAGCATGGGTACTAATAGAACAATGAACTGGAACATGTAATATGATAAGCAAATAGGTACAGATTAAACTACTTGGATGTACGGTCATCTGTTTGAGTTTAAGGGATGGCTTCAATCTTACATGAATACAGTATGACAAATATAGAAGTTAAAATCATGTTAATATGTATTAAGTGGTCTAGAGATGCAATGATATGTATAATAGGTTCAATAGATGCAATTATAACTAAAACAGGTTAAAGATGCACACGGGTGTCCAATGGAGTAAAACTATAGAAAGGATACCATAGACTATGTAACTAGTTATTATGTGATTTAAAATATAAATGTGGTTACTAGGTTTATTAAACTAAATGCAACAGTTAGGTTTCAAGTTCTAAATCTAAAATATGTAAACGGAATATCGTACTGTTAACTTGGAACTCATGACTTTAGATTCTATCTATAGGTTTAATAAGAAATTAGATAGATAAATATAGGAATAGTATGAATAGCATGTAGCAAGTTTCACTTGTCTCGACGGATCAAGAAACGGATACGCATGGCAACGCCGAATGTCAGGAAAACGTCGCGATGTGTCCACGCGAGCACAGAACCGAACCGGGAACTACAAGAACACGACCACGCTGGATATGAACGTCCACAGGATTGCTCGGATCGGCAGCGGCGGCATGGCTCCGGTGGCGATCACCGGAAATCAAGAATCAAGAAGAGGAGAAGAACTTAGAAGAAGAAGAAGAAGAAGTAGGAGAAGAAGAATCCGACATACTAAGCTTTTTTGAATTCCGAGAATGAGGGATTAATTTTTATATGTCGATAGCCAGACCTAGGAGGCCGTTTTTTTTTACGGACAGCCGGAAACTGTAAAATGGTGTATGTACCATCTTGGCCATGAAACCATTGTCTAGAGAAAACAAAATCCTTCTTTGACTTCCACCAAGAGAGATTCTTTGGTTCGTATGTTCCATAAACAACATCATAATGCCCATTAACTGAATCCAGAAATTCCAGCTCACCTGCCAAAACATCCCACTCGTGTCTTCTTTTTGCATCAAGGCTTAGAACAACATCGAAGACAGTATCCATACTCGCATCAACAACACCGACTGCCTTAAGAAGGAAAATGTTGCTATTCTTTGAATGGGCCACATCTTCGAAAATCCTAATACCGTTGACAGCACAAACACATCTCCAGTCATGTGCTTCAACCGCATCACCTGCATCGGCTTCTAAATATGTGTCTGTTCTCACAGATCTTCCTAGATCTGAAGTCTTTCTAAGAAGCATTTCTGGCCCATCAGTACTGAGTTTAAGTCGGTGAGTTGCTACAGAAATCTCATACATAGCCTGTTCTTTAGCCTGGTCAAACGCTTCTATCCGCTTGCGTGCTTCTCCAGTTGTAGCACAACCAATTTCTCCTTTCTTTGTTTCGTCCAAACGGCTGTAAAACCTCAGAACATATATTTCCCGAGAGTTAACCTTCTTGCGTCCTAGTTCCTCCACCATAAGGGTATGACTAATCATACCTTTTCTGATAGGTTTGATTCCAGGATTCTGATGGGGGTCTCTCTTGTACATGGCGACATACTTTCCTCTTAAAAGCAAGAATCGAAGGTGGCAGTACTCATGGCCGATCGAATTGACGTCGAGATGATTAACCCTACCGAAATACTCCAATTCTCTCCCATTGCCCTCATCTGCAGCGTCCTCTACCGATTCCCCCTTCGACGTCGACGTCGACATTGAATAAAAATTGGTTCTTTATTTGATTTTTGATGGGATCGCAGGTGGGTTCGAGGGTTGCGTGAGGCAGGAAAAAGATTTAGAGAGGGAGAAGAAAGAGAGAGAGAGAGAGAGAGAGAGAGTTCACGAGGGGGAAGAGAGAGAGACGTGCATGAATTAATTATTGAAAAGAGAGAGAGATTTGTTCGTTTTCTTTAAAATATTTTCAGTTGAAACGAAAGGTTATAAAATATTATAATATTAGGGGAAATATTTAAAGAGATGTTACAGTTAATGTTAAGGAAATATTATATTAATTAAATAAATGTTGAATGAATAAAGAATAATATAATATTATAATATTAGTCCGTTTGAGATTTTGGCAAATACAAACTCACTCCAAAACATGCCTGGGTCGGATCTAAAAATTCAGATTAAAAATACGAAAAATATATGCGACGTCCGAATTTTAAAATAAGTACTCAAGTAACGAAAATGCATACCCCCAAGAACGAATGCACGCACGTGCGCGTAGCCATTCAAACACGTCCGTTTCACTGAACGGGACGAGAACAAGATGCGCGGATGCTACCACAAGGTTTGGGGTATCAAGCAGGCTATGAAATGAAATTTTAAATTATTTTCTCTAACCTAGAATGTTATATGATAAAGATGCGATACCAGGTAAAATGCGAGCATGTACTAATCATGAGACGCACGTGTCCATGCAACAAGTCAAGATAATTTATAAATAAGAATTAAACATGTTCAAGCAAGCGGGTCGGGTCGAATGGAAAATAAAGTGTAAAATACCATTCGCATGCACAATACGTTAAATCAAGAATATCATGAATAAAGAAATACGAGAACTGGAATTGGTATAAATGAACTCGGGTGTTACAATATCCCCAAGAACGGATACACGTACGTGCGCGTAGTCGTCCAAACACGTCCGTTTCACCGAACGGGACGGGAACACGATGTAAGGACGCTACCACAGGGTTAGGGGTATCAAGCAGGCTATATCATGTATTTTTAAATTATTTAAATGACTTAAATTGTTATATGTAGCATATGTGACGTTAGAGTACTCTACAATAAAACAACAAGCTTAAGCAAACGGGTCAAAAATAAAGTACCATTTTGCAACCAAACATGATAAATGAATTAGATACCATAAACAACACATACGGTAACTGGTATTGGTATAACTGGACTCGGTTGTTACACTTGGCCGGGCAGGGTTACTGCCCGGTGCCTCTTGGCGAGGGCTTTTGTCCTGAAGGATAGCCGAGCGAGGGATCCTCGGGCTCGACTGCCTCTGGGAGGGCTTTCTGATCCCTGGCGTTGCGGTAGGGAAACTACCCACCAGGAATAGCCGAGCGAGGGTAGGGCTCGACTGCCTCTGGGAGGACTTTCTGATCCCTGGCGTTACGGTAGGGAAGCTACCCACCAGGGATAGCCGAGCAGGGTACCTGCTGGGTTGCCTCTTGGCGAGGGATTTGATCCGTGGCGTTGTGGGTAGGCAACTACCAGCCTGGGATGACCGAGCGGGGTAGCCGCTCGGATGCCTCTTGCGAGGGTTTCGATCCCTGGCGTCATGGGTAAGGAGCTACCAACCGAAGATGACCGAGCAGGGTAGTTGCTCGGTTGCCTCTTGCGAGGGCTTTGATCCTTCAGGACGGGGACCGAGCAGGGTTACTGCCCAGTGCCTCTTGGCGAGAACTTTGATCCCTGTCGGTTGCGAGTACGGAAGCTACCGGCCAGGGATAACCGAGCAGGATAGCTGCTCGGCTGATTTTTCATGAGGTTTCACCTGACCATCCGGTTGCAGGTATGGGAAACAGGAACGGTCACGGTGAACGTGCGTGTAGCATGCGCATCGATTGTGCGGGGAGACGAAGCGCCAGAGTCGCGTCGTTTCGATTCCGCCAGAGGAGGCTTAGTGATCGGCCGGCGGACGAGTATCGGCCCGTGAGACCTGTGGCCATGGGACGCAGCCTGCCGGTGGTCAGCCGTATCGACGAGGGCAGAGTCTTCTGGAGGCAGAGGAGCGGCGATCTGGGGCCCTGGCCTGGCCGTTTGGACTTTAGTTGGTCTATTCGGCCGGCGAGGGCGTTGATGACGGTCGCCGGAGGAGGTTCATCCGCGCCTCCGATGAGGGGGAGGCGGCGGCTGGTACCTGGATTTTCAGGGTGATCGCGTGTCATGTGGACGAAGATCGGAAGGACAACTTTGTTTTTGTGGAGTTTGCTTTTCCCACAGACGGTGCCAACTGATGGAGGTCCTTTTCGGGTCTCCCTCAGATGTTGTCTTCCGTCGATCTCCCGGTGTATTTGGAAGGTAATCCCCTGTTTCGTGTGGGTCTCAGTGGGTTTTGAAGAGATTGATGGTTTGAGAAGTTTAGCGCCGAGTACCTGCAAAGAAGTCCCGGGGTGGTTTGGTACCACTGAGGACCCTTCGACGATCAAGTTAGCACTAGATTCAAGCAGAGTAACGGTTAAGTGGAGTAGAAATGGCTTACTTGACCCTTCTGTGATGGGGGTTTATATAGTGGCGGCAGCACGCAGCAGCAGGCATGAGAATCTCGCTGGCAGTTACGCTCCCGACGTCACGCCCGCGTAAAGAGCGGATCGCCTATTAATGGGGATCGTGGTAGCGTGGAATGTGGGACGTTGCTGGCGGAGAATCTGCGCATGGCGAGATTTGCGGAGCGGCGGTTACGCCTGTGAGTGGTGGAGTTGGTCGGTCGGAGGGACCGAGGAAGACGGCCTCAGCTGGGGAGCTTGAAGATGAGCAAGAGGGCCGAGGAGTCTTGGTACTGTGGCAGCTCGGGGTGAGCAGAGGGGCCGAGAAGGCCAATTTGCAGAGGGCCCCGAGAAGGGCCTGTTTGCGTTTGCAGGTCGGGTGCAGGAGTGGCCTGGTCGGTCCCTGTGGGCCCTTTCTTCTGAATTCTGGGACACGTCATCTGCCACATGTCCTGATCTTGGGGATCGCCAATATTGAGTATCATCGGTAAGACTGTTATACGCCATATAGCAAGATCATATAACAAAAACCTGAAAGGCTAAAACTGACCTGCAGCTGAAGAATCTAACAATAATATCGTGCTAGTTCATCAATCTGAACTCCCACAAGAACTTCCTAGGAACAAAACAACATCATGTACCGTTAATCTAATGATATGAATACCCGACAAACTTGCCCTCTTTCAAGTCTGCATCACAAGATAGCATAACCCACTCTTGATCATCATCCAAGTGCCTGATCTCAAATGTCCCAACCTAACTTCAGCATCTTGGCCACTTCATCATTCAATTCCATGATCCCTGCATCACCTGGCAGTCGAAACCCTATAATATCTTCTCTGTAGCTTGCTTTTATAGTCACTGTCCTCAAGCCTTGCACCGCAGGATGAGGTGGCTCATGATTATTATACAGCGTACCGTAGCATTTTCATCCTCACAACCCTCCACTATACAATTGAATAGATTTTTTAGATCTTTAGAGCTTCCTGCATCTTGGATTAGGATTCCAACAAGGTTTGGCCATGGCTCTTCTGCATTGGCATCGTGCATTGAATTATCAAATACCTAGGGATCGCTGACATTAACTTCGTTTCTTGATAATATATGATTAACTTCTTCACACGGCTCTTGAGAAGTAGGGGCATCTATGCTCTCCTCTCCTGAAGAGCTAGTTTTAGCAGAGTCTTTATCAGGTTCTCGCTCTGAAGGAGAACCTGAATGGCCTCGAACAGTTTCTTTCTGGGCTTTTCTATAATTACATCGGTCATCACTCTGTGGTGATTTGGTGAAGAATCTCGATCTACCTCCTTATGCTGAAAACTGAGTTGTTTAGCATCTCCAGCGTGCTTGCTACCATCCAAATTCACGGACATTGGAAGCTGGCATGCGAGAGAGAGCAGGTAAATGCTCCTTCAGCACCCTGAACAGACTCAATCACTCGTTTCAGTTTTGAGAGAGAATGATTAACCTTATTGATCTGTCTTGACGGCCATTGGGATATCCCATGTTGCCTACTGATGGGCTTCATGGTCGTAGGACAAACTGCAAAAGAGATAGAACTATTATATTAGTATTGATTTCCTCGTCAGAACTGCGAAGCTTTATGTTAGCTTGATACATTGTTAGCCACGCACCAGCAGCTTAAGCTTTTGGGCTAAGTGGTCGTTGGTATGGTACAGAGCAGTAAGTTTCAAGAGCTCATGGGGTCAAACCTCATTAAGTATATATACGGTAACCTCATTAATCCAGTGGCGGAGATAGGATTTTATGCCGGGCAAGGCAAGAAGTTCAGGAGATTAATCTATAGCTTGAACTTTCAGTATATTCAGATAAATAATCTAAAGTCTTTTTATTGCAAATAAATACCTTAAATTTAGTAATTTGCAAATAAATATCATGAACCTTCATACGTCATAATTTAATACTTTTTCGGTTCTAGTGAAATTACTCATAGGGTTTTTTAAGATAAAAATTACTCATAGGTCTATAAAGTTAAAATGATCTATTTGGAAATGGCATATGGTATTAAATTAAAAAAAATCCAAAGTATAACATACTAATTTGCAATTTCTTAAGTTCCATGCATTTATCTATAACAAAGTTAGTTCAATGTATTTTCCTTAAAAAGGTTGTAGATTTAAGGAATTTTTGCAGAATTTAATCAACTCCAAATGGGGACAAAATTGTTAGAGAAAAGTTTCAAATCCTGACCTACTTGAATTTTATGTGCTATCCTAAGCCTCAAGCTATGAGACTAAACTGAACTCTTATTTCACATTATCTTAATATTTTTTATAAAATTTACGCACTGATTGCTTAATATGTTTCTTTTGAAATATGACGTGATAGCAATCGATAAAAATTGTTATCATTTACACCATCATGTGCATAGCCTATTCGATTTTTTATGGGAAAGGGCTTAGAAAATGATGTCTAAGAGTGTAAAGTAACGAAAAGGATTAGGTGGTGGTGATCTATTAAATATTGAAGTAAATTGCTAAAAAGATGATGATAATGGTATAGAATGAATAGAAATAGCAAAAAAGGTGGAATTGGAACTAAATTATAATTTATGCAAAAGCCTAATTTTTGTTTCCCTGTATATAGAAACTAACAGAGAGTTTCAAAGGGTATTTTTGGTTAGTGAAAATGAAAGGGGAAAAAATAGAAAATTGTTTTTGTCGAGAGTCAGACTTAGGCCTCCGAACACGAAGCCCAAGACTCAAACCACCTGGATGATTCCTGGTTAGGCAACCACTGCCGACTGTTGACAGTTTTATTCTTTACCTCCAGACAATGCATAATTATATATCGGCATTTCGGATCCCGATGGGTCGCTTGCCAAGGCTTAGCCTACCTTGGCTCCTCCCCTGCATTTATCTGCTTTCATAAGAAAGTGTTTCCCTAGGAGGACCTTTCAAAAATTCCCCATAACCCAAAAGTCCATATGCTCTTTATTAACTTATATCTCTCTCTGATTTTGAATCCGATTTTCATCCTTTATCTTTATATCATTCTGGACAACTCAATTTCTCTTCACATTTCTTCCATTCGGGTGCTTGCTCACGGCGTCGATCTTCGAAATATATACCGCAATTCATTCTCCTGCCAGTCTACTATATATTACCAGTGTTATTTTTCTGTTGACATAGTTATAATCAGTAACCTTTACTATTTTAAATTTAAAGTTTTGCCTATTTATTATTAGTTAAATTTCCATTATGTGTTAGTAAGTATTTTTAGTTTTACTTACTGTCCCGAAGTTCTCTACTATTTCCAAGTTTTTCAATTATTTTGATTTACATTGTATATTTTATTTTCTAGTGAATTTTCCATACTAATACTTTTCTTGTTGTTATTCTTCTTAATATATTGTGTTATTTTTCATACTTCTTATTTGGACTTTTCTCTACTTTTAACTACAGAATGCCACCTCAATTTAACTATTACTCTACTTTACTTTAGCATTCTATTATAGTGTTATCGTTTATATTCAGTTAGTTTATCAGTGATCTCTTGTTTAACTTCTAAAATTAGGTTTATTAACCGTTTAGTTTTCCTCTTATATACGTTTTATCTTGATTATCTACATAGTTTCTTTTTACTTTATTCTTGTTTATGCTAGCTATTTTTCATTGTCATATTTTCGTTTGGTTACTTATAAATGTATTTCATTTTCTATTCTCTCTAATACAATTATCGTTATTCCGCATGATAGTATTTTGTTTATTTATTTCTTACCTATATCATCTCTGTCTCAGTTTATTTTTATTTTCTTATATTTTATTTTCTCCGGACTTTTATATATATGAACTAGTCTTTGTCTTTACTTTATCTATTATTATCTAGTTTGGCAACTAGTCATATTTATACCATATGAATTGCTCTCCCTCACAATATTTTCTTACCTTATCAGTATCCCTCCTTTGTTGTTTTGTGCTTGCTCAATTTATATAACTTTGTTGTGTTTTGTCTACGATATTTTCATTCTTGGTTATTTCCTGTATATGATTTCCTTACTGGTCTTCGTCGTGCTATGTTTCGTTTATCTTATCGCTTCATATTTCTTTTATACAATTACTCTAAGTTACGTATTGTTCTTATATATTTTCCCCTTTACATTCATAATGTTATTAATCCAATATAAGGTTCATTCTTTTTCCGTTTTAAACTACTAATATATCCACACTTTAAATATATCTTATCAAGTCCAAAAAAAGAAGAAGGAAATTTCAATTGTTTCTTATCAATACTTATAATTTACATGTCACTTTTGTTACTTTCATTACTAGCTCACTTATTCTTCGTTTTATTTTTTTCGACACTTTTACCTTATAAGTATTTTAAAGTTATTTTACTAGCTTACTTAAGAACCAAAGTAGTTTTGGTTCTTAAAACTTATCAGCCAATCCTTCACCATTGTTTATTATTGTTATTCTATTTTTCATTGTATTTATATATATACAGTTTATTACTATTAATTGTTATGCCTTTGTTCTTATTTATGACTATTCTTTTTAGCAGCGCTATTTCTTATATATATAAATATTTGATTTTCATCTAATTGCTTTTACGTAAATCATTTATTTTAATATTTGATTTATTTTTTATATATAGTAGTATTTGTTTTTATTACTTTTCGCATGGCGTTTTATAGCCATCATTTATTTTAAATTTCGAGGACGAAATTTTAGATAAGTGGGGTATGATATAATACCCAGTTCCGTTGTAAATATTTTCCGTATTTATGAATAAATATTTTCTCTAAAATTTTTCTATTTAAAATTCTACAATTAATATTTCCTATATTTTTTCTAAATATAATTTCTAATTTTATATTTCCTAATCTAAACTCAAACCCTTTCCCTAACCCCAACCCAAACCCAACCCTAACACCTACCCGACCCGACCCGACCCGCTCACCCACTCCCACTTCCCCTTCTTCTCCTTCTTCTTTTCTTTCCCTTCCCGTATTTTTCACGACGAGATCCCTACGACCCGCGCTCCTCCACGACCTCGGCCAAAGCCCACGTCCCCGCTTCCTACTCCGCGCGACCCGCTCCTGCAACGGCCTCGACGGCGAATCCCATTTCCCGGTGTCTCCGAGATCTCGCCCACCTCTAGCGAGATCCTCTCGCATACGCCCCGAGATCCCCTCGCCTACCTCCCCATTATCCTCAATGATCACCCGCCTCTCTTCCTCCCTCCCTCTCTCTCCCTCCATCTCCCTTCACCGGCACTCCACTACCCCCGCCACCATCACCGCACCCCTGCAACCTTGTCGCCTCTAACAACCCACACCCGAACACCCACTTCCTCTCTCACTGCAACCCTACATCGCCAGCACACTCCTCTTCACTGCAACCCCTGCATCTTCGAGCTCATCACCACTACCCATCGCCAACGATAACCCGTCGAACGCAACCACCTCCGAGCTTCCAGCCTTTTCTCCAAGCTCAGCGCTCAGCTCCTCACCTCTTCACCTGAGTTCACCATCTTCCTCCACCTCCCTTCACCTTCGATCGCCCCTGCCAACACCCTCGACAACCTCCGGCCATCAACTCCACCCGAGAACTTCCTCCTCCTCTCGACTCCATCCCTCCTCCAGCCACCGACCCCTTCACCGAGCTCACTGCCTTGCACCAAGCTCCCAAAATCCGAACCCAAACCACTGCACCCTCAAACCTCCTTCCTCCATCTCCGGCGACCACATCTCCTTCACGATCCATCACCGACAAGCCCCTAGCGCCGCCGTCGAGTTCCCAACACCCGCTGCTCATCCTCAACTCTAGCACCACAAACCCGAGCCCGGGCTGCCTGTTAGTTATATGTATACCCTAGAGGCCATTATTGTACATGTGATGTATATTATAATGGATGGTTGGACATATATATATATATATATATATAGGACTTTCTTGCTCGACATGATAGTATGCTATCTGGTTACTCTTTATCTTAATATGTTGACTTGTATTCTTTACTGTCTTGCTCTCACATGTTGATAAAGCCCTTAGGATATGTACTTGACTACCAGGATTATGATGAGATCATACTAGTGGGGCCAGGGTGGTCCACAAGTACATCCTTTAATCAGTTTCTAGTCGTAAGAATATCGAGACCAGGGCATCGATATTCCAATGTAGACTAGTGTGTACGTTTCTTGTCCCTTAGAGGATGTTGGTTGATCCCGCAACCGGTGGTGTATAACATCAAAGATTGTACACAGGTGCTCATTGGAGAATGGATACATCGAACAGGACTCTCCGAGGACTCCTATGTGGTAGTATACCTATCGTCAGATAGCAGTCCTCTGGTGACACTGGTACTATAACGTTTTGAAAATCGTTTCGGTGAAATTTCGGAAAATCGGTAAAATAAGAGGGTTTTCTGTAAAAAGTCAAAATACAAATATCTTTATTATAAAATTAAATATACATATTCTAGCTATGTAATTGCTAGTATTTGGTGTTTATTGAGCCACTGGTGAAATTTCAAATTTTCTGAAAAAAATTATTTTAATATTATTTTAAGCCGTCACTAATACATTTAATTAAGGAAAATTACAAATTGGAATGGGTTGATACAAATTTTATAATTCTTGACACACTAAACTGACATGTAAAATATTGTTTCTGAAACAAAATCGTTTGCCAAAACGGTTTATAAATTATTGAAGAAAAAAGGCTTTTTAGTGAATTTAGTGTAAATGGTTGTTTGGGGTATAGTATTTATCATTTTTCCTCACCCCACACACTCACCCCCCCATTTCTCTTCCTCTTTTCTGCTGAAATCAGCAGCCCTCCCCTCACTTTCCCCACTTGAAAAGTCAATGAAGGGAAAAGAAAACAAGAAATAAAAAGGGAATTGAATATGTTATAACATAGAGGTATGGGCTTTGTATTTTCCCATCATTTTCAACCCCTCCCTCTCTCTCCTCACTCCCCTCAAATTTCTGGCCGAAATTTGAGCCCCCAACAGCAGCAGCCCCTTTCCCAAATCCCACTCCATTTTGCTTCAAAAATCCACAAAAATACTTCAAAATCCATACAATTTCAAAGCTAATTCAAAATCCAAGCCTTACCCATTATTTCTTGGCTACTATAGTATGATTCTTAGTGAAAAGTTTTCATTTTGGAGGCCAAGATTTTGGTGCTAGATTCATGTTTGATCTCTTGATCATGAGGTATAATTCTAACCTTTCTCTTAAATTGTTGTTAATTGCCTTATGTTAGCTTAATTATATGTTTAAATAGGTTTTTAATTAGTTCTAAGTGCATGATTTGAAATTCAAGAGAGGGGTTTGAATTCAAATTGGGGTTTTGGGTTGTGAGATTATGGTTGTGTGATATATTTGACATATTAGGTTATGTTAAATCAAATTAAGTTGCTAGTTTGCATATTTATTGATTTAAATTGTGATAATTATATAAATTGTAAACTAGGTTTTTAAAATAATTATATTTTGATGAGATAAAATTCTAATTAAGGTTGCATGTCATTATAAATATTATATTGAGTGGTTTAATGCTTTTAGTTCATGAAAATCCAAGCTAAATTGTTGTTTGTGCATTTTTGCTATAAATTGTTAAAATTTGGGTATATTGTAAACTAGAATTTTGGGGTTAATGAAATTTATTGGGATTAAATTATGGAAATTGTTTTTATGACTTATTTAAGATATTTAATAAGTATTATGGCCACTAGATTTGTTTAAACGTCGAGTTTTGTACTAAAACGGGTAATTTTTGCTTGCTAGATTTTCGGAAAAATGGCTTTTAAGGTGAATTTGGGGTTTTTGTGAATTTTAACCTATTTTATATTATAATTAGTGTTCGTGAATACGCAAATAAGAGTGTTTGGGTTTTTCTCGATGGTTTGACGTTTGTACATCGACATCGAGAGTTGGTTTGGCTATTCTTGCATGCGTAGGCGATAGGTTTTGACCTATGCGTGATACGCGTGCCGATTTGATTTTCGTATGCCGTTTCGATTTCGAATTTGGTTTTAATGTGATACGGTGCGTTATGATATGTAGGTACCCCATGTGGATTTCGAGACGACAAACAAGCGCATGGCGACGTCAGCACCGACGGGCAAGGACCAGATGAGTAGATTTATATCTACGGGGAGAAGTCGGGTGGATGGCGTATAGCACCCCCGCAGTTCGTGGTGATGTATACGAATACGTATACACACATATATTTTGATTATATATATTATGTTGATATGAGACTTGATGATAAAGGTGGATTCTAGGTGTTCATGGATTAGTTTAGTGTTAGTTGCGAAACCCTAGAATAGTTGTTACACTCACACACGCACGCACACACATGCATACATCTATGTTATTACCTGTGCGTATATGGGGAGATGTGGTTATGTGTTCACCTGGGTATGGGACTAGGTGTTCACATACTGGATTTGCGGATGATACTTGGGATTAAGATGAGTCGATGAGATTTGAGTTGAGGCCGTGAGATCGGTGATATGGCAGGATTCGTACTTGAGATACGTCCTGATATTATAGCGGATCTTTAGATGACAATGTCATGTGAATAGTGATATTAGTAGTGTACTAGACGTAGGTCAGTACCTCAGATGATGATTGTCACGCCCCGCTTCCCAGTGTACGGCGAAGTGGACGCGACTAGGTCCGCTACGTATATACTTAGAAGTACATACGCTAAGCGTATCTAAGTAATATAAAGTAAATCACAAGAGACGAAAGATATAGAAATAACAGCAACTTTATTAATAACATTCTTTTGTACAATGCATGAAAAGAAAATACAACTGAAATGAAAAGCGATGCCTAAACAGTGGCATAACAGGAAATGAAAATACTGAAAAGAACAAGGTACAATATCTAGAGCTCGGGGTCTTCGTGAAACTGCTCCAAGTCTTCACCGGTGAGCTCGATCTCTGCTTGGTCCAACGTACCTGATGATATTCAAAGAAGAGAGAAACAGAATGTCGTCAGCGAATAGGTCGCTCGGTAAGTCCCAAAGGTAAGAGGAGAAAAAGAATAGACAGAGAGTAAGAGAGAGAGGGAAAGGGTGGCTTTTACAGTTGTATTATATTGTTATATTATTATAATGTTGTGTTAACACTGTTGTTGTAGTTTGGTACAGAAGGATGCCTGTGTATACGAGAGGGGTCTCAGTATGCTAGAGACCAGGGCAAATGGAAGTACAAGGCTCCGTTATACAACCCGGAACAACGGCCATTGGATTCATGTTAGGTGTATTAATCTTACCGTCTCGTGCCACCTTTAACACCTTCCGTACCAATCTACCCCTTAAACCCCGTAGTGTTTTAACATTATTGTTGTATTGTATTGTGTAAGTTGGATGACTGACCAAAACCATGATATCAGTAAACATGTTGTAACTGCATAATCAGGTAAATAGAATAACAGGATAATGGATGTATATCCATGGTTTGATTCAGTCAAATTGAATAGTTTGTTAACTGGATTCAGGAATTCATGTATTCATATTGTGTTGGAATATTAAAAGAATATAGATTGACTTGAATCATATTCAAGTCAGAAATAGTCAGACTATAACCCGAGTCAGACTAAAAGAAAGGTAATTTGAAGTTCTATAATTGTTAGGGTCCTTATTGTGATTTATAAAACTTGAGGGGGTTTTATGTAAAAAGTACTATTGTATAGTTTTCAAGATACACCTCAAGTATTTATTATTCGTCTTTATAGTTATAATAAGTGTAAATTTTATTTGTGTTATTCTAGTGAATATATCCTAATAAAAGTATTAATTGATTTATTTGAAATTTCATGGTATTTTAATATAACTTTTAATCTTGTAATTTTTAGGAAAAGTGGAAACTTTATATTATAATAAAATAGTTGTTTAAATGATAATTATATATATATTAATACAAGAATAATTTTATATAAATATTTTTATTTTCCAAAATCTCATTTTTCTTAAATGTCGTATTTTAAACCTTTCGAGACCGAATGTTCCTTGCGGAGGTCTGAATCTCGCACTACCAGCCCGCGGGTGCACGATGAACCGTACTATCCCTAACGGGTTCCCCAAAGGTGGGTTGTAGTGGCGCTTTGCATAGGTTTAACAAATACCATTCATTTAGAAAAACGGTTTTATAAAGTTAAGGTATTTATTTGTAAAAGGTGTAAATTTCCGTATTTTAGATTCTAGGATTTCCTAAGCCAACTAGCATATTTCTAAATGGTCTAAACGACACATCATTAGAAGTCTCAAATCGCCTCTTCACCGTCAGTTGCGACCAGGTAAGTACAAGTGAGGAGGGAGGGATCCGCTCACGAATCGTGAGACGGGCATTTTAAAGTTACCCAAGCTCACTTGCCTAGCCTAGACACCACAAAGTCAGTTTAGATAAACGATCGATGTCCATGACATATCGTATTTTCCTATTAAAAGATATTGTTTTAAAATTGTAAACAACTTAGAACTTTTAGAAAAGGTTTATAAAGAAAAGGGTATTTTAGTGAAAAGTCTTGTATTTTCGTATTCTAAGTTTTAACGATAACAATTAAGGTTATATTTGTGTGTGTGTAGAGGTATGTCATTACCTCGTGACTTATTTTAAGGTTTAGTGAAGTTTAGAGGTTAAATATGATATATTAAACATGAAGGTATTTAAGTGTAAGAATACGGTATTTGTAAACGTTATTATTTCATGTGTGAAAACTCATTCAAATTGATTTCTACAAGTTTAGTGATCAAGATGAACATGTTTAGGAATGAGGGAATTGATTAGAAGAAGAAAAAAATAAACTTTATGGTATTATTGTGAAAAGAATACGATATTACAAGAAAGTTATCATTTCATGTGAGAAACTTTGTCTAAATTGATTTTTATGTGATTAATAGTCATCATGGATATGTTTAGGTGTTATGGATTAGGTGACAAGTGGGATTTTGTAGAAAAACCGAATAGGAAATCGGTTTGTTCCGATTTCCGTCGGCTTTCATAAAGTCGTATTTTCTTTCAAAGGAAAGGAAGATAGAAAGAGTGGGACTTACAAGTTTGGACAAGCTAGGGAGGCTAAGAAAGTAGTGGGTTGTCGGTGCGACGAAACGTCGTGAAGGATCTTAGTACGGTCGCCGGAATTCGTCGTCGGTTTCGGCAGCGCTTCGCTTTTCGCTCTTTTTCTAACGTACCGAGTTCTCTTGAGAATTTTAGAGAGTGGACTTAGAATTGTAGGATGAAATGGTAGAGGGTAGGGGTGTTTATATAGGGCTGGGTTAGGGTTAGGATTTTAATTAAAAAAAATATAAAAATAATTAAGAAAAACATTAAAAATCATTGAATTTTGGAATAAAAGAGGTTTAATGAGAATTTGATAACTGTTCTGGAAAATTAGTGCATACAGCGGGTTGACCAAGTCAACACGGAAAAAATCCGTGTTGACGACTCGGCCGTCCGGCCGAGTCCGGCCGGCGGCGCCGGCCGACTCGGCCGAGTCGGGGCACCATTGGGTGGGAAATTCCATGGGGGGATTTTTGGTATACTTAACTTTTTATGTGCAGTATAAATTTTGAGAGTTATGGCAGTTTGACTGTTGACCTTCCCAAAAAAGTTAAAACAAAATAATATAAAAAATATGTGGGGCATGGGATTTGAACTCTGGTGGCTTGGTTCAGCAGTGCAAGGTATTACCAATGAGTTACAAGCTCCTTCTTGTAACTATTATAGGAAAATAGATACTTAAAGTGTTATCAGCAACATTAAATACCCCAAGTACACTTTAATTTTAAAACAATTTTATGTACACAAAAAAATGAAATTATTTAAAAACAAATTAATTACTTATATATATCTTGTGCTCAGATTAAAATACTCCTTTATGGATTAAAATTTTTTAAAAAAAAATTTGTACAGAAAAGTGTATATGAAAATTAGGGTTGTTACAATGATCTTGATAAAGAGGATACCAGATGAACAGTGTGATGAGTATGATATTGACCCGTACCCAGATTTGGGGATGCCGTATGATGGATTTACGTACGAGCTATATATTGATGATTGATCCACACTCTTGACTTGGGATGTCTGATTATAGATATGGTATCGGATATGATATTATTGAGGCGGGATCACCGACTAATATATATATAGGTATGTATACGTATCGACTCAGATGTTAGGCGGTTTCCTTACCTGTAGTTCAGCTTGTTAGTTCAGCCGTATAGTTTAGTGTAGTTGTTAGACTAGATTAGACTTCTACCTATTTCAAAACTAACGAATCGTGGGTATTTTAAAAGACAGGTCAAGGGATTCTACGGATATTTCAAAAGACGTATCTTTTCTTAAAAACACCGTAGCCTTTATTTTCAAAACACAGCGATTCGTGTTATTTCAAAGGCACTATTGTAGGACTTATATTAGGGTAATGCAGTTTAGTTATCGTTGTGTCTAATATTCAGCTCCCGCATATTATTGCTGTTGCTCCGCATCGCATACTTATTGTAATTCATATTTCATTATTGATATCATGCTGTTAGGACACCATCACCATTACCGATGATGCATATGTACCACGTACACTTACTTGCCGGCTCACACACATCTTCATCGGTAATTGCCATGTCACGAACACTTTAGAAAATACTATTTCATTTGACATAGGTTGTTAGCTAATAGTTTAGACATGATATTAGTGTACTTGCCTTATATGCTAGTTTAGATATTGTAGTTATTACTTACTACTTCATGCATGTTATTATTCATTGATATGCCGCATTCATGGATTTTTATATCCATATTCACTATTTAAATGCTATTGAGGATTTGGATTCGGATTTTCAAGAGATTTCCTGGAGGGGGAAAACCGCAAAAACACTTATAAACTTCTTTCTCTTTTTTTTAAAGAAAAAGTGCGGTTTTCCCATGATGTATGAGTCGTCCACCATGAGTTTGCTGATGAATTTCGAGACCCGATTCGAGGAGTTGGATGAACCGTTTTGGGTACATGGTGGACCCGGTAAGGTACCCCGGGGCAAGAAGGTCGTGTTGCTGACGTTGAGCCTGGCAGGGGAGCACTACCGACCGGTGATTTTACTCGACGCGTCGGATATCCGAAGGATACCGTCGTGGTCTTGAGATTGATGGTAGGGGCCGGTCTGGACTGACGGCGCCTGTTCAGACCATAATATTGCATTTTTCATTCCCCTATTCTTATCCGTTTTATAAATAAACAGGTACTCTTGACGCACGTTTGTTGCATATTACAGGATACAGGTTTCTGGAGCAAATACAGTGAAAAAGACACAAAACAACAGAAAAAGGGACTTTTGACCAACAATTAGACGGATCCTAGTCAAGCTTAGACGAAGAACAGTGCAAGGTCCAAAATGTCAAAGTGAACGGTCAAAAGATATCAACAAGTTTTCACTGAAGATCTGGAGAAGACCCAGAAGCCAAACAGAGAAAAGTTATGAAGAACTAAGAAGCCCTAACAACCAAGATGCGGCCCAGAAAAGATGGAAGCCCAAGACCACCAAAGGGCCGCGGAACCGCGGCCCAAGCCAACATTTGCCGCGGTTCCGCGGCCTGTTCAAGCCCGTGTCGGTGCAGATTTTTAGAGTCGGTGCGTCGGTGCAGGGTGTTGGGATTTTTAGAGGTCAAATCTGTAAATGCGCATGTGCGAGACTCTGAAACCCTAATTCTCCTGTTTACTTATAAATTGTAATCTCAAATCTGTAAAACCCTATGCCTCTTTTCAATCAATAAAATTCAGACTTTCTGGGAGTTATTTTCAGATCTGTTCTTTTTGTTTGGAGGGAGCCGTCAACCTAGAAAGGTAAATTATGTTTTTTCTTCTTTTAATTAAAATGTTTTCTCATCCCCTAATGAGCGAGTAATCTCCTCGCTTGTTAGGGTTAGCCTTAGGGAAAGGGTTGAGAGATGAGATCTCTCACCCCTTTCAATGCCACTTTCACCTAATGAATTAGAACTCTACGCATACGAGCACAACCGCTCCCTGCGGCATCCTACCCTTCGAGGTAACGATGAATCGTAGTATAAAGGGCCGGTTGCGCGCGTTTTCCGTGGGGGTTAGGGTAATTATCAACAAAAGAAGGATACAAATCTAGAGGAAGAAACATCTTCCCAAAAGATTTGGATCCACTTTATTAATAATTACCTTAACATCTAATAGATCTAAAAAAGAAGGCATTGAAAGCGGTGAGGAAAAACGTTAATCTCCAAAACTTCCCCTAAGCCTAACCCTAGCAAGACTCTTAATTAGATTAATTAGATCCAGTTTTTTATAGATTTTTATAAACCAATCAAAACGACATTTTGACTCAACTCGTTAAAACACATAAAAGAAATTTACCCGTCTCTGTGGATCGACCCGTACTCACCGGCTAGCTGCGAAGCGACGCCGTTTCTGATTGCGGTAAACTTAATATTTTTGGATAATCAAATGGCGCCGTTGCCGGGGACGGCGTAATATTTCTTTTTGTGAATTTTCGGGTTGATATAAATTTTAAAAATTATAAAAATCTGAAAATATAAAAAAATACAAAAATTATCAACTTTGATCTGTTTGAAGGGTGTATCTTTTGAATCTTGCAGGAACAGCGAAGAATTGAGGATCTGGAAATTTACAGAGGGCAAAACAAAAATTGGTACATAAGAACAGAGAGGAACTATCAGTACAGAGCAGCACAAATTTTTACAGAGCGTGATCCCTTCAGAAGGCCGCGTTTCCGCCGCAAAAGAGGGCCCCACGCCGCGGTTCCGCCGCTGTTCTGCCACGTCAGCGCATAAAAATTACATGGTTAGCTTTCTCTCTCTCCCCTCTGCAACCTCCATATTTCCACTGTAAAAAGTTTCTGCAGGAATTCTTTGCGTAAAGAGTCTTTCTCCCCCTTCTAAATAGCAGATTTTCTGCAGGTTTCTTTGCGCCGCGCTAAAATTTGATTGCAAGTGAAATTTTATTGTTTTGCATAATTTAACCGGACTCTAAGGGGCTAATTGACCAAACTCAGATTGGGTGGGGATTTCATCACCCTTCTCAGGACCCCAGAAAACACCTAAGCATTTTGCATCGACACAATTAATTAAAAAAGACTAGACTCAGACCTAAGGACATCGAGCTCAATAGGAAAAGGACTAGTATAGGCATCGGCCGTTTATTCTAACCGACATTGCGGTGTCTAGGCTAGTGGTTATTAATTAGGCCCACTGTAGTGGTGGTTCCTTCCCACTTACCTGGCCGTACTTGTCCGTGAAGAGGCGGTTTGAGGTCCTATTTCTAGTCCTAGTTAGGAGCTGTCTAGCAGACCTAGGTGACCCTAGATCTAGGCCTGATTGTGCATGTGTGGTTGATACATTTGTTTCACGAGTCCCTTTTTCAAAAACTTCTTTGCAAAACAGTCTCAAATAAAGAGAAAAAGAAAAAAAAAGGAAAACTTTTATAAAAACTTGCAAAAATTTTGTCGCTAAGAAATCCCTGCACCCCACTTGCACCACCTCCCTTCTTTCTTTTCTCATTCTTCTATCATGGGTACCCCACATCATAAATCTCTTGCCGAATTTTGGTATCCCGAACCTAACTTTGCGTCGTTTGTCAATTGTTTCGGTCGAATTAAAGACGATCCTTCCATGCCCAAAATTTCGCTGAAAGATCAAATAGAAGCGTCTAGGAGAAACAGTTCGACTTTGCAACCCACTTTGTGTCAACCAAGTCAACCTTTACCGCCTTCGTATGTTGACACCACTTTTTCAAGTCCTACTGTCACTCCTAAACCAATGTCCATTGCTGAGCATATTGCTCAATCTCGTAGCCGATCTTTCACCCCTCTCCACACATCTAGTTCTAGGGATCAACACGACTATTCACCTTTTTATCCATATGTTGACCCTACCCCTGTCCAATCACCCACTTCCTACCAATCATACCCGACCTCCCCACCTTCACTAGACACTGTTTCGACACAGCCATTAGGGAGTTTCACATATCCAACCAATTTTGAATGTTTTACTGAAACCCCCTCACCACCTAAGTCTAGTTTGGAAGAGTCGTTGGAGGCATATATTGCTGCAACAAATAAAATGATGAGGAATGTGGAAGCGTCCATGGCCGCCCTTATGCAACCTAGTGAACCGGTAGCTAGTTTCCCGCTAGCTCAAAATTTTTTTTATAAGGAGGCGGTTGGACAGAGTGAGAATGAGAGAGGATTTTCAAATCAAACCTACCCTTACCCAATTGAAGCCCACAACTCCGGTTTTCCATCAATTGTTCTAAATAGTTCACCTATTGAAAATAAAAATGAGTTGTGCGATTCTGTAGTGTTTGATTTGCCAGATTGTGAGGAACCCCTTTCGAGTGAAACCGCACCTAATCCTTTCGATCTTTACACCTCCACTCTAGAACCTAAATCGATAAATATCCATGCTTTTGATGAGGTGTCTAAGAAAATTGATTTTCACTTGATTGAGGATATAGACGCCGGGAATATTTCGGATGATGAACCTGTTGATTTAATTGAGAGTTTATGTTCAAATCATCATCCCGAGTTATTAAAGGTTTCTCCCGAATCTAATATGCGTCTTGAATTTGATGATAACGGCATGGATGAGTTAAATCTTGAGGATAATATTGAGGTTGAATCATTTTTGTTTGATGTGTCTGATTTTCCAATTCATCCTCCTGGACCTTTGACTGTTATATCACCCTCCCTCCTTCCTATTGTTCCGATCGTGCAAGTGACCGTTACGTCTTCATCTCCTATACCAAATTCGGCGTACCCATGTTTTCTTGCGAATCTTGAGGGATTTGATCCCATTGCACGACGGGTTGATAGGTTAGCGCAATCGCTTTTAACACATCGGTCATCACACATTGCGCTAATTTACTCACTCAATGTACACCCTCAAGATCGTACTCTACTTCTTTCTTCTTTCCGCCATTCTTCTCCCCCACCGAGACCATATTCTACCCTTCTTCCTACATGGTCTCGTGTGTTTCTCATTTCTTTTCTTTCCACCCCATCATTTCACCAACTTGACCATTACCATGATAAGATTTTTGAATGGTTGGTGCTAATCTTTGGCTTGTGTAAGGCCAAGCTTAAGTTTGGGGGGAACCTTTGTATATATGTATATATATTTTTGTTTTCTTTTTCTATAAAAAAATAAAAAAAAATTCAAAACATTAAAAAAAATATATATAAAAAAAATTATAAATAAATAAACAGGGGAGTGCCGACATTTTGACCCTTTTGGTTTAGCATGACAGTGAGGACATTGTCAAGTTCAAGTTTGGGGGTATGCTCGGTACGTCTTCTTCCTTCGCATTCATTTGTACATATTTTTGCATTTGTATACTTATTTGAAAACCCATAAAAATCTGAAAAATTTCAAAAATTATAAAAATTATTGTATTCAATTTTGGCCTAATTGACTTGAGTTTGATGAATGGGTTAACTGGCTAGGAACAACTAGATCTTAGATTTAGTAAATTAAAAACCCTAAAAATAACCTTCCTTAAAGTTTAACGGTAGAAAGTATATGCCTTTGTAGTTTATTTAGAAATAGGCAAATTTTGGGCTCACTTCTTGGGCTAAGTCGAAACAAGGGAAGAGTATTGATATTCTTATTAGAGTATAAGTTTGAAAAATAGTTCCTAGCTTAAATCTAGATTCTGAAAACGTATACCCTACAATTTGCACAATCACGCACCTTGAAACTTGGAATAGTAGAGGAGACCTTGAAATGCTGTTGTCTAAAGTCCTTAGTATGATAAAAAAATATATAAGTGTGAATAAAGAATAAAAAAATGGACACTGGTTTTTGTGATTACTAAAGGCTGCAAAAATAGAAAAATATTTAGCGAGGGTGCTTCATCACCTAGTGCCTTAGACCAACTGGTTTGGGAGTCACTGCTAAAGCCTTGGGTGTTGCAAAACTAGGAAGTACGCTTTAAAGTGCTAACGCATCTTGTAATCGGTTGTTGGTACCTCAAGAAGTATTAACGGTCGCATGAAGGATGTGTAAGCGAAATTCAATTAAAAGTTCACTAATTAATAAGTGCTTTGGACAACGGACAAGGGCATGATTGCTTGATTTGAATCTCCAAGTGTAGGGGTGATCTATACACACACGTAGGGGTATGTGTTTGGAATTTAGATAAGAGAGAGGAATGAAAGATAGACTTGTATCTTTAATAGAGTGATAGAAATTCCTAAGTGGAGATGGAACCCTAGAAGGAAAACTTAAGAGATGCCGAAAACTAAGTAGGTCTACATAACATATATAATCTTAAGTTAAATAATGAGGAAGTGTGAAGAATGTGGGTGGATAATTTGCGAGTCAAAAGGTAATAGAATTCCTTGTTAGAAAACCTAATTGGAAAACAAAAGTCAATGAGCCAAGTTGATAGGATTTTGTGGGTAGTATCCGCTGAAAACCCTCAGGAGACAACACTCCTCCTACTAGGGACACCTAGAGGTTTAACGGCTTGTTGCACGTGCTCAGTGCAATCGCGTTTCCCTGCGAAAATGTGGTTAGGATTTTAGTGAATAAAAATAAGTTTGCTCGAGGACGAGCAAAAGATAAGTTTGGGGGTATTTGTTCAGACCATAATATTGCATTTTTCATTCCCCTATTCTTATCCATTTTATAAATAAACAGGTACTCTTGACGCACGTTTGTTGCATATTACGATACAGGTTTCTGGAGCAAATACAGTGAAAAAGACACAAAACAACAGAAAAATGGACTTTTGACCAACAATTAGACGGATCCTAGTCAAGCCTAAACGAAGAACAGTGCAAGGTCCAAAATGTCAAAGTGAACGGTCAAAAGATACGAACAAGTTTTTACTGAAGATCTGGAGAAGACCCAGAAGCCAAACAGAGAAAAGTTATGAAGAACTAAGAATCCCTAACAACCAAGATGCGGCCCAGAAAAGATGGAAGCCCAAGACCACCAAAGGGCCGCGGAACCGCGGCCCAAGCCAACATTTGCCGCGGTTCCGCGGCCTGTTCAAGCCCGTGTCGGTGCAGATTTCTAGAGTCGGTGCGTCGGTGCAGGGTGTTGGGATTTTTAGAGGTCAAATCTGTAAATGCGCATGTGCGAGACTCTGAAACCCTAATTCTCCTGTTTACTTATAAATTGTAATCTCAAATCTGTAAAACCCTATGCCTCTTTTCAATCAATAAAATTCAGACTTTCTGGGAGTTATTTTCAGATCTGTTCTTCTTGTTTGGAGGGAGCCGTCAACCTAGTAAGGTAAATTATGTTTTTTCTTCTTTTAATTAAAATGTTTTCTCATCCCCTAATGAGCGAGTAATCTCCTCGCTTGTTAGGGTTAGCCTTAGGGAAAGGGTTGAGAGATGAGATCTCTCACCCCTTTCAATGCCACTTTCACCTAATGAATTAGAACTCTACGCATACGAGCACAACCGCTCCCTGCGGCATCCTACCCTTCGAGGTAACGATGAACCGTAGTATAAAGGGCCGGTTGCGCGCGTTTTCCGTGGGGGTTAGGGTAATTATCAACAAACGAAGGATACAAATCTAGAGGAAGAAATATCTTCCCAAAAGATTTGGATCCACTTTATTAATAATTACCTTAACATCTAATAGATCTAAAAAAAAAAGGCATTGAAAGCGGTGAGGAAAAACGTTAATCTCCAAAACTTCCCCTAAGCCTAACCCTAGCAAGACTCTTAATTAGATTAATTAGATCCAGTTTTTTATAGATTTTTATAAACCAATCAAAACGACATTTTGACTCAACTCGTTAAAATACATAAAAGAAATTTACCCGTCTCTGTGGATCGACCCGTACTCACCGGCTAGCTGCGAAGCGACGCCGTTTCTGATTGCGGTAAACTTAATATTTTTGGATAATCAGCGCCCTAGATAGTGAGATTGATACAGAGATTCTGAGATATTGAGGTACAGAGATTTGATGATACAGGCCAGTCCGGATAGCCGGAGCCTGAGATTTTGAGACATTGGGATTTACGTTTTGTGTCGATGCTAGACACTGTTTATGCTGATTTCATTATGATATCTCGTTTTAAAAATACAGAAAATCTCACTAATTTATGAAAGTAGTTTTCTTCAGTACATGCATTCTGTTTCGTGCATTCATACATCAATGTGATACATTGCTATCTGAGGCACTGACACGGGCACATGGGATTGCACTTGGGTTAGATATTTACCCTAGCTATTGTTATAGGCTGCTGGTTATATATTTGAGGATATATTATGATCGTTGATCTAGGATTGCGCTGTTCATGCGATTTCTGTTCGTAGATGTTTTTCTACTCACGAGTTGGCAACTCACCCCCGTTGTGCCACAGTTTCTTGCAGGTTTTGCCGTACAGGTTTCTTTACGGCTTTGCTGGTACTGCTTCTTTTGGGTGACTTGCTAGTAGGTGGGTTTATTTGTATCGTACCCATCATTATACATTGTATATTATTATTCAGTTGTATCTAGAAGTTCCATCAACCAAACATGTATTTATTGAGAAAGAGACCAGAGATGTTATTCTTTCGACCTTAGAGTCGTGCGTTATATTTCTGTGGAATTCTTGTTGTTTGAGTTTCCTTTTGAGTTTTGATCCTCGCCCTTGGCGTTGTATATTATATTGCTTATGTGGTTGTGACCGTCGATTGACGAAGAGCTAGCTCCCGCTTGGGGATGTCTTTTTATTGATTTTGTATACTATTCATGTTGTATCCCGTTTAGGGGCCAGTATTTACAAAGGAGACTCTGCCGAAATTTTCAGGAAATATTTGATGTTTTTTTAAAAACGCATAATTCGGCTATGCTATTAAAACTACTTGATTTTAATTGGTTTTCCTTCACTCTACTACTTTTCTTGGTTTGGATTTTTGGGTTTTCGGTTTACTTAGATTACGTACGCCTCGTGACGTTTCGTAGTTTAAGTGCCGGTCATGTTCCGTACTTTCGGGACGTGACAGGTACAGGTTAGTCTGTAGACCCGAGATCGTCATAAAGTCTTGTGTGGCTCCCACTGTGCTTTGATTTCCGTCCTACCACGGCTCAAACGAGTCGTGCAAACAGGTGGATTTTGGGTACAGTCCCGAGTCACATGGAGGCAATGAGCGATAGGAGGGGTTTCGTCTTTCGCGGTATTGGGGGTCGATGTTACGCTATGCTCGATTGGCTAGAAGTCCCTGGTCAGGGCTGCTGCAGAGATTTACTGATAAGAGTTATCAGTAGTTTCTGGAACCGTTATAGGCCAGACATTGGCATGACTTATCACGTTACTAGGGACTGACGTTTACCACCCCTAGACATGATATGCGACATATCAGATGAAGAGACCGGACTGTACGGTAGTGTTACTGATAGGCTTCATGGAGAATATGGATGAGCTTGCTTGTTGATCTTCATATTGCTCAAGGTAGCCATTACGTCCAGTTAGTACCGCTGACGGCTTGTAGGTGATTGATGTGATCATCACCTACTGCTGGCGTATTGACGAGTCTTTAGAGTCCCACATAGAAGTTTCCTGGTTCGAGCAAAACGAAGTAGGGCACATATGTTGATATGTGCGTGGGCCTGATTAAATATGAGTATGTGATACCGTATTGTAATCTGCCAGTTATCTGTTATCGGTTCGGTTATATGTGAGATAACCAGATTGTCGAATCAAGTGTTGATTTGATAATGTGATATGCAGATGAATGATATTAGTCGGTCATATGTGATATAACCGGATTATTAAATTAAGTGTTGATTTAATAATGTGACATATATTATATGTGATATAATTATATCTTAACTAATATCATTAACTCACTAATTATTCTTCATTATATATATTAATATATATGATATATATATATATAATGAAGCATGGCATGATTTCTATTTTTGAGAAAAATAGAAAAGAAGTGGAAAATGAAAGCATGGTTGCAATCATGGGCTTTATTCATAGTTTATTCACCTTGACTCACTATTCAAGTATGGCTGCAATTTTATATTGCAAAATTCCATGCTTGAATCAGTGGGGGTCAAGAGTTGCTATTCATTCTAGTATCATTCTCAACACTTAGCCATTTTTCTTGAGTTGCTCCCATAGTTGCTCTCTAGCTTCATCTTCTTTCTCAATTGCCATGGTTCAAGTTTCAACCCTCACATGAGATGCGAATCATGAAACTTAAACACAATCTTGTGAGCTTTTAACATCCCCTACTTCACCATCCCACACCAAACCAGCAATTTGGTGTGGTGTGTTTGCTACACTAAAGGTGTTTAGTGTAGAGTTAGTTTGGGCTAGAGGGACTTCGAGTGGATCTTCTTTGGCGCGAAGATCACGAAGGAGGGTCGTTCAACTCGAAGAGGAGCCTTATAGAGACGCGCGGATTTCAACCCGGAGCTTTAGAAGAGAAGGACTCAAACTACAAAGGTATTTACCGCCGAAAACCGGGAAGACAAACGTCTTGCCTGAATTTGGAGGCAGATGCTATTTGGATTTATCCGTCCATCTCTCCGAAGATGCTAAGCTGATTTATGGCACCGTATATTGGAGGTTTGGACGGATGCGACCATTGTAGCAGACTTCGTCAGATCCCCCCTCGTTTGCGGGGTTTTTTTGATTGTAGGGACGCTCTTCCCTGCAGGCGCAAGCCCCTGCAGTTAATTACGTTACCGCGTAGCAGTAACCACTTTCTCCTGCTCCAGAAGGTCATTTCGTATCGTGTGTGTTTGTTTTATTTTTGGTTGCCCGTGGATTGTATACGGAGACTAATTTATGTTTTCGCCCGTAGAACGTGGATTAGTCCGAATCCGTATATTCTTAGATTTGGGTTTGGGTTGATTTAAGGATCGTTAATCTTGTTTGAGGCTAAGTTCAACTTAAATGTTTGTTGAGGATACGTTAGTCTAATTTTAGGCTAAGATCTACGCAACAGGATTTTGGGATCGTTCAGACCGAACAAAAGAGCATTTGGGCTCTATTGTGTTAGTTAACGACGTTGTGGTCCATATCTAATTTAAGGACGTTGCGGTCCAGCGAGTTGTTGGTTATCGGGACCCGCCACCTCTCTGACGACGTTGAAGAATTACAACGACATATATCAGAGGTGTGGGGAGATGTACCCTGGAACCAATGAATATTCATCAGAAGCTCGGTAGTCTTGTTTGGGACTAAGACCACTCTGAAAAATAAAGAGCCCGTGTGCTCGGTTGCTTAGGAGTTTGGCCAAACTTAGGCTCAGCCCAGTCATTTCATTTTTGAATAAAGTGTTAAACATTTTCTTGGGCTTGGTCCCTTTTTTGTGCCAACGATGCTGAGCATCCATATGGGTTCTGACGCCTACACTTTATCTTGCTTTTCCCTTTTTTTGTTTTTTATGGAGTGTTAAATACTCTTTATGGCGCCCACGTATGGAGCACATGAGGCGCTTGAAGTCAGGCGCCAGGCGTTAGACACTGGTTTATGAGTGCGGAGCACTTTATGCTGAATAGCGCCCACGTGAGGGGCACGTGGGGCGCTTGACGCTGAGCGCCAACCACTGAGTGCTAAGCACTCTTTATTAAGCGGCGCCCACGTGAGGGGCACGTGAGGTGCTCGGCGATGATTTTTCTTCGTGTATTATGTTCTGAAGAGTTCAATTTTCTGTTCTTTTCTGGATCTTCAATCCCCAAGAACAAATTCATCCCCATGAGAATTAAATTTTCATTTGTGGGAGACTTATCTCATGGATCTCAGATCCAGGGAAAGAACTATGTTCTTTTATGAGGGTTAAACCCTTAGATATGCAGATGCGATACTCTGATCTCTATTACTTTTATTTACTTTGAAGAAAGTTCTTCTTCTTTCTTCTCTCTTAAAGCTTTTTATTTTTCTTGCTTTTCTTTTTGAACATGAAGTTTAAGGGGGGGGGGGGGTTCCGCAGTACAAGACTTGAAGTCTTAGGGCCTTTATATAGTGGAGGCCAGTTTGTTGATTTAGTTAAAGAAATCTCTCATTAAGAAATCCTTAATTGATTTGTGGATTTTATCCACCGTTGGATCTTTGATCCAAGGATTTCTGTTTTACAGAAAATATTTTTCTTGTTTTTAACAAGATTGGGGAAATATTTTCCCATACAGAGCTTATTCTGTAGCTTGGTGATTTTTTAATCACCATTGGATTTTTTTAATCCAACGGTGTTCTGTTTTACGGAGGGTAATTTTTCTCGTTTAGAAATATTTTGAGGAAATATTTCCTCAACGGAATTCAATTCTGTATTTCGATGATTTGTCATCCCCATTGGATCTTTGATCCAATGGCAGGGAACTTTTAGTTCTGGCGTCGGCGCCCTCGTGCAAGGCACGTGAGGCGCTGCCTCAGAGTGTTAACTCTTGGGCGCTGGCGCCCTCGTGCAAGGCACATGAGGCGCTGCCTCAGAGTTTTTAACTCTCGGTGCTGGCGCCCTCGTACAAGGCCCGTGAGGCGCTGGCGCCCTCATGCAAGGCACGTGAGGCGTTGCCTCAGAGTTTTTAACTCTCGGCGCTGGCGCCCTCGTACAAGGCACGTGAGGCGCTGCCTCTTTTCAAATTTTGAACAGAGCCTTGCTCTTTTATTATTGGGGGGAAACAAATGCCCCTCCACCGTTGGGCTCACGTGGCTTACACGTGAGTGCAGCGGTGGTAGCTTTTCCACCGTTGGATCTTCTTGGAAGTTAAATTAGCTTCCCCTTCCTATAAGTAGGGCCTTTGGCCCTTGAGATGACTGTTGTTCATCTTCTTATGTTCTTTCTTCTTCTGAGAATTTAATTCTCCTTTTCAGAGCTTAGATCTCTGCCCAAAGAAATCCTTTCTCGAGTTATAACTCTGCCCAAAATTTTGGTAAGGATCATAATCGAACCCATTAAACAGAGCTTTGCTCTTCTTAGATCACAGATCTTAAAAATGTTTTTTAGGGTTTCTTAACCTGTTAATGAAGAACTTTTAAAGTTTCTAGGATTTTTTCTTCAGATCTTTAAAGATCTTGGGGTTTTACCTTGTTAAAAAGTTTTGCTTTTGAAGGTTTTGGTAGATTATACCATTGTTTTTACAGAGCATATCTCTTTTAGAAACTTTTTCCTTAGGAAATTTTATTCCCTCTTAATTAGAGTTGACAGATGTGAAATCTATTTGTAGAGCACAGCTCTCGATGGAGTTTAACTCCTTGGCTTAATGAGATTTCTCATTAAATGAAAATCCTCTCAGGATTTCATTCTTAATGAGTGACTGCCCCATCAATGATAGGACGTCATCTTGCTCTTATTTTAGACTCTAAGAATCTTGATTTTTAATTGCTAATCTTTTATTGAATTTTCTTTCCAAATACTATGGCTGTTTATCTGTATGATCTTGACGAGATTATCTCCTATGAAGACATTCGCGTCCAAGGCCTCTGTCAAGACCAGGAGTTTACGGATGCCCAATGCGCTGAGGTGATGCGTCGCTTTGATGAACATAACGATCGACTACTCCCCCATCGCTCTGCTCTTTTGAAAATTATCATGGGGGCGATTTGGGAGGCACTTCCTGAATTTAACGAGGTCATGCCGCTTGAAGCGCTTGATGATGCCGAAGACAAGATGCACTCAGTATATCTGATAGGCCTGATCTCGAAGAGACGGCGAGATGATCTTGTCGATATTTTGCATCAGGTCTTCCAACAGACGGCAATAATCTCCGCCTACCATAGGACGGACGATATCAGCGGGAATCCCGATGCTTGCATTCGTGAGAAAATGCATAAGAAAATGGTCAGAGAAGCCGGAAACATTTTGCTCGGACTTGCTTCTGAATTCTTAAATCCATGCCCAGGATTCAGTGTCTTGCCCCTGTAAACATTTTGATGGTATTTTGTTTTGTTGTTACCATTGATGTATAAAGTTTCTCAAGTATGAATGGCAAAATTTCCCTTTCTTTTATACCACTGCTCATAGGTGCCTCATGTGAAGTAGTAGTTACTCATATATAAAATGTCGGGTCCCCCGTGTTATACGTGCGAGGCACGTGAGGCACTGCCTCAGAGTTTTTAACTCTCGGCGCTGGCGCCCTCGTGCAAGGCACGTGAGGCACTGCCTCATTACTTCAAGGTACGTGAGGTACTGCCTCGTTACTGAAGGTGTCTTTTCACCTTCTTTCTCTGTTTCCTATGGGTCAACTATCTTGTTCCCCATGCCCCCTTTTCCGGCCTTGGAAATAGTTCCACCGTGCACGAAATTTTCCGTGCGCTGATTTGAACATTTCTCTTTATAACCCGATACTATGTCTTCCTTCTTCTCTTCAAAGAGAAATCCATTTTTATTAACAGAACTCAAACAAACCAAGAGCTATGGCCTGCAATCGTCCTCACGCTTGTCGGCAACCATGGGAGGTGCCCATTGAGGAAACGATTCCTCGCTTTGCTGCACGGCTAGTAGACCCTCTTTTTACCTATGCTCAGTATGACGCGGCGATGTATGAACTCCTGACTCGTAGGGGCTCTCCTCTTCCTATGGGCTCCATTTGGCTCCGGATGATCTTTCTATCCGTGCTTGCCGATATCCCTCCTCATCTGGCAGAGATGACTCCGGTGATTCTCGATGCGGCGGAGGATAAGATCGAGTGTTTTCATGAGGCGCGTTTGATTACCTCATCTTTGAGGGACCGATCAGTTCATCTGCTAAGCCAAATGCGGGCTCAACGGGCTATCATGTCCGTCTTCGCTGATGAGCACGGTGTTAACCGATGGGGAGCAACTTCTCGCGAAGACCGCCGCTTCAACATGATGGAGAGGGAAAAGAGGGAATTGGAAAACTTTGTATTTTGTTTTGTCAACCCTTGTGTCTCCCATCCTATATTTGGTGATCTCTTCCCGGTAGAGTAGTATGTTTACATCAATGTATTTATCTTATTATTGATTGTTGAATGTTTCTTGTTGAATGTTTCCTTTTCATCGCATATTCATACATGTATCTCACCTCTGTGCATGAGCTTTATACTTTACCCTTAGGGATTTTTGCTAAGTGCGAGCGCCATTGTAGTGTTGTACATAAATCAGCACGTTTTGGACACCATTTCCATTGAACCAGGCACGCCGTCGTGAATGAATGCTTAGTGAGGCGTGAACCAAAGACTCTCCTTACTGCCTTGCACAGTACATGATTGGTGCTCATGGGTTGCGCCTTTCTGTCTTGACCGGAGGTGAAATAATCTGCTCCAGCTCCTTTTGAGTCTCGCATTCCAATGCCCACAGCGCCCTTCGCTAAACGCATATCTTCCAGGGGCGCCGCAAATAGCTGGCGAATGTTGAGCGAATTTATCGAAGATCTCGATGCTGAGGCCCTCAGTTTTGCCACGGATTTTGCCGTTGAAGTCAATCCAATACTGGCGAAACTTGTGAACTTCCATGATGAAGATCTCGTCGGCTCTTGAGTTGATTACTGCAGAAAGATCGAGGCTTGCTTGCATGAGATTGAGCTTAAGCATCCCGCTCCTGAAGTATTGGCTTCGAACTCCCAGCGGGGTGCGTGGGTCGATCATAGTGTTCCTTTCATTCGCCATTTTGAACAAGAGGCGACCCTGAGACGAAAGGAACATGAGGTGGCTTCCAGTGAATCTGTTCGACTGCACGCCCAGATTGAAGCGAATGCTGCACAGCTAAAAGTTGTTTTTGAAAATCTCTAGAGATGTATTTCGGATGGGTTGACGCTGAGGCAGACGCTTGACTTTACCGAGCGGGTCATGCAGGACTGCGAAGCTGCCATGCTAGAAACCGATGAAAAGCTTTCGTCATGTTCGCGACAACAGGCTCAAGTTAAAGCGGAGTTGGCCGCGGCGGCTGATCACGAGAAAGGATTGAGAGGAGCACGCGAGCGGCTTGCTGATTTGTTGAAGACGCATCCTCCTCAATAATCGTCATTGTACCCCCTTTTTTTATTAACTGCAAACTTGTGATTTATGAACAACATGCATTCATTTTGATTCCTTTGTGAAATGTATCTTGTAATCACTTGCATTCATGAATAAAAGACATATTTTATTTCATATTGGCATGTCCCTTTGGCAAATGTGGCCCGTAGATAGTCTATCTTGATCTCCTTGCAGGGCAGCAATGGCTAAGGAAACAGGTTCAGATCTGCCGCCTAAGACTTTTCAACTTTATGAGCCGTGAGGGTATCATAAAGACTTTTCTCCTACAAGTCGTGAGGATCCCGCACGTGTGTTTTCTCCTTAGGAGTCGTGAGGACTTCTAAGTGCGTTTTTTCTTGAGAGTCGTAAGAATCTCACAAGAGAATTTTTCCCCTTACAAGTCGAGAGGACTTGTAAGTGGTTATTTCCCTCCTCGTCGATATTCGACATTGGAGAGTGTGGCCCGTGGATAGTATGCAATAGTCCATCTTGGACCTACTTGCAGGGCCCCAGTGCTTAGGAGACAGGTTGATATCCCCGTTGCCTAAGGCTTTTCCCTATGAGTCGAGACGGGTCGAGAAGTTCTCGCAGGAACATTATTTTCCCTATGAGTCGAGACGAATCGAGAAGTTCTCGTAAGGATGTCCTAACGTCACAGTTAACTCCTGCTAATAGAAATCCGTTAGGGTTAGAAATCCGTTAGGGTCTGTGGTACTAGGATTTTATACCCGTCGTACTATTGCGTTGGCCGATGTATTCCCCGATATGCAATCTTGCTGTTCGAGTAGCTCCGCGACTGTCGTGTCTCTGATCCCTTCGGGGGCTGGACAAGACGTCTTCAAGTAATCTTCCAGGTGATATTACTGCCGAAAGAGCAAGCGTTAAGGATATTCCATGCCGCTTTTTACTTGAGGTTAGGCTCAGTTTGGGGAGCCCAAATGAGTCACGACCATTCCGCGCTAGTGTAGGATAATCTCCGATAGTCTTTCAGGTCTCATTTGATTTGCCGTTAAGACCCTGAAGCGAGGGATTTTCCTTGGCTTCGTTTGTTGACATTGTGTCTGCAATATTGCGATGAATGTCGGGGTTGTCTCTAGGTTGTCTATGAACCGTCGAGATTTGGAACTAGGGGTTTTTGCCATGGCTCCGTTTGTTGATGCCGCGTCTGCATCCTACTGGAGGGAGGAAGAATGTTGTTGTTGATCTCTAGGCTGTAGATATTGCCATCGAGACTTGGAACTAGGGACTCTGCCAAGGCTCCGAGGTAGTCTCTAGGTTGTCTGTGAACCGTCGAGTCTTGGAACTAGGGACTTTGCCATGGCTCAGAGATAGTCTCTATGTTGTCCATGAACCGTCGAGTCTTGAAACTAGGGATTTTGCCATGGCTCCACCGTTTTGACCCTGGGATCGGTTGTTGACGTTACATCTGCATCCTGCTGGAGTGACAAGAAACGCCGTTGTTGATCTCTAGGTTATAGATGTTGCCGTCAAGACCTGGCTCTCCTTCTGATGGAGCCTGATGAGAAAATGTGGTTCCCTTTTTCGTTTGTTCCCATGGATTGTGTACAAGGGTCGATGTTGAATCACCTGCAGGGCAAAAGTTTCATTTTTTTGTTTCTTTCCGTGATGCTCTATCTTTTCAGCTTTTTATATCACGAAAGTCATGATTGCCCAATCATTTCGGCTGTTTTTCTTTTTACTCGCTGCTTTTTATTGCGGGTTGCCCAAACATTTCGGCTATTTTATATGCATATATTTTGCTCGCAAATTTTTATATTGCGAGTTGCCCCATCATTTCGGCTATTTCATATGCGCTTTTTGCTCGCTGATTTTTATTGCGAGTATGGAACTCGAGATATGACACCAATTTTGGCATCAGCATCGCTGGGACTGGAATATTGCCAGGAGCGAATCATCATTTGCCTTTGCTGATTTGAATAAAGGTGGCTTAGCAAATAGGGTTAGGATCCTGCCGACTAAGGTTTTTGACTTCATGAGTCGTAAGGGTCTCATAAAGGTATTTCTCCCTACAAGTCGTGAGGATCTCATAGGTGTATTTTCTCCTTAGAAGTCGCGAGGACTTTGTTCCCCTCCGAAAGACGGCGCGACTAGACGTCTTGCCTGAAATTCGGGGCAGATGCTAATTGGTGCTATCCGTCCACCTCTCCGAAGATACCAAGTTGATTTATGACAGCGTGTATCGAAGGTTTGAACGGATGCGGCCGATGTAGCAGGCTTCGTCAGATTCCCCCTCGCTTGAGGGTTTTTTTTATTGTGGGGACGCTCTTCCCTGCAGGCGCAAGCCCCTGCAGTTAATTACGCTACCGCATCACGGTAACAATTTTCTCCTTCTCCATGTGGTCACTTCGTGTCGTGGGTGTTTGTTTTGTGTTCGGTTGCCCGTGGATTGTATACGGAGACTAATTTGTACTGTCGCCCGTAGGACGTGGATTAGTCCAAATCCGTATCTTTCTTAGATTTGGGTTTGGGGGGTTTGTGTTTAAGGATACGTTAGCCTTATGTGAGGCTAAGATCAACTTAAACGTTCGTTAAGAACACGTTAGTCTAATTTTAGACTTAGATCGACTTAACGGGATCGTTTAGATCCGACAAGAGAGCAATTGGGGGCTCTATTATTTAGTTTAGTGACATTGCGGTCGATAGGTAGTTTAAGGACATTGCGGTCTGATGTTAGTTTTAAGACGTTGCGGTCAAGGTTAAGGACATCATAGTCCGTGAGCTTAAGGACCACATAGTCCGGTGTTAGTTTTAAGACATCGCGGTCGAGGTTAAGGACGTCATAGTCCGTGAGCTTAAGGACCTCACAGTCCGATGTTAGTTTTAAGACATCACGGTCGAGGTTAAGGACATCATAGTCCGGTATTAGTTTTAAGACATCACGGTCGAGGTTAATGACATCATAGTCCATGAGTTTAAGGACCCCACAGTCCGTAGCAGTGTGTGGTTGTCGGGACCCGTCACCTCTCTGACGACGTTGAGGGATTACAACGACGGATGCCAGAGGAGTGAAGAGATGTACCCTCGAACCGGGTGTAAATTGATTGGGAGAGCAGTTGTGCTCAGTTCAATTTATATTGAGGACTTATGGCCAGAATTGGGCTAAATCCAGTTGAAAATGTTCAACATTTTATTCATATTTGGCCTGTTAGGCCTTTATTTAGGCTCTGCCCTTTTAAACAATGCATAGCATTGGGCTTCTGTAATTAAATGCATAGCATTTATATTTGGCCTGTTATGCCTTTACTTGGGCTCTGCCCCCTTTTTTTAATAATGCACAGCATTTAAATTGGTCTGTTAGACTTTTTAATTGGGCTCTGCCCTTTCTTAATAATGTACAGCATTTAGTGGTCTAACAGTGCGCCACGTAGCCTGTCAGGCGCTTTGCGCCAATTAAAGAGCGCAAGACGCCAGCGCATGTGGAGGTGACACGTGTCACGCTCTGCTGAGCGCAAGTCTGTTAGCGCAGTGCGCTGCTGACACGTGGCGCGCTCTGGTGCAGTGCGCTAATCCAAGAGCGCGGTGCGCTATATTTAGGAGCGCAAGGCGCAGATTGTGTCTGTGATTGACACGTGGCGCGCTCTGGTGATTTGCGCCAATCCAAGGAGCGCAAAAGCGCAAATCAAGAGTGCAAGGCACTGTCCAATAGCGCAGAGCGCATCTTGATCCAATTCAGATCAAAGAAACAAGTTTTTCTTGTTCTAAAGAGGTTCTACCTCAAGATTCAAGAACCAATGGTTTATCAAAAGGCTGTGCCTTTATATAGATCAAAAGATCTAGAAATGAAGTAAATTACTTCTTTAATCTTTTATGATTGGATCTTTATGATCTTTTTCTTTTTTATATTGAAGATCTTGATCTTGTTCTTAGATCTTTGATCTTTTTAGAAGAAATTCTTCATTTTGCGAGGTGTTTTCATCTCTGCTCTTCCAAGAATTTAATTCTTTACCTTGAAGAAGATGATCTTCTTTCTTCAAAGGCTTGCCTTTCAAATTTTTCAGAGTTCTCCATTTTCTCTATCTCTGTATATGTGAGACTTGGAGTCTAGGGGCCTTTATATAGGGCCAATTGGTTTGTTAGGTTAGTTACAGAGATCTTTCTCTGATTGATCTAGGGATATTTCCCCACCGTTGAATCTTTGATCCTAAGGCCTCTATTTTACAGAAGACAATCTTCTTATTTTAATTAGATTGGAAAGATCTTTCTAGAATTTTAATTCTAATTAATTAAATAATTTATTATTTAAATTCCAATGCTGGTGCAGTTGGCGCTGGCGCACCTGCGCTGACACGTGTCGCGCAGCGCAGCGCAGCTATGCTGGCGCACCACCGTCTGACACGTGGCGCGCAGCGCAGCTGCGCAGGCGCACCACCGTCTGACACGTGGCACGCAGCGCAGAGCGCAAGTTATCTGAAGCGTTGTTTCTTTTATTTAAAATTTGAATTTTAAAACAGTGCCTTGCTCTGATTGGGGGTGCGCTGCCTTGGGCGCAGCGCTCCTTACGCTGGCGTATCTGCTTTTGATACGTGGCACTCTGCGCGCAGCGCAAGAGATCTGAAGCGTTGCTTTACCTTTTGAATTTTGAAATTTAAACAGAGTTTTGCTCTGATTGGGGGAAACAAATGCCCCCCCACCGTTGCGCTCACATGGCGCACACGTAAGTGCAGCGGTGGCAACATCCAGACCGTTGGATCAACTCAAGAGTTGAAGAGGCGCTTTAGCGCCTATAAATAGGACCCTTGGTCCTCCTCAGATGATTATCATCTTCCCAAGATTTTTATTTTTAGAGCCTTGCTCTCGTTTTCAAGAACTTCAGAGTTAGAACTCTAGAAAATTTTAGGTAAAAATTTAAACTTAATTAAATCAACTTTAATTAATAGAGCCTTGCTCTTATAGATCTTTTGATCTAAAGAAATCACCTTTGGGGTTTCATAAATAGAGCTTTGCTCTCAAGAATTTGTTTCAATGTTTCTTAACCCATGAACAGAGCTTTGCTCATTGACAGAACATAGATCTTTTGATCTGATGATGATGAACTCTTAAGAGTTTTTCATGGATCTTTAAGATCCCAGAACTTTAATTTTTAGGAATTAATTTTTCCTTTGATGGATTTTTCCATCATTATTACAGAGCTAGGCTCTTTAAGGAATGTTATTCCCTTGTGACCAGAGTTTGACAAGTGTCACTCTGTGACAGAGCTTTGCTCTAAAAAGGGAGATTTTCTCCTTGTCTCAAGGGATTTCTCATTTAATGAGAATATTCTTTGAGGATTTCCTCATTAACTGACAGTCTCATCCAATGATGAGGCTGTCTTATTAACTGATGCATTGTCATCTGCATTTTGTGGGTCCCCCTTTGGTTCCCTTTCCACTGCATTGCAGTGTGGTATAAATTTTAAAGTACCAAGCGTTGGAATTTTTTAAAATTAACTTATGATGCTAACAACTGAATCTCGCTTTTTCTTGCAGGCAACATGTCTGCTGATCTTTCGTTCCCATTTTTCCGCTCAGAGGGGGGATTCCTTGAGGCGCTGGTAGACCGGGAGGTTCTTGCTCTTATTAAGGATTTCGACCCGGAGTATAAGAACCTTCACCTGTGGGGTAGATGGTACAGTGAAATCATCAAGGGTCGCCGAAGTTTCTCTTGTGTGACACCGTCAGAGCCGATCTCATTGATCCCATATGCAGATGCACCCCCGGTGAACTATGCCGTGGAGGTCGTAAATTGGAATTCAGAGGATCTTCTTCAACCTTCGATTGCTGCCATTCCCGTGCAGCCGCCGGCAGCCGTGGATATTCTGGGGCGGCGCATATGCCAAGGTGAGTCGCGCCATTGGGGACAACCTTATAACATTGGATTGACCCCTCGACAATCGGCCGGGTATTTGCAGTGGGCCAGGTACATCTTGTCAGCGAAGAAGACGCATTTGATGAAGATTGGTCTGTACCCCGTAGTCTACGCCTCATTGTTCGAGTATCCTACTCCTCCGACGTGGTGGGTTAAGGCATTCGTGGAACAATGGAACATCCCCACCCATACATTTCTTCTGACGGACAGGGAAGTCTCTATCCCCCTGGAAGAATTTGCTGAGATTTCCGGTTTGCCGGTGATGGGGGAGCATTATGAAGAGCTACTTCCTCCTGATGAATATCTCTTCGCCACCAAGCCATTGGTAATGAGCCTAACACCGGAGAATGCTATTCAGCACCAGTTTCCGAGCCTGGTAAAGGTGCTAAATATGTATGAAAGTCTCTACTTGGAATCGGGAGGCCGGGGAGTTGGTTTCGCAGACTTCATCACCCGCTTTCTTTGACCGGAGATTCTATCGCAGCGGAGCGAAAAATTTGCCAAGCTCGACGACCCCTTCGGCTTTGGCTTAGATCGTCGACCAGTACTAGAGGACGACCAAAAGGGTTTTTACCTTCCCGATGCTGCAATCATGCCCTTATCGGAAATCGCCGCTCCGGACATCGACGAGGAGACCTTCTTTCTCGGGGTTCTGGGGTTATGGCTGTGCTAGTTCGTGCTCCCCATGCACCCGCGCTACATGAGGCCGTCTGTATCTACCCAGCGCATCGGATGGTGGCTGGTATACAGTTGTCGATTGGAATCGCCGGGTTGGCCCACCTGTACCATGGACTTAGCGTGGCGGCAGACGCAAATGAACCGGGGGTGCAACCCGCCAATCTCCCGATGCATTATTTTACTTCATGGATGGAAATGCATGTGCTCGGGGTTTTTGGTATTCACATGAGGCCCTCGTTCTACGAGAAGTGCAGACTCCCGAGAGTCATGCGGTTAATTGGCGCTTCTATTGTGAATCCGCCTCCACGGGAGGCTAAGGGATTGCTTCTTCGTCCGCGCACGGTCGGAGCGGGCATCTCTTTCATGGACAAGGTCATGACCATCGGCCCGGAGACTTCTAAGGCGGTGTTGGCGTTGCGTGATAGCTTCAAGGACGGGGCCTTCGTATTGAAAGCCCGGGAGATTCTTCACTTGTATTCCATCCGGCCGGGCTTCCTGGTGTTCAGGCAAAACGATATGGCGCTCTTCATGAGGTACAACCCCCATCGGTTCACCCAACAACTAAGTTATAACCAGGGGGTCCCATTGGAGGCGTTTTTGGAAGAGCCTGCGGCCACAAGGGAGGGAATACGGAGCGCGCTGCATCACTTTATGCGGTTGAACACGGGCTCCCACTACTTCATTAGCGAGCCAAGTTGCGTTCCAAGGGCCCTCAACGTGTACGGGGCTTGGTATCAGCACGCAATGGGTGTTGTTATCCGGGAAGAGAAGCGGCTGCTGATTGACCGCAAGGGTGTGCTGATCGCACGCTTTTGGCGTGTCGGATGTTCAAAGTTCTAAAGTTTACCGCGATCAGGACGGTGTCGCTTTGCAGCTAGCCGGTTGAGCACGGGTCGATCCACAGGGAGATGGTTGTATGTCCGTTCGAGTTTTAGACGAGTCAATAAAGAATGTGTATATGTTTGTTCGATTCTAACCTATGTGTTATATGCAAGTATAAATTTGTTAAGAAAAAGATACGAAATTGTAAGCTAAAGAAATCCGCACTCAAAACCTTTGAGCCGAGTCTTGACCAATTGAAACTAGAGCAATCGGCAACATCGTGGATTAGGGGATTTAAGCACGGTATTCGTGGAATCCGGCTTATTTACCCTTGTCCTTCCGTTCGTGTCTCTTGCTTTCGCCTCCGGCCAAACCGAACGCAACCGGTTGCGGTTAGGAATCACCGTTACCTTGGTAGGGTAGGGTGCCTAACGGAGCGCTTGCGTATCGTTTGGGCGGAGTTTAATGGAAAATAACGGGAAAAGGAAATGAGCAAAGAAACATTAACTTACAATACCGTATTTATTCTTAACAACAATAATTACACCCATTCACAAAACGAACCAAAAAGAGAGAACAAAAAGATAAACAAAGAAAAGAAAAGATTACAAGCAAGTAATTAAAGTGCATGGTAATAAATTGCAATTAATAAAAGACAAGAATGAAAAATGCAAGAAAGTAATACTAAGATCCAAAGAACTCAAGACAAGCATGGGATCAATAGCCAACCCTTAAACTTGCAAGCCCAATCAAGAGGTTGCAAGATCAAGAGAAGGGTAAAGAACTCATGTGAAATGAAGCACTAATTTCATAAGAAGATACAACCCTTGAAATCAATAACAAACCCTTAAACTTTCAAGCTCAATGAAGAGGTTGAAAGATCAAGAGAAAGCAAGGATCTCAAGGGGAAGCTAAAACAAAAGAATGATACAAACACCCTCATCTTCATTTCATCATCCACTCAAAAAGCTCTCACTACAATTTTCATGGAGGAAAGAATGAAGAAGAAGAAGAAGAAGACTAAACTACACTAAATCCTACAAAAGAGGCATAAGAAGTTCACCCTTGGTTTGGCTCAGTTCTGTGGTATTTATAAGAGGGGAACTGGAAACGTAGGGCAAGAATCTGCCCCTACAAGAAAAGACCAACATGCCCCTGAAAAACGACAACGAGAGGAGACTAAATGGCCGCGGTTCCGCGGTCTAAGCGCGCTTATGCCGTGGAACCGCGGCCGTTTAGAGGAGTTAGGCCATGAAATTTGGTGGTTTTCCCTAGTTTTTAGTACTCTTCAGTGTGGTATATGACTTTTTCTCAGAAACTCTTCCCATTTCTTCCAGAATTTCAGTAGATCAAAAGGTGATGTGATGTGGATCTTTTGCCAAGATTTCCTCGAGCTCCGCGTAGATATGTTGGATCTTGTGTTGACATTGAGCTCTGTTCACGAAAATGACATCGATTTGCCATTTTGTCCCTTAAACTGGTGTGTGGCAACATACGGATAGAGAGCGGAGACCCGTATTTTATCTGTTGTTGGCAGTAATCCGGAATTTGACGTACTTTTCTATGAATTTCACTGTCTAGAGCTGAGAACCAGTATCCTGTAAATATGTAGCAAACACTGATTAAAAGCACCTGCCTATAAACAAACGAGCGTAAGAATTGGCGGTATAAAATGCAATATTCTGGTATGAACAAATACCCCCAAACTTAACTTTTGCTCGTCCCGAGCAAAACCAATTATTCACAAAAATAAAATCCTAACCGCACTTTCGCAGGGAACGCGATTGCACTGAGTGCGTGCAACAAGCCGTTAAACCTCTAGGTGTCCCTAGTAGGAGGAGTGTTGTCTCCTGAGGGTTTTCAGCGGATTACACCCATAAAATCCCGTCAAGCTAGTGTTATAAGTTAACATCGATTCTACTCTTACAATTTAGTATTTAGGTTAGAAATTCTATCATCCTAAGTTAGAAATATCCAACCCTTATTTTTCACACCTCCTATCTATTTAACCTTGGATCTCCTAAGTTTTCCTTCTAAAGTGCGACCTCAAATCAGGGATTTTTATCAACTTTACAGAAAACACAAGTCTTATTCTTTATTTCTATCTTTTATCCAAACATCGATTGTATACCCCTACGTGTGTGTATATTTGCACCCCTACACTCAAGAATTCAATTCAAACTATAATACCCTTGCCCTAATACCTAATACTACTTCTTTTCATTAAGGATGAACGGATTTGCTCACACACCTTTCATGCGACTATTAATGCTTCTTGAGGCACTAACGACCGATTACCGAATGTGTGAACTTTAAAGCGTAAATAGCAGTTTCCAGGTCTTGACTTTATTCTATTTTTTTCTTTTTCTTTTTCTTTTTCTTTTTCTTTTCAAGACCGGATATATTTTTCAATATGCTCTTTTGGTGTTTAGCTTTAAATACCGTTTTTTCTTTCATACTAGGCTTTCAGGCAAGAGTATTTCTAGGTATCCTCTACTATCCCAAGTTTCAAGGTGCGTGTAAGTGCAGTTTGTAGGATATATACTTTCTAAATTTGAACTCAAGAAAAGAAACTATTTTTCAGACTTATCCTCCAGTAAAGCTTCAATACTTTCCCTTCATCTTGACTTAACTCAAGAACTGAACTCAAAAAATTGTAAGGACGTATACATACCAAAGTTAGACAGAATAAGGGTTATTTTAAGGATTTTCAATTCCTAAGTCTAGAATTTAGTTATTTCTAACATATCAACTAAACTTTCAGAATAAAAATCTAAGTTACCCTATTAGCTAACTTGACGACAAAGTTTTTATATTTTTTGGAAAATTTTCAATGTTTGTGGGTTTTTAATAAGGTATGCAAATGCAAAATATACAAATGAATGCGAAGGAAGAAAGCTTACCGAGCACACCCCCAAACTTAAACTTGACAGTGCCCTCACTGTCAGGCTACACCAAGAGGGTCAAAATTGTCGGCGCTCCCTAGAAACAAATTATATACAAAACAAAAAGGAAAACAAAAAATATATACAAAAAGGAGTCCCTCACAAACTTAAGTAAAACAGTGTTTCCACTGTTAAGCGTTGAAGTTCAGGATTAGGGGGAAAGAGAATAGCATCAAGCTATACAAGGCCTTACAAAGGCCAAAAGTTAACACCAACCATTCAAAAATTCTATCTCTGTAAGATGCGGGTTGGTGAAAGAAGGTGAAGAGGAAAGAAATGGAGAATACGCGAGACCGTATGGAGATAGAAGCGGGATACGGTCTCGGTATATGAGAAGAAGAATGGCGGAAGGGAGAAAGAAGTGGAATACGAACTTGAGGGTGAAAATGGAGTGAATAGATTAGCACAATTTATGATGACCGATGTGTGAAAAGCGATTGTGCTAATATATTAACCCGTCGAGAAATGGGATCAAATCCCTCAAGATTTGTGAGAAACCATGGGTATGCCGAACTTGGTAAACCAGACAATGGAAATGGAAGTGATACAGTTACTTGCAAGGTCGGAACGATGGAAAGGGTAGAGGAAAGTGATCGAGGAGGGGTATCAGGTAAAGGTTCGGGAGGGGGTACACAGTCAATGGAAGGGACATGATGAATTGGAAAATCCGACTCATCAATTAGAACTGGTTCATCCTCAAAAATTTCCTCAATGTTCTCCTAAAAAATTAGCTCATCCATGCAAATTTCATCGAAATCTAGACGCATCAGGGGTTCGGGAAAAACAGTTAATGGCTCGGGATGATGAATTGGAGAGAAAAACTCTGCCAAATCTACAGGTTCATCATCCAAAATATTCCCGGCGTCAATATCCTTAATCAAGTGAAAGTCAATTTTCTCAGACACCTGCAAAGTCCCACAACTTATCAAACATTCTATCTTCAATTGATAATTCAGTTGGGACACTTGATAGACTTTCAATACAGGAGTTGTGGGATTCAATTTGAAACGGGTAGGTTTGATTTGGAAGGGGGTACAGCTCACTCTCTCCACTCAAATTCTCAATCTGTCCAACCGCCTCATCATACATTGGAAAATTAGGAGCTAGTTGGAAACTAGCTACCGGGTCAGTAGGTTGTATGAGGGTGGCCATGGACGGATTCAAATCCATCATCTGTTGGCATGACGCTACCCTAAAGTCTTCCAACGACTGTTCCAGACTATACATGGGTTGTGACGGGGTTTCAGTAAAAGATTCAAAGTTGTTTGGATACTGAAAACTCCCAAATGGCTGTTCAGAAGCAATGTCTAGGGAAGGTGCAAAAGTCGGGTAGGACTGGTAGGAATTGAATGGCTGGACAGGGGTAGGATCAACATTTGGATACGAAGGTGCATGGAAGTGTTGATCCCAAGAATTTGAAGTAGTGAAAGGAGTGAAAGATCGGCTATGAGATTGTTCAATACGTTCAGCGATGGACAAAGGACGACTTGCAAAAGTGGTATCAACATAAGCGGGTGCGGGAGGTTGAAAATGTTGATAAAAAGTGGAATGCGGAGGGCAAGTGTTTGTCCTAGACGCGTCTATGCGATCTTTCAATGACATTTTGGGCATGGAGGGGTCGTTCGATGTTCGGCCAAAGCAAGAACCGTAAGAAGTAATGTCTGGTTGTGGGTACCAAAGTTCGGCAAGAGTTTTGCGAGGTGGGGTACCCATGATATGAAGAGAGAAAGAAAGAAAGGCAGAGAAAAGGAGGGGGAAAAATTTTGATTTTTTTTTTATAATTTTTTTTAGGTAGATATTAACAAAAGAATGAAATATATACACAAAAAGAATCTGGACAAAAACAATCACGACACAAAAATACCACACACCTAATCGTTCTAGGGTTCACCTAGGTCAACTAGACCTGCTCCAGAACTTGATTGTCGAAGTAAAACTGTGTCGAGAAACGGGCTCAAGATACACTGATCACGAGGCCAGGTAAGTGCAGAGATAAGGGGAGGTTTTCCAACGCTTTCGCGAAGTTCTTTAATTAAATAACCCTTTCTCTTTTGGCGGTTTCACCGTTAACACTTTCCTAGACACCCCGTAAACAATGTACCGTTAAGCGAGGTTCTAAACACGGTTAACTTCTCCTAATGAGCGCGAAGTCCTTAACGCTTAAAGTCTAATTTCTTTTAAAATTTGTGCGGGTAAACGTTATGCTCAAGTTCGAGATTTGTGGGCCACGGAAAAAGGTGATGAAATCCTTTACCGTATATTGTGGGGTTCGCTTGCCCTTAAGTCCGTATTAATGTATGCAATGCGCAATTCAATAAAAATTCTATAAAGAATCAAACAATCGTTTTTTAGTTTAAGCACGGCACTGCAACAAATACGGGTTAGTCAATTTTTAGCGTTTGCTAGCGAACTTGCAAAGAATCCTGCAAAGAATAGTATATTGGATGCGTCGGATTTGAGAAGAAGGTGTTAGTAAAGTACGTACCGTTAAGTTTTTGGGTTAGAAAACCCCCGTTGAATCAAATCCGGTAAGCTTGAAAAGTTCGCTTGCGCGGGTCAAACTACACGGATCTTTGGCACTGTACTTTGCAATCACCTTAGCCTTGAACGTACACTTTGCTCCCCACAATCGCCGTTTGCAAATCCGCAAAAATATGCAGACTTGCTCACAAAAATTATCAAAAAAAAAACAAAAATATTTTTTTTTATAAATATATACAAAAAGAATATTAACCCGAATAACAAGAAAGAAAATACGCTACCGTCTCCTCGGCAACGGCGCCATTTGATCGCACGCTTTTGGCGTGTCGGATGTTCAAAGTTCTAAAGTTTACCGCGATCAGGACGGTGTCGCTTTGCAGCTAGACGGTTGAGCACGGGTCGATCCACAGGGAGATGGTTGTATGTCCGTTTGAGTTTTAGACGAGTCAATAAAGAATGTGTATATGTTTGCTCGATTCTAACCTATGTGTTATATGCAAGTATAAAGTTGTTAAGAAAAAGATACGAAATTGTAAGCTAAAGAAATCCGCACTCAAAACCTTTGAGCCGAGTCTTGACCAATTGAAGCTAGAGCAATCGGCAACAACGTGGATTAGGGGATTTAAGCACGGTATTCGTAGAATCCGGCATATTTACCCTTGTCCTTCCGTTCTTGTCTCTTGCTTTTGCCTCCGGCCAAACCGAACGCAACCGGTCGCGGTTAGGAATTACCCTTACCTTGGTAGGGTAGGATACCTAACGGAGCGCTTGCGTATCGTTTGGACGGAGTTCAATGGAAAATAACGGGAAAAAGAAATGAGCAAAGAAATATTAACTTACAATACCGTATTTATTCTTAACAACAATAATTACACCCATTCACAAAACGAACCAAAAAGAGAGAACAAAAAGATAAACAAAGAAAAGAAAAGATTACAAGCAAGTAATTAAAGTGCATGGTAATAAATTGCAATTAATAAAAGACAAGAATGAAAAATGCAAGAAAGTAATACTAAGATCCAAAGAACTCAAGACAAGCATAGGATCAATAGCCAACCCTTAAATTTGCAAGCTCAATCAAGAGGTTGCAAGATCAAGAGAAGGGTAAAGAACTCATGTGAAATGAAGCACTAATTTCATAAGAAGATACAACCCTTGAAATCAATAACAAACCCTTAAACTTTCAAGCTCAATGAAGAGGTTGAAAGATCAAGAGAAAGCAAGGATCTCAAGGGGAAGCTAAAACAAAAGAATGATACAAACACCCTCATCTTCATTTCATCATCCACTCAAAAAGCTCTCACTACAATTTTCATGGAGGAAAGAATGAAGAAGAAGAAGAAGAAGAAGAAGACTAAACTACACTAAATCCTACAAAAGAGGCATAAGAAGTTCACCCTTGGTTTGGCTCAGTTCTGGGGTATTTATAGGAGGGGAACTGGAAACCTAGGGCAAGAATCTACCCCTACAAGAAAAGACCAACATGCCCCTGAAAAACGACAACGAGAGGAGACTAAATGGCCGCGGTTCCGCGGTCTAAGCGCGCTTATGCCGCGGAACCGCGGCCGTTTAGAGGAGTTAGGCCATGAAATTTGGTGGTTTTCCCTAGTTTTTAGTACTCTTCAGTGTGGTATATGACTTTTTTTCAGAAACTCTTCCCATTTCTTCCAGAATTTCAGTAGATCAAAAGGTGATGTGATGTGGATCTTTTGCCAAGATTTCCTCGAGCTCCGCGTAGATATGTTGGATCTTGTGTTGACATTGAGCTTTGTGCACGAAAAAGACATCGATTTGCCATTTTGTCCCTTAAACTGGTGTGTGGCAACATACGGATAGAGAGCGGAGACCCGTGTTTTATCTGTTGTTGGCAGTAATCCGGAATTTGACGTACTTTTCTATGAATTTCACTGTCTAGAGCTGAGAACCAGTATCCTGTAAATATGTAGCAAACACTGATTAAAAGCACCTGTCTATAAACAAACGAGCGTAAGAATGGACGGTATAAAATGCAATATTCTGGTATGAACATGTGCCCCCCGCTAGCGATCGCAAAGCCTCCCTAAGGCCAAAGACCCTTGTCGTTCCTCCGCTGAGAGGAGATGCTGGAGATGAGCCTCCGCGTATGCTGAGCCCCCCGCACAGATTGCCTCGTGATACCGTGGACGTGCCCCAGCGCCCCGTGCTCCGGTGGAGACGGTGAATATGGTTTCGCCTGAATCCGGCGTGGGCTCGGACATCGGGACCCGCCGTCCTAAGGTGCCTACGAAACGTAAGTAGATTTTAGGTGCACCCGAGGCTCGCGCGCAGAAGAGGAAGAAGAAGTTAGTTCTTTCTCTTAATGCCGTCCTTGGCTTAGAGCCTCAGGCCCCTCTAACCGAAGGCTTAAGTGAGTATGGAACCAATGAGGGTTTCTTCGTAGAGCCAGAAGACACTGATCTAGCGGCCGCCATCGCAACTTCTGAGCGATTGGCAAGGCACGACGCATGGTTGGCTAAACTCACGCAGTCAGGTAATCACCAGTTGTATTCTTCGTCATTTCATCGTACTTTTATCATTGTTTTTTACTAACGCTTTTCCTTTTTTGAAACAGGCATTTCTACTGAAGAAGCCATCACTGCTTCTTTCAAAACCTTCGAGGAGGAGGAAAGGAAACGCGCTTTATCGGGCATTGGTACGTCTCAGCTCATTGAGTCTTTATTCTCCTTTTTATGGCCAATCTAACCTTTTCTTTGTCTCATTGCAGGGACCACAAGACCTGCCTCACAAGCCGACACAGGAATTATCCCCGGGCCAGCCACCGAAGTCCCGGTCTCTTCGGGGTTGCCGCGAGAGTCCCTACTTAAAAAGCCGATGATGGATGCCTTGAAGGCTCTGGAGGCAACTCTGAACGCGGATGACGATGCCTTGTTGAAGGAGGCTTCCAAGAGATCCGTCGTGACGGCCCGAGAGGAGAGGAAGCGCTTGAGGCACGCAGCGAAGGAGCGTAGCGCTGCTTTGGCCGTGGGAGCGGGCTCAAGCACCGTTACTCCCGCTGCTACTCCTTCAGAGGAGCTCTCGGTCTCCTTGTCTACTGCTCATAGGCGGGCGGGCGGCGCGTGCAGCTCGGGACGCCAATGGTAAATCCGTCTCAGGTAATGTGCTTTTCGAGGCTTTGTTGTAAAAGTTGTAAAACTATCGGTTCTTATATATGTTATCCTGCAGGGCTGAGTCCTACTGAAGGATCGGCGGCGACCGTCGAGCCTGAGGGGACAGTAGAGAAGGTAGCAGCTGAACCTGAGGCGACGGTAGGCGGTGCAGTCGTAGTTGCTGTAAGTCCACGTTGCCCACCCCGGTACTTGCGGGGAGGCGGAAAACGGAATAAAAATCGGATTTTTATGAGCTTAGGCAACATGGACTAGACTTTAAAGGATCTTTGCTAAACAAAAACTTGCTAAAGCTAACTAGAAACTAGCTAAGTGCTAGAAAGGTTATACCTTTGGTCTTTATGTCCTTCTCTCCTTGCTCCTTGGAGTAGTGGAAGGAGGTCACCTTGTCGTCTTCTCCCGTCAAAGAAAGATCCACCCGAAAGCCTCAACCTTTGGCTTCAACTCCAAGCTAGAAGTAACCAGGGTTCAAGAAGTGCTAGTCCTTCAACCCTACATGAGAGTAGAGATGATCAAGAGAGGGTTTTTCTCAAGCTCAAGTGTTTCTAAACACATGAGAAGGGAGAGCTTGAGGGAGAGGAAGAACAAGAGAGAGATATGAAATGATAGAATGAGAATTATGTGAACCATTCTCACTAATATGTGTATATTATTTTAATTGAATAATTAGCTAGATAATTGTCATGGCTAATCATGACATAACCATTATCATTTCAATTTGCAAGGATCAAAAAGCATCTTCCAAAAGAAATGATGACGGTCAAAGTGTCAACCTAGGTCAACAAGTCAAGGAGGTCAAATGGTCAACAACCATAACCATGCACAATTATTAAACTAATTATCAATTAACTATAATACACACATAAGCATTAGGGTTAATAAAATGACAATAGTCATTAACCCTAATCAAGGTCCTCTCCCTCTGTCTCAAACAACTGTGCATACACACCCGCATTCGTGACCCGAGGAACACGAATACAATGAGAAAAACCAATCCCAAATCATATACTAGGATCCGGCTTAAACCAAAGCCCGCTAGTATAACTGTCCGGACAGCAAACGTGCACAAGTGCGCGAATGTGAACGAACCCTGTCGCAAAACCATGCGACCTCTACTCATTTTTCCTAAAGGCGAATAGCTCTCTGTGTGGGACTCTAAAGACTCGACACTACGCTGGCAGTGGGTTTAACCACAGACCGCAAGCGGCACTAGCTGTACGTAATGGTCCCCAGGTAGATGTCGATAAGAAGACTGACGAGGTGAACCCCATCCGAACTCCTACTGAGCCTGTATGTGACAATCTCCGTACTGTCCGGTCTGTTCGTCTGATACATCGCATGGCGGGCCTAGGGGGGCGGTGAATGTCAGTCCCCTAATAGCGGTACAAGTCGTGTCGGAGTGTAGCCCAGAACACCCTGAGATAACACTGGAAACCTACCAGTATATCTCGCTTGCCCTGGCCAGGGACTACCCGTGTAATGGCTCTCCTAGACACAGCGCGATGTCAACCCCCAATACCGGGAGAGACGAATCCTGTCTAACCGTCACTGCCTCCAAGTGCTTCGGGACTGCACCCAAAAACTACCTGTTTGCGCGACTCCTTTGAGCCGTGGTAGGGTAGTAATCAAAGTGCAGTGGGAACACACTCGAGGCGAAGTGACAGTGTCAAGTCAGCGGACTAAGCTGTACTCATGTCACCTGGGAACTGATAACTGACGATAGGTATAATACCAACCAACAGTTCCCGACGAGTCCTGTCCAGTGTACTCGTAACCTAACGAGCACCCGCATACTATCTCAAGTACGACGTACTAACGGCTGTGGGACAGACCGTCTCCCACGCTGGGATGAGAAGCGCATACGCTAGTCTACTCCGGAGTATCGATGCCCTGTCTCGATAGTCCAACGACTAGGGACCTGTATAAGGATGTGCTTATAGATCACCCAGCTCCCACGAGTGTGAGCGCCATCACAACGCTGGTGATCAAGCAAAGATCCTAAGGGCTCTACTAATATGTATATCAGCGATATGCTAAAAGAAACACATGCACATATTAAAGCAGAGACAAACCAAGTAGCATACTACCATTTCGAGCAAGATTGTATATACAACTGTGAATATCCCAAGCTTCCATCAAGTAATATACAAACTAGTATGATACAGTAATGGCCTCTAGGGCATATACACTAACAATCTCCCACTTGCACTAAGGCCATGTACTGGCGTATCGAAGACCTATCATCTCGATCAGCCTCTCGAACTGAGTCTGGGGCAAGGCCTTGGTGAATGGATCTGCAGTGTTGTCCTCTGATGCAACTCTCCGGACCTCGATCTCCTGGCTATCTACGATCTCCCTGATCAGGTGATACCGCCTTAAGATGTGTCTGGATTTCTGATAGGACCTGGGTTCCTTCGCTAAAGCTATAGCCCCGTTGTTGTCGCAATACAGAGGTATTGGGTCAACAATGGACGGAACCACCTGAAGTTCTCTCAAGAACTTCCTCATCCAGACAGCTTCTTTTGCGGCATCAGATGCAGCGATGTATTCCGCTTCCATAGTCGAGTCAGCAACGGTTTCCTGTTTGGAGCTCTTCCAACACACCGCCCCTCCATTGAGGGTGAAGACAAAACCCGACATGGACTTGGAATCATCCTTGTCACTCTGGAAGCTGGAGTCAGCAAAGGCCTCAATCTGCAGGTCTTTTCCGCCATACACCAAGAACATCTCCTTAGTCCTTCTCAGGTACTTGAGAATGTTCTTTACTGCTATCCAATGTTTCTCCCCAGGGTTTGACTGATACCTGCTTACCACACTCAGTGCATAAGCCACATCCGGTCTGGTACACAACATCGCATACATTATAGAGCCTACCGCAGAAGCGTAGGGTATAATAGACATGCGATCCCTCTCCAAATCAGTCTTGGGAGACATCTCTTTGGAGAGGGTGATCCCGTGACAAGCCGGTAGATTACCGCGCTTGGAATCTTCCATACTAAATCTCTTCAGTATGGTGTCGATATACCTGGACTGCGAAAGTCCTAATATCCTCTTGGATCTGTCACGGTAGATCCGGATACCCAGAATGTATGAGGCATCACCCAGGTCTTTCATGGAGAACCTGTGTGACAAGAACCCCTTGACAGATTGTAGCATAGGAATGTCATTTCCTATCAAGAGAATGTCATCCACGTATAAAACGAGGAATACCACAGTTCTCGCTACAAATCTATAATAGATGCATGGTTCATCTGGATTTTTGATAAAGCCAAATTCCTTGACCGTCTCATCAAAACAGATGTTCCAACTCCGCGATACCTGCTTTAGTCCATAAATGGACTTAAGCAACTTGCACACCTTTCCGCTGCTCCCACTCTGAATGAAACCCTCTGGCTGATCCATATAGACACACTCCTCTAAATGTCCATTTAGAAAAGCCGTCTTTACGTCCATCTGCCAGATCTCATAATCGTGGAAGACAGCAATGGCAAGAAGGATCCGAATGGATTTCAGCATAGCTACTGGAGAAAAGGTTTCGTCATAGTCCAAACCAGGTCGTTGACGAAAACCCTTTGCTACCAGTCTAGCTTTATAGGTCTCAACCTGTCCATCTACACCAATCTTCCTTTTGAAGATCCACTTGCATCCTACGGGTTTTACCCCATCTGGAGCAATGTCCAACGTCCATACTTTGTTGGTGTACATGGACTCCATTTCGGTCCGCATTGCATCCAGCCATTTTACCGAGTCGACGCTCTGAATGGCTTGCTGGAAGCTAGTAGGCTCATCAAGGTCTATGATGCAATCCTCTCTATCCCCGTCAATGAGAAAACCGTAGTATCTCTCAGGCGGATGAGACTGCCTACTACTCCTGCGGAGTGGCGTGGGAATGTCTTGATCTTTCGAACCCTCTGGTTCTACTAAGCTTTCAGTAATAGCTTGTGGTTCTGGAATTTCTTCCAGTTCTATTGCGCTCCCACTTATTTCTTTTTCTAAGAACTGATGTTCCAGAAAATAGGCATTACGAGAAACAAGGACTTTTTTTTCCTCTGCGTAATAGAAAAGATACCCCCTGGAGTTCTTTGGGTATCCCACAAACTTGCACAGTACTGAGCGTGCCTCGAGCTTGTCCGTATGCTGCTTTTTGACATAAGCTGGACATCCCTAAATCTTCAGGTATTGAAGATAGGGTTTCTTCCCACTCCATAACTCATATGGTGTGGTAGGCACAGTCTTAGTGGGAACACGGTTCAAAAGGTATGCAGCTGTTTCTAGCGCATATCCCCGGAACGATCGCGGCAACTCAGCATTACTCATCATGGACCATACCATATCCAATAGGGTTCGGTTCCGTCTCTCCGATACACCGTTATGTTGCGGAGTGTATGGAGGAGTAAGCTGAGAGAGAATTCCATTCTCTTTTAAGTAACCCAGGAACTCGGCACTCAAGTATTCACCACCTCGATCAAATCTCAGTGCCTTGATACTTTTGCCTGTTTGTTTTTCTACTTCATTCTTATATTCCTGGAACTTATCAAAAGCTTCAGATTTATGCTTCATTAAGAAGACATGTCCGAACCTTGAGAAATCATCCGTAAAAGTAATGAAGTAAGAATAACCGCTTCGCGCATGTGTAGACATTGGACCACACACGTCGCTGTGTACGAGTCCCAAGAGCTCGCTCGCTCTTACTCCGTGTCCAGTGAACGGAGTCTTTGTCATCTTTCCCTTGAGACAGGATTGACAAGTGGCATACGATTGATATTCGAATAAATCCAAATATCCTTCTGCATGTAACTTAGTCAACCTTCTCTCATTGATGTGTCCCAGTCTACAATGCCATAAGAAAGTTTTATCGATTTCTAGAGACTTTCTTTTGTGTGTATTCTGGACATTGAAAATCTGTGGTTGGTTTAGTACGTATATACCGTTGTTCAATGTACCTGACCCAATCAAAACTTGATTAAGGTGAATGTTCACTACATTACTTACAAATGCAAATTCATAACCTTCTTTAGACAATAAAGATACAGAAATGATATTACAGGTTGCATTTGGTACATAATAACAACTACGCAAAACCAAAAAATGTCCATCCGACAATCCCAGGTGATAGTCCCCCACGGCCTCAGCATCCATGCTAGCACCGTTTGCAACTCTGAGGGTCATGTCACCTGGCTTCAAAACTCTACGCTTTCTCAACGCCTGCAAAGAATTACAGATATGAGATCCTGATCCGGTATCCAATACCCAGGATGTAGAGTTTATTGATAGACAGTTTTCAATAACATACACACCTGAAGCTGAAGCTGCAACTCGCTTCAAATCCTGTGTTCTGGCTTTCCAAGCCTTGCAATTCTGTTTCCAGTGACCACTTTTGTGACAATAGAAGCATTCTTCCTTCCCCACCAGCTTTCCCGCTACCTTTGTTGCTTTTCATTTTTCTTTCGTATCCACTTTACTGACACCGCCTCTTGGTTTGGCGGGGGCTTTCTTCTTCTTGCCCTTGGCTTTCGCCCTGGACCTAGAAGAGGAAGATCCTCCTACAAACAAAGTGGATGTCTCCCTACCCTTCTGTAGGGTGCCCTCAGCAGTCCTCAACATGTTCAGAAGTTCGGAAAGTTCAACCTCCTTTCCTTGCATGTTGAAGTTAAGAATGAACTGGGCGTAAGTGGAAGGAAGGGACTGGAGAATCAAATCAGTATAGAGTTCATTCTCCAACGTGGTCCCAAGGTCCGCGAGCTCCTCAATGTAGCCAATCATCTTAAGCACGTGTTCCGCTACCGATGATCCGACGGCCAACCTTGCCGAAAAAAGCTTCTTCGACACTTCGTATCTTGCGATACGAGACTGCTCTCCATATAGTTCTTTTGTATGGAGAAATATGGACTCTAGGTCCATATTCTCGTGCCTCCTCTGATGTTCATTGTCCATCGAGGCTAGTACGAGGCATCTGGCCCTCGCGCAATCTATCTCCCATGTCTTGCGGATTTCTATATCCGCGACGCTGGAGGTGGGACCTGGGACAGGGGGAGCTTTGGTGGTAAGTACATACCCCAACTTGTCATAAGTGATTGCCATCTTGACATTCCTGAGCCAATCTTTGTAGTTTGGCCCTGTCAATTTATTTTTATCTACTAATAACTTAAGTCCGGTCATGTTGAATGGTCGCTGCAATTAGGAGAGAGAAAAGAAACACTTTAGCATGATGCTCTTGCAAGTTTAGAGTGGTTTTTAGTTTGTCTAAACTGGATGGCTCCCACTGTCTCTCGAATCTCTTCTCAAACCGTAAAGAAAGGATTAGTCAGGATCAATCTCACCGTACAATACTTGCTTAACCGTTCAGCCAGGCCAGTGTCGGTACTTCGAGGGAGGTTTTCCAACGCTTTCGTGAAGTTCCTTAATTAAGTAACCTCTTTTTCCTGTGGGCGTAGCCCCGCTAACACCTTTCTAGACACCTACTAAGTTTATAGCATTGATCGTTAAGTGAGAGTTTTCCCGAGGAGTAGCATATACTCACAGTAGGATCGGGATCCAAATATCATCGCATGATAAAACCGAAGGAATCCTACCAGAATTATCACACTCCAAATGGTATGCAGCGCTAGCAAGTTTCAGTACTTATGAAACTCCCGATGTGGATTTTTGCCCCATGCTCTTATGACCTTGGCGTGAGGTCAAAATGTCATAAGTCGCATGTCAAGTTCTTCCCATCATTATCCTGGTTAATTTGAACCCATCCGTACCTACCCTTGACGTAGGCCAAAATGGCAGTACGACTGTCTCAAACCAACGCATTCTATCTATGCAACAGATAAATATCCGGCAAGCTACCAATCACTATGCCTTGGCGTGAGGTCAAAATACATAGCTTGAATACTACCGAATATTTAACTGAAATGATGGAGGGCTACGGATGGTTTTGGCAAAACCGTGAACGTAGTGAACTTGATATAATCGATGGAACGAGATAGCTTTTAAAAAGGAGTGGTTCAAGCTCCGCGTTTAAAAGTTTAGTTTTGAAAAGAACCGAGTGGTTTTCAAAGTGTTCCAATCGACTTTTACTTGGTTTATTTTCTTGCATTAGTTCTTTTAATGCGTCCCATCATTTAATCCTACCATTGCAGAAAACAACCAAAATATGACGTATGCTTATGCCATTCGCATTCGCCACGTGGCCCCGTCATCATCCGTTAGGTTACTTAACTAACGACAGAGCGGGGGCTGGGCTAGCGCGGCTGTAAAACATAAGCAGCGCCTAAATAGTTATCATATATAAATATATAGCAATGATAGACATTACAGATCACAGATGAATACATTGGATATACTAGGAATCCGCAATCCGTTCGAGCCTGCAACGAAAAGCGGATTACACGGTCGCGGTGAATAGCCAATACCCCACCCAAGACCCCTACGGGTGCGGCAAACTACCCGCCAAGTACCCGAAGCGAAGCAACCTCCCTCACCATCGTGAGTAGGCCACTCGGCACTTCGAGATACCCGGTAGTTTGTGCACCCCCTCCATGGGTCTATCCTAGGAGCAAAAACAGTAAAAATAATTATACAATGACGGCTACAATCCCGACCCGGTTGTGCGGCTAAACAAATAATAATATTACATCAATTTACATATTACAATGAATGAAAGAAAAAGCAACACTCATCTCACATCCACCCCGGCTATTCATCCGCGACAATCCAACCCATTCATATACATATACCAGTATCAATCACAGATCACAGATATGTATAACCCCGACTAATCGACATATAGCGATTAGCCGACGTCCAATACATTCAAACATCACAGATATAACCGTCATAGTCAAAGTGTAGTGAAGTTCGGAAAAAAATACAGATTTATAGGCCCCCAAAAATAAATTTCTATTCTGGAAAATCTGGGCACATATAACATATCTTAAAAATCCTAAAACCAAGCCAGAGATACACTGCACCAAACTCGACCCAGTGAAGAGCCAACTTGGCCGCGGTTGCGCTGCAATGGCTTGCTATTGCCGCGGAACCGCGGCTCCTTGGTCGAGTCACTGGACCGGGTTTGGTGGTTATCTTTAGAAAACCCTGAGACGATTTTTGGAGTATAACAAATTTTGTTTTGACCAGAAATTTTTTTAACAGAAACTAGGGTTTTTGAAAACTCGGTTTTTGGATTTTTCGGTTTCGAACTTCGTTACACTTCACTACCTAGCTAGTTTATGTTTAGTTAGGCTCTGATACCACTGTAAGTCCACGTTGCCCACCCCGGTACTTGCGGGGAGGCGGAAAACGGAATAAAAATCGGATTTTTATGAGCTTAGGCAACATGGACTAGACTTTAAAGGATCTTTGCTAAACAAAAACTTGCTAAAGCTAACTAGAAACTAGCTAAGTGCTAGAAAGGTTATACCTTTGGTCTTTATGTCCTTCTCTCCTTGCGCCTTGGAGTAGTGGAAGGAGGTCACCTTGTCGTCTTCTCCCGTCAAAGAAAGATCCACCCGAAAGCCTCAACCTTTGGCTTCAACTCCAAGCTAGAAGTAACCAGGGTTCAAGAAGTGCTAGTCCTTCAACCCTAGATGAGAGTAGAGATGATCAAGAGAGGGTTTTTCTCAAGCTCAAATGTTTCTCAACACATGAGAAGGGAGAGCTTGAGGGAGAGGAAGAACAAGAGAGAGAAATGAAATGATAGAATGAGAATTATGTGAACCATTCTCACTAATATGTGTATATTATTTTAATTGAATAATTAGCTAGATAATTGTCATGGCTAATCATGACATGACCATTATCATTTCAATTTGCAAGGATCAAAAAGCATCTTCCAAAAGAAATGATGACGGTCAAAGTGTCAACCTAGGTCAACAAGTCAAGGAGGTCAAATGGTCAACAACCATAACCATGCACAATTATTAAACTAATTATCAATTAACTATAATACACACATAAGCATTAGGGTTAATAAAATGACAATAGTCATTAACCCTAATCAAGGTCCTCTCCCTCTGTCTCAAACAACTGTGCATACACACCCGCATTTGTGACCCGAGGAACACGAATACAATGAGAAAAACCAATCCCAAATCATATACTAGGATCCGGCTTAAACCAAAGCCCGCTAGTATAAACTGTCCGGACAGCAAACGTGCACAAGTGCACGAATGTGAACGAACCCTGTCGCAAAACCATGCGACCTCTACTCATTTTGCCTAAAGGCGAATAGCTCTCTGTATGGGACTCTAAAGACTCGACACTACGCTGGCAGTGGGTTTAACCACAGACCGCAAGCGGCACTAGCTGTACGTAACGGTCCCCAGGTAGATGTCGATAAAAAGACTGACGAGGTGAACCCCATCCGAACTCCTACTGAGCCTGTATGTGACAATCTCCGTACAGTCCGGTCTGTTCGTCTGATACATCGCATGGCGGGCCTAGGGGGCGGTGAACGTCAGTCCCCTAATAGCGGTACAAGTCGTGTCGGAGTGTAGCCCAGAACACCCTGAGATAACACTGGAAACCTACCAGTATATCTCGCTTGCCCTGGCCAGGGACTACCCGTGTAATGGCACTCCTAGACACAGCGCGATGTCAACCCCCAATACCGGGAGAGACGAATCCTGTCTAACCGTCACTGCCTCTAAGTGCTTCGGGACTGCACCCAAAAACTACCTGTTTGCATGACTCCTTTGATCCGTGGTAGGGTAGTAATCAAAGTGCAGTGGGAACACACTCGAAGCGAAGTGACAGTGTCAAGTCAGCGGACTAAGCTGTACTCATGTCACCTGGGAACTGATAACTGACGATAGGTATAATACCAACCAACAGTTCCCGACGAGTCCTGTCCAGTGTACTCGTAACCTAACGAGCACCCGCATACTATCTCAAGTACGACGTACTGACGGCTGTGGGACAAACCGTCTCCCACGCTGGGATGAGAAGCGCATACGCTAGTCTACTCCGGAGTATCGATGCCCTGTCTCGATAGTCCAACGACTAGGGACCTGTATAAGGATGTGCTTATAGATCATCCAGCTCCCACGAGTGTGAGCGCCATCACAACGCTGGTGATCAAGCAAAGATCCTAAGGGCTCTACTAATATGTATATCAGCGATATGCTAAAAGAAACGTATGCACATATTAAAGCAGAGACAAACCAAGTAGCATACTACCATTTCGAGCAAGATTGTATATACAACTGTGAATATCCCAAGCTTCCATCAAGTAATATACAAATTAGTATGATACAGTAATGGCCTCTAGGGCATATACGCTAACAGTTGCCAGGCCCGAGCTAGTGGCTGACGAGACAGTCACAATCGCTATGCCCGAGAAGGTTGCCGATGCCGAGCCCGAGGGGGCGGCGGATGAGACGGCTGCTATGGCCGGGCCTGAGGCAGCAGTGGATGAGACGGCTGCGACCGCTGAGCCCGAAGTGGTAGCGGGTGAGACGGCTTCTATAGTCGCCGAGCAAGAGATGGCTGCTCTTTCTCAAGAGTCGGGCGCTGCTCCGATCATCGCTCTCCCTGCTTACGGTTCCTTGTCGTCTTCTGGCGTCGCGAGTGTGACGATGACTCCTGTAGAGTCGGGCGATGAGGCAACGGGAGGTGAGACCATCCCAATGGAAGAGGAAGATGCCGCCGTTACATCAAGTAACGCCCTCGTTAGGGCTCTGGCCGGCGACTTTTCAGGTAAATCTGGGGTCACTGTCCTTCTTTTTTCTATTCTGCAGTCTTTCCTAATAAAGTTTATCTTGCTTCTAATGCAGGTGCGGCTGGTGCTGAAATCAAGCTGCTCGAGACAGCGCCGTCAGCTACCGTTCTGACGGTGGCCACCTCTCTACCCTCTTTCGTACCGTCGCAGATGCTGGAAGGTATAGATTTGTGACCCATCAGTCTTATCTTGGCTGCATAATTTATGTACTGATGTTGTACTATTGCGTCTTTGCAGGAGTGTTTTTTGATCACCTGCACCAGATGTTACACCCACACTTCTCCTTCCCGTCGGAGTTTGCTTCCTCCAGTGGCGCTGGTGAGTATAGTTTTCAATTAATGCTCTTTCTTTTTTCAATAATGAAATTATTTCTGATTCTTCCTTGCCCTGATTGCAGTGCTACATATCGAAGGAGGAGATGAGAGATCAGTTGCGCCACCGGTCCTCCCGGTTTTGCCACCTGCTGCAGCTGGTATAGTAAATTCCATTGTTCATGAACTTCCTATATTTCTTGAACCGCCATTTAATTGTGATTTTTTTTGCAGCTGTCGTTCCGATTCCGGCACCTTTCGAGTCTCGCATCATGATGCCGGCAGGCCCTTTTTCCAGACGTCCATCCTCAAAGGGTGCTGCGATGAGTCTGAGCATGCTGAGCGGATGCGTCGAGGAGCTTGACGCAGAAGCTCCCACCTTTGCCGCAGATTTCGCTGTCGAGGTTAATCCGATGCTGGCGATGCTTGTAAATTTCCATAATGAAGGCATCGTCGAGTCTTGGGTTAATCACTGTAGGGAGATCGAGGCCTGCCTGCATCAGCTGGAACTTATGCGTCCTGCCCCCGAGATTTTGGCCACGAGCACTCAACGGGCGGCATGGATCGAGCAGAGCGCTTCTTACTTCCGCCATCTTGAACAAGAAGCGGCTTCAAAGTGGAGGGAATGGAAAGAAACTTCAAGCGAGTCTGCTCGATTGCGTGCTGAGGTCGACGCGAACGCTGCCCGGGTGAAAGTTATCTTCGAGGGCCTTCTGCAAAGTATCTCTGATAGGTTAACATTGAAGCAGAAGCTCGATACCGTTGAGCGTGATGCCCAAGGTCGTGAAGCAGCTCAGCGAGCCGTCGAAGAACAACTTTCATCCTATTTGCAGCAGCGAGCCCAGGTGGAAGTAGAGTTGGCAGCGGTAGCCGATCAAGAAGAGGCGTTGAAAGAAGTGCGAGAACAGCTTGCGAATTTGTTAAAAACGCTCCCTTCTCAATGACAATCTTGTATCATTTATAATTGTAAATAAAATGTATTTGTTTCTTTTATTCTTTAACACAATGTATCTTGTACTCAATCGAATTCATGAATAAAAGATATACATTCTTCATAATACCTTGTGTCATTTCTCTGCTTTCTTCTCTTTTTTTTTTGCTGTGTTGCTTGCCATGCGATTTAGCAAGTGCGGTCTGTAAATAGCGTATAGCTGTCAGTCTTAGGCTTTTTGTAGAGTGGCGATGGCTTAGAAAACAGGGTTAGGATCTGTCACCTAAGATTTTTCAACTTTATGAGCCGTGGGGATCTCATAAAGTATTTTCTCCCTACGGGTCGAGAGGATCCCGTAGGTGCGTTTTCTCCTTAGGAATCGTGAGGATTCCTAAGTGTGTTTTCTCTTGAGAGTCATAAGGATCTCACAAGAGAATTTACTCCCTTACGAGTCGTGAGGACCCGCAAGTGATGGGTGAAGTTGCCCTTATCCGCATTTTACAGAGTTAAGGGTTGCTCTGGATGCTTTCCGGGGTACCGTAGTTTAAAGACGTCGCGGTTGAGGTTAAGGACATCATAGTCCATTAGTTTTAAGACATCGCGGTCAAGGTTAAGGACATCATAGTCCGTGGATTTAAGGACTCCACGGTCCGTTGTTAGTTTTAAGACATCACGGTCGAGGTTAAGGACATCATAGTCCGTTAGTTTTAAGACATCACGGTCGAGGTTAAGGACATCATAGTCCGTGAGTTTAAGGACCTCACAGTCCAACGTTAGTTTTAAGACATCACGGTCGAGGTTAAGGACGTCATAGTCCGTGGATTTAAGGACTCCACAGTCTGATGTTAGTTTTAAGACATCACGGTCGAGATTAAGGACATTATAGTCCGTGAGTTTAAGGACCTCACAGTCCGCAAAATATGTGGTTACTAGGACCCGTCACCTCTTTTAAGATGTTGAGGAATTTCAACGATGAATATCAAAGGAGTGAAGAGATGTACCCTTAAACCAAGGTAAAATCAGTTTAAAATCATTTTGGTTGATTGTTAGTTTTAAGACATCACGGTCAAGGTTAAGGACATCATAGTCCATGAGTTTAAGGACCTCACAGTCCAGTGTTTGCTCTGGATGCTTCCCACGGGTTTACTGCCATGTTCGGCGAGGACTAGGCTCCGCTCTGGACGTTTTCGGCGGGGTCAGAAGTGACGTTATCCGCGTTCCACGTAACCAGGAATTTGCACTAGATGCTTCCCACGGATTCACTGCCGTGTTCGGCGAGGACTAGGCTCCGCTCTGGATGCTTCATACGGGTTCACTGCCGTGCTCTGCGAGGACCAAGATCCGCTCTGGATGTTTTCCACGGGGTCAGAAGTGACGTTATCCGTGTTCTACGTAACCAGAAATTTGCACTAGATGCTTCCTACGGGTTCACTGCCGTGTTCGGCGAGGACTAGGCTTCGCTCAGAATGCTTCACACGGGTTCACTGCCGTGCTCTGCAAGGACCAGGATCCGCTCTGGACATTTTCCACGGGGTCAGAAGTGAAGTTATCCGTGTTCTACGTGACCAGGAATTTGCATTAGATGCTTCCCACGGGTTCACTGCCGTGTTCGGCGAGGACTAGGCTCCGCTCTAGATGCTTCACACGGGTTCATTGCCATGCTCTGCGAGGACCAGGATCCACTCTAGACGTTTTCCACGGGGTCAGAAGTGACGTTATCCGTGTTCCACGTGACCAGGAATTTGCACTAGATACTTCCCATGAGTTCACTACCGTGTTCGGCGAGGACTAGGCTCCGCTCTGGATACTTCACACGGGTTCACTACCGTACTCTGCGAGGACCAGGATCCGCTCTGGACGTTTTCCACAGGGTCAGAAGTGACGTTATCCGTGTTCCACGTGACCAGGAATTTGCACTAGATGCTTCCCACTGGTTCACTGCCGTGTTCGGCGAGGACTAGGCTCCGCTCTGGATGCTTCACACGGGTTCACTGCCGTGCTCTGCGAGGACCAGGATCCGCTCTGGACGTTTTCCACGGGGTCAGAAGTGACGTTATCTGTGTTCCACGTGACCAGCAATTTGCACTAGATGCTTCCCACGGGTTCACTGCCGTGTTCTGTGAGGACCAGGCTCCGCTCTGGATGCTTCACACGGGTTCATTGCCGTGCTCTGCGAGGACCAGGATCCGCTCTGGACGTTTTCCACAGGGTCAGAAGTGACGTAATCCGCGTTCCACGTAGCCAGGAAGGGTTGACTTTATCCGTATTTCACGGAGTCGGAATTTGACTCTCGGTCATCTGTACACTGCCGAGTCATGGAACTGAGAGTTACCACTGTTCCGCTTTGCTTGATGTTGTGTCTATTGTAATGAGACAAATGTTGAGATGATCTCCAGGCTATCTGTGAACCGTTAAAATTTGGCTTCTTCTTCCGATGAAACCTGGGGAGGAAAGGTGTGATTCCTTCTTTGTTTGCGCCTCTGGATTGTATACAGGGATTGGCATGATATCACCTGTAGGGCATAAATTTCATTTTATATTTTTTTTATTTTATTTCTTTCCGCGATGCTCTATCATTTCAGCTTTTATATCGCGAAGGTCGCGATTGCCCAATCATTTCGGCTATTTTTCGCGATGCCCAATCATTTCGGCTATTTATATTATTTTTACTCGCTGCTTTTTATTGCGAGTTGCCCAATCATTTCGGCTATTTTGCATGCATACATTTTTTACTTACTGCTTCTGTTGCAAGTTGCCCCATCATTTCGGCTAATTCGTACGCATGTGTGGCTTGCTCGTTTTTCGATGCAAGCTTGAGATTAGACACCGATTTCGGTATCAGCACCGCTACAACTGGGATATTGCCATGAGCGAATCATCATTTGCCTCTGTCGATATCAAATAAAGGTGGCTTAGCAAACAGCGTTAGGGTCCTGTCGACCAAGGTTTTTGACTTCATGAGCCGTAAGGGTCTCACAAAGGAGTTTCTCCCTGCGAGTCGTGAGGATCTCGTAGGTGTGTTTTCTCCTTAGGAATCGTGAGGATTCCTAAGTGCATGGCTCCTTGTAAGTCGTAAGGATCTTACAAAAGAGTTTTCTCCTTATAAGTCGAGAGGACTTACAAGGGTTGCTCACCGTGCGAACATGTCCCTAGTCACGGGTGGGACTTGGTTAGGGAAATGTTTATTCGCGCCCGTGGATTGCATACAAGGGTCAGCATTGAGCCGCTTGTAGGGCAGTATTGGGGTTGTGGGGGGGCTGCTTAAGAACAGGTTCAGGTCTCTGTAACTTAAGACTTTCAAATCTTACAAGCCGTGAGGGTCCTATAATAGAGTTCTCCTTACGAGTCGTGAGGATCTCGCAAGTGTCATTTCTCCTTAGGAATCGTAAGGATTCCTAAGTGTGTTGCTCTCTTGTGAGTCGTAAGGATCTCACGCAGGTGGTTTCTCCTTACAAGGTCGAGAGGACCCTGTAAGTGTCTTTTAACGAGGCTGCGCCCTTTCGGGTTTTTACAAACACTCACCGGTAGCCCTACTGTTTTTACTCACGGAGCCCTTTCGGGTTTTCATCCGTGCCTATTTTGCTTATGGACATACCGTTTCCCCTTTTTTATTCTTTTTTTTTTTTTATATAACGAGGTTGCGCCCTTTCAGGTTTTCACAAACACTCGCTGGTAGTCCTGCTGTTTTTACTCACGGAGCCCTTTCGGGTTTTCATCCGTGCCCATTTTGCTTATGGACATACCGCTTTCATGTTTTTTATTTTTTTTTGTATCGGTTTTGGGATGCCGCCATCCACCGTAGTTTATTGACATCTCGGTCAACGGGTGGTTTTAGGACATAGAGGTCCGTCATTAGTTTAAAGACCTTTCGGTCCGCTGTTAGTTTAAGGACGTTTCGGTCCACTGTTAGTTTAAGGACGTTTCGGTCCATTGTAGAGTCAGCCGGTTACCACTTATAGAGTTTGGGCTTAGGAAGATAGCGAGCGGACATAGTCGTCGTCATCTATCATTGACTTAGGCCGTGACTCATCAAGCGTAGTACTTCTTCAGGAAGCGACCGTTTGTTGGCCTGAAGGGTCTTTCACCATGCATGTCCATGAGTAGATAGGCTCCACCCTGGTAGACCTTGTCTATAATGTACGGGCCTTCATAATTCGGCTCGAATTTTCCCCGTTTGGCGTGATTGGGGATCATAGGTCTTTTGACCACTAGCACGAGTTCGCCTTGGCAGAATGTCCTCGGCCTGGTCAACCTTTCATATGAGCGTGCCATCTTTGCTTTATAAGCTTCCAGATTTTGCTGTGCCAGGAGTCGGGTTTCATCAAGGGCATCGAGCTCCTCAAGCCGAAGGTGAGCGTTCTCCTTGTCCGTCAGCTCATAATGGACTGCCACTCGTAGAGAGGGTAACTCTATCTCGAGGGGGAGTACCGCTTCTGTACTGAATACCAACGCGTACGGCGTTGTGTTTGTGGCCGTCTTGAACGTAGTTCGATATGCCCAGAAAGGTTCTTGCAGTCTCTCATGCCAGTCCTTCTTATTTCGGGACACCGTCTTCTTCACGATCTTCGTCAGGGTCTTGTTGAAAACCTCAGCTAGACCGTTGGCTCGGGGATTATAAACTGAAGAGTATCTCCAGTCTATGTTGTGCTGTTGTGCGAAGCGGCTGATCTTGTGGCTCCTGTAGGCTGGCCCGTTATCGGAGATGATCCGTCGCGGAGTTCCAAACTGATAAATGACATGCATCTTGAAGAAATGGAGGATATTCTCCGTCTTCACTTCCCTCAGCGGTACTGCTTCTGCCCATTTGGAGAAGTAATCATTCGTCGCCAAAATGAATCGATGTCCCCTGGACGATGCCGGTTCGATGGGGCTGATTATATTAGTTCCCCACATTTCGAACGTCCAGCTAGCAATTGTTGGATGTAGTGGATTTGGATGCTGATGGATAAAGTCCCCATGGATCTGGCATGAGTGGCATTGCTTCACATACTCGAGGCAGTCCTGGATCATCGTGGGCCAATAATAACCCATCCGTTTGATCTTCAACTTCATCTTTGGTCCAGCTTGGTGAGAACCGCAGAGTCCGTCATGAACATCCTGAACGACTCTTTTTGCCTCTTCAGGTCCCAAGCATCTCAACCATAGAGAATCAAACGACCTTTTGTACAGAGTATCATTGACGAAGGAGAAAGACAGAGCTCGTTTCATAAGCTGATTTCTTGAGGACGCATCTTCAGGCGTTCGACGGGATTTGAAGTAGTCTATAAAGACTTCTCTCCAATCCTCAGCCTTTTCTTGGTCTTTTACTTGCAGAGCCACTTGCTCGGTCGCTCCCTTTTCCTCGGACGACTCCGGAGATATCTCTGCCGGTGCGAGGACCCGACGGCTTTGTACCACGATTCTGACATCATCGAGGTTCTCATCGGCCAATTCTTTAGCAAGCTTGGCTAATGCGTCCACTTTGCTATTTTCCGCACGCGGTATGCTTCCGAGGGTGTAGGAAGGAATTTGGGTCAGCAGCTGCTGTACCCTCTCGCCGTACTTCACCAACTCTGGTTTGCACGTTTGATATTCGCCATTTACTTAACTAACGACCGGCTGGGAGTCCCCGTATATGAGGAGGTTTTCAATTCCCATGTCGATGGCGATCTCGAGGCCTGCTATCAAAGCTTCGTACTCAGCTTCATTGTTCGTCCTCGGCTTTATCAAGGAGAAAGCAAAGCGCATTATCCTTCCTTGCGGGGTCACGAAGATAAGGCCTACCCCTGATTTGCTTATTGGCGTGTTCTGTTTGCGCTTCTTCATGGAAGACGCTCCATCAAAATAGAGTTCCCACCGGGTACCACTTCCGTCGATCGTGTCAAACGCATGTTCGTCTGGAAGTTCGCAATTCAAGGGAGAATCGGCCGGTATCGGATGTTCAGCGAGGAAATCGGCGATGGCCTGTCCCTTCACTGCCTTAAAAGGCTGATAGGTTATTGAGAACTCCATCAAGAGCAGGACCCATTTAGCGAGCCGACCTGTCAATATGGCCTTTGACATCAAGTATTTGAGAGGATCCACCTTCGATATGAGACGGACTTCATGCGTCAACGCATAGTGTCTGAGCTTCGTTATCACAAAGATCAATGCCAGGCAGTGTTTTTCGATGGAAGAATAATTGCTTCCTACCCCCAGGAGAACTCGACTCAAGTAATAGAGAGCTCTCTCTTTCCCTTGGTCATTCTCTTGTACCCATAATGCGCCTAAGGAACCTTCAAGGGCTGTTGTATAAAGAATAAGGGGCTTTCTCTTGACCGGAGCGGCTAGTACTGGCGGATTCTGCAAGTATTGCTTAATTTCGTCCAGCGCGCTTTGGCATTTGTGATCCCAGACGAACGGGGTCCCCTTTTTCATCAGGTGACTGTAAGGACGGCACTTGCCAGAGAGATTGGCTATAAATCGCCGGATATATGCGAGCTTCCCTTAGAGAGACTGCAATTGTTTAAGAGTCCTTGGCAGGGGCATCTCTATAATTGCTTTGATCTTTGATGGGTCTATTTCGATGCCTCGGTGTCGGACGATGAATCGCAGGAATTTGCCTGAGGACACTCCGAACGCGCATTTCAGAGGGTTCATCTTCAAGTTGTATTGCCGAAGGCGTTGAAATACGATCTTCAGATGCTCGAGATGTTCCTCGTATGATTTGCTTTTCACTACGAGGTCGTCGATATAGCATTCGACGATTTCATGTATAAGGTCATCGAAGATCTTCGTCATGGCTCTCTGATAGGTGGCACCGGCGTTCTTTAGACCGAAAGGCATCACCTTGTAGCAGAATATACCCAAAGGGGTCCGGAAAGCGGTGTGCTTTTGGTCTTCGGGATGCATTTTTATCTGATTATATCTTGATGAGCCGTCCATGAAGGAGAAGATTTCATGAGTGGACGTATTGTCTATCATCAGCTCGGTGACCGGTACTGGGAAGTTGTCCTTCGGGCAGGCTTTGTTGAGATCCCGAAAGTCTACACATATGCGCACTGTCCCATTTTTCTTCATCACCGGGACGATGTTGGCGATCCAGTCAGGATACTGAACTTTTTGGATGAAGCCAGAGTCGATCAGCTTCTTGACCTCGGCGTTAATGCTCACCTCAAGCTCGAGCCGTATTCTTCTTAGTGCTTGTTTGATTGGCTTGATGTCCGGGGATATCGTCAGTTTGTGGACCGTAATCTCTGGATCTAATCCTGGCATTTCGGAATAGTTCCATGCGAAGCAATCTCTATGCTGCATAAGTACGTCTTTTAGCGCAGCCACCCTTTCTTCAGATAACAGCTCACTGACGAATGTAGGTCGCGGGTCACTTGCCGTCCCCAAATCAATTTTCTTGAGGTTATCTGCAGTGGTGTGTATTCCATCTTCCAGCTCTTTTGGCGCCGGTGGAAACTCTGAGATCACCTCGTCATCATTGCTTTCGAAGCACCAGGGGAGGTCACCCCTATCCTCAGGCTCTTCTTTTGATATCGTTATCATATGACAGGTACGAGCTCGCTTCCAGGACTGATGTTGATCTGATTCCAGTCTCGCGGATTTGGGTTCATGCTTCTGCGGCGGTGTTATCCTCCAACTGTCAGATAGAGCAAACTTGCCGAGCTGATATTGATCTTCGACCCAGTTCTTGAAGGTGAAGCAGTCTTCGAGAGGATGTCCTACTGCTCGGTGATAAGAGCAATAGTCTGGGTGAGAGACTTCGCCTGCTTGCTCAGGGTGTTTAGACTCCGGCAGTGTAATCATTTGATTTCTCATAGCGAGGTCAAGTATCTTCTTTATCTTGTCTTGAGGAAAAGAGTTTGCTCGACTCATCTTCTTCATAAGGGACAAACCCGGACCGCTCGATTCTCGCTTGCGTGACTTCTTGGTCCCGCTTTGTCGTTGCTGAATGCCTTTTTCGCTTTTTGACTTGTTTCTGTCTCGACGTCGGGCCTTTTTTACAATAGGTTGACAGGGAGGGGCATCTTCATTTTTCGCCGCCTGTTGGAGAAGGCGTTGCGTCCTGGCTTTCTCGTAGATGGCCATTTCACGATTGCGGTCGTCTCGGACTTTTTGACCAGCTTCCCTTATAAGCTTGTCCGTTTGTTCTTCGAACGACGGACTGGGCATTTTCACGTCGGGGGCTCTTTCTGGTTTAGGGTCAACATTCTCCCATTGAGCGTCTCCTTCTTCATCAAAGTCATGTACTACGTAGCAGTCGTGGAGTAGCTCCCGTTTCTTGGACCGAACATATCCAAGCCCGATCGTTTTCATTCTCCCGTTGAGCAACTTGCGCTGAGTTCCGGGAACGTTCCAGATCCTGTCATAGAACTTAGCTTTTCGAGCGGTCTGTTTGAAGGGTATCCCTTGGCGTTTCAACAACCTTTTCAAGCCTTTTGTATAATATCTAGACAGACGGATGGGCTGAAGCCTGTCAAGCGTAGGATCCGCGCCGTGCCAGATTTCCTTTTCAACTTTGGTTTCCTCGGAGCGGTAGAATAGGACCGCCTTCTCGCCTGGGAGGGACATAGAACGTCTGCAGCTCTTCCACACTGTAGGTATCAAGCACGTCTAGTTCTTTATGATGTTTGGGCGGAACCATGGCAATTTGCAAACTTTGCTCTTCATCAGCGAATGTTCGTATTGAAGGCCGAGCAGAGAATATAGCATGGACCTCATCTTCCGAGTCGCTGCCAAAGATCAACATAGGAGCGGACGGTCCCGGCTTGTTGTACTTGGGTGGACCTAAATAAACTATCTCTTCCTCTTCTTCAGTATCACTCCCAAAGACCGGAATGATGGTGATAGCTTTGTTCTACGGTTTGTGACATCTCTCCGTGTCCTCGAAATCTGGCAAGAAATATTTTGCATCTTCATACTTGCGGACTTCATTTACGGAGAATAGATTCAGCTCTCCCGTCACAGTGTACTCGAGACCATCCTTAAAGTATTTCATACACTGATGTTGTGTAGAAGGGATGATGTTGTACTCGTGTAACCATGGCCGGCCAAGCAAAGCGTTATAGCATGTCTTGGCGTCAATGACATGAAATTTAATATCTGTGACAAGCAACCCGAATCGTAATGTCAATATCATAGACCCGAGAGTCCGCAATGACTGGGGGTCAAAACCGGAGATGATGATTTTATCATGAGCAAGATGCTGGACGCTCATGCAGATTTCTTTTAACACCCGCACGTTAAGGAGATTAACGGAAGACCCATTGTCGACCAGGATTTTGCTAATCTTTATATTGTGGCAGTATCCTGAGACATAAAAGGGACAGTTGTGCTCGCACGTCCCAAGGAGAAGGTCTTTGTCGCCGAAACTGATATCGGCTGTATGTACTTCCTCCAGCTCATCCTTCATCTTTTCTTCGGCGAGAAAAGCTTGGAATTGCTCTGGCTCTTGTAACGCCTTGATCAGTGAATCTCTCGCTTCTTTGGATAGTAAAAGGGCATCGAGAATGCTGAGCTGCGAAGGTAACTTCCTCAAGTGCGCCAGAACATTATAGTCCACCTTACTTTTCTTTGGCGGGTCCATGGCGGTCAGCTCTTTCATGACTTGGTCGTCCAGGGCGATATCCTCGGGGACCCTTTCTTTTCCCTTATCTTTTTTACTCGTGGATCCAAGATTCTTTTCTGGAAGCGTGCGATTGCGCAGCTGGATGTTTCCACAGGTCTTCGGTTCTTCCTCCTTTCCCAATGCGGATTCTTTAAAGAGGGGGTCAAGAGCCATTTCTTCGTCAGAGTCGATTCTGAAAGTGAGAATTTGCGATGCGCCGGTGTTGACCATGCGACAGTTACCGGTGTCTCTTTTATACTCCTCAGTCGCACTTCTTTGCTCTCGCCGAGTTTTGCGTTTTATCCGCCTAAAATGTTGCCGGTGAGCAACATATCCCTACCACCATCTTTTAAAAGTATTGCACTCCTCAGTGGGGTGTGAAATCTTTCGATGATATGAGCAGTAGCTAGGATGCATCTCTGTTTCACCGGGAGTGTTTTCTTCGGAGGGTGGTAGCTTCATTCCTATTGATATGGCTTTAGCAAACCTTTTCCTCGTCTTGACTTTGTTTTTATCCGCAACGGATGTCTTTTGATTTGGCGGGAGTGTCTTGACTTTTTCGTCCAGTCGTCGGCGTTTGGCTCTTTCAAATATGGCCATCTCGCGCTCCCAATCAGCTTTACTTTTCAGGAGAGCTTCATTGAGGAATGTGTCAATCATTTCATCTGACGGCCCCAGAAGTTCTGGTTCAGGTTCTGCCCCCAGTTTCTCTGTGCAAGAAGCCTTTTCATCGTCTGTAAACGAGTGAGAGATCACATGACAACTTGCTACGTACTGCTCAGATCCATCCGACGAGTCTTCTTCATCATCTTCATCCTTAAGGACGTGGCTGAGAAACTCTTGGAGTGTGATGGGAATCCGCGCCTTCTGATTATACTCCTCCAGCGCGTCGATCTGTTTCTGCAGGTCCTTGCGCTTATCACCAGGCTTTACGGACTTTTTGGATCTCTTCTTCTTCTTCTTTGAAGATTTTGACGGCTGGGTGCGAGTGCTTGGGCCATCACCACCAATCTTTGGAGTTGGGCGCGGCTTCAGCATCCCTTCAATGATCTGGTGTTCCAGCGGGTTCTTCCACCTGATCGCTGGGCATGTCTGGAGATCATTTAGCATCCTTTTGGTTTTGGCTGAAAGCACGACCTCCCATGGAGCTTCTTTAAGAAAAGAACAAGTTGCCCCCGGTGTGTCCGTATTCTTAGGAGTGTGCGGTTGTGGTGGGTTTACTTTCCACTTCTCGGACAGTGCAAACTTGCCCTGTTGGTACTGATCCTCGATCCATCCCTTGAAGACGAAGCAATCCTCGATTGGGTGACTTACCGTTTGGTGGTAAGAGCAGTAATTGGGATTATTCACTTCGCTGGGTTGCGGCGGTCGCCTGGGATTCGACAAACTGATAAGCCTGTTGCGCATAGCCAGCTCGAACAGCCTCTTCGTCTTGTCCCGTGGGAATGAGTAAGGACGCTTCATTTTCTCATTATAATAGCGTCGTCTCTCTTCGAGTTGATCCGCTAGCTTTGGGGCACTGGGCTGCTGTTGGGTGTTCGCAACGAAGATCGCCTTCCCTTTACCCTTGTCGTTTCGAGGTTCCGGCTTCGGGGGAGACGGTCAGTGACCCATTTGATCGCGTACTGAACCTAAGTTTCACCCGGCTTCACCCTTGCATTGATCAACGCCGTTATTGGGGTGCGTTCGCTGGCGCTCGCGAATCGCTGAGTGAATAGCAACTCCATCTCTGCGAAAGTTTTGATGGAGTCGTTCGGAAGCTCGGAGTACCACTCAAACGCCGTCTCCGATAAACTGCCGACGAATTGGCGAAGCAAAAGCTTATCATCGTCACCGGTGTTGCCACAAAGAGCCCTGAACTGGGCGACATGTTGGTAGGGATTGCCTGTCCCCTTGTAGACATGGAATTTCGGGATTGTGTAGCCCGGCGGGTATTTTATCTGATCATACCAGCTCGGATATGGTCGCCCCGTTTTGACAACTTGGCCTGCCGCTTCATTTGCCTGGTGAACTCGTATTTGTTGAGCAATATAATCATCCAGGACGGCCTTAGAGATTGTTTCCTCTTTGGCTGCTGAAAGGGCCGGAGGTGGATTTGACGTTTCTCCTTTGTCATCTTCAAGAATAATTGGAGGATCTTCAGCTGGGGGATCCGGCTGGATCATCATGCCCACCATGTCTTGGAACAGAAGAGCCATCTGCTTTATATTGGCCGCTTGCTCCGCAGCCTCCTTATCCTTCTTTTCAAGCATTCTACGAAGGAATTCAGCATCGGTTTCGTGTTCGCGACGCTGTTCCGATGACGCCTCCGGGCTTTCTTTTGGTCCGGTGAGTGCGGCCATCGCAGTTAGCATCTCCTGGAGCTTCTGCTGCTGTTGTTCCTGGGCTCTCGTGATGGATCGGGTAAGCGGTCGGTGGCCCGTCGAAGCGCGACTATCTTCCTTCCCAGATGCCATGTAAACGATATGGATCACCATGCCCCCAGACTTAGGGTGTTTGAGCTCAGAGCCTTTGACATTCTTCGTGGGCACAGGGATCTTCTCCGGCCTTCTCTTCTTATGAGCGGTCGAAGTTGAGGGATCCATCGCAGTGGGCACCCAGACAGCTTTTAGTGGCTTGGCAGGATGGCTTACTTCCTGTTGGACCTTCAGCTTCTTGTGCTGGCGGGAGAAATTTAGATCGATCACCGAGTCTTGGGCCTGCCGCCAGACTTTGTAGATCTTGGAGGACAGCCGCTGCGGGGACCATTCTGGCTTTACTTCCGCAACCTTCTCTAGTGGAGGAGGAGACCTTTTCAGTACGGCGGTAGGAAAATTCCTACGCACCTTATTCAGCAGCTCAAAGCTGTTTCCAGTTGGAACAGCAGCATTAATTTCCGCCGTCGGGGCTGGTGGAGTTAGCCCAGACGGGGAGTTGCCTCCGGACTTCCTCACTCGGAGCCAGTGGCGACGTCGAGCATGTCGCGCTGATGGAATTGGCTCGGTGACGGGGATGGCCTTGTCTTGCCCCCTGTTCAGGTGAGGGGCTGTTACTGGCGTCAGCCTGTTAAAGACTAATGTCCTTTGAGTAACAGGAGCGGGAGTGGGAGTTGGGACAGTCAGTCTTGTGAAGACTGGCCCTTTGGCAGGAGAAGCCGTCTTGACGACTTCAGGAGCAGGTTTGGTTACTCTCTTCAGAATAATCTTCTCCGGGACTGCAAGCTTCATTATGGGCCCGCAGGAATTTTGGCCCAATCCGGAGAAGACCGAGGCACTGGTGTTGGACGACCCGTTGAGAGGGGCCGCAGTAACTGTAAGTTGATCGAAGACCGACTTCTTAGGAGCTTCTGGTACGGGCACGGGAGCAGTGAAGCTCGTCGGCGGAAGCATGGTTCCGAAAAACAGCCCTGTGGTGGCTTGAGTAATCTGCTCCACGGGCATCGTGAACAAAGAGGCCGCTTGGGGCCCGTAGGTTATGCCCCCAGTTGAGACAGGATGCGAGTTGCAGCTGCAGTTGGAGCACTTCGAACAGGTGAATGCCATTACTGTTTTGCTTTTTGCGCCTAGCAAGAGACCAAATCTTAGTAACTTGAAACCCAAGGGCAACCATTAACAAACCGCGATTCGTTCGCGAATACGACACACGAAGTGTGGAGTGGAAAGAGGAAAAGGTCCCACCGGGCATGCCAGAATATGTTCCCCTCCGAAAGACGGCACGACTAGACGTCTTTCCTGAAATTCGGGGCAGATACTAATTGGTGCTATCCGTCCACCTCTCCGAAGATGCCAAGTTGATTTATGACAGCGTGTATCAAAGGTTTGAATGGAGGCCGGTATAGCAGACTTCGTCAGATTCCTCCTCGCTTGAGGGGTTTTTTTTATTGTGGGGACGCTCTTCCCTACAGGCACAAGCCCCTGCAGTTAATTATGTTACCGCATCACAGTAACAATTTTCTCCTTCTCCATGTGGTCACTTCATGTCATGGGTGTTTGTTTTGTGTTCGGTTGCCCGTGGATTGTATACGGAGACTAATTTATACTGTCACCCGTAGGACGTGGATTAGTCCAAATCCATATCTTTCTTAGATTTGGGTTTGGGGGGTTTGTGTTTAAGTATACGTTAGCCTTATGTGAGGCTAAGATCAACTTAAACGTTCGTTAAGGACACGTTAGTCTAATTTTAGACTTAGATCGACTTAACGGGATCGTTTAGATCCGACAAGAGAGCAATTGGGGGCTCTATTATTTAGTTTAGTGACATTGCGGTCGATAGGTAGTTTAAGGACATTGCGGTCTGATGTTAGTTTTAAGACGTTGCGGTCAAGGTTAAGGACATCATAGTCCGTGAGCTTAAGGACCCTACAGTCTGGTGTTAGTTTTAAGACATCGCGGTCGAGGTTAAGGACGTCATAGTCCGTGAGCTTAAGGACCTCACAGTCCGATGTTAGTTTTAAGACATCACGGTCGAGGTTAAGGACATCATAGTCCGGTATTAGTTTTAAGACATCACGGTCGAGGTTAAGGACATCATAGTCCATGAGTTTAAGGACCCCACAGTCCGTAGCAGTGTGTGGTTGTCGGGACCCATCACCTCTCTGACGACGTTGAGGGATTACAACGATGGATGCCAGAGGAGTGAAGAGATGTACCCTCGAACCGGGTGTAAATTGATTGGGAGAGCAGTTGTGCTCAGTTCAATTTATATTGAGGACTTATGGCCAGAATTGGGCTAAGTCCAGTTGAAAATGTTCAACATTTTATTCATATTTGGCCTGTTAGGTTTTTATTTGGGCTCTGCCCTTTTAAACAATGCATAGCATTGGGCTTCTGTAATTAAATGCATAGCATTTATATTTGGCCTGTTAGGCCTTTACTTGGGCTCTGCCCCTTTTTTAATAATGCACAGCATTTAAATTGGTCTGTTAGACTTTTTAATTGAGCTCTACCCTTTCTTAATAATGTACAGAATTTAGTAGTCTGACAGTGCGCCACGTGGCCTGTCAGGCGCTTTGCGCCAATTAAAGAGCGCAAGGCACCAGCGCATGTGGAGGTGACACATGTCACGCTCTGCTAAGCACAAGTCTGTTAGCGCAGTGCGCTGTGCCAGTGCGCTGCGCTAGTGCACTGCTGACACGTGGCGCGCTCTAGTGCAGTGCGCCAATCCAAGAGCGCGGTGCGCTATATTTAGGAGCGCAAGGCGCAGATTGTGTCTGTGATTGACACGTGGCGCGCTCTGGTAACTTCCGCCAATCCAAGGAGCGCAAAAGCGCAAATCAAGAGTGCAAGGCACTGTCCAATAGCGCAGAGCACATCTTAATCCAATTCAGATCAAAGAAACAAGTTTTTCTTGTTCTAAAGAGGTTCTACCTCAAGATTCAAGAACCAATGGTTTATCAAAAGGCTGTGCCTTTATATAGATCAAAAGATCTAGAAATGATGTAAATTACTTCTTTAATCTTTTATGATTGGATCTTTATGATCTTTTTCTTTTTTATATTGAAGATCTTGATCTTGTTCTTAGATCTTTGATCTTTTTAGAAGAAATTCTTCTTTTTGTGAGATGTTTTCATCTCTGCTCTTCCAAGAATTTAATTCTTTACCTTGAAGAAGATGATCTTCTTTCTTCAAAGGCTTGCCTTTCAAATTTTTCAGAGTTCTCCCTTTTCTCTATCTCTGTATATGTGAAACTTGGAGTCTAGGGGCTTTTATATAGGGCCAATTGGTTTGTTAGGTTAGTTACAGAGATCTTTTTCTGATTGATCTGGGGATATTTCCCCACCGTTGAATCTCTGATCCTAAGGCCTCTATTATACAGAAGACAATCTTCTTATTTGAGGAGGCCTTCGCTCTGTTGGGATGAGCTAGTCGAGATGTGGTGTCCAGTCACTCACATCGGTGAGGGCTGCCTCTATGGAAAAGAAGAAAACCATACTAAACTAATAAGATGCAAACTGAAATCAACAAAGAAGCAGCATACACTGATGCACGAGGGGGGTGTTGCGGTACACTCGCCTTCGATATACTTAGGATCAGAGATCCATCAACGGTACTTGCCCGGGAGAGTCAACCTTCCCTCTCGGGCTCAATGATAGAAGTGTCCAAGATGAAATCTTTTCTTGTCTGTTCTATTTCATTTTTTGAAAAAAAAGTGTAATTCATCTCGGCCGACATCCTGCTCTCGAGAGGGTGTGGTCCTTGAGCGAACTACTCATGTGCTGTGTTGTCCCAACCCAATGGCATTTGGTGAGGAGCTACGGTCCGATGGTTGTTGCCTTGCTGCTAACAACCTTTAACTGCGCTTGCGTATTTCGCAGGTTTTTGGCGCCCCAGAAAGTCGTTTTCAACTTCCGGTCAGCGACAAAAAATCGGGAGTGAACGAGAGTGAACGGCATACGAGGCCTTATAAGCTACTTTGACAACCGTAACTAATTACTGAAAGCTGAGACCCGTAAAGAGGCTAGTGGGCCCGGGAAATCCCATAACGGGACTTCAAGATTCATGGAGCCTTCCGAGCCCGGGAAGTCCCATAACGGGGGCAGGGATCCCCCTAAGCCCAACTTCGGACTGGGCAACCACTCACTGTTCGAGCTCACCGGCCGAGCTCACCGGACAGGGATTTTAAACAGAGGAGGAATCTCATGGAGAGTTCGATCCTGACTCAGGATGAACGCTAGCGGCATGTCTGCTCTGCACCCTTTTATTCAAAATCTATAATTGTTTTGTTCCGAAGCGTTGATACGAAAAAGGCATAATATTGAGAATGCTCATTGAATGACTCGATCACTACATGACTTTTAGACTTCCCGGAAGCACCAAAAAATAAGCGACCCTTTTTCTCGAACGGAAACCAGTTACGCTTCCCGACGGAACAGGCACTTTCCCTCAAAAAGTGTTCGATCTTCTAAGCGCTTTCCTCAATCTTCGGAAACTCGAGGACCTATTTTCAACAAAAACGAGAACTCAAAACACCTATTTTATAACTCCCTCGATAAAAAAGATTGGAAAGATCTTTCTAGAATTTTAATTCTGATTAATTAAATAATTTATTATTTAAATTCCAATACTGGTGCAGTTGGCGCTAGCGCACCTGCGCTTGACACGTGTCTCGCAGCGCAGAGCGCAGCGCAACTGTGCTAGCGCACCTGCGCTTGACACGTGTCGCGCAGCGCAGAGCGCAGCAGCGCTAGCGCACCACTGTCTGACACGTGGCGCGCAGCGCAGAGCGCAAGTTATCTGAAGCGTTGCTTCCTTTATTTAAAATTTGAATTTTAAAACAGATCCTTACTCTGATTGGGGGTGCGCTGCCTTGGGCGCAGCGCTCCTTGCGCTGGCGTATCTGCTTTTGACACGTGGCGCTCTGCGCGCAGCGCAAGGGATCTGAAGCGTTGCTTCACCTTTTGAATTTTGAAATTCATACAGAGCTTTGTTCTGATTGGGGGAAACAGACTTCTAAGTGTTGTTCACCGAATGGGGAAATTTCGTGCCATGGGTGGAACTGGGCAAGGGAATGTTTATTTATGCCTGTGGATTGTATACAAGGGATCAATGTTGACCGCGTGTAGAGCAACTTAGGGAATGTGATAGCTTAAGAAAAGGTTCGGATACCTGTAACTTGAGGCTTTCGAATCCTATGAGCCGTGAGGGTCTCATAAGGGGGATTCTCTTTACGAATCGTGAGGATCTCGTAAGTGCAATTTCTCTTTAGGAATCGTGGGGATCTCTAAGTGTGTTGCTCCCTTTTCTGATTCGTAAGGATCTCACTCAGGTATTTTCTCCTTACAAGGTCAATAGGACCTTGCAAGTGTACATGAATTTTTTTTACGAGTCTGCGCCCTTGCGGGTTTTCACAAACTCGCCGGCAGTCCTGCCGTTTTTACTCACGGAACTCTTTCCGGTTTTCATCCGTGCCCATTTCGCTTGTGGACGTACCGTTTTTTTTGGCACGGTGGGACTTCGCCACCGGGGTAGCTGTGTAGGCAGCGGGTTTTGAGTTGCAGTCTTTGCCGCTATGACCTATGGACTTAAATTCCACTATCGCCGTGTTTTAGGTGACGTATTTAGTTTAAGGACATCATGGTTCATTGTTAGTTTAGGGACATCCCGGTCTATAGCTTCGAGGCGAAGTTTTGCCGGATACTACTTACAGAGTGCTGACTTAGGAAGATAGCAAGCAGACACGAGTGTCGTCATTTATCGTTAACTTGAGTTGTAACTTGTCAAGGGTAGTATTTCTTAAGGAAGCGGCCGTTTATTGGCCGGAAGAATCTTTCGCCATGCATATCCATGAGCAAATAGGCACCACCTTGATAAACTTTGTCTATAACGTATGGGCCCTCATAGTTCGGCTCGAATTTCCCCCGTTTGGAACGGTTGGGGATTATAGGTCTTTTGACAACTAGCACAAGTTCGCCTTAGCGGAATGCTCTCGGCCTAGTTAGTCTTTCGTATGAGCGCGTCATCCTTGCTGTAGAGTGTTTTTCGTCACCTCATTGAGATGGGAATACACGCGCGCTTGTCAGGCGTACTGCAGATTCCCCCTGCCTAGGGTAGGCCGGGGTTTATTGATTGTGGGGATCCAAATCTCCGGCAGCCGCGGATTAAGCTGCCATTAATTATCCCTCTCCTTTGGAGCGAGGGAACCTCTGATTGACGGGTTAAACTGGTCATGCGAACTCAATGTGCAGTGTATGTGTGTTTTTTTTGGAGGGGGGTTTGGATATATCGGGAGCCACGCGAGTTTTTACGGGGGTTCCGCTACCCGGATAGCGGGCTGGGGGTCAAGGAGGCTAGCAGCCCCCTTGCGGGATGCGGGGCAGTGCCCTGGCCCAAAATTTTTTTAGAGAGGGACAGTGTTGTGGAGTGTGTGTGTGTGTGTATGTATATATATATACATATATAAAATAAAAAGAAGGGAAAGGGCATCCAAAGGATGCGTGGGGAAAAGCGCCAGCGCTTTGGGCGCTAGCGCTCCACGTGTCAGCACGTGGGCACTCGGGCGCTAGCGCTCTGAGAACAAGAGCGCTAGCGCTCTATGTGTCAGCACGTGGGCGCTCGGGCGCTAGCGCTCCACATGTCAGCACGTGGGCGCTCGGGCGCTAGCGCCCTGAGCGCAAGAGCGCTAGCGCTCCACGTGTCAGCACGTGGACGCTCGGGCGCAAAAAGGGACTTGGTCCCTGCAATGGGAGTTGTACTCCCAGAAAGAAGCACTTATTATTTTGTGTGTGTGTGTGTGTGTGCGTGCGTGTGTGTGTGTGTATATGAGGAGTTAAACTCCAAGAATGTTTTGAGGCTGATGAAGGGGCTTCTCCCCTTGAGCCCTAGTTCTTCCCCAAAGTGGGGTTTTTGGAGATGGGTCTCCTTCTTCTTCCTGTCGTTTGGCTGGATCTTGAAGATCAAGAGATGTGAGATTTTAAAAATCTCTTCTTTTTGAGATCTAATGACAGATCCAAGTTCCCCTTTGTGGGTTTTGTGGTGAAAAACTATTTAGTTTTGGAAAAGAAAGAGTAAAACTCTTGATTTAATTCAAAAGAAAGAAGAAGGTTTGGAACCTTCAGAAAGGGGAAAGAGGCACAAACCCTAGGTTTTTGAGAGAATGAAAAAGTGTATACTTTATTCATCATTATGTTCCTTATATAGGCTTACATGTTTATATATAGCCCCCTTGAGCTTTACAAAATGGTATTTTGCCCATTCCATGGCTCATGTGCCATTTCTTTTTTGCACATAAGCCATGGGCTTACAAAATATTGGCTTTATGCCCATTTTGCATACATTCATGCATAAAAAATTACATAAAAATTATTTATTACATGATCTATATTTTGGCATAGAGGAGGCTGGCCGCGGGCTCGACTTGGGCATGGGCCCGCTTGACCTAGGCTTGGGCCCACCTGGCTTGGGGTTGACCTTGACTTTGACTCGGTCAACCGGGGTGCAAATTTTGACCCCAACACTTACTTTGTAAGATTCTAGGTTTTGCTGTGCCATGAGATGAGTTTCATCGAGAGCATCGAGCTCCTCAAGCCGAAGGTGGGCATTTTCTTCATCCGTCAGCTCATGTCGGACTGCTACTCATAGTGAGGGTAGCTCTATCTCCAAAGGAAGTATCGCTTCCGTGCCGAATACCAATGCAAATGGCATGGTATTCGTGGCTATTTTGAACATGGTTCGATAAGCCCAGAGAGCTTCATGCAATCTCTCGTGCCAGTCCTTTCTGTTTCTGGACACTGTCTTCTATATGACCTTCGTCAAAGTTTTGTTGAAAGCCTCAGCTAGATCATTGGCTTGTGGATTATAGACCGAATATTATCTCCAATCTATATTATGTTGATACGCGAAGCGGATGATCTTATGGCTTCTGTAGGCCGTCCCATTATCCGAGATGATCCGTCACAGAGTGCCGAACCGGTAAATGACATGTGTCCTGAAGAAATGGAGGATGTTCTCCGTATTCACCTCTTTTAGCGGTACTGCTTCGGCCCATTTAGAGAAGTAATCGGTTGTCGCCAATATGAACCTATGTCCCTTGGATGATATTGGTTCGATAGGCCCGATTATATCGGTTCCCCACATCTCGAACGACCAGCTTGCCAGTGTTGGGTGTAACGGATTCAGATGTTGATGGATGAAGTCCCCGTGAATTTGGATCGAGTGACACTGCTTTGCATATTCAAGGCAGTCCTGAATCATTATGGGCCAATAGTAACCCATTCTCTTGATCTTTAACTTCATTTTTGGCCCAGCTTGATGGGAACCACAGAGTTCGTCGCGAGTTTCTTGAACGACTCTCCTTGCCTCTTCTGGTCACAGACATCTCAACCACAGACAGTCGAATGATCTCTTATATAGAGTATCATTGACAAAGGCGAAAGACAGAGCTCGTTTCATGAGCTGATGTCTTGAAGATGCATTTTCAGGCACTTGATGGAATTTGAAGTAGTCTATGAAGACTTCTCTCCAATCCTTAGCCTTTTCTTCGTCCTCTAGTTAGAAGGCCGCTTGTTTGGTCGCTTCCTCTTCTTCGGACGACTCAGGAGATATTTCTGCTGGTACGAGAATCTGGAGGCTTTGTACAATGATCCTTACGTCATCGAGGTTTTCATCGGCCAGTTCTTTAGCGAGCTTGGCTAACGCATCTGCCTTGCTATTTTCCGTGCATGGTATGCTTTCCAGGACGTAGGAGGGAATTTGAGTCAGCAGTTGCTGCACTCTTTCACCATATTTTACCAACTCTGGCTTTCATGTCTGATAGTCGCCCTTTACTTGGCTAACGACCAGCTAGGAGTCTCCATATATGAGGAGGTTCTCGATTCCCATGTCAATGGCGATCTCGAGACCTGCTATTAGAGCCTCGTATTCAGCCTCGTTGTTCGTTCTTGATTCTGTTAAGGAAAGGGCGAAACGCATTATCCTTCCTTGCGGAGTCTCAAGGATAAGGCCCACCCCGGTTTTGATTATGGGAGTATTTTACTTTTGCTTCTTCATAGGCGATGCTCTATCGAAATAAAGTTCCCATCGGGTATCACTCCCTTCTTTCTCCCCGTCGATTGTGTCGAACGCATATTCATCTGGCAATTCATAATTTAAGGGAGAATCAGCTAGTATCGGATGCTCAGCGAGAAAGTCGGTGATGGCCTGACCTTCTATTGTCTTGAAGGGTCGATATACTATCGAGAACTCCATCAAGAAGAGGGCCCATTTGGCAAGCCTTCCCGTTAGTATGGCTCTTGACATCAAATACTTGAGAGGATCCACCTTTGATATGAGATGGACCTCATGTACCAAGGCATAATGTCGAAGATTCGTTATCGCGAAGATCAGTTCTAGGAAATGCTTTTCAATAGGGGAATAGTTGTTTTCTGCCCCCCAGAAGAACTCGACTCAAATAGTAGAGAGCTCTTTCCTTTCCCTGGTCGTTCTCTTGTGCCCATAGCGCACCTAAAGAACCTTCAAGGGCTGTTGTGTACAGGATAAGGGGATTTCCCTTGACCGGAGCGGTCAGTACCGGCAGGTTCTGCAGGTATTGCTTGATTTTATCCAGCGCACTTTGGCATTTACGATCCCAAACGAGCGGGGTCCCCTTCTTCATTAGATGGCTGTAGGGGCGGTATTTTCCAGAAAGGTTAGCTACGAACCGTCGGATATACGGGAGCTTTCGTTGGAGAGACCGCAGTTGTTTGAGAGTTCTTGGCGTGGGCATTTCTATGATCGCCTTGATCTTCAATGGGTCTATTTCGATGCCTCGGTGTCGGATGATGAATCCTTGTAATTTGCCTGAGGATACTCCAAACGCGCATTTCAGAGGATTCGTCTTCAGGTTATGCTTCCGAATGCGCTGGAACACTATTTTCAAATGTTCCCAGTGCTCCTCGTACGATTTGCTTTTCAACACGAGGTTGTCGATATAACATTCGACAATCTCGTGTATGAAGTCATCAAAGATCTTCGTCATGGCCCTCTGGTAGGTAGCGCCAGCGTTCTTCAGACCGAAGAGCGTCACTTTATAGCAAAATATGCCCAGCGGAGTCCGGAAGGCAGTATACTTTCGGTCTTCGGGATGCATCTTTATTTGATTGTATCCTGAAAATCCATCCATGAAGAAGAAGACTTCATGAGTGGACGTGTTATCTATCATCAGCTCGGTAACCGGTACTGGGAAGCCATCCTTCGAGCAAGCTTTGTTGAGCTCCCGGAAGTCCACGCAGATGCGTACTATCCCATTTTTCTTCATCACTGGGATGATGTTGGCGATCCAGTCGGGGTATTGAACTTCTTGGATGAAACCAGAGTCAATTAGCTTCTTGACTTCGGCATTGATGCTCATCTCGAGTTCGAGCCGTATTCTTTTGGGCGCCTGTTTGACAAGCTTGACGTCCGGCGATATAGCCAATTTATGCACAGCTATTTCTGGATCTAGTCCCGGCATCTCGGAATAGTTCTACGCAAAGCAGTCTTTATACTGCATAAGCACGTATTTTAGTGTATTCACCTTCTCTTCGGACAGCAGCTCGCTAACGAACGTTGGCCTTGGTTCATTTGTCGTCCCTAAGTCAATTTTGTTCAGATTTTCTGCTGTGGTGTGTATCCCGTCCTCCAACTCTTTTGGCGCCGGTGGAAATTCTAAGATCACCTCGTCCTCATCTTCATTTGCGAAGCACTGGGAGAGGTCGTCCATATTCTCATTCTCTCCCTCCTTTTAGAATGTTATCGTGTGGCAGATACGAGCTCGTTTCTAAGCTCGCTGTTGATCTGGACTTTCCTTCGCAGTGTAGATTGCTCTTGGCTCATGCTTTCGTGGTGGGGCTACCCTCCAATTTTCGGATAGAGCAAACATGCCTTGCTGATACTGGTCTTCGACCCAGTCTTTGAAGGTGAAGCAATCTTCCAGAGGCCTATTTCTCGGTGATAGGAGCAATAAGCCGGATGATAGACCTCATTTATTTGCTCAGGGTGCTGAAACTCCGGGAGCGTCATCATTTGGTGCTTCATGATAAGGTTGAATATCTTCCTTGTCTTGTCTTGGGGGAAAGAATATTCCCGGCCCATCTTTTTCATCAGCAATGAATTCCAGCGGACCATTCCTCGATCGCGCGGCTTCTTGGATCCGCTTCGTTGTTTTTGGACGTCTTTCCCATTCTTTACCTTGTTGTTTCTTCTATGTCGGGATTTTTTCCTGCGACGAGAGTGCACAGCGGACTAGGGGTGAAGGGCATCGTCATCCTCCATAGTTTCCTGATTGTAATGTTGCGTTCTGGGTTTCTCGTAAATGGCCATTTCATGGCTATGGTCATCCCGAATCTTTTGACATGCTTCCCTTATTAGCTTTTCAATCTGTTCTTCGAATGACGGACTTGGTATTCTTACGGCAGGATTTTGCTCTGGTTCAATACCAGCGCTATCTGGACGAGCATTCCCTTCTCCACCGGAGTCGTTTATAACGTAGCGGCCATAGAATCGCTCCCGTTTCTTGGACTGGACGTATCCCAGCCCGGTCGTCTCCATCCTCCCGTTAGGCATCTTTAGCCGAGTCCCGGGAACGTCCCAAATCTTGTTATAGAACTGGGCTTATCGAGCAGTCTGTTTGAAGGGTACGCCATGGCATCTCAATAGCCTTTTCAATCCCTCTACGTAGTATCTGGGCAGACGGATTGGTTGAAGCCTGTCGAGCACAGGTTCGACGCCATGCCAGACTTCTCTTTCCACTTTGATCTCCGTGGACTGGTAGAAGAGGATCGCCTTTTTATCTTTCCGTCTAGGAAGGATGTAGAAGGTCTGCAGCTCTTGCACGCTATATATACAAAGCACATCGATTTCTTTATAATGCCGCTGCGGAACCATGGTAATTTGTAAACTCTGATCAGCTCCAGTGAAGGTTTGCATTGATGGACGAACAGAGAATACTGTTGTTCCCTGATAAAATATCAGGAAATACCCCAATGGGGTATCACGTGCTCACACGTGACCAAGGGTCACGTGCTGACACGTGATAGGTTCCTGTGATCTCTGCTCTATAGAATTAAATTCTAGTCAAACAGAAATATAACAAAACAGTAAGGAAAAACCCCAATGGGGTATCACGTGCTCACACATGACCAAGGGTCACGTGCTGACACATGATAAGTTCCTTTGATCTCTACTTTATTGTCACGCCCCGCTTCCCAGTATACGGCGAAGGGGACGCGACTGGTCCGCTACGTATTTACTGTGAAGTAAATACGCTAAGCGTATCTAAGCAATATAAAGTAAATACACAAGAGACAAAAGATATGAACTGAACAGCAACTTTATTTATTAACATTCTTTTGTACAATGCATGAAAAGTAATTATATGGAATAAAGTGATGCCTAAACAATGGCATAACAGAAATGAAAGTACTGAATAAAAAGTGTACAATGACTAGAGCTCGGGGTCTTCACTGAACTGGTCCAAGTCTTCAGTAGTGAGCTCGATCTCTGACAGGTCCAAATCACCTGACGACATTCAAAGAAGAAAGAAAGAGAATGTCGTCAGCGAACAGGTCACTCGGTAAGTCCCAAAGATAAGGGAGAAATAGAATAGATAGAAAGTAAGAGAAAGAGAGAGAGAGAGAGAGAGTAGCTTTTACAGTTGTATTATATTGTTATAATATTATGTTAACGCTGTTGTTTGTAGGTTGGTACAGAAGATACCAGTGTATACGAGAGGAGTCCCACTTACACCTGGGACTTTGGTAACCCGTAGTACAAGGCTCCGTCGATAATACCACGGAACAACGGCATGGATGTAATTACGTCTTAAGTGACCACCTCGTGCCACCTTTAACATATACCGTACCAGTCCACCCCTTAACCTCGTAGTGTTATCTAAATTGTATTGTTGTATTGTATTGTCTTGTATTGTAAACTGTATATATTGTATAATTGGATGACTGACCGAAACCATGATATCAGTAAACAGATGTAACTGGAGAATCATGTATGTAACTGTAAAATCATGGATGTAACTGTATAATCATGTAAATGGAATGTATATCCATGGTTCGGTTCGGTCAAGTTGATAGATTGAATAATGGATTCATGAATTCATATTGAATTGTAATATTGTAAATTGTAGATTGTAGCTTGTACTTGAATCATATTCAAGTCAGATTATAATGAGACTCAAACTGAGTTGGACAATTAGAAAAGTAAATTGAAGTCCTGATTGTTTTGATATTATCGGTAACCGCTGCACATGGACGGCAGGATTTGTGTCTTTTTCAAAGCGATTACCGTGTCGATAACACCATTATTAAGTTGTCTACCTTAAATAGACAGGCACCCACTTCTCCGGCTCCCTGAGGCTCAAGAGATTGGTCCCGCTTAAACCTATATTTACTAGGGTCTGTTCCTGCCAAAATTTTGGCTCACAACCTGCTCCCTTATTAAAAAAATAATAATAATAATAATAATAAAATAACAATAACAATAACAATAAAATAATAAATAAATAAATAATAAAATAAAAAATAATAATAAAATAAAAATGAAGGGAAAAACTCCACATGCAAAGAATGTAACAAATGCCTTAAAGCCAAGAGTTAAAACATTGTGAAGCAACGCTTCAGATGCAGTGCCAAGTGCGCTGCGCCCTAAACAGCGTACCAGGTGCAAATCACGTGTGCACTAGCGCTAGGTACGCTGCGCTCCAAGGAGCGCACCACGTGTCATACACGTGTGTGCTAGCGCAATGTGCACTGCCTTTTAAGCAGCGCACCACGTGCAAAGTACGTGTGCGCTAGCGCTAGGTGCGCTGCGCTCCAAGCAGTGCACCACGTGTCATACACGTGTGCGCTAGCGCAATGTGCGCTGCCTTTTAAGCAGCGCACCACGTGCAAAGCACGAGTGCGCCAGCGTTGGAACCTAAAAGCTCCCCAACCGTCAGATCAAAGATCTAATAATAATGATAAATTATTAATTAATCAGAAACTAAATTCTGTTAAGGAAAGATTCCTCAAAATCTTTCTAAATAACAAGATTGTGCTCTGTAAATCAGAGCACCGTTGGATCAATGATCCAATGGTAAATAAAAATTACCAAAAGACAGAATAAGTTCTGTTATGGAAAGATTTTCTCAATCTTGATAAAAACAAGAATATTGCCTTCTGTAAAACAGAAGCCCTAGGATCAAAGATCCAATGGTGGGGAAACATCTCCAAATCAATCAGAGAAAAATCTCTTTAACTGATTTAACAAATCAGCTGTCCCTATATAAAGGCCCCAAGACTTCAAGTCTCATATAGAAAAACCCCCCTACAAACTTTGAGAAAACTCAAAGAAAGAAGAGCAAGCTCTTAGAAGAAGAAGATCATTTCTTCAAGGTAAAGAATTAATTCTTGAACAATGAGATGAAATCATCTCATTAAAACAGAAGAATTATCTTCTTAAAAGATCAGAGATCTAAGAAAAAGACCAAGGTCTTTGATAAAAAAGGAGATCAAAAGATCTAATCATAAAAAATAATAAATAAAGAAGTATTTTACTTCATTCACAGATCTTTTGATCTATAAAGGCAGAGCCTTTTATAAAAACAAGAACTTTTGTTCTTGGATCTTGAGGCAAAACCTCCTTTGAAGAACATAAACTTGTTCTCTGATCACAAATTTGATCAAGTGCGCTCTGTGCTATTAAAAAAGTGCCTTGCACCCATGAATTGCGCTTTTGCGCTTCTTGGACCGGCGCTCAGCGCCAAAGCATGCCACGTGTCAACCATAGACACAATCTACGCTTTGCGCTCCTGAAACAGCACATGTGCTCATGGGCTGGCGCTCAGCACCAAGCGCGCCACGTGTTACTCACTGGCGCACCCACAAACTAGCATAGTGTGCTCATAAATTAAAAGCGCAATGCGCTAACAAACTAGCGCAATGCGCTAAGCGCGACACGTGTCCTCCTCGTGTGCGCTATCCAACAGAAGCGCAATGCGCTCTTTCCTTGGCGCAAAGCGCCTGACGCGCCACGTGGCGCACTGTCAGAACATACCTTGTTCTGATAAATGCTATGCATTCAATACAAGACAAAAATTTCAGAGCCCAATGCTTAGCATTATTAAAAGGGCCAAGCCCAAATAAAGGCTCAATAGCCAGAATAATAAAATGTTCAACTCATATCAACTGGGCCCATATGCTCATAAACCTTTAAACAGACTTTAGTCCCAAATTGGACTATAAATCTCCCAACCAACATTGGTTCAAGGGTACATCTCTGAACTCCTCTGATATTTGTCGTTGTAATCCTTCAACGTCTTCAGAGAGGTGACGGGTCCCGACAGCCATACATTCCACAGACTATGATGTCATTAAACTGGACTGTGGGGTCCTTAAACCCACGGACTATGATGTCCTTAACCTTGACTGTGAGGTCTTTAAACTCACAGACTATGATGTCCTTAACCTCGACCATGATGTCTTAAAACTAATATTGGACTGTGAGGTCTTTAAACTCACGGACTATGATGTCCTTAACCTCGACCGTGATGTCTTAAAACTAACATTGGATTGTGGGGTCCTTAAACCCACGGACTATGATATCCTTAACCTTGACTGTGAGGTTTTTAAACTCACGGACTATGATGTCCTTAACCTTGACTGTGAGGTCTTTAAACTCACGGACTATGATGTCCTTAACCTCGACCGTGATGTCTTTAAACTAATATTGGACCACCATATCCCTAAACTGGTAATTGACCGCAATGTCTTTAAACTAAACAATAGATTCCAAATGCTCTTTTGTTGGATCTAAACGATCCCGTTAAGTTGGCCTCAGTTTAAAATTAGACTGACGTGTTCTTAACAAACGTTGAGTTGATCTTAGTCTAAAATTAGACTAACGTATCCTTAACAAACGTTTAAGTTGATATTAGTCTCAAATAAGACTAACGCATCCTTAAACCCAAACCAAAACCCAAATCTAAGAAAATACGGATTTGGACTAATCCACGCCCTACGGGCGACAACATAAAATTAGTCTCCGTATACAATCCACGGGCAACCAAAAATAAAACAAACAACCACGACACGAAGTGACCATCTGGAAAAGGAGAAAGTTGTTACCGCGATGCGGTAGCGTAATTAACCGCAGGGGCTTGCGCCTGCAGGGAAGAGCCTCCCCACAATCAAAAAACCCCTCAAACGAGGGGGAATCTGACGAAGTCTGCTACATCGGCAGCATTCGTTTAAACCTTCGATACATGGTGCCATAAATCAACTTGGCATCTTCGGAGAGGTGGACGGATAGTACCAAATAGCATCTGCACCTAGATTCAGGAAAGACAGTCCGTCTTCCCGGTTTCCGGCGGTAAACAGGTTCCCGGTTTCCGTCGTTAAACTGCCTTATTGGTATTGGTCTTCAATCCAATTTTTGAAGACGTAGCAGTCTTCGATCGGGTGGCCTAATACTCGGTGGTAGGGGAAGTAATTGGGATCGTTGACGTCATTTGGCTACAACGGATGTTTTGGATCTGGTAGATTGATAAGTCTGTTGCGCACTGCCAGGTCGAACAGCCTCCTCGTTTTATCTTGAGGAAATGAGTAAGGGCGTCTTAATCTCTCCTCGAGGGACGGGCGTGGACGCATATTGTTTTGGCGAACAGCCGGCTTTAAGTTGCTCGGCTGTTGTTGAGTATTGGCGATGAAAGTTGCCATTCCTTTCCCCTTTTCATTCCGAGGATCCGTCTTTGAAGGAGATGGTCTATGACCCAACTGATCCATTTAGGCCAACTTGTCAATCAAGGCCTGGAAAGTAGTTGGCTTGAAAAACATCATGAATTGCGAGATGGTCGCTTGAGGGTCAAGAGTGCCCACGAACATGCCTACTGCCGGCGCTTCTTCGATGCATTGTTCGCATTTCGACCACAGATTCCGCCATCGTATTGCGTATTGAACCCATGTTTCGCCTAGTCTTACCCTAGCGTTGATCAATGCGGTGATCGGGGTGCGCTCACTGGTGCTTGCAAATCTTTGTGTAAACAGCAGCTCCATCTCCGCAAATGTTTTGACAGAGTCGTTAGGCAACTCCGAATACCATTCAAAGGCCGTTTCCGCTAAGCTGCCAACGAATTGACGAAGCAACAGTTTGTTGTCGCCTCCAGTGTTGCCGCATAAGGCCCTGAATTGAGCGACATGCTGATGTGGATTCCCCGTCCTTTTATACATATGGAACTTAGGGATCGTATATCCCGGCGGGTAACTTATTTGGTCATACCAGCACCGATAGGGTCGTCCGGTCTTGACAATTTGTCCAGCCGCTTCATTCTCCTAGTGAGCTCGTATTTGCTGAGCTATATAGTCATCCAGTGCGGCCATGGAAATGGTTTCCTCCTTGGCTGCTGAAAGAGCCGGAGGATGATTAGATGTCTCCCCTCTATCGTCTTCAATAATGATCGGAGGGTCTTCAACTGGAGGATCCAGCTGTAACATCATTCCTACCATGTCTTGGAAGAGAAGCGCCATTTGTTTTATGTTGGCAGCTTGTTCTGCTGCTTCTCTGTTCTTCTTTTCGAGGACTCTGCGTAGGAAGTCAGCATCTGCGTAGGAAGTCAGCATCGGTTTCTTGTTCGTGATGCTGTTCTGATGATGCCTCCGGGCTTTCTTTTGGCCCGGTGAGTGCGGCCATTGCAGTCAGCATCTCTTGAAGCTTCTGCTGCTGTTCTTAGGCTTTTGTTACGGATCTGGTGAGTGGTCGATGACCCGCAGAGATACGGCTATCCTCTTTTCCGGATGCCATATAGACGGTATGCACCACCATGCCCCCAGACTTAGGGCGTTTGGGCTCAGTGCCTTTGACATTTGTCGTAGACATGGGGATTTTCTCCGGCCTCCTTCTCTTTTGAGCAGTTGAAGTCGAGGGGGCCGTCGCAGCGGGCACCCAGACAGCTGTTGCCTTTTGTGGCTTGGCAAGATGATTTACTTCTTGCTGAACTTTCACTTTCTTCTGTTGGCGAGGGTAATCTTGATCAATTACTGAGTCCTAAACTTGTCGCCAGACTTTGTAAATTTTGGAAGAAAGCAGCTGAGGGGGTTGTTCTGGCCTCACCTTCGGTGCATTCTCCACGGGTGGAGGAAATCTCTTCAGCACCGCGGTAGGAGAGTTCCTGCGCACCTTGTTCAGCAATTCAAAACTGTTTCCAGTTGGAACAACAGCATTAACTTCTACCATTGGGGCTGGTGGAGTTAGCCCAGAGGGGAAGTTCCCCCCAGCCTTCCTTACTCAACGCCAATGGCGACGTCGAGCGTGTCGAACCAACGGTGTTGGTTCGGTGATGGGAATGGCTTTGTCTTGCCCCCTGTTCTGGCGAGGCGTTGCTGGTACCAGCCTTTTGAAAACCGAGGTTCGTCCAGCAGCAGTGTCTAACCTGTCAAATACAGACTTTTGAGCAGGAATGGGAGCCGGAGTGAGAGCCGAAACAGTCAGTCTTGTGAAGACCGACCCTTTGTCGGGAGTGTAGGGTTCCTAGGCACACTAATGAGGTCTCACAAGGCATCAACCATGCCGATTTCAAAATTTGCAAGTGCCGAGAAACCCTAATACGGATCGTTAACTAGATGTCTAGGCGAAAAGATAACAAGTTAACAACTTAACTATTAGTTTAACGGAAATACAACCTTTGTAGATCCGGTTCTCCACCTCCATAGCTCCGTGATGGTGTCTCCTCGCTGTCCAAATCGAAACCATGACTCTTGCATCGGCTTCATCGGAGAAAAAGCGGGCTAGGTCATCGACGACGATGCCGAAGATGATCTACGTCGAGGCATCACTAGATCAAGCTCCACCTTCACCAAGCCATGAAAACTTGTGAAGGAAACACCCTATACTACTTGGCAAGAGGTAGAGGATGAAGAAATAGGAAGTGGGTTCACTTTAGAATTGGATTTCTCACTCATTTTCAAGAGTTGCCATTGATGGAGGCAAGCTTCTTCTTGTGAAGAAGAAGAAGAAGATGAAGATCTTATGATAAGTTCTTTTTTTTAAAAAGAAAATAATGAGAATACTTATCATAATCCAACCATGGTCAAGTGTAGAGAATAGACTAGGGTTAAGTGGAATGGTTAGAGTTAAGCATGAGACAAAAATGGTCACTTAGGTCAAAGCTTCATGAAGCTTCAACTAGAATACAAATCAAGCCACCATTTTCTTTTCATGCCATTTATTTTCCAAAAAGAATAAACAAATAAATAAATGAATAAATAAGTAATGGATAAACAAAACCCTAATCATTAGTTTAACCATGGTTTATTCTTTACACTTAACCAAGTAAACATGTATCATCAAACATGACACAATCATTTGCACAAAAAGTATATCACATATACAACTTGTACATCCAAGTAAGAAAATACATTTAAAGTGAACCAATACTAGTTAATGCAAAGTAATATATCAAATATATAATTATACATTAAATCATTAAATCAACACTTGATTTAACGATCCGGTCATATCGCATATAACCGACTAGTATCCAATGTATCGGCTTATCGAATCAATACTTGATTCGATAACTAGGTTATATCGCATACAACCAATCGATACATTCATCGCGAGAATAGAATACGGTATCACATACACGCATCATTCTCGGTCCCGCACATATCTCATATGCGCTCCTATTTCGTTTCGCTTGAGCCAGGAAACCTCTGTGTAGGACTCTAAAGACTCGTCAATACGCCGGCAGCAGGTGATGATCATATCAAACACCCACAAGCCGCAAGCGGTCTGCTAAACGTAACGGCCACCCGGGTATTGAGCGATCAGAAGATCGACGAGCAAGCCCGCTCATACTCCTGTGAATCCAACCAGTAACACTTACCGTACAGTCCGGTCTGATCGTCTGATATATCGCATATCTCGCCTAGGGATGGTAAACGTCAGACCCCAATAGCTCGATAAGTCGTGTCGATATGAGGTCTATAACAGTTCGAGAAACTACTGGTAACACTTACCAGTAAATCTCAGCAACCCTGGCCAGGGATTTCCGGTTATAGCCAATCGAACACAGCGCAACATCAACTCCCTATACCGGGAGAGACGAATCCCCTCCTATCGCTCATTGCCTCCATGTGACTCGGGACTGTGCCCAAAAACCACCGTTTTGCACGCCCTCTTGGACGTGGTAAGATGGAAATCAAAGCACAGTGGGAACCACACAAGACTCTATGACGATCTCGGGTCAACAGACTACTCTGTACCAGTGTCACCAGAGAACCGCCATCTGACGTAAGGTATAATACCATCTGGGAGTTCTCGGCGAATCCGTCCAGTGTACCCAGTCTCTACTGAGCACCCGTATATCATCTCCGATGTCAAACACCAATAGATATGGGATCATCCATCGCCCATCTGTATGGGTCGAGAAGGTATACGCTAGTCTACTCTGGTATATCGATGCCCCGTCTCGATACACCCACGACTAGGGACTTTGAAGGATGTACTTATGGACTACCATGTCCCCACTAGTATGATCTGCATCATAGTCCAGGTAGTCAAGTACACATCCTAAGGGCTTTACCAACATGTAACAGGGAGACAATCAGTATACACGTTAAGGTAAAGTTCAACCAGATAGCATACTATCATGTCGAGCAAGAAAGTCCTCCCTATATATGTCCCAGCATCCACTACAATATACATCCAATGTACAGTAATGGCCTCTAGGACATACATATAACTAACAATCTCCCACTTGCACTAGGGCCATCTGATAGCAGTGGTTGTAGTATCTCATACTCAACCATCCCATAAAAGTCTCTCTCTGGGAAAAGGCCTTTGTGAGTGGATCCGTCGTGTTGTCCTCTGAGTCTGTTCTCCTAACCTTGATCACCCTGGAGATCAACCATCTCCATGATCAGGTGATACTACCTTAGAATATGTCTGGATCACTGATGGGACCGGCGTTCCTTGGCATAAGCCACAACTCCATTGTCTCACAATGGTTGGAACGCGGTTCATCTCATGAACCAATATACACCCAGACAGCCTTTTTGGTAGCATCTTAAGTAGCGATGTATTCAGCCTTAATCGTCTAGTATGTCACGGTATCTATCTTGGAACTCTTCCAACATACCGTCCCTTCACTGAGGGTAAAGACAATGCCTGTGACTGACATTCAGTCGTCCTTATCATCCTGGAACACTTCCAGTGATTCTCCCCAAGATCGATTGATACCATCTTACTACAACTAGTGAGAATCCTAACATCCATTTAGATCTATCTCATAGATCCAAAACCCAGGATTTAGTAGGTATCACTTTGATCTTATGTGGAGAATCATTGTGATAAGCGGAGATTGACTGAGCGTAGCATAGGAAACTCCTTCCCTATCAAGAGTATGTCATCCACGTACTCTACGAGGATCATCACCATACTCCCTGCTACCCTTTTTGTATATACAAGGTTCATCTACCATTTTGATGATGTCAAACTCTTTGACTAACACATCAAAACAGATGTTCCAACTCCGCGATACCTTCTTTATCCTATAAAGCATCTTGTACACGTTTCCGCTGCTCCCACTGTCTACGAAGCCCTCTGGCTGTGTACTTATAGACGCTCTTTTCTAAAACATCATTTAGAAAAGCTGTCATGACACCCAACCATCAGATATCGTAGTCATGGTATGTAGCCGTGGCAAGTAGGATCTGGATGGACTTAAGCATAGCTACTTGATAAGGTTTCATCATTATCCACGCCTTGTCAATGATATAGACCTTTAACAAGTCTAGCTTTGAAAGTCTCAACTTTTCCATCTACACCAAGTAATCTTCTCAAGATATACTTGCTCCTGATGGGGATTTAACCCTTCAGATATAGCAACCAAAGTCCATACTTTGTTGGTGTACATGGATTCCATCTCAGATCGCTAAGCATCCAGCCATTCTTACAGAGTCCCACTCCTGATGGCCTGCTCGAAACTAGTTGGGTCATCATCTCATGATGCAATCCTCGCTCCCACTGTCATAGAGAAACAGAAGTATCTCTCAGGTGGGTGAGAAACCCTACTAGATCGGCGGAGAGGCTGAGGTTTGTTGGTAACTATTGAATCCTTTGGTTCTACCAAATCTTCAGCTGCAGTTTGTATAGCTGGAACCTTTCCAGTTCTACATTACAGATCTTGCCTCGAGCTTGTCCGGATTTTGCTTTTCAGACATAGGCTGGACAACCCCAAATCTTAACCAACTTAAGATATGGGCTCTTCCCTTATCATATCACATATGAAATGGTAGGCAACTGATTTGATTTGAACCCTATTCAATAGGTATGCATCTTCTCAAGTGCATAACTCCCAAAAGGAAATAGGAAACTCAGTAGTACTCATCATAGAGCACACCATATCACATAGGGTGCTATTGCTCCACCCCGATATACCATCGTGCTATGGTGTATACGGAGGAGTAATGCTGAGATAGAATCTCATTCTCTTTTAGAAAAGTCCAAGAATTTCGTGCTCAAGTATTCTCCTCCCTGATCGCATCAAAGGACATAATACTTCTACCCTCAATTTGTTTCTCTACTTCTAACTTATATTCCGTAAATATCTCAAAAGGTTCGGACTTGTGTTTCAACAGGAACATATGTCTGAATCTTGAGAGATTATTAGAGAATGTAATGAAGTACAAAGAACCGGTCCTGGCATATGTAGACAGGGGACCTACATACATCAACATGTATCATCCCAAGAGTTCACTAACTCTTTCTCTATTTCCAGTAAAAAGAGCTATGGTCATCGTATCTTTGTGACATGACTGGCAAGTTTCATAAGATGTAAATTCAAACAGATTTAAATATGCATCTAAATGTAACTTCAGCTAGTCAGGTCGCATTGATATGACCTAGTCTACAATGCCTCAAGAAGGATTCGTTCATTTCTGAACTCTTCCTGTTGTGTGTGTTCCGTATACTAAAGAACTGTAGTTTGATTTAGAACATTAATGCTTTTAGATAACGTGCCTGAACCGATCAACTTTTGATATAGGAAATGTTCAAAACATTATCCAACTATATAAAATTTTATCAGTTCTTTACTAATAAAGAGAGTGATATGATTTTGTATATCAGGTTCGGTATCTAATAACATTCGTTCAGAATCAATGTATTGGTAATACAGGGTGACAGTGACCAACAGACTTGGCTGCAACTCTTGCCCCATTTTCTGCCTCATGAAACTTATCACCCGTTCTCAGTCCTCTACCTTTCTGTAGCCCTATGTAACATATTACATATCTGGGATCCTGATCTGGTATCACATACCCAGGACGTAAAGGATACTGAGAAACAGTTTTCTGTAATGAACACACCTGAAGATGATGCATCAGCATGCACTCTCTTCGTTTGGGCGGCACGGGAATTCTGGTAATCCCCAATTTCCTGCTCTGTCTTATAACAATTATAAGTTGGAGCAGGACCAACGTTCCCCAGCTCAGTATAACAAGCGGGTTCGGTCAATATTTCCGTATTATTATCTTGATTAAGGCGTGACATGGTCGCTACCTGGAGAGAGAGAGAGAAGAAAACACTCAGCGTGCGCTCTTGCAAGAATAGATTGGTTATTATTTTATCTAATCAGGATGGCTCCCACTGGTTTTTATCAAATCTTCCTTCAAACCCTAAAAGGAAAGACTAGCCGGGATTAATTACACACTACAAGTTCGCCAATCTTTCAGCCAGGCCAGTGTCGGTACTTTGAGGGAGGTCCCCCGTGCTTTCGCACGAACCTAATTAATGTAAACCTCGTTTTTCCAGAGGCGTAACTCCGTTAACACCTTTCTAAACACCTACTTGATCGGCTAATTGTAATGTATAAAACTCTCCCAGGAGTAACTCTTACTCGCAGCGGGTATCAGGATCCAACTATCTCATAGAAGGTATGCAATCTCATTGCAAATTTCAACACTTGAAATTCCCGATAATATTTTGCCCCTAGCGTTCTATGACCTTGACGGAGGCCAAACTACCCATAGTCCGCTAGTCAAGTTCAACCCGTACATTTCTTGATTGAATTAAACCCATCCGCACGACCCTTGACGGAGGCCAAACAACGCTGTACGAATACCCTAATCCAATCGCATCATATGCTAGCAGATAAGCACTAGTTAGCTACCGTACACTACGCCTTGACGAAGGCCAAACAACCCCAACACGAATACTAACTAGTACGTATCTGAAATGACGGAGGGCTACGACAGGTTTTTCTGAAAACCTATTGCGTAATGAACTTGATATCGTTGCAGAATCAAATGATTTTAAAATTGGAGTGTTTTTTGAGGTTTTTCTAGTTTTGCTAAAGGAGTCACTCCCGGTGAAGGGATCGTCGGTCCTTTCCTCGTCGAATGAGGTGCGGGATATATCATATATATCACTGTGCAAAGCAGAAACTTATAGAAGCAATCAAAAACAAACCGAGTGTGTAGCATCTGCCAGTTATTGCTAAAGGAGTCACTCCCGGTGAAGGGATCTCGGTCCTTTCCTTATCGAATAAGGTGCAGGAGATATCATATATACCGCTGTGCAAAGCAAGAACTGTAGCTACCTGTTTTATTTTTGAAATTCGATTCTACAACATCTTAGGTTTCTTTTATTTCATTAATCATATTAATGAAGTCCCATCATTTAAGCACCTAAACATCACAGATAAATACGACGTACACTTATGCCATCCGCATTCGCCTCGATGTCCCCTCGTGCACCGTTAGGTTAGGTAACTAACGGCAGAGCGGGGCAGGGCTAGCACGGGTGTAAAACATAAGTAACGCCAATATAATATATCATATATACTATATAAAGTATCCATAACAGAACATATCACATGATCACATCACAGATATTGCAGCAGAAGAATCATATGAAATATTGGATATACTAGGACGTTCGTGTTTTCAATACGAGCCAGTATAAAACACGGATTCCACGGTCGTGATGAATAGCCAAACCCACACCCCTAGACCCCTATGAGAGCGGCAAGCAACCCTACCAATTCTAGAGTTAGGAGACCCGGACTCGACTCCTCGAGTTGGTCTCCCACTGGACTCCAGAACCCGGTTACTTGTGCTCCCCTCCTTGGGTCTATCCTAGTGCGGAAAAGTAAATAATATACAAATGGTGACATCTTCCGCAACCTGGAAGTGCCCCAATAAAAGAATATTACATACAAGTTTTTACATGAATGAAAATGAAAAACACTCATCTCACATAAAAAACCCCCCCGGCTATTCTAACACGACGATCCAATATAACATATCCAGCAACACATAACATCACATATCATCAACGTAAGTAAATATGTCCATCCCAATTGTCGTTGATATATAACAACGAAACCGGCGATATCACATATTACACTTACGGTCACAGAAAAGAAAGTGTAAAACTACAACAGTTGGAATCCGCAATCTCTTTAGACATCGCATGCCTAATCAAATAAATTCCTTAGACATCGCATGCCTAACTATTATAAACCCCGCATTTTAGTCTCATTATCGAAAACTCTTTTCAATACTAAGTCGGGCAATTCAACAGGATTCCCGACATCCTGATCGAATGCTCGTCGCAAACTTTAGTAGGTAGCCGCACCCCCGATGCCGTCGACGAAGTGCACCAAGGCGGAACACCGCTGCCGCGAGCACCCGAACGGATGCTTTCGGCGACGGGGTTCTCCTACAGTCACTTGGTCGGGGCTATGGAGTGAGGCTGTCTATTAAGTTTACCCGGCGAGTATCCGCGTACGCTACGTGATTGCGACGGACTTTTGATCACATCAAAATTCCGTGGCAACCGATCAAGTGAGACTAAATTGCTAGATTTATAACATTCATTCAGTTATCTCATAACTTATTGTGAATTCCAATTATTGTATCACATTCCGGATAAACAGAAAATGTTAAACTTACCGATCGAACAGTCAAACACCCAAGTTTTCCCAAAACAGATCAATACATGAAATAAGTCTAAAAACATTCAGTTCGTGCCTCAGTACCAACGGTCCAGCCTTAGAAGGGTCAAGCCAATGCCTCACATGTGGCACGCCGTACTGCCCCAAACCCGAAGGTTCAAAGGGCAGTTCAAGACGGTCACATAATCGAGTTAAGGTTTGTTATCTTCTAGAGGGACCATCGCGTTACTTGCACTACTTAGAACGTCTTTAAACCTCGGAAAAATCCAACACTTGAAAATATTCCGGCAGGGGAAAGATTGGGTATTTATATCCGGTCGAACTTTTTAACATATTCAAAAATTATCCGGAAAGCCACACAGACAAAATTTGATAATCCGATCGAACATTCGAATCCCCAAAACAACCCAGAAAATTCAACTCTTGAAAAAATATTAAAAATTCCCAGGAAAACCAGCACTGCAAATTATGAATTACTGTGCAAAATTCGATGCCACATAAGACAAAACGGCCGCAGAACCGCCGCACGAGCCATGCTCGTGCCGCGGAACCGCGGCGCATTGATGGAATTAGGCACACGAATTTTACAGAAACCCTTATAATTTCCTGCTGATTTTTCTGCATATTTTTAATATCGAAAAACTCCAGATTTTGGAAAAAGTCCAGAGAGCATGTTTGTTTTAGGGTTTCGGGTTCGTTCGGGTTTCAAACTTCGTCTAGACTTCGCATAAGGCTCTAGCCTGGCTCTGATACCACTGTAGGGTTCCTAGGCACACTAATGAGGTCTCACAAGGCATCAACCATGCCGATTTCAAAATTTGCAAGTGCCGAAAAACCCTAATACGGATCGTTAACTAGATGTCTAGGCGAAAAGATAACAAGTTAACAACTTAACTATTAGTTTAACGGAAATACAACCTTTGTAGATCCGGTTCTCCACCTCCATAGCTCCGTGATGGTGTCTCCTCGCTGTCCAAATCGAATCCATGACTCTTGCATCGGCTTCATCGGAGAAAAAGCGGGCTAAGTCATCGACGACGATGCCGAAGATGATCTACGTCGAGGCATCACTAGATCAAGCTCCACCTTCACCAAGCCATGAAAACTTATGAAGGAAACACCCTATACTACTTGGCAAGAGGTAGAGGATGAAGAAATAGGAAGTGGGTTCACTTTAGAATTGGATTTCTCACTCATTTTCAAGAGTTGCCATTGATGGAGGCAAGCTTCTTCTTGTGAAGAAGAAGAAGAAGATGAAGATCTTATGATAAGTTCTTTTTTTAAAAAAGAAAATAATGAGAATACTTATCATAATCCAACCATGGTCAAGTGTAGAGAATAGACTAGGGTTAAGTGGAATGGTTAGGGTTAAGCATGAGACAAAAATGGTCACTTAGGTCAAAGCTTCATGAAGCTTCAACTAGAATACAAATCAAGCCACCATTTTCTTTTCATGCCATTTATTTTCCAAAAAGAATAAACAAATAAATAAATGAATAAATAAGTAATGGATAAACAAAACCCTAATCATTAGTTTAACCATGGTTTATTCTTTACACTTAACCAAATAAACATGTATCATCAAACATGACACAATCATTTGCACAAAAAGTATATCACATATACAACTTGTACATCCAAGTGAGAAAATCCATTTAAAGTGAACCAATGCTAGTTAATGCAAAGTAATATATCAAATATATAATTATACATTAAATCATTAAATCAACACTTGATTTAACGATCCGGTCATATCGCATATAACCGACTAGTATCCAATGTATCGGCTTATCGAATCAATACTTGATTCGATAACTAGGTTATATCGCATACAACCAATCGATACATTCATCGTGAGAATAGAATACGGTATCACATACACGCATCATTCTCGGTCCCGCACATATCTCATATGCGCTCCTATTTCGTTTCGCTTGAGCCAGGAAACCTCTGTGTAGGACTCTACAGACTCGTCAATACGCCGGCAGCAGGTGATGATCATATCAAACACCCACAAGCCGCAAGCGGTCTGCTAAACGTAACGGCCACCCGGGTATTGAGCGATCAGAAGATCGACGAGCAAGCCCGCTCACACTCCTGTGAATCCAACCAGTAACACTTACCGTACAGTCCGGTCTGATCGTCTGATATGTCGCATATCTCGCCTAGGGGTGGTAAACGTCAGACCCAAATAGCTCGATAAGTCGTGTCGATATGAGGTCTATAACAGTTCGAGAAACTACTGGTAACACTTACCAGTAAATCTCAGCAACCCTGGCCAGGGATTTCCGGTTATAGCCAATCGAACACAGCGCAACATCAACTCCCTATACCGGGAGAGACGAATCCCCTCCTATCGCTCATTGCCTCCATGTGACTCGGGACTGTGCCCAAAAACCACCGTTTTGCACGCCCTCTTGGACTTGGTAAGATGGAAATCAAAGCACAGTGGGAACCACACAAGACTCTATGACGATCTCGGGTCAACAGACTACTCTGTACCAGTGTCACCAGAGAACTGCCATCTGACGTAAGGTATAATACCATCTGGAAGTTCTCGGCGAGTCCGTCCAGTGTACCCAGTCTCTACTGAGCACCCGTATATCATCTCCGATGTCAAACACCAATGGATATGGGATCATCCATCGCCCATCTGTATGGGTCGAGAAGGTATACGCTAGTCTACTCTGGTATATCGATGCCCCGTCTCGATACACCCACGACTAGGGACTTTGAAGGATGTACTTATGGACTACCATGTCCCCACTAGTATGATCTGCATCATAGTCCAGGTAGTCAAGTACACATCCTAAGGGCTTTACCAACATGTAACAGGGAGACAATTAGTATACACGTTAAGGTAAAGTTCAACCAGATAGCATACTATCATGTCGAGCAAGAAAGTCCTCCCTATATATGTCCCAGCATCTACTACAATATACATCCAATGTACAGTAATGGCCTCTAGGGCATACATATAACTAACAGGGAGAAGCCGTCTTGACGACTTCAGGAGTAGGGATGGCTATCCTCTTCGGAACAACCTTTTCTGGGATTGTAGGCTTCACCATGGGCCCACATGAACTTTGGCCCAATCTCGCGAAGACTGAGGAGCTGGAGCTGGACGACCCGTTGAGAGGGGCCGTGGTAGTAGCAAGCCGATCAAAAACCGACTTCTTAGGAGCTTCTAGTGTTGGTACAGGGGTGCTGAAGCTCATCGATGGGAGCATAGTCCCAAAGAACAATCCGGTGGTGGCCTGCGTCACCTGTTCCACCGGCATAGCGAAGATGGAGGCCGCACGGGGCCCGTAAGTCACTCCTCCAGATGGGACGGAGCGAGAGTTGCAGTTGCAGTTGCAGTTAGTGCAGTTTGAAGCCATTGATCTTCTGTCTTCTGCATGGAGCAAGGCACCAAATCTAAGTATCTCAAATCCATATGCAACCATATCAAACCGCGATTCGTTCGCGAACACGACATACGAAGTGTGGAGTGGAAAGAGGAAAAGGTCCCACCGGGCGTGCCAGAGTCTGTTTACCGCCAGAAACCGGGAAGATGGACTGTCTTGCCTGAATCTGGGGGCAGATGCTATTTGGTGCTATCCGTCCACCTCTCCGAAGATGCCAAGTTGATTTATGGCACCATGTATCGAAGGTTTAAACGAATGCGGCCGATGTAGCAGACTTCATCAGATTCTCCCTCGTTTGAGGGGTTTTTGATTGTGGGGACGCTCTTCCCTGCAGGCGCAACCCCCTGCGGTTAATTACGCTACCGCATCGCGGTAACAACTTTCTCCTTCTCTAGATGGTCACTTCGTGTCGTGGGTGTTTGTTTTATTTTTGGTTTCCCGTGGATTGTATACGGAGACTAATTTTATGTTGTCGCCCGAAGGCCGTGGATTAGTCCAAATCCGTATTTTCTTACATTTGGGTTTTGGTTTGGGTTTAAGGATACGTTAGTCTTATTTGAGACTAATACCAACTTAAACGTTTGTTAAGGATACGTTAGTCTAATTTTAGACTAAGATCAACTCAACGTTTGTTAAGGACACGTCAGTCTGATTTTAGACTGAGGCCAACTTAACGGGATCGTTTAGATCCAACAAAAGAGCATTTGGACTCTATTGTTTAGTTTAAAGACATTGCGGTCAATTACCAGTTTAGGGACATGGTGGTCCAATATTAGTTTAAAGACATCACGGTCGAGGTTAAGGACATCATAGTCCGTGAGTTTAAAGACCTCACGGTCAAGGTTAAGGAAATCATAGTCCGTGAGTTTAAAGACCTCACAGTCAAGGTTAAGGACATCATAGTCTGTGGGTTTAAGGACCCCACAATCCAATATTAGTTTTAAGACATCACGGTCGAGGTTAAGGACATCATAGTCCGTGAGTTTAAAGACCTCACAGTCCAATGTTAGTTTTAAGACATCACGGTCGAGGTTAAGGACATCATAGTCCGTGAGTTTAAAGACCTCACAGTCAAGGTTAAGGACATCATAGTCCGTGGGTTTAAGGACCCCACAGTCCAGTTTAAAGACATCATAGTCTGTGGAATGTATAGCTGTCGGGACCCGACACCTCTCTGAAGACGTTGAAGGATTACAACGACAAATATCAGAGAAGTTCAGAGATGTACCCTTGAACCAATGTTGGTTTGGAGATCTATAGTCCAATTTGGGACTAAAGTCTGTTTAAAGGTTTATGAGCATACGGGCTCAGTTGATATGAGTTGAACATTTTATTGTTCTGGCTATTGAGCCTTTATTTAGGCTTGGCCCTTTTAATAATGCTAAGCATTGGGCTGTGACATTTTTTTCTTGTATTAAATTCATAGCATTTATCAGAACAAGGTATGTTCTGACAGTGCGCCACGTGGCGCGTCAGACGCTTTGCACCAAGGAAAGAGCGCATTGCGCTTCTGTTGGATAGCGCACACGAGGAGGACACGTGTCGCGCTTAGCGCTAAGCACTTAGCGCTAAGCGCTAGTTTGTTAGCGCATTGCGCTTTTAATTTGTGAGCGTGCTGCGCTAGTTTGTGGGTGCGCCAGTGAGTGACACGTGGTGCGCTTGGCGCTGAGTGCCAGCCCATGAGAGCTTTGTGTGCTGTTTCAGGAGCGCAAAGCGCAGATTGTGTCTATGGTTGACACGTGGCATGCTTTGGCGCTGAGCGCCGGTCCAAGAAGCGCAAAAGCGCAATTCATGGGTGCAAGGCACTTTTTTAATAGCGCAGAGCGCACTTGATCAAATTTGTGATCAGAGAACAAGTTTATGTTCTTCAAAGGAGGCTTTGCCTCAAGATCCAAGAACAAAAGTTCTTGTTTTTATAAAAGGCTCTGCCTTTATAGATCAAAAGATCTGTGAATGAAGTAAAATAATTCTTTATTTATTATTTTTTATGATTAGATCTTTTGATCTCCTTTTTTATCAAAGACCTTGGTCTTTTTCTTAGATCTCTGATCTTTTAAGAAGATAATTCTTCTGTTTTAATGAGATGATTTCATCTCTTTGTACAAGAATTAATTCTTTACCTTAAAAAAATGATCTTCTTCTTCTAAGAGCTTGCTCTTCTTTTTTTGAGTTTTCTCAAAATTTGTAGGGGGGCTTTTCTATATGAGACTTGAAGTCTTGGGGCCTTTATATAGGGCCAGCTGATTTGTTAAATCAGTTAAAGAGATCTTTCTCTGATTGATTTGGGAATGTTTCCCCACCATTGGATCTTTGATCCTAGGGCTTCTGTTTTACAGAAGGCAATCTTCTTGTTTTTAACAAGATTGAGAAAACCTTTCTATAACAGAACTTATTCTGTCTTTTGGTAATTTTTATTTACCGTTGGTTCATTGATCCAACGGTGCTCTGATTTACAGAGCACAATCTTGTTATTTGGAAAGATTTTGAGGAATCTTTCCTTAACAGAATTTAGTTTCTAATTAATTAATGATTTATCATTATTATTAGATTTTTGATCTGACGGTTGGGGAGCTTTTAGGTTCCAGCGCTGGCGCACCCGTGCTTTGCACATGGTGCGCTGCTTAAAAGGCAGCGCACACGTGTATGACATATGGTGCACTGCTTGGAGCGCAGCGCACCTAGCGCTAGCGCACACGTGCTTTGCACGTGGTGCGCTGCTTAAAAGGCAGCGCATATTGCGCTAGCGTACACGTGTATGACACGTGGTGCGCTGCTTGGAGCGCAGTGCACCTAGCGCTAGCGCACACGTGCTTTGCACGTGGTGCGCTGTTTAGGGCGCAGCGCACTTGGCGGTGCATCTGAAGCGTTGCTTCACAATATTTTAACTCTTGGCTTTGAGGCATTTGTTACATTCTTTGCATGTGAGTTTTTCCCTTCATTTTTATTTTATTATTATTTTTTATTTTATTATTTATTTATTTATTATTTTATTGTTATTTTTTTATTTTATTATTATTATTATTATTTTTAATAAGGGAGCAAGTTGTGAGCCAAAATTTTGGCGGGAACAAATGCCCCCCACTACTTTGCCCACGTAAGTATGTACGTGGGTGAAGTAGTGCAGAGTTATGCAACGCCGTAGAATTGAGGGCTTAGGAGACAAGTTTAGGGTCCTTGTAGCCTAAGACTTTCCAACTTTATGAGCCGTAAGGGTCTCATAAAGACTTTTCTCCCTTCGAGTCGAGAGGATCCCGTAGGTGTATTTTCTCCCTAGGAGTCGTGAGGACTCCTAAGTGCGTTTTCTCTTAAGAGTCGTAAGGATCTCACAAGAGAATTTTTCCTCTTACAAGTCGAGAGGACCCATAAGCGGTTGTTTCCCTCCTTGTCGAGATTCGACTTTGGAGAGTGTGGCCCGTGAATAGTATGCAAAAGTCCATTTTGGACCGACTTGCAGGGCCCCAGTGCTTAGGAAACCGGTTCTTATCCCGATTGCCTAAGGTTTTTCCCTACGAGTCGAGACGAATCGAGCATTTCTCGCAAGGATATCCTAACGTCATAGTTAACCTCTGCTCTTTACGACAAAGGTCCGTTAGGGTCCGTGGTACTAGGGTTTTGTCCGTCGTACCGTCGCGTTGGCTGATGTATTTCTCGATAGGCAATCTTGCTGTTCGAGTAGCCTTGCGATTGTCGTGTCTCTGATCCCTTCGGGGGCTGGACAAGACGTCTTCAAGCAATCCTCCTAGGCAGTTTGACCGTCGGAAGAGCAAGCGTTAAGAATTTTGCCATGCCGCTTTTTACTTGAGGTTAGGCTCATTTTGGAGAGCCCCGATGAGTCATAACCACTCTGCGCTGGCGTGGGATGATCTCCGATAGTCTTTCAGGTTTTATATGAGTTGCCGTTAAGACCCTGAAACTAGGAATTTGGCCTTCGCTTCGTTTGTTGGCATTGCGTCTGCTGTATCGAGACGAATGTCGCGGTTGTCTCTTGGTTGTTGGTGAACCGTCGAGGTTTGGAACTAGGGATTTTGCCGTGGCTCCGTTGTTTGATTGTCGCGTCTGAATCCTGCTGGAGGAAGAACGCTGTGGTGACATCTCGTCTGCTGTATCGAGACGAACGTCGAGGTGGTGACCACTCCGTGCTGGTGCAGGATGATCTCCGATTGTCTTTCAGGCTTTATATGAGTTGCCGTCAAGACCCTGAAGCTAGAAATTTGGCCTTTGCTTCGTTTGTTTTGTCGTGTCCGAATCCTGTTGGAGGAAGGAGGCTGTAGTGACATTTCGTCTGCTGAATCGAGACGAATGTCAAGGTGGTGACCACTCCGCGCTGGTGTGGGATGATCTCCGATTGTCTTTCAGGCTTTATATGAGTTGCCGTCAAGACCCTGAAGCTAGGAATTTGGCCTTTGCTTCGTTTGCTGGCATTGCGTCTGCTGTATCGGAACGAATGTCGCGGTTGTCTCTAAGTTGTTGGTGAACCGTCGAGGCTTGGAGCTAGGGATTTTGCCGTGGCTCTGTTTGGTGATGTTGCGTCTGCTGTAACGAGACAAATGTCGAGGTGATCTCTAGGTTGTCTGTGGACCATCGAGATTTGGAACTAGGGACTAAGTTATGGCTCCATTTAGTGATATTGCGTCTGAGTCCTGTTGGAATGAGGAGGAACGCTGTGGTGGGTCTCCAGGATGTAGATGTGGCCGTCGAGACTTGGAACGAGGGATTTTGCCGTGGCTCCGTTGTTTTGACCGTGAGGTGTTTTGTTGACGTTGCATCTGTGTCCTGCTGGACTGCGAAGGAACGTCGTTGTTGACATTGCATCTGCTGTAACGAGACGAATGTTGAGGTGGAATTAGGATTTTTCCGTCACTCCGCCTTGCTGACGTTGCGTCTGTATCCTGCTGGATTGCGAAGGAACGCCGTTGTGGGTCTCTAAGCTGTAGATGTGGCCATCGAGACTTGGCCCTTTTTTTTTATGGAGCCTGGGGGAAAAGTATGGTTCCCTCTTTGTTTATGCCCCTGGATTGCATACAGGGATCGATGTGATCTCTCCTGTAGGGTATAAATTTCATTTTTCTTTATTTCTTTCCGTGATGCTCTATCGTTTCAGCTTTTATATCGCGAAGGTCGCGATTGCCCAATCATTTCGGCTATTTTTCGCGGCGCCCAATCATTTCGACTATTTATTTTATTTTTACTCGCTGCTTTTTATTGCGAGTTGCCCAATCATTTCGGCTATTTTGTATGCATACATTTTTACTTGCTGATTTTGTTGCAAGTTGCCCCATCATTTCGGCTATTTTGCATGCATGTGTGGCTCGCCGGCTTTTTGCTGCAAGCCTGGAATTAGACACCGATTTCGGCATCAGCATCGCTACAACTGGGATATTTCCAGGAGCGAATCATCATTTGCCTCTGTTGATATCGAACAAAGGTGGCTTAGTGAACAGGGTTAGGATCCTGTCGACTAAGGCTTTTAACTTCATGAGCCGTAAGGGTCTCATAAAGAATTTCTCCCTACAAGTCGTAAGGATCTCGTAGGTGCGTTTTCTCCTTAGGAGTCGTGAGGATTCCTAAGTGCGTGTTCTCCTATAAGTCGTAAGGATCTTACAAGAGTGTTTTCTCCTTATAAGTCGAGAGGACTTACAAGGGTTGTTCACCGTGCAAACATATCCCTAGTCGCGGATGGGACTTTGTTAGGGAAATGTTTATTCGCGCCCGCGGATTGTATAAAAAAGTCAGCATTGAGCCGCTTGTAGGGAAAAATCGGGCGGTATGACTGCTTAAGAACAGGTTCAGATCCCTGTAACTTAAGGCTTTTGAATCTTATGAGCCGTGAGGGTCCCATAAGAGGGTTCTCCTTACGAGTCGTGAGGATCTCGCAAGTGTAATTTCTCCTTAGGAATCGTGAGGATTCCTAAGTGTGTTGCTCCCTTGTGAGTCGTAAGGATCTCACGCAGGTGGTTTCTCCCTACAGGGTCGAGAGAACCTTGCAAATGTCTTTTAACGAGGTTGCGCCCTTTCGGGTTTTCACAAACACTCGTCGGTAGCCCTGCTGTTTTTACTCACGGAGCCCTCTAAGGTTTTCATCCGTGCCCATTTTGCTTATGGACATACTGTTTCCCCCTTTTTTTTGTTTTTCTCTTTTTTTTATTCGAACGAGATTGCGCCCTTTCGGGTTTTCACAAGACTCGTCGATAGCCCTACTGTTTTTACTCACGGAGCCCTTTCGGATTTTCATCCGTGCCCAATTTGCTTATGGACATACCATTTTCTTTTTTTTTTTTATTTTAACGAGGTTGCGCCCTTTCGGGTTTTCACAAAACTCGCCGGTAGCCCTGCTGTTTTTACTCACGGAGCCCTTTCAGGTTTTCATCCATGCCAATTTTGCTTATGGACATACCGTTTTTTTTTGTTTTTATTTATTTACCACGTCAGCCTGAAGATGCTGCGGGTTGGGAGTAGTTTAACGACGTTGCGGTCATTTGCAAGTTTTAGGACATTGCAGTCCAACGCCAGTTTTAGGACATAGTGGTCCACGGTCACCGTATTTGAGGCGAATCTCTAGTTTACTGACTTTTCGGTCGATGGGGCTTTCCCTATGAATGAGCACGATGCCCCCGGCATGTCCACCTTTTTAGGGGCATGAGGTTGTGGCGGGCTCACCTTCCAGTTTTCCGATAATGCGAACTTGCCTTGTTGGTATTGGTCTTCAATCCAGTTTTTGAAGACGTAGCAGTCTTCGATCGGGTGGCCTAATACTCGGTGGTAGGGGCAGTAATTGGGATCGTTGACGTCATTTGGCTACAACGAACGTTTTGGATCTGGCAGATTGATGAGTCTGTTGCGCACTGCCAGGTCGAACAGCCTCCTCGTTTTATCTTGAGGAAATGAGTAAGGATGTCCTAATCTCTCCTCGAGGGACGGACGTAGACGCATATTGTTTTGGCGAACAACCAACATTAAGTTTCTCGGCTGTTGTTGAGTATTGGCGACGAAAGTTGCTATTCCTTTCCCCTTTTCATTCCGAGGATCCGTTTTTGAAGGAGATGGTCTATGACCCATCTGATCCATTTGGGCCAACTTGTCAATCAAGGCCTGGAAAGTAGTTGGCTTGAAAATATCATGAATTGCGAGATGGTCGCATGAGGGTCAAGAGTGCCCACGAACATGCCTACTGCCGGCGCTTCTTCGATGCGTTGTTCGCATTTCAACCACAGATTCCGCCATCGTATTGCGTATTGAACCCATGTTTCGCCTGGTCTTACCCTGGCGTTGATCAATGCGGTGATCGGGGTGCGCTCACTAGCGCTTGCAAATCTTTGTGTAAACAGCAGCTCCATCTCCGCAAATGTTTTGACAGAGTCGTTAGGCAGCTCCGAATACCATTCGAAGGCCGTTTCCGCTAAGCTGCCGACGAATTGACGAAGCAACAGTTTGTCGTCGCCTCCAGTGTTGCCGCATATGGCCCTGAATTGAGCGACATGCTGATGTGGATTCCTCGTCCCTTTATACACATGGAACTTAGGGATCGTATATCCCGGCGAGTAACTTATTTGGTCATACCAGCCCGGATAGGGTCATCCAGTCTTGACAATTTGGCCAACCGGTTCATTCGCCTGGTGAGCTCGTATTTGCTAAGCTATATAGTCATCCAGTGCGGCCTTGGAAATGGTTTCCTCCTTGGCTGCTGAAAGAGCCGGAGGAGGATTAGATGTCTCCCCTCTATCGTCTTCAATAATGATCGGAGGGTCTTCAGCTGAAGGATCCGGCTGTAACATCATTCCTACCATGTCTTGGAAGAGAAGCGCTATTTGTTTTATGTTGGCAGCTTGTTCTACTGCTTCTCTGTCCTTCTTTTTTTGGACTCTGCGTAGGAAGTCAGCATCGGTTTCTTATTCATGACGCTGTTCTGATGATGCCTCCGGGCTTTCTTTTGGCCCGGTGAGTGCGGCCATTGCAGTCAGCATCTCTTGAAGCTTCTGCTGCTGTTCCTGGGTTTTTGTTACGGATCTGGTGAGTGGTCGATGACCCGTAGAGATACGGCTATCTTCTTTTTCGGATGCCATATAGACGGTATGCACCACCATGCCCCCAGACTTAGGGAGTTTGGGCCCAGTGCCTTTGACATTTGTCGCAGACATGGGGATTTTCTCCGGCCTCCTTCTCTTTTGAGCAGTTGAAGTCGAGGGGGCCGTCGCAGCGGGCACCCAGACAGCTGTTGCCTTTTGTGGCTTGGTAAGATGATTTTCTTCTTGCTGAACTTTCACTTTTTTCTGTTGGCGAGGGTAATCTTGATCAATTACTGTAACGTTTTGAAAATCGTTTCGGTGAAATTTCGAAAAATCGGTAAAATAAGGGGGTTTTCTTTAAAAAGTCAAAATACAAATATCTTATTATAAAAATTAAATATACATATTCTAGCTATGTAATTGCTATTATTTGGTGTTTATTGAGCCGCTGGTGAAATTTCAAATTTTCTGAAAAAAATATTATTTTATTATTATTTTAAGCCGTCACTAATACATTTAATTAGGGAAAATTACAAATTGGAATGAGTTGAAACAAATTTTGTGCATCATAAAACATTAAATAAAATTTTATCATGTGGTTTTTGGAACGAAATCATTTGCAAAAACGGTTTAGAAATTATTGAAGAAAAAAGGCTTTTTTTAGCGTAAATGGATGTTTGGGGTATTGTATTTATCATTTTTCATCACCCAACACCCGTACCCACACCCACACACCCCCATTCACTTCTCCCCTTGGCTGAATTCAGCAGCCCCCATCTTTTTCCCCACTTGAATTTCAAAGGAAAAGAAATGAAAGAAAAGAAAAGAAAATGGAGAAATGAGGTGGGCCTTTGACCTTGAATTGACTTTGACTTCTCCCCCCACTTTCTCTACCTCCCTCTCTCTCCTCTCCCCCTCCCATTCCAGCCGACCCCCCCCCCCCTCTCCTACTGCAGCAACAGCCCCCCCCCCCCATTTCCCTTCTCTTTTCTCTTCAAAACTTCATCAAAAATTGCCCCAAAATCCATCAAAAAAATCCCAAAACCCAAATCCGACTCCTACCCATTTTAGCTTAGCCCGTATAGCATGGATCTTTGTGAAAAGAGAGCATTTTGGGAGGCCATGGATGCTTGTGGATCTTCAAATATTTTTGGATATAATTCTAAAACGTTTTTGCTTAATTTGTCACTAATTTCTTAAAGCTAATTTAATTAAGTGTTAATTTGGTTTATGTGAGTTTAATTGCATGATTAAAGATTTCAAGTTAGGGTTTGTTGTGGAAATGAGTTATGTTTGATTGTGTATGGTTTAGTGAGGTGGATTAACATATTTAGTTTTGTAGAAAACTAATCTAGTTGTTAATTACAAGTTGTTACTTGAAAAATGTTCAAATTAAGCTTTTTGTTGCAAACTAGTTTTTTGATTTAATTCGAAATATGAGATTAAAAATATGGTTAGGGTTTTTATCATATTATTAACTTTATTAAGTGTAGTTTAACACTTTAGTTCATGGAAATCCAACCTAAATTGTAGTTTGTGCATTTTTGCTATGAAATTGTTAAAAAGGGTATTTTGTAAACTAGAATATTATGGTTTTTGGAATTTAATGAGATTAAATTCCGGAAATTGTTTCTATGACTTATTTAAGATATTTAATAAGTATATTGGCCGCTACATTCATTTAAACATCATGTTTTGTACAAAAACGGCGAATTGTGCTTGCTAGATTTTCGGAAAAATGACTTTTTAAGTGAAATTGGGGTTTTTGTGAGTTTTAACCTAGTTCATATTAAAATTAGTGTTCGTGAATGTGCAAATGAGTGTGATTGGATTTTTCTCGGTGGTTTGACGTTTGTACATCGACATCGAGAGTTGGTTTGACTATTCCTGCAAGCGTAGGCGATGGGTTTGGACCTATGCGTGATACGCATGCCGATTTGATTTTCGTATGCCTTTTCGATTTCGAATTTAGTTTTAATGCGATATGGTGCGTTATGATATGTAGGTACCCCCATGTGGACTTCGAGACGACAAGCAAGCGCGTGGCGACATCGGCACCGGCTAGCGAGGACCAGGTGAGTAGATTTATATCTACAGGGAGAAGTCGGGTGGATGGCGTATAGCACCTCCGCAGTCCGTGGTGATGTATATGGATGCGTATACACACCAACAATTTATGATATGTTGTTAGGATTTATTATTGATGATTTTAGATGGATATTGGTGTTAGATTGGTGCATGGTTACGAAACCTTAGGTAGTGAGTGCACTACACTTACACATACACATATATACATACTTGCATACATTCCTTATTTCATATGTGCGTGTATGGGAATATATATTTATGTATTCACATGGGTATGGGACTATGTGTTCATATACTGGATTTGAGGATAGTATTTGGAATTTGAGATGAGTCGATGAGATTGGGCTTGAGGCCAGGAGATCGGTGATGTGATTTGGTTCGTATTGAGATACGACATGATGTTTTAGCGGGTCTTCTGACGTAGTAATTCTTACACCCGCATGCATACATAGATGGCATCAATATTGTACTAGACGTAGGACATTATTCTGGATCATGATATTCGATAAAGAAGATACCAAATGAATAGTGTGATTGATGTGATTTTGACCCGTACCCAGATTTGGGGATGCCGTACGACGGATTTACGTACGAGCTATATATTGATGATTGATCCGCACTCTTGACTTGGGATGTCTGATTATAGATATGGTATCGGATATGATATTATTGAGGCGGGATCACCGACTAATATATATACAGGTATGTATATACATCGACTCAGATGTTAGGCGGTTTCCTTACCTGTAGTCCAGCTGGTTAGTTTAGCCCTTTAGTTTAGTTTAGTTGTTAGATTAGATTCGATTCTTACCTATTTCAAAAACTAACGAATCGTGGGTATTTTAAAAGACAGCCCAAGGGATCCTACGGAGATTTCAAAAGACGTATCTTTTCATAAAAAACACCGTAGCCCCTATTTTCAAAACCCCATGATTCGTGTTATTTCAAAAGGCACCATTTGTAGGACTTATATTAGATTAATGCAGATTAGTTATAGTTGCGTCTAGTTTTCAGCTTCCGCTCATTATTGTGGTTCGCTTCGCATCGCATGCTTATATTATGTTTCGTACTACATTATTGATATCATGCTGTTAGGACACCAGCACCATTACCGATGATGCGTATGTACCACGTACACTTACTTGCCGGCTCACACACATCTTCATCGGTAATTGTCATGCCACGTACACTTTAGAAATACTATTGCATTGACATAGGTTGTTAGCTAATAATTTAGACATGATATTAGTGTACTCGCCTTATATGCTAGATTAGACATTGTAGATATTACTTGTTACTTCATGCATGTTAATATTCATTGTTATGCCGCATTCATGGATTTTTATACCGATATGCACTGTTTACATGCTATTGAGGATTGGATTCGGATTTCTATGAGATTTTCTGGTTTTGGGGGAAAACCGCAAAACTTATATAAGCTTCTTTCTCTTTTTAAAATAAAAAGTGCGGTTTTCCCATGCTGTATGAGTCGTCCACCATGAGTTTGCTGATGGATTTCGAGACCCGATTCGAGGAGGCGGATGAACCGTTTCGGGTACATGGTGGACCCGGTAAGGTACCCCGGGACAAGAAGCGCGTGATGATGACGATGTGAGCCTGGCAGGGGAGCACTACCTACCGGTGATTTTACCCGACGCGTCGGATATCCGGAGGATACCGTCGTGGTCTTGAGATGGATGGTAGGGGCCGGTCTGGACTGACGGCGCCCTAGATATTGTGATTAAGACATTGAGATTTCGAGATATTGAGGTACAGAGACTGTGATACAGAGATATCGAGATATTGGGATTACGTTTTGTGCCGATGCTAGGCACTGTTTTATGTTGATTTCATTATGATACCTCATTTTAAAAATACAAAGGAAATCTCACTAAATTATGGAAACAGTTCTTCATTTACATGTATTCTGTTTTCATGCATTCATACCTCATTCATATGATATATTGCTACCCTTGGGCACTGACACGGGTACATGAGATTACACTCGGGTTAGATATTTACCCTAGCCTTGTTATAGGCTGCTGGTTATATATATTTGAGGATGTATATTGATCGTATGACCTAGGATTGCGTCATACATGCGATTTCTATTCGTAGATGTTTTTCTATTCACGAGTTGGCAACTCACCTCCGTTGTGCCCCAGTTTCTTGCAGGTTTGCCGTACAGGTTTCATTATGGCTTTGCGGGCATAGTTTCCTTCGGGTGATTTGCTAGTAGGTGGGTTTACTTGTATCGTACCCCCATTATATATCTTGTATATCATTATTCTGTTGTATCTAGAAGTTCCATCAACCAAACATGTGTTATTTTTGAGATAGAGACCAGTGATGTTATTCTTTCGACCTTAGAGTCGCGCGTTGTATTTCTATGGTTTTCTTGTTGTTTTGAGTTCCTTTTGAGTTTTGATCCTCGCCCTTGGCGTTGTATATTATATTGCTTGTGTGGTTGTGACCGTCGATTGACGAAGAGCTAGCTCCCGCTTGGGGATGCCTTTTTATTGATTTCGTATACTATTCATGTTGTATCCCGTTTGGGAGCCAGTATTTACAAAGGAGACTCTGCCGAAATTTTCAGGAAATACTTGATGTTTTTAAAACCGCATAACTCGGCTTATGCTATTAAAACTACTTGATTTTAAATTGGTTTTCCTTCACTCTACTACTTTTCTTGGTTTGGATTTCTGGGTTTTCGGTTTACTTAGATTACGTACGCCTCGAGACGTTTCGTAGTTTAAGTGCCGGTCATGTTCCGTACTTTCGGGACGTGACAAAGTTGGTATCAAAGCGTTAGGTTTTAACCTTCGGAGCGTAGGATGACCCTTGGTTGATGGAATAGGTAACTAAAGTAGAGTGACGTACCGTTGGTATGTTCCGCGGCATATTTACGACACGCCACTCCACTTAAGAAGCCTTAAGATGTACATTTCCTTGTTCAGTATTATATTCCTTCCTGATCTAGCCTCATCGTTACCAGTTTGGTTTTGCTGCCATGATTTCGGGCAGGGAGAGCTACGGCTAGAGTTGCGGTCAACAGGAGCTCGTCACAAACGAGGAATGACCAGGGCGTGATTCCGGCGACACCCAATTGCAGAGATGTGTCTTTTTACTGTGTTTCCGCGCCACGAGCGTTTGGCGGATCGCCTTTATGAGGTTACTCGGAGGTGCTGATCGACACTAGAGAATTGAGCCAATGATGGAGGCCAGCCAGATTTTGATGACCGTTGGTGTGTTGCTTACTCCTGATGATTGAGGCACGGTCCAGCATGCAGACGAGTGAGCCAGTTATTGCTGCGAACGACGAGATATCGCCCCAGATGTTGGAGCTATTGCAGTATAAGTTGTACTAAGAGATGATAGAAGGTCGCTAGTCATCGAGGATGAATGACTAGGACATGTGGATCGTTCGCCTACCCCGATGCGAGGTCATCAGATAGATTGATTCCAACTAGAGACGACTTCACGCGAAGACGTTAGGAGTCGACAGAGACGATCGAATGTCAGAAACCTATTATTCCAAGTTTAAGGTAGTCGGAAAGACATGCAGGCAATTCTATGGTCCCTCTAGAAGAATGAAACCCTAACTCGACTTAATGACCGTGTGAAAGCCTTTGAACCTTCGGGTTTGCGGCAGTTCTACGGCGCCATTAGTGAGGCTTGGGTTTGCCCTTCTACGGCTGGACCACCGATGCTGTGGTATGTACTCGATACTATTAAACTGTACCCAAGATGTTGAGCTCTTGGGGGATTATGAGGTTTTGACGAATCGATTGGATGGCTCGACTTAATTCGGATGCTAGGTGGTGAGATGCATTCTTGGGAGACTCCAGATAGGGGATAGCCGTTGGAGCTCAGTCCATGCAGCCACGACGAGACGAGTCCGAAGCAGACGACATTAGAGAAAAGTGGAGTAAGAGGTTCGTACCAGATCTAGATGAGATGACGTTCCACTCCGCCGATATCAGAGATGCGATGCGCATGCCGAGGCATGGTACTTGGACTTACCTTCCAGAAGGAGTCGCGATGAGTATGCAGTCGTTCCAGAGCAAGATGCAGATATAGGAAAGGACAACGACTTCCGGACAGTTGGTAGAGACGAGGCATGGAATAGACCGTGAGCAGGATTCCTTCCAGGCCACTGATGCAATGATATTTGCACCCAGGATCAGATGTGTCACGTGCATTCAGAGAGCCAGAGGCCGACGCCAGTGATATGCTGCCTTGGCAGGGCCGATGAGCCGATGGATTGTGAGATTGGTAATCCACGGAGAAGACTTGTACCCAGGAGTGGTCATGTTACGCACACCAGCAGGCCAGAGTTCATGATCATCGACGAGACGTCCCACTAGTGACCGCGACAGTTGGCCCGAGATTCTTAGAAGATGCACTTGAGCGGTATTGTTCCGCCATTATTGATTTCGATGTTTTGGGTGATTTATTCGTATGATTTGATTTTGATGATTGAGGATTTACGATCTTTGCACAGTGTTGCACTTGATATCGTTTTCGTGCTTTAGTTTCACATGTTTGTGATTTTACGGTTTTAAACAGTTGAGTTGGTTTTGTGCGTATGCATGCACACGAATTGGTTCCTGCACTCTGTATAGTTATTATATGCTTGCAGTGTGCACTGGACTTCGATTTCGATTGTGATACTCGATATTTGTTTTGTGCACCTTGTGCACCTGATTGATTTTGCGCACGTTCGGCGCTTGATATTGGATTTCATGATTTCGTGCATGATGGATGCACCTGATTTGGATTTTCGCGCATGTTGGACGCATGTTTTGAAGGGTGATTTTGGTGCACACCAGAGGCACTAAATTGAGAATTTTTCGTGCATGTCAGGTGCACCTGATTTTGCTGTCAGGCACACATGTTGCCTACGACAGATGTTTCGTGCACACCCGATGCACTTAGATGTTGTTTCTGTGCGCATGTATGGCACATTCATGGATTTTGATTTCCGTGAGCACCAGACGCACGTAGCATTCATGTGCATATTTTGGGATTGATTTCGTATAGAGCAGTACGTTTTTATGATATTGCTATGTGTTTTCGTACTGAGCAGGACTAGTCAGAGGACAGTACCTGAATATATTTTTGCATGCATTGATAGTTATTGAAGGGATTTCCAAAAAGCGAGCTATAGCCTCAGTATTTACCTACGTGTCTGATATGACACGAAATGTTTAAAACAAGGAGACCCTTCTAAATTGTTTCCAAAACGGCGGAACGTACATTTCAAACAAAGGTATATATGTATATAGTTATTTTCTTATGATAGACGTCCGCCACTGTGCAGTGTTATACGCGTTGCACAGCGACTTGAAGAGATTTGGCATGCATTTCCTTCAGATACTTACAGATATAGATTCGATATTTACATGTATAGTTTCGAGTTATGTCATATTGGTTTTGATTTGGATTTGGCATTGATGTCTTCTCCATGACTCCGATGATTGCGGGATGCTTGACGGAGTTTTGATTTGAGTTATATGCTCATTTTTCAAGCGCATGCGCTGCGCTACGATTTGTTTTATGTAGTTACAATTTCGGAGCCCCAACGACTTGATGGTTTTTCTTAGATATTTTAGTATTTGGGGGAGTTTGAATTTAAATTTGGGGACCGAATTTCTTTAAGGGGGGAAGATTGTAACGTTTTGAAAATCGTTTCGATGAAATTTCGAAAAATCGGTAAAATAAGGGGGTTTTCTGTAAAAAGTCAAAATATAAATATCTTATTATAAAAATTAAATATACATATTCTAGCTATGTAATTGCTATTATTTGGTGTTTATTGAGCCGCTGGTGAAATTTCAAATTTTCTGAAAAAAATATTATTTTATTATTATTTTAAGCCGTCACTAATACATTTAATTAGGGAAAATTACAAATTGGAATGAGTTGAAATAAATTTTGTGCATCATAAAACATTAAATAAAATTTTATCATGTGGTTTTTGGAACGAAATCATTTGCAAAAACGGTTTAGAAATTATTGAAGAAAAAAGACTTTTTTTAGTGTAAATGGATGTTTGGGGTATTGTATTTATCATTTAACATCACCCCACACCCGTACCCACACCCACACACCCCCATTCACTTCTCCCCTTGGCTGAATTCAGCAGCCCCCATCTTTTTCCCCACTTGAATTTCAAAGGAAAAGAAATGAAAGAAAAGAAAAGAAAATGGAGAAATGAGGTGGACCTTTGACCTTGAATTGACTTTGACTTCTCCCCCCACTTTCTCTACCTCCCTCTCTCTCCTCTCCCCCTCCCATTCCAGCCGACCCCCCCTCTCCTACTACAGCAACAGCCCCCCCCCCCCCATTTCCCTTCTCTTTTCTCTTCAAAACTTCATCAAAAATTGCCCCAAAATCCATCAAAAAAATCCCAAAACCCAAATCCGACTCCTACCCATTTTAGCTTAGCCCGTATAGCATGGATCTTTGTGAAAAGAGAGCATTTTGGGAGGCCATGGATGCTTGTGGATCTTCAAATGTTTTTGGGTATAATTCTAAAATAATTTTGCTTAATTTGTTACTAATTTCTTAAAGCTAATTTAATTAAGTGTTAATTTGGTTTATGTGAGTTTAATTGCATGATTAAAGATTTCAAGTTAGGGTTTGTTGTGGAAATGAGTTGTGTTTGATTTTGTATGGTTTAGTGAGGTGGATTAACATATTTAGTTTTGTAGAAAACTAATCTAGTTGTTAATTACAAGTTGTTACTTGAAAAATGTCCAAATTAAGCTTTTTGTTGCAAACTAGTTTTTTGATTTAATTCGAAATATGAGATTAAAAATATGGTTAGGGTTTTTATCATATTATTAACTTTATTAAGTGTAGTTTAACACTTTAGTTCATGGAAATCCAACCTAAATTGTAGTTTGTGCATTTTTGCTATGAAATTGTTAAAAAGGGTATTTTGTAAACTAGAATATTATGGTTTTTGGAATTTAATGAGATTAAATTCCGGAAATTATTTCTATGACTTATTTAAGATATTTAATAAGTATATTGGCCGCTACATTCATTTAAACATCATGTTTTGTACAAAAACGGCGAATTGTGCTTGCTAGATTTTCGGAAAAATGACTTTTTAAGTGAAATTGGGGTTTTTGTGAGTTTTAACCTAGTTCATATTAAAATTAGTGTTCGTGAATGTGCAAATGAGTGTGATTGGATTTTTCTCGGTGGTTTGACGTTTGTACATCGATATCGAGGGTTGGTTTGACTATTCCTGCATGCGTAGGCGATGGGTTTGGACCTATGCGTGATACGCGTGCCGATTTGATTTTCGTATGCCGTTTCGATTTCGAATTTAGTTTTAATGCGATATGGTGCGTTATGATATGTAGGTACCCCCATGTGGACTTCGAGATGACAACCAAGCGCATGGCGACATCGACACCGGCTAGCGAGGACCAGGTGAGTAGATTTATATCTACGGGGAGAAGTCGGGTGGATGGTGTATAGCACCCCGCAGTCCGTGGTGATGTATACGGATGCGTATACACACCAACAATTTATGATATGTTGTTAGGATTTATTATTGATGATTTTAGATGGATATTGGTGTTGGATTGGTGCATGGTTACGAAACCTTAGGTAGTGGGTGCACTACACTTACACATACACACATATACATACTTGCATACATTCCTTATTTCATATGTGCGTGTATGGGAATATATATTTATGTGTTCATATGGGTATGGGACTATGTGTTCATATACTGGATTTGAGGATAGTATTTGGAATTTGAGATGAGTCGATGAGATTGGGCTTGAGGCCAGGAGATCGGTGATGTGATTTGGTTCGTATTGAGATACGACATGATGTTTTAGCGGGTCTTCTGACGTAGTAATTCTTACACCCGCATGCATACATAGATGGCATCAATATTGTACTAGACGTAGGACATTATTCCGGATCATGATATTTGATAAAGAAGATACCAAATGAATAGTGTGATTGATGTGACTTTGACCCGTAACCAGATTTGGGGATGCCGTACGACGGATTTACGTACGAGCTATATATTGATGATTGATCCGCACTCTTGACTTGGGATGTCTGATTATAGATATGGTATCGGATATGATATTATTGAGGCGGGATCACCGACTAATATATATACAGGTATGTATATACATCAACTCAGATGTTAGGCGGTTTCCTTACCTGTAGTCCAGCTGGTTAGTTTAGCCCTTTAGTTTAGTTTAGTTGTTAGATTAGATTCGATTCTTACCTATTTCAAAAACTAACGAATCGTGGGTATTTTAAAAGACAGCCCAATGGATCCTACGGAGATTTCAAAAGACGTATCTTTTCATAAAAAACACCGTAGCCCCTATTTTCAAAACCCCATGATTCGTGTTATTTCAAAAGGCATCATTTGTAGGACTTATATTAGATTAATGCAGATTAGTTATAGTTGCGTCTAGTTTTCAGCTTCCGCTCATTATTGTGGTTCGCTTCGCATCGTATGCTTATATTATGTTTCGTACTACATTATTGATATCATGCTGTTAGGACACCAGCACCATTACCGATGATGCGTATGTACCACGTACACTTACTTGCCGGCTCACACACATCTTCATCGGTAATTGTCATGCCACGTACACTTTAGAAATACTATTGCATTGACATAGGTTGTTAGCTAATAATTTAGACATGATATTAGTGTACTCGCCTTATATGCTAGATTAGACATTGTAGATATTATTTGTTACTTCATGCATGTTAATATTCATTGTTATGCCGCATTCATGGATTTTTATGCCGATATGCACTGTTTACATGCTATTGAGGATTGGATTCGGATTTCTATGAGATTTTCTGGTTTTGGGGGAAAACCGCAAAACTTATATAAGCTTCTTTATCTTTTTAAAATAAAAAGTGCGGTTTTCCCATGCTGTATGAGTCATCCACCATAAGTTTGCTGATGGATTTCGAGACCCGATTCGAGGAGGCGGATGAACCGTTTCGGGTACATGGTGGACCCGGTAAGGTACCCTGGGGCAAGAAATGCGTGATGATGACGATGTGAGCCTGGCAGGGGAGCACTACCTACCGGTGATTTTACCCGACGCGTCGGATATCCGGAGGATACCGTCGTGGTCTTGAGATGGATGGTAGGGGCCGGTCTGGACTGACGGCGTCCTAGATATTGTGATTGAGACATTGAGATTTCGAGATATTGAGGTACAGAGACTGTGATACAGAGATATCGAGATATTGGGATTACGTTTTGTGCCGATGCTAGGCACTGTTTTATGCTGATTTCATTATGATACCTCATTTTAAAAATACAAAGGAAATCTCACTAAATTATGGAAACAGTTCTTCATTTACATGTATTCTGTTTTCATGCATTCATACCTCATTCATATGATATATTGCTACCCTTGGGCACTGACACGGGTACATGAGATTACACTCGGGTTAGATATTTACCCTAGCCTTGTTATAGGCTGCTGGTTATATATATTTGAGGATGTATATTGATCGTATAACCTAGGATTGCGCCATACATGCGATTTCTATTCGTAGATGTTTTTCTATTCACGAGTTGGCAACTCACCCCCGTTGTGCCCCAGTTTCTTGCAGGTTTGCCGTACAGGTTTCATTATGGCTTTGCGGGCATAGTTTCCTTCGGGTGATTTGCTAGTAGGTGGGTTTACTTGTATCGTACCCCCATTATATATCTTGTATATTATTATTCTGTTGTATCTAGAAGTTCCATCAACCAAACATGTGTTATTTTTGAGATAGAGACCAGTGATGTTATTCTTTCGACCTTAGAGTCGCGCGTTGTATTTCTATGGTTTTCTTGTTGTTTTGAGTTCCTTTTGAGTTTTGATCCTCGCCCTTGGCGTTGTATATTATATTGCTTGTGTGGTTGTGACCGTCGATTGACGAAGAGCTAGCTCCCGCTTGGGGATGCCTTTTTATTGATTTCGTATACTATTTATGTTGTATCTCGTTTGGGAGCCAGTATTTACAAAGGAGACTCTGCCGAAATTTTCAGGAAATACTTGATGTTTTTAAAACCGCATAACTCGGCTTATGCTATTAAAACTACTTGATTTTAAATTGGTTTTCCTTCACTCTACTACTTTTCTTGGTTTGGATTTCTGGGTTTTCGGTTTACTTAGATTACGTACGCCTCGAGACGTTTCGTAGTTTAAGTGCCGGTCATGTTCCGTACTTTCGGGACGTGACAATTACTGAGTCCTGAACTTGTCGCCAGACTTTGTAAATTTTGGAAGAAAGCCGCTGAGGGGGTTGTTCTGGCCTCACCTTCGATGCAATCTCTGCGGGTGGAGGAGATCTCTTCAGCACTGCGGTAGAAGAGTTCCTGCGCACCTTGTTCAGCAATTCAAAGCTGTTCCCGGTTGGAACAGCAGCATTAACTTCCACCGTTGGGGCTGGTGGAGTTAGCCCAGAGGGGGAGTTGCCCCCAGCCTTCCTTACTCGACGCCAATGGCGACGTCGAGCGTGTCGAGCCAACGGTGTTGGTTTGGTGATGGGAATGGTTTTGTCTTGCCCCCTGTTCTGGCGAGGCGTTGCTGGTACCAGCCTCTTGAAAACTGAGGTTCGTCCAGCAGCAGTGTCTTACCTGTCAAATACAGACTTTTGAGCAGGAATGGGAGCCGGAGTGGGAGCCGAAAAAGTCAGTCTTGTAAAGACCGATCCTTTGTCGGGAGAAGCCGTCTTGACGACTTCAGGAGTAGGAATGGCTATCCTCTTCGGAACAACCTTTTCTGGGATTGCAGGCTTCACCATCGGCCCACATGAACTTTGGCCCAATCTCGCGAAGACCAAAGAGCTGGAGCTGGACGACCCATTGAGAGGGGCCATGGTAGTAGCAAGCCGATCAAAGACCGACTTCTTGGGAGCTTCTAGTATTGGTACAGGGGTGCTGAAGCTCATCGGTGGGAGCATAGTCCCAAAGAACAATCCGGTGGTGGCCTGCGTCACCTGTTCCACCGGCATAGCGAAGATGGAGGCCGCACGGGGCCCGTAAGTCACTCCTCCAGATGGGACGAAGCGAGAGTTGCAGTTGCATTTAGTGCAGTTTGACGCCATTGATCTTCTGTCTTCTGCACGGAGCAAGGAACCAAATCTAAGTATCTCAAATCCACATGCAACCATATCAAACCGCGATTCGTTCGCGAACACAACACACGAAGTGTGGAGTGGAAAGAGGAAAAGGTCCCACCGGGCGTGCCAGAGTCTGTTTACCGCCAGAAACCGGGAAGACGGACTGTCTTGCCTTAATCTGGGGGCAGATGCTATTTGGTGCTATCCGTCCACCTCTCCGAAGATGTCAAGTTGATTTATGGCAGCATGTATCGAAGGTTTAAACGAATGCGGCCGATGTAGCAGACTTCATCAGATTCCCTCTCGTTTGAGGGGTTTTTGATTGTGGGGACGCTCTTACCTGCAGGCGCAAGCCCCTGCGGTTAATTGCGCTACCGCATCGCGGTAACAACTTTCTCCTTCTCCAGATGGTCACTTCGTGTCGTGGGTGTTTGTTTTATTTTTGGTTGCCCGTGGATTGTATATGGAGACTAATTTTATGTTGTCGCCCGTAGGGCGTGGATTAGTCCAAATCCGTATTTTCTTAGATTTGGGTTTTGGTTTGGGTTTAAGGATACGTTAGTCTTATTTGAGACTAATATCAACTTAAACGTTTGTTAAGGATACGTTAGTCTAATTTTAGACTAAGATCAACTCAACGTTTGTTAAGGACAGGTCAGTCTAATTTTAGACTGAGGCCAACTTAACGGGATCGTTTAGATCCAACAAAAAAGCATTTGGACTCTATTGTTTAGTTTAAAGACATTGCGGTCAATTACCAGTTTAGGGACATGGTGGTCCAATGTTATTTTAAAGACATCACGGTCGAGGTTAAGGACATCATAGTCCGTGAGTTTAAAGTCCTCACAGTCAAGGTTAAGGACATCATAGTCCATGAGTTTAAAGACCTCACAGTCAAGGTTAAGGACATCATAGTCCGTGGGTTTAAGAACCACACAGTCCAATGTTAGTTTTAAGACATCACGGTCGAGGTTAAGGACATCATAGTCCGTGAGTTTAAAGACCTCACAGTCCAATATTAGTTTTAAGACATCACGGTCAAGGTTAAGGACATCATAGTCCGTGAGTTTAAAGACCTCACAGTCAAGGTTAAGGACATCATAGTCTGTGGGTTTAAGGACCCCACAGTCCAGTTTAAAGACATCATAGTCTGTGGAATGTATAGCTGTCGGGACCCGTCACTTCTCTGAAGACGTTGAAGGATTACAACGACAAATATCAGAGGAGTTCAGAGATGTACCCTTGAACCAATGTTGGTTGGGAGATCTATAGTCCAATTTGGGACTAAAGTCTATTTAAAGGTTTATGAGCATATGGGCTCAGTTGATATGAGTTGAACATTTTATTGTTCTGGCTATTGAGCCTTTATTTGGGCTTGGCCCTTTTAATAATGCTAAGCATTGGGCTCTGACATTTTTGTCTTGTATTGAAAGCATAGCATTTATGAGAACAAGGTATGTTCTGACAGTGCGCCACGTGGCGCGTCAGGCGCTTTGCGTCAAGGAAAGAGCGCATTGCGCTTCTGTTGGATAGCGTACACGAGGAGGACACGTGTTGCGCTTAGCGCTAAGCGCTAGTTTGTTAGCGCATTGCGCTTTTAATTTATGAGCGCGCTGCGCTAGTTTGTGGGTGCGTCGGTGAGTGACACGTGGCGCGCTTGGCGCTGAGCGCCAGCCCATGAGCACAGTGCGCTATTTCAAGAGCGCAAAGCGCAGATTGTGTCTATGGTTGACACGTGGCATGCTTTGGCGCTGAGCGCCGGTCCAAGAAGCGCAAAAGTGCAATTCATGTGTGCAAAGCATTTTTTTAATAGCGCAGAGCGCACTTGATCAAATTTGTGATCAGAGAACAAGTTTATGTTCTTCAAAGGAGGCTTTGCCTCAAGATCCAAGAACAAAAGTTCTTGTTTTTATAAAAGGCTCTGCCTTTATAGATCAAATGATCTGTGAATGAAGTAAAATACTTCTTTATTTATTATTTTTTATGATTAAATCTTTTGATCTCCTTTTTTATCAAAGACCTTGGTCTTTTTCTTAGATCTCTGATCTTTTAAGAAGATAATTCTTCTGTTTTAATGAGATGATTTCATCTCATTGTTCAAGAATTAATTCTTTACCTTGAAGAAATGATCTTCTTCTTCTAAGAGCTTGCTCTTCTTTCTTTGAGTTTTCTCAAAATTTGTAGAGGGGTTTTTCTATATGAGACTTGAAGTCTTGGGGCCTTTATATAGGGCCAGCTGATTTATTAAATCAGTTAAAGAGATCTTTTTCTGATTGATTTGGAGATATTTCCCCACCATTGGATCTTTGATCTTAGGGCTTCTGTTTTACAGAAGGCAATCTTCTTGTTTTTAACAAGATTGAGAAAATCTTTCCATAACAGAACTTATTCTGTCTTTTTGTAATTTTTATTTACCATTGGATCATTAATCCAACGGTGCTCTGATTTACAGAGCACAATCTTGTTATTTGGAAAGATTTTGAGAAATCTTTCCTTAACAGAATTTAGTTTCTGATTAATTAATGATTTATCATTATTATTAGATCTTTGATCTGACGGTTAGTGAGCTTTTAGGTTCCAGCGCAGGCGCACACGTGTATGACACGTGGTGCACTGCTTAGAGCGCAGCGCACCTAGCGCTAGCGCATACGTGCTTTGCTCGTGGTGCGCTGCTTAAAAGGCAGCGCACATTGCGCTAGCGCACATGTGTATGACATGTGGTGCGCTGCTTGGAGCGCAGCGCACCTAGCGCTAGCGCACACGTGCTTTGCACGTGGTGCGCTGTTTAGGGCGCAGCGCACTTGGCGCTGCATCTGAAGCGTTGCTTCACAATATTTTAACTCTTTGCTTTGAGGCATTTGTTACATTTTTTGCATATGGAGTTTTTCCCTTCATTTTTATTTTATTATTATTTTTTATTTTATTATTTATTTATTTATTATTTTATTGTTATTTTTTTATTTTATTATTATTATTAATTTATTTTTAATAAGGGAGCAGGTTGTGAGCCAAAATTTTGGCGGGAACAGGGTTCTTAGGGTAATTTATAGAACTTGAGGGGGTTTTATGTAAAAATACTTTTATATACTTTTCAAAATACACCCCAAGTATTTATTAATCGTCTTTAGAGTTGTAATGAATGTAGATTTTATATTGTGATATTTCAAGTGGAAATATCCTAATTTCATAATAAGTGGTATTTATTTGTAATATTGGTTTTGTATGGAATTCATGGAATTTTAGTGTAAAATTGATTCTTGTGATTTTTGAAAAGAGTTAGAATTTTTATATTATTACAATATAGGTATTTTAATGTTATATATACATATATTTATACAAAAATAATTTTAATATATATTTTATATTCTAAAAATCTCATTTTCTTAAGATGTCGTATTTTAAACCTTTCGAGACTGAATGCTCCTTGCGGAGGTCAGCATCTCGCATTACTAAGTCCGAGGATGTGCGATAATCCGCACCATCCCGGACGGGTTCCCCAAATGGGTTGTAGCAACGCTTTGCAAAGATTTATGTAAAATACTAATCATTAAGAAAAATGGTTTTATTAGTAATGGTATTTATTTGAAAAGGTGTCGTTTTCCCGTATTCTATGTTCTAGGGTCTCCTAAGTTAACTAGACTGCTCCTAACTGGTCCAAAGCGATAAGTTGTGAGATATCCCTCAAATTGCCTCTTCACCGCCAATTGTGGCCAGATAAGTACAAGTGAAGAAAGGAGGGTGCCGCTCACGAATCACCGTGAGACGGGCCTTTTAAAATTACCTTTCTCACTTGTCTAGCCTAGGCATTACAAAGTCAGGTTTAGATAAACGACTGAATGCCTACAACCTTCCTCTGTCCTAATGAGCGTGACAGTCCTTAATTGGCTGAGTCTGGATATATTTTTTTATTAGCTCAAAGGTTATTTATTTGTAAAGATGTCGATTTCCCGTATTCTATGTTTCCGAGGGTATCGTGCTATGTTGCATATGAGTGTGTGAGGAGGTAGGTCATCACCTCGTGATCTACTTAAAGGTATAACAAGTTCAATGGTTTAAATGTCGCAAAAGGAACTATGTGGTATTTAAATGAAAAAATACGGTAAAAGGAACAAGCAATTATTTTGTGATATGAAACTTGATCAATTTGGTTGATTAGTGTTTAATAGTCAACATGAGAGAGTTTAAGCATAATTGTATTAACGAGAAGTGAAGTTTTATAAAGAAACCGAATCGGAAATCGGATTTGTTCCGATTCCGTCGGGTTTTGTAAATCCGTATTTTAGAAAAGAGAAGAGAGGTAGAATTTGGGGACTTACGGGTTTAGGAAAACAAGGAGAGGGAGGTGGAACGGGAGGAGTCGTCGGTGCGTCGCTTCGTCGCCGGGAGCTCCTAGAATGATCGTCGGAAGTTCGCCGGAAAATTCGCCGTAGATTCGCCTCGTGCTCGATTTCAAAGTACACAAGGTTTGTTGGAAATTTTTGAGAGTTGGCTCAGAGTTTAGGGTGAGAGGGTAGAGGGTAGGGGTGGTATTTATAGGGTTAGGCTAGGGTTAGGCTAGGTGAAAGGTTAAAATGAAAAATGTGATAAAATGTATTAAAAATGTATTAAAAGTGGAGTAATTGGGGTTTTAAAAGAGCTCTGGAAATGGTCTGAGGCTAAAATTTTGCCGGTGTATAGGGAATGTGAAAAGACACAATTTTCATGTTGGGGTCGTCGCCGGAATCGGCCGACTCGGCCGTGACTCGGTCGGGGGACTGAGTCGGCCGAGTCGAGGCCGATTTGGCCGATTCCCGGTCAAGTCAGGTGGCCGGGATCCCCCCCGACGGTTCATCTAACCTCTGGCATTTTTCGATGTAGTGGGGTTTTTGTGAGATATGCACGTGTAAACCCTTGGTATTCTAAAGGTTTCAAAACAAAATAATATTAAAAATAATGTGGGATATGGGATTTGAACTTTGGTGGCTTGGTTCAACAGTGCAAGGTATTTCCAATGAGCTACAAGCGCCTTCTTATAATTATGGAGCTAATTAATTACTTAAACTAATAACAGTAAATGTAAATACCCCAAGTATACATTAATTTTAAAGCAAATTTTTGTACACTAAAAATGGAGTTGTTACATTCTTTTAACTTGTATTTAAAAAGCAAAATAATTACTTATATCTTGTGCTCGGGCTAAAATACCCCTTTATGGATTTTGAAAAAAATATTTTGAAAAAATTTGTATAGGAAATTTAGGGTTGTTACATTTATAGAATTAAATTCTACTCAAACAAAAATATAACAAACAGCAAGGAAAAGCCGCAATGAGGCGTCACGTGCTCATACGTGACCAAGAGTCACGTAGTGACACGTGATGATTCCTCAGCTCCCTGAAAACAGAATTAAATTCTGGTCACGTGTCAACACGTGATGGGCTCCTAAACTCTTTAATCAATAGAATTAAATTCTATTTAATAATCAAATAAAGGGATCGCGTGCCAACACGTGATAGACTTTTAAAAGCCTTCTGAACTAATAGAATTAAATTTTAATTAAGGGAAATCAAAGTCCCTAAATGGAAAAATATTTCTTTAAATCTTTCCAAACAAAAAGAGATTGTGCACTGTAAAGTGGAGCACCGTTGGATTGAAAATCCAATGGTGATTAAAAATCACCAATTTATAGAAAGATTTTATACAAGGAAAGATTTCCCTGAAAATTCACCAAGAATAACAAACAGAATATCTTCTGGATTAAAAATCTAATGGTGAATAAAATTCACTGAGTGATCTAAAAGATCATGTTAGTTACAAAAACAACCAAAATCTTTCAATGAAAGATTCACTAAATAAATTGATTCTTTTCTTTCTCTTATAAATAGGAGCCAAGAAGAGAAGAGAAGAGATCTTTGGAATTTTGATTTTTTGGAGAAAAACAACAACAGAGAGAAAAAAGAGAGAAGAATTCAATTCTCAAGAGAGAAAAGAAGTTCTTTTCAGAGAAAAGAAACCCTAGGTGAGAAAGGGGAAAGAGATCTAAGCTCCATAAAATAAAAGAGAATTTAATTCTCAAATTTAAGAGTTTAACTCTTCTGATTAAGAACTTAGTTCTTCATTTGGTTGAAGATCTGCAGAAGCAGATCTCCCCACAAGTTGAGAATTTAATTCTCATCGGGGAGATTCTGCCATGCAGATCCAAAACTTAGAGAGAGAATTGAGTTTAACGAATTTAATTCCCCCAAATACATAGGAATTTAATTCCTCCAAATAAAACTAAGGTTTAACCCTATATAAGAATTTAATTCTCTCAATTTCATAGGAATTTAATTCCTCCAAATAAAACTAGGGTTCAACCCTGCATGAGAATTTAATTCTCCCCAAATTCATAAGAATTTAATTCCTCTAAATGAAATTAGGGTTTAACCCTACATAAGAATTTAATTCTTCCACATGCATAGGAATTTAATTCCTCTAAAACAGAATTAGGGTTTAACCCTACAGAGAATTTAATTCTTAAAACAAGAGACTTAAAGCTCTCCATGCACGTAAAGAACCGGGTCTCGTGGAGACACGTGACCCCCATCCTCAATAATTAGAAAAGAAGGAACAAGACTAGGTTACGTGTTCCCACGTGACCCTTAAACAGACTCCCCAAAATAAGAAGAAATTAGCCCAGAGGCAATGCCTCACGTGCTCCCACGTAACCTTCAAAACAAAGAGAACAAAGGCAAAGGCAGTACTGATTTTGGGCGCTCTCACATGTGCTCACGTGACCCCTAATAAACACTTTAATAATCAATACATGGATATCCATCATGTGCCAACACGTGATGGCCAGAAGATCAGAAGTGTTTAACACTTATTTGCAGATTTGAGAATAAAATAAAGGAGGTCTGGCCCCATCTCAGGCGCCTCACGTGACCCCTTCCTTTCTAGTGTTTAACACTATTTTGAGCATTTTGTCTCCAGTGTTTAACACTATTTTAAACACATCACGCGAGGACACGTGACTGCCAGATGTCCTTTAGTGTTTAACACTATTCTAAAACCAGCTTAGCCCAAATTGGCTAAGTTTTCCAGAGGCAAATATCCCCTTCAAATGAGCCTTAAAATCCAGAGCTATAATGTTTAATGCTCAGCCAAAGACAAAATGTTATTAGAGCCTTCAAACTCTTGCTTAGCATTGCTAAATAATGAAGGGCTGAACCCAGGCAAATGATCAATAGCCCAACAAAGGGCCAACATTTCAAACTTAATTGGACTTAGCCCAAATTGGCCATAAGTCCTCAATTCAGATTTAACTGAGCCAATGTGCTCATAATCTAATTAATTGATCTTAGTTCCAAATTGAACTATAGATCTTCCAATCAACTTTGGTTCAAGGTACATCTCTTCACTCCTTTGATATTTGTCGTTGTAATCCTTCAACGTCTTCAAAGAGGTGACGGGTCCCGACAACCACACATTTCACAGACTATGGCGTCTTTAAACTGGACTGTGGGGTCCTTACTCATGGACTATGATGTCCTTAACCTCGGACTGTAGGGTCCCTTTAAACCCATGGACTATGATGTCCTTAACCTTGGACCGAGATATCCTTAAACTAACATTGGACCACCACGTCCTTAAACTGGTAATGGACCGCAAAATCCCTAAACTAAACAACAGAGCCTAAATGCTCTCTTGTTGGATCTAAATGATCCCGTTAAGTTGATCTTAGCCTAAAAATTAGACTAACGTATCCTTAACAAACGTTTAAGTTGATCTTAGTCTTAAATGAAACTAACGTATCCTTAAACCCAACCCCCAAACCCAAATCTAAGAAAATACGGATTTGGACTAATTCACGCCCTACGGGCGACAACATAAATTAGTCTCCGTATACAATCCACGGGCAACCAAAAAAAAAACACACACACACACGACACGAAGTAACCATCTGGAGAAGGAGAAAGTGGTTACCGCGATGCGGTAGCGTAATTAACTGCAGTTGCTTGCGCCTGCAGGGAAGAGCGTCCCCGCAATCAATAACCTCTCAAATGAGGGGGAATCTGACGAAGTCTGCTACATCGACCGCATCCGTTTAAACCTTCGATATACGATGCCATAAATCAACTTGGCATCTTCGAAGAGGTGGACGGATAGCACCAATTAGCATCTGCCCTGAAATTCAGGCAAGACGGACCCGCGCGGTCGCGTCTCCGTGTTTCGGCGGGGAACAAATTCTGGCACGCCCGGTGGGACCTTTTCCTCTTTCCACTCCACACTTCGTGTGTCGTATTCGTGAACGAATCGCGGTTTGATACGGTTGCCCTTGGATTCGAAGTACTAAGATTTGGTGTCTTGCTATGTGCAGAAAATGAAAGATCAATGGCTTCTACCTGCACAAAATGCTCCGGCTGCAACTGCAACTCCCGTTTCGCCTCATCTGGAGGTGTAACTTACGGGCCCCAGGCGGCCTCCCTGTCCACGATGCCGGTGGACCAAGTAACTCAGGCCACCACTGGGCTGTTCTTTGGGACTATGATCCCACCCATGAGCTTCAATGCCCCGATACTGCCGCAAGAAGCCCCAAAGAAGTCGGTCTTTAATTGACTTACCATTACCGCGGCCCCTCTCAACGGGTCGCCCAACTCCACTGCCTCAGTTTTCAGCAGACTGGGCCAGAACGCTAACAATCCCGCGATACCTGAAGCAGCCATCCCTAAGCGGATAGCCATCTCGGTTCAAGCGGACGAAATCATCGGAGAGACTTCTTCTGCCAAGAAGTCAGTCTTCACAAGGCTGGCCATTCCGGCTCCTGCTCCAGGCGAAGTCCCCAAAGCTGCTTCCCCTGCCCAGAGGTCTGTCTTTGACAGATTGGACGTTGCTTCTCAACGGACATCGGTCTTTAAGAGGCTGACGCCGGCGACAACCCTTCGCCAATACAGGGGGCATGACGAAGTCACCCCTACAGCTGAGACAATCCCATCCGCACGATATGCTCGACGTCGCCACTGGCACCGAGTAAGGAAGGCTGGGGGCAGCTCCCCTTCTGGACTAACTCCGCCAGCTCCGATGGTGGAAATCAATGCTACTGTTCCAACTGCGAACAGCTTTGAACCGCTTAGGAGGGTTCGCAAGAACTCTCCGACTGCCGTGTTGAAGAGATCTCCTCCACCTATGGAAATTACTACAGAAAAGAAGACGGAGCAGCCCCTCAGCGGCTGTCCTCCAAAATTTATAAATTCTGGCAACAGGTCAAGGAATCGGTGATTAACCAGGACTACTCTCGCCGGCCAAAGAAGCTCAAAGCTCAGCAAGAAAAGATCCATCTCGTGGTACCACAGAAGATGTCATCCATCTGGGTGCCCGCTGCAACGGCCCCCTCGACTTCAACTGCTTACAAGAGAAGGAGGCCAGAGAAAGCCCCCGTGAATGCGGCAAACTCCAAGGATGTCGAATCTAAATGCCCCAAGTCTGGGGGCATGGTAATACATACCATTTATATGGCTTCCGGAAAAGAAAAAAGTCGTGCTTCTACGGGTCATCAACCGTTTACCCGATCGATAACGAAGTCTCAGGAACAACAGCAGCAGAAACTTCAGGAGATGCGGACTGCAATGGCCACACTCACTGGGCCAAAAGAAAATCCAGAGACCTCGGAGCAGCATTGGGAATAAGAAACTAATACTGAGTTCCTCCGAAGAATGCTCGAGAGGAAAGAAAAAGAGGCTGCGGAGCAGGCAGCCAATATAAAACGAATGGCTCTTTTGTTCCAAGACATGGCTGGGATGATATTACAGCCGGAACCTCCAGCTGAAGCCCCCCTGATCATCATTGAAGACGACAAAGGGGAAACATCGAACCCTCCTCAGGCTTTTTCAGCAGCCAAAGAGGAGACCATCTCCAAGGCCGCTTTAGATGATTACATTGCTCAGCAAATATGAGCTCACCAGGAAAATGAAGCGGCTGGACAGGTCGTTAAGACTGGGCGACCCTATCCAGGCTGGTATGACCAAGTAAGGTACCCGCCGGGATATACGATCCCTAAATTCCACGTATATAAAGGGACGGGGAATCCACATCAGCATGTCGCTCAATTCAGAGCCTTGTGCGGAAACACCGGGGGTGACGATAAACTTCTGCTCCACCAGTTTGTTGGTAGCTTGTCGGAGATGGCATTTGAGTGGTATTCTGAACTTCCAAACGACTCTGTCAAGACATTTGTGGAGATAGAACTGCTGTTTACGCAGAGATTCGCGAGCGCTAGCGAGTGTACCCCGATTACCTCATTAATTAACGCCAGGGTGAAGCCAGGCGAAACTTGGGTACAATACGCAATACGGTGGCGAAATTTATAGTCAAAATGTGAGCAGCGCATCGAGAAAGCGCCGGCAGTGGGCATGTTCGTGGGCACTCTGGACCCTCAGGCAACTATTTCCCAATTCACGATGTTCTTCAAGCCAGCCACGTTCCAGGCCTTGATTGACAAACTGGCCCAAATGGACCAGATGGCTCATAGACCGTCTCCTTCAAAGCCGGAGCCACGGAACGAAAAGGGCAAAGGGAAAGCGACCTTCGTCCCGAATACTCAACAGCAGCCCAGTGGCCCAAAACTAACTGATCGCCTAGACGAGAGGCGGCAATTCTATAATAAGAAGATGAAGCGCCCTTATTCGTTTCCCCGGGACAAAACGAAGAGATTGTTCGAGCTAGCGGTGCGCAACAGGCTTATCAATCTGCCGAATCCAAAACGACCGTTGCAACCCGGCGAGGCTAATAGTCCCAATTATTGCCCCTACCATCAATTGGTAAGCCATCCAATTGAGGATTGCTTTGTCTTTAAATGCTGGATCGAAGACCAATACCAACAGGGCAAGTTTGCGCTGTCCGAGAATTGGAAGGTGAACCCACCATATCCACACGTTCCTAAGAAGACGGACACACCGGGGGCATCATGCTCTTTCATAGAAGAACCTCCATGGGGGTTGCTCTTTCAGCCAAGACGAAAAGAATGCTGAAGGATCTCCAAACATGCCCGGCGATCAGGTGGAAAAATCCACTGGAACCCGAGATTATCGAGGAAATGCTGAAACCACGCCCAACTCCAAAGATTGGTGGTGATAGCCAAAGTACTCACATCCAGCCGTCAAAATCTTCGAAGAAGAAGAAGAAGACCAAAGAACCCGTGAAGCCTGGAGACAAGCACACGGACCTGCAAAAACAGATTGACGCGTTGGAAGAATATAATCAAAAAGCGCGGACTCAAGTCACACTCCAAGAATTTCTTAGCCACGTCCTTGAGGATGGAAATGATGACAATGGAGAAGACTCGTCAGATGAATCTGAAGATTATGTGGCAAGTTGCCATGTGATCTCTCACTCGTCGATAGACAATGAAGAAGCTCCTTATACAGAGAAACTGGGGGCAGATCCTAAGCCGGAACTTCTAGGGCCATCAAACGAAATGATTGATGCATTCCTGGAAGAAGCTCTTCTTAAAAGCAAAGCTGCTCGAGAGCGTGAGATGCCCACATTTGAAAAAGCCGAATGCCGGCGACTGGACGAAAGGGTTGAAACACTCCCGCCAGATCAAAGTATATCCTCCGCAAATAAAAGTAGGTTCAAGACGAGGAAGTGGTTCTCCAAAGCCATACTGATGGGAATGAAGCTGCCACCCTCCGAAGGAAACATTCTTGGTAAAGCGAAAATACATCCTAACTACTGCTCATATCATCGAAAGATTGTGCACCCCACCGAAAAGTGCAACGCTTTTAAAAGATGGTGGTAGGGATATGTTGCTCACCGGCAACATTTCAAACGGATGAAACGCAAAACTCGTCGGGAGCAAAGAAATACGACCGAGGAGCATAAAAGAACTACCGGCAACTGTCACATGGTCAACGCTGGGGGATCGCAAGTTCTCACCTTCGGGAGTGACTCTGACGAAGAAATGACTCTTGGCCCTCTCTTTAAAGAATACACCTCAGGAAAAAAGGAAGCACCAAAGAGCCGTGAGAACATTCAGCTGTGCAATCGTATGCTGCCCGAAAAGAATCTCGGGCCCGCGAATAGTGGGTCGAATAGAAAAGATAAGGAGAAAGAAAAAGTCCCTGATAATATCGCCCTAGATGACCAAGTCGTTAAAGAGCTGACAGCCAAGGACCCGCCAAAGAAAAGTAAGGTGGATTACAACGTTCTTGCACACCTCGCAAAGATACCCTCGCAGCTCAGCATTCTCGATGCCCTCTTGTTATCAAAAGAAGCAAGAGATTGGCACTGCAAGAGCCCAAGCAATTCCAAGCTTTCCTTGCCGAAGAAAAGATGAAGGACGAGCTGGAAGAAGTATACACGGCCGATATCACCTTCGGCGATGAAGACCTCCTCCTCGGGACGTGCGAGTACAACCGTCTCCTTTACGTCTCTAGATACTGTCATGATATCAAGATAGGCAAAATCCTGGTTGATAATGGGTCCTCCGTCAATCTCCTCAATGTGAGAGTGTTGAATGAAATTTGCATGAGCGTTCATCACCTCGCTCGTGATAAGATCACCATCTCCGGGTTTAACTCCCAGTCATCACGGAAACTTGGGTCTGTAATATTGACACTACGCTTTAGGCTGCTTGTCACGGATATCAATTTTCACGTCATTGACGCTAAGACCTACTATAACGCTTTGCTCGGCCGGCCTTGGTTACACGAGTACAACATCATCCCCTCTACACAACATCAGTGTATGAAATATTCAAGGATGGTCTTGAGTATACTGTAACAGGGAAGCTAAACCCATTCTCCGTAAACGAAGTTCGCAAATATGAGGATGCAAAATATTTCTTACCAGATTTTGAGGACACGGAAAGATGTCACAAACCGAAGAACAAAGCCATCACTACTATTCCAGTTTTCGGGAGTGATACCGAGAAGGAAGAAGAGATAGTTTATTCAGAGCCGCCCCAAAGCAACAAGCCGGGACCGTCCATCTCTATGTTGATCTTCGGCAGCGATTCGGAAGATGGGGTCAACACTGTATTTTCTGCTTGGCCATCAATGCAATCCCTCGCTAGCAATGATCGGAGTTTGCAAATTTCTATGGTTCCATGAGCATTAAAAAGAGCTCGACGTGCTTGGTACATATAGTGTGCAGGAACTGCAAACATTCTACGTCCCTCCCAGGCGAAGAGACGAAAAGGCGATCCTCTTTTATCAATCCGCGGAAACCAAAGTGGGGAAAGAAATTTGGCATGGTGCGGATTCTATACTTGACAGGCTCCAGCCCATCCGTCTGCCTAGATATTACACAGAAGGCTTGAGAAGGCTGTTGAGGCGCCAAGGTGTACCCTTCAAACAGACCGCTCGACAAGCTCGGTTCTATAACAGGATTTGGGATGTCCCCGGAACTCAGCGAAAGTTGCCCAACGGGAGAATGGAAACGATCGGGCTTGGATATGTTCAGTCCAAAAAATGGGAGCGAGTCCATGGCAGCTACGTCATACATGACTTCGATGAAGAAGGAGACGCCCTGTTAAAAGACGCTGACCCTAAACCAAAACGAGATCCTGCCATTAAATGCCGAGTCCGTCGTTTGAAAAACGGATGGACAAGCTAATAAGGGAAGTGGGTCAAAAGGTCCGGGATGACCATAATCGTGAAATGGCCATTTACGAGAAAGCCAGGCCGCAGCGCCTCCTTCAGCAGGCCGCGGAGAATGACAATGCTCCTCGTCGCCAGCCAGTCATACAAAAGACCCGGTGCAGAGGCAAAAATAAACCAAAAAATGGAGAAAAAAAAACGTTCGACAGCAGCCAAGCGGGTCTAAGAAGCCACGCGAGCAAGAGTCGAGCGGCCGGGATCCGTCCCTTATAAAGAAGATGGGTCGGGAATATTCTTTTCCCCAAGACAAGACAAAGAAGATATTCGATCTCATCGTAAAGCATAAGATGATGATACTCCCGGAATCCAAACACCCCCAGCAAGCGAACGAGATCTCCCACCCAGACTATTGCTCCTTTCACCGAGTAATAGGACATCCTCTCGAAGACTGCTTCACCTTCAAGAACTGGGTCGAAGACCAATATCAACAAGGTAGGTTCGCTCTATCCAGCAGTTGGAGGGTAAGCCCGCCACAGAAGCATGAACCGAAAGCGACACGTATAGCGAGAGTAGAACCAGATCAACATCGATCTTGGAAACGATCTCGTACCTGTCACGCAATAACGCTGTCAAAAGAAGAGCCCGAGAATATGGATGACCTCCCCTGGTGCTTCGAAAACGATGATGGCGAGGTGATCTCAGAGTTTCCACCAGCGCCGAAAGAGCTGGAAGATGGGATACATACTACTGCAGATAACCTCAAGAAAATTGATTTGGAGACGGCAAGTGACCCGCGACCGAAATTCGTCAGTAAGCTGTTGTCTGAAGAAAGGGTGGCTAAGTTAAAGGACGTGCTCATGCAGCATAAAGATTGTTTCGCATGGAACTATTCCGAGATGCCAGGACTAGATCCAGAGATTGCTGTACACAAATTGGCAATATCTCCGGACGTCAAGCCGATCAAACAAGCACCGAGAAGAATGCGGCTCGAGCTTGAGATGCGGATCAACGCCGAGGTCAAGATGCTAATCGATTATGTGGCTTCATCCAAGAGGTTCAGTATCCTGACTGGATCGCCAACATTGTTCCAGTAATGAAGAAAAATGGGACGGTGCGCATATGTGTGGACTTCCGGGATCTCAACAATGCTTGTCCAAAAGACGACTTTCCAGTACCATTCACTGAGCTGATGATAGATAACACATCCACTCACGAATTTTTCTCCTTCATGGACGGCTCGTCAGGATACAATCAGATAAAGATGCATCCCGAGGACCAGAAGCATACCGCTTTCCGGACCCCTTTAGGTATATTCAGCTACAAGGTGATGCCCTTTGGTCTAAAGAACGCCGGTGCCACCTATCAAAGGGCCATGACGAAGATCTTCAATGACCTCATACATGAAATCGTCGAACATTATATCGACGACCTCGTAGTTAAAAGCAAATCATACGAGGAACATCTAGAGCATTTGAAGATCGTATTTCAACGCCTTCGGCAATACAACTTGAATATGAACCCTCTCAAATGCGCGTTCGGAGTTTTCTCGGGCAAATTCCTAGGATTCATCGTCCGACACCGAGGCATCAAGATAGACCCGTCGAAGATCAAGGCGATCATGGAAATGCCTCCGCCAAAGACTCTCAAGCAACTGTGGTCTCTCCAAGGAAAGCTCGCGTATATCCGGCGATTTATAGCTAATCTCTCAGGCAAGTGCCGTCCTTACAGTCACTTGATGAAGAAGGGAACCCCGTTCGTCTGGGATCGCAAATGCCAAGGCGTACTGGACGAAATCAAGCAATATCTACAGAATCCTCCGATGCTAACCGCTCCAGTCAAGGGAAAACCCCTCATTCTGTATACAACTGCCCTCAAAGATTCTTTAGGTGCACTATGGGCACAAGAAAATGACCAAGGGAAAGAGAGAGCCCTCTACTATTTGAGTCGAGTTCTAATGGGGGCAGAAAACAATTACTCCCCAATTGAAAAACACTGCCTGGCGTTGATCTTCGCAATAACGAAGCTCAGACACTATGCGTTGGAACATGAGGTCCATCTCATATCAAAGGTGGATCCTCTCAAATATTTGATGCCAAAGGCTATATTAACAGAGCGGCTCGCTAAATGGGCCCTGCTCTTGATGGAGTTCTCGATAACTTATCGGCCTCTTAAGGCAGTGAAAGGCCAGGCCATCGCCGACTTCCTCGCTGAGCATCCGATACCTACCGACTCTCCCTTGAACTGCAAATTGCCAGACGAACACGCATTTGACACGAGCGACGAAGAGAGAAGAGAAAATGATACCCGATGGGAACTCTATTTCGATGGGGCATCTTCCATGAAGAAGCGCAAACAAATCATCCCTATAATCAAATCCGGAGTAGGCCTCATCTTCGTGACTCCACAAGGAGGGATAATGCACTTTACCTTCTCCTTAACAGAGCCGAGGACAAAAAATGAAGCCGAATATGAAGCTTTGATAGCAGGTCTCAAGATCGCTATCAACATGGGAATTGAAAATCTCCTCATATACGGAGACTCCCAACTGGTCGTTAGTCAAGTAAACGGCGACTATCAAACGTGCAAGCCAGAATTGGTGAAATATGGAAAGAGAGTGCAACAGTTGCTAACTCAAGTTCCTTCCTACATTCTGGAAAGCATACCGCGTGCGGAAAATAGCAAAGCAGATGCGTTAGCTATACTCGCTAAAGAACTGGCTGATGAAAACCTCGATGACGTGAGGATCGTTGTGCAAAGCCGTCGGGTTCTTGCACTAGTAGAAATATCTCCGGAGTCGTCCAAAGAAAAGGGAGCAACCGAGCAAATGTCTCTGCAAATAAAAGACCAGGAAAAGGCTATGGATTGGAGAGAATTCTTATAGACTACTTCAAATCCCGTCGAACACCCGAAGATGCATCCTCGAGACATCAGCTCATGAAACGAGCTCTTTCTTTTGCCTTCGAATGATACTCTGTACAAGAAGTCATTTGATTCTCTGTGGTTAAGATGCCTGGGACCTGAAGAAGCAAAAAGAGTCGTCCAAGAAACTCACGACGGACTTTACGGTTCTCACCAAGCTGGCCCGAAGATGAAGCTGAAGATCAAAAGGATGGGCTACTATTGGCCCACGATGATCCAGGACTGCCTCGAATACGCGAAGCAATGCCACTCGTGCCAGATTCACGGGGACTTTATCCATCAGCATCCAAATCCACTGCATCCAACGGTGGCTAGCTGGCCATTTGAGATGTGGGGAACTGACATAATCGACCCCATCGAACCAGCATCATCCAGAGGACATCGATTCATTTTGGCGACGACTGATTATTTCTCTAAATGGGCAGAAGCAATACCGCTGAGAGAAGTGAAGACAGAGAATATCCTCCATTCTTCAAGACGCACGTCATTTATCGGTTTGGAACTCCGCGACGGATCATCTCCGATAACGGGCCAGCCTACAGAAGCCACAAGATCAGCCGCTTCGCACAACAGCATAACATATACTGGAGATACTCTTCAGTCTATAATCCTCGAGCTAACGGTCTAGCTGAGGCTTTCAATAAGACCTTGACAAAGATCGTGAAAAAGACGGTGTCTCGAAATAAGAAGGACTGGCACGAGAGACTGCATGAAGCTCTCTGGGCATATCGAACTACGTTCAAAGCTGCCACGAACACGACGCCGTACGCATTGGTATTTGGCGCAGAAGCGGTACTCCCTCTCGAGATAGAGTTACCCTCTCTACGAGTGGCGGTTCACTACGAGCTAACAGACGAAGAAAATGCCCACCTTCGGCTTGAGGAGCTCGACGCCCTTGATGAAACCCGGCTCATGGCGCAACAAAATCTGGAGGCTTATAAAGTAAAGATGACGTGCTCATATGAAAGATTGACTAGGCCGAGAACATTCCGCGAAGGCGAACTCGTGCTAGTGGTCAAGAGACCCATGATCCCTAATCGTGCCAAGCGAGGGAAGTTCGAGCCGAACTATGAAGGCCCGTATATCATAGACGAAGTCTACCAGGGTGGAGCTTACCTACTCATAGACATGCATGGTGAAAGACCTTTCAGGCCAATAAACGGTCGCTTCCTAAAGAAATACTACGCCTGACGAGTCACGGTTTAGGTCAACGATAGATGACGACGACTATGTCCGCTCGCTATCTTCCTGAGCCCAAACTCTATAAGTAGTAGCCGGCTATCGGACCGAAACGTCCTTAAACTAACAATGGACCACTATGTCCTAAAACTGGCTGTTGACCGAGACGTCGATAAACTACTGTGGACTGCAGCATCCCAAGGCTGACACAAAAAAATAATAAAATAAAATATATATATATAAAAAAACGGCATGTCCATAAGCAAAATGGGCACAGATGAAAAACCGAAAGGGCTCCGTGAGTAAAAACAGCAGGGCTACTAGCGAGTTTTTGTGAAAACCCGAAAAGGCGCGATCTCGTTAAAAGACACTTGCAAGGTCCTCTCGACCTTATGAGGAGAAATCACCTGTGTGAGATCCTTACGACTCACAAGAGAGCAACACACTAAGGGATCCCCACGATTCCTAAGGAGAAATTACACTTGCGAGATCCTCACGACTCGTAAAGAGAACCCTCTTTGAGACCCTCACGGCTCATAAGATTCAAAAGTATTAAGCTACAGGGATCTGAACCTGTTCTTAAGCGGCCACCACAACCTCCAATGCTGCCCTACAAGCGGCTCAATGCTGACCCTTTTATACAATCCACGGGCGTGAATAAACATTTCCCTAACAAAGTCCCATTCGTGATTAGGGATATGTTTGCACAGTGAACCCCCCTTATAAGCCCTCTTGACTTATAAGGAGAAAGCACACTTGTAAGATCCTTACGACTTATAAGAGACCATGCACTTAGGAATCCTCACAATCCCTAAGGAGAAAATGCACCTACGAGATCCTCACGACTCGTATGGAGAAATACCTTTATGAGACCCTTACGGCTCATGAAGTCAAAAGCCTTAGTCGAGAGGATCCTAACCCTGTCTACTAAGCCAACTTTTTTCGACATCGACGAAGGAAAATGATGATTCGCTCCTGGCAATATCCCAGTTGTAGCGGTGCTGATGCCAAAATCGGTGTCTAATTCCAAACTTGCAGCAAAAATCCAGCGAGCCACAAATGCATACAAAATAGCCGAAATGATGGGGCAACTTGCAAAAAAATCAGCAAGTAAAAATGTATGCATACAAAAATAGCCGAAATGATTGGGCAACTCGCAATAAAAACCAGCGAGTAAAAATAAAACAAATAGCCGAAATGATTAGGCACCGCGAAAAATAGCCGAAATGATTGGGCAATCGCGACTTTCGCGATATAAAAGCTGAAATGATAGAGCATCACGGAAAAGAAAAATATATAAAATGAAACATTTTGCCCTACAAGTGATATCGCATCAATCCCTGTATACAATCCAGAGGCGCAAATAAAGAGGGAATTACACCTTCCCTCCCCAGGCTCCATCCAAAAGAGAGCCAAGTCTCGACTGTTCACAGATAGCCTGGAGATCATCTCAACATTCGTCTCATTACAACAGACACACCATCAAGCAAAGCGAAACCGCAGCAGTTCCCAGTTCCATGACTCGGCGGTACACAGACAACCGAGAGTCGACTCTCGACTCCGTGAAATACGGATAACGTCAACCCTTCCTGGTTTCGTGGAATGCGGCCTATGTTAATCCTGACCCCGTGGGAAACGTCCAGAGCGGAGCCTGGTCCTCGCAGAACACGGCTATGTTAATCCGACCCCGTGGGAAGCATCCAGAGCAAAATTCCTAGTCACGTGGAACACGGCCTATGTCAATCCTGACCCCGTGGGAAATGTCCAGAGCGGAGCCTGGTCCTCGCAGAACACGGCTATGTCAATCAGACCCCGTGGGAAGCATCCAAAGCAAAATTCCTGGTTTCGTGGAATGCGGCCTATGTCAATCCTGACCCCATGGGAAATGTCCAGAGCGGAGCCTGGTCCTCGTAGAACACGGCTATGTCAATCAAACCCCGTGGGAAGCATCCAGAGAAAAATTCCTGGTCACGTGGAACATGGCGTATGTCAATCCTGACCCCGTGGGAAACGTCCAGAGCGGAGCCTAGTCCTCGCAGAACACGGCTATGTCAACCAGACCCCATGAGAAGCATCCAGAGCAAAATTCCTGGTCACATGGAACACGGCCTATATCAATCCTGACCCCATGGGAAACGTCCAGAGCGGAGCCTGGTCCTCGCAGAACACGGCTATGTCAATTAGACCCCGTGGGAAGCATCCAGAGAAAAATTCCTGCTCACGTGGAACACGGCCTATGTCAATCCTGACCCTGTGAGAAATGTCCAGAGCGGATCCTGGTCCTCGCAGAACACGGCTATGTCAAACCGACCCCGTGGGAAGCATCCAGAGCAAAATTCCTGGTCACGTGGAACATAACCTATGTCAATCCTGGCCCCGTGGGAAACATCCAGAGCGGATCCTGGTCCTAGCAGAACACGGCTATGTCAAACCAACCACATGGGAAGCATCCAGAGCAAATTCCTGGTTTCGTGGAACGCGGCCTATGTCAATCCTGACCCCGTGGGAAATGTCCAGAGCGAAGCCTGGTCCTCGCAGAACACGGCTATGTCAATCAGACCCCGTAGGAAGCATCCAGAGCAAAATTCCTGGTCACGTAGAACACGGCCTATATCAATCCTGACCCCATGGGAAACGTCCAGAGCGGATCCTGGTCCCCGCAGAACACGGCTATGTCAAACCAACCCCGTGGGAAGCATCAAGAGCAAAATTCCTGGTCACGTGGAACACGGCCTATGTCAATCCTGACCCCGTGGAAAACGTCCAGAGTGGATCCTGGTCCTCGCAGAACACAGCTATGTCAAACCGACCCCGTGGGAAGCATCCAGAGTAAATTCCTGGTTTCGTGGAACGTGGCCTATGTCAATCCTGACCCCGTGGGAAACGTTCAGAGCAGAGCCTGGTCATCGCAGAACACGGCTATATCAATCAGACCCCGTGGGAAGCATCCAGAGCAAAATTCTTGGTTACATGGAACACGGCCTATATCAATCCTGACCCCGTGGGAAACGTCCAGAGCGGAGCCTGGTCCTCGCAGAACATGGCCTATATCAATCAGACCCCGTAGGAAGCATCCAGAGCAAAATTCTTGGTCACGTGGAACACGGCCTATGTCAATCCTGACCCCGTGGGAAACATCCAGAGCGGAGCCTGGTCCTCACAGAACACGGCTATGTCAAACCGACCCCGTGGGAAGCATCCAGAGTAAATTCCTGGTTACGTAGAACACGGCATATGTCAATCCTGACCCCGTGGAAAACGTCCAGAGCGGAGCCTGGTCCTCGCAAAACACGGCTATGGCAAACCGACCCCGTGGGAAGCATCCAGAGCAAATTCCTGGTCACGTGGAACAAGGCCTATATCAATCCTGACCCCGTGGGAAACGTCCAGAGCGGAGCCTGGTCCTCGCAGAACACGGTTATGTCAAACCAACCCCGTGGGAAGCATCCAGAGCAACTCCTGACTCCGTGAAATGCGGATAATGGTAACCTCACCCATCACTTACGGGTCCTCACGACTCGTAAGGGAGCAAACTCTCTTGTGAGATCCTTACGACTCTTAAGAGAAAACACACTTAGGAATCCTCACGATTCTTAAGGAGAAATAACACATACGGGATCCTCTCGACCCGCAAGGAGAAATACCTTTATGAGACCCTCATGGCTTATAAAATTGAAAAGCCTTAGGAGGCAGATCTTAACCTGACTCCTAAGCCATCGCTGTCCTACAAAGAAATCAAAATAGATTATCCACAGAATGCACTTACTAAAAGGGACACACCATCATGAAGCAAAATATGTGTTTTATTCATGAATCAAAATGAATACAAAGTATAATTTATGAAAGAATAAAAAAAATATACTCTCATTCAGGAGTATGTACAAAAGAAGAATAAAAAATACATACAATTCTTCAAGCCGGCGGACGATTCAGTAGATTTGCCAGTTCACCCCTTTTCCGCTGGGCCTCGGCTTTATGATTCATTATCGTCAAAAGACGGGCCTCCGCTTGAGCCTGTTGGGCCTGGTATGAGGCAAGTCGGCCTTCAAGCTCTTTTTCAGTAACCTTATGGACTTCGACCATTTCACGAGTAAAAACGACAGCCTTATCAATGGCTACCACCTCCTTGATAGCCTCTTGAAGCACCCGCTAAAGTTCATATGCCCTAGTGGTCTTGGCCGTAAGATTGGCTTGAAGCTCCCTCGGCGCTTTGGAAGCCAGCTCCCTCTCCGAAAACTTGCGGCTAAGCCTCTTCTAGCATGATATCATGTTCACAGCGCACCGCTCAATCAGCCCCTGTAAGCTCGTCTTCGCGGCCACAACCTCTGAAGGAAGGCGTGTACATTCAAGAATATGCAAGCAAGCCTCCACCTGCCGACAAAACTCAACCCAGACTTGCACCAATGTTTCACTATGGTAGGTGGCAAGAAAGGGAAGAGAGTCGTTGGCTTCAGCGGCAAACGCTTCGGCCGTGATCAGACTGCCAGCACGAAGGTCTTCAATTAGGGCTGACAGGGAATGGAGGCTTAGCTTTGCCATCCGTTCCGAGGCACGTAGAGCATAGGGGCCGGGTGGCATGACGATGCGAGATTCCAGCGTGGTAAGAACCGGCAAAGCTGTTAAGATTTATAAACAGTCAGCGAGACTTGTAATCAAAGAGCAAATGGAACAACGTTGAGAATTTACTTACCCACAGTCATGCAAGAGGGGTCTGAAGGCTCCCCAGGCCCGTCAAGGATCTCAACCTTGTCATCAGCTTCCAGAACTGTAGAAGACATCAATGTCATTGTATAAAATAATAATAACGCCGGGAGGAAAGGGCAAACGACACTAACCTTGCCCGGAAGAGAGGACGATGCGTTGAGGAGATATCGCCTGCGGAGCGGCCATCTCCAACAGGCGCTGAAAAGACTTCCTGGGAGATAGATCGACAATAGACGCCGCCAATCCGCGCAATTCTGAAAAGACAAAAAGGTTTAGATAATGGAGAGATTATTAATATAAAATATAGAAGGCTACCTTCGATACTTCTCCCATTCTGGACTGGAGGGATAGCAGCTTCGGCGGCCTCCTCCATGCCCCCAGGCACATCATCGGGGACGTGGGCCGGTATAACAACTTCCGAGCGAGGAGCAGTGGCCGCCACTGCAGGCTCCAGCGGAAGGACGGTAGCCTCAACTACCTGCCCCCTAATCTCCAGGCCATCCCCAGAAAGATCCCTTGAATCGGCGACCAACGAAGATGCCTCTTCCGAGGGAGCAAGCACTTGGGGAGCGAGAATCACCGAGGGAAGCTCCATCACAGGAGCAACAGTTGCATCGACCCCCTCCACGCTGATTAGTGTTTCATTGGGGATATTGGCGGAGTCTACAGTCAAAGTGCGACTCGAACTCAGATCCTCCGCCGTCGCCGAAGTCCCTGCAAAGTTTGTACGAGGATAAGAATATGTATATATATACAAGCAATGCAAAATACTACAGAAGGATATATGAGTATACCGATGCGCAAAGGAGCTTCTAGTATGGCTTGTTCAAGCTGACGCTCCTTCCTGAGGAGGTATGCTCGCCGAGGTTCGAGAGTAGACTCGTGGCCACCGTTCCACAACGAAAGTGCATCTTCGGCGTCGGCTGAGACAGCCTGCTTAAGGGCCCTCTCGCTCCATTCTTCCAAAGGGCCTATGAATAGCCGCCGTATCGATGGAGGGTCTTCGTAAAAAATGACGGCAGGATAAGGCCTCTTCGGGATCCTTACGTTTTCGGATTCATCTTGCGAGCGTCTTATAGCCTCAGCCAATTGTGCGGCTTCCTCGGCAGATAAACCCGGGAAAAGTAGACCACCGTCCGATTCTTGCATGGCTAGTGGTTCATCTTGAAGAATAGGCTCGGGTTCCACTAAAGAGTCGAGTAGATTGGTGACCGTCATCCTCCGCCTCTTGGGCCCAGAGCTAACCGCCGAAGACGATCGCTTCCTTCCCCTTGGTGCTTTGGTGCGGCGTTGACCCACTTCGCCTTCAATGTCCTCGCTCGGTGGTGCTACCGATGACGACACGGCCATTGCTGACGCCGCAGCTGATGACACTGCTACTGGCGCCCTATTGGCCCTTGACTGAACTCTAGTACGCAGTGGCATACCAGCTGTAGGAGTTAAATCCACTTCCGCCGCCTCCGGAATAAGCACGACGCTAGTATCTCTCAAGGGAGGGCGAACCGCTGCACGCGGTTGCGGCGGAACTCCCGTGGCTTGGATCGGAGTGGGAGCCCTATATCCGAGGAGCACCCTCCTCTCCTCGGCAATAATTGGACTGACTCGGTAGAGGTACCAGCCCGTGAAAGACCCCACACATCGAGGAATATGATCAACTTCAGGAATCACGAAGCGGGAGCTAGTGTTCAGCCGCATGAAGTGATGAGCGGCGTCACGAACAACTTATGACGACGCGCTAGGCTCCACTATAAATGCCTCAAAAGGGACCCCCTGGTAATATCCGAGTTGCTTAGCAAAGCGGTGTGGGTTGTACCGCATAAAAAGGGCCGCACCGTTCTGACGAAATACCAGATAACCTGGTCTGATCGAATATAGAGAAGGTACTCCTTCTTTTGACGAATCGCAGAGCTGTTGAATCGGTCCTGAGGGAGCAGAGAAGACTCGATCATTGAATACCATCCCGCCTGTATTGGTATAGGGATTAACCAGCACGCGAATAGCCCTAGACTGAGTCGGGTCAGGAGCAGAAGCGTCCACCAGCCGCATGAGTCGCGGAAAAATGTAAGCGTCATAAAAGCTGGGTCTTTGGTGCACAGCAAATGCCCCCAGCACATGCATCTCAATCCAGGACGTAAAGTAATGAAGAGAGAAATTTACCACATCTACGCCTGGGGTTGAGGTATTAGCCACAGCGCTTAGCCCATGATACAGATGCGCCAGCCTCGCAATACCCACAGCTAGTCGCATCCCCTCGACAATGCGATGAGCGGGGTAAATAACTGAGGCTCTCATGAAACGACGGTGCATGGGAATGGCGAACCAACTGAGCCAAACACTGATGAAGCCCACGAAGAAAGTCTCATCATCCATACCAGGAGCTACGATCGACTTGAAAGACACGGCCGACATGATGGGAATGTAGAACTGCGGCAAGTCCTCTTCTTTAGCAGGCCGCTTATTTAAACCAAACCCAAAGGGGTCGTTGATGTTTGCGAACTTCGGAGCCGTCTTTGATAGAACGTCTTCGCGAAGGAAGCAAGCGATAAAGCTTTTGAAAGTGACGCCCTGCTCCTCTGACTCTGTGAATAGCTTCTTAAAAATGCTCAGAGTCTTGATCAAACTTGAACGCTTTTGGCGGACGGCATTCGCGGTCGACAGGCCGTCAAGCATGGCAGGCTTGGTTTCGAAGACATACTCATCGGGAGACAATAGTTATTCATAGAGTGTCCCCCCTGACCGGCAACCCTGAGATTTTGCGAAACTCTTCCAGAGAAATTGAAACTTCGCGGTCCCCAAGAAAGAAGGTGTTGGTGGGAAGATTCCATTGGTTTAAGAAGGACTTAACCCACCAGACATGGGGAGATGATAGTGAAAAAGAGACGCATATACCGCCTGATAGAGTCCGACCCTCTGCAGTCGCTCACGATGGGCGGACAGAATATAACGGGCCCAAAGAAGGTAGCCCATGGGATGTCGAGGGGTAAGCCATATCTTGTAAATTTGTCCCCATGGCTGGGCTTCGCCTTGGCAAATGCGGCGCCCTAAAATGTCTATAGCCGGCACAGGATGGTTCGGAATACCAGTTGTTGATGGCTCAAGCCGTCCCATAGGGGTCCAATTCAGCATCTCCACAGCAAAGGCGGTACGTGGATGATCCATCGGCAGAAATGGATAGGTAGGCTCTGTCAGTATCTCGCAAAGAAAACTGCGGCAACCGCGGATGATATGACCGTACTAGGTTCCCCATAAAAGTAGGTTAGTGCAATTAGGGTCGTGAGCTCTAATCATCGCCGTCACCTCTTCGTCCGACGGTGATTGAGGAAAAGCCGCCTCCGAGCGTGTAAAGGGAAAGTATGGGAGAGAAGCCATTCTCCTGAAACAAAGGAAAGAAGACTATTAGTGAAGCCCACGCGTGTATATGTATTTATAAATATATAGATAAAGGCAGTGGAAGAAAGCGACAGAAGACTTATTTTATAGGACCATTGGTTACAAAATACAAGGGCCCCACAAAATCAAGATGGCGGCTCACTAATGATGAGGCAGAGTAATCATTATGAGAAAAAAGGGAAGATTCTCAATAAATGAACGGTGGATTTCAAATGACTCTACACATTCCCCCAAAAGGAAACACATCTTAGACTCTGCGAAAATCAAGCAGAACAGGGGAATTAAATTCCCAGAAAACTTTACTGAAATTTTTTTTGTGTGCAAAGAACAACTCAGGAAGAAAATCCCAAGAAGTCTTCTTTTAAAAAACTAAGTTCTTTAGAGGAATTAAATTCCTTTTGAATAGGGGAATTAAATTCCCAGAAGACATTTTTTCAGAACTAAGATTCTTTAGAATGGAATTAAATTCCAGTGAAAGGTCAAGTATTGCCATCGATCTATGAGATCAAAAGAGCCCTAACAAAAGGGATTTATTATTTAAAGATTGAACAGTTTTCTTTTTAAAGAACTTAGAAAAAAATGGGTTCTTGTTAAAGGGAAAAACCCTTGGTGTGGATTTAAAATCCAAATTTCTACAAGGAGTTTCTCAGCCGTTCAAGATCCTTACCTGAAAAAAGGAAATCTTTGTTGACAGAGTTAAACTCTGGAAATTTTTTGAATCAGAGAACTAAGCTCTGAGAAAGAGAATTAAATTCTCAGAGGAAAAACAAGCAAGGAATAAGATGGAAAAAGTGGAGGCGCTGTTGGGGTAAAAATTTACACCCCTGTTGACCGAGTCAAAGTCAAGGTCAACCCCAAGCCAGGTGGGCCCAAGCCCAAGCAAGTGGGCCAATGCCCAGGTCGAGCCCGAACACGAAGCGTCTGGCCTTCCGCCATGCCAACAAAAAAAAAAATCATGTAATAAATAATTTTTATGTAATTTTTTATACATGAATGTATGTAAAATGGGCATAAAGCCAATATTTTGTAAGCCCATGGCTTATGTGCAAAAATGTAATGGCACATGAGCCATGGAATAGGCAAAATGCCATTTTGTAAAGCCCAAGGGGCTATATGCAAATATGTAAGCCTATAAAAGGCAAAATGATGATGAATAAAAAGATACTTTTCATTCTCTCCACAAAAATTAGAGCTGAGCTCTTTCTTCCTTCTTCAAGGTTCCAAAACCTTCTTCTTTCTCTTGAATTAAATCAAGAGTTTTACTCTTCCTTTTTCAAAACTAAATAGTTTTCCACCACAAAACCCACAAAGGGGAACTTGGATCTGCCATCAGATCTTAAAAAGGAGAGATTTTGAGATTTTACATCTCTTGATCTTCAAGATCCAGCAAGCAACAGGAGGAAGAAGAAGAACCCTTCCATTAACCCCATAAAAAAAAAAAAAAAAAAAAATAATCAGGAGTCTAACTCCTCTTTGATTTCTCTTCAGAGAAATCTTTTTAGGCTAAAAGCCTGTTGTGTGCGCAAGTCGCCCGCGTGCCGACACGTGGCGCGCGCGCTTGCGCAACTGCGCAAGTGCGCAAGTCGCCCGCGCGCCGACACGTGGCGCGCGCGCTTGCGCAACTGCGCAGTTGCGCAAGTCGCCCGCGCGCCGACACGCGGCGCGCGCGCTTGCGCAACTGCGCAGTTGCGCAAGTCGCCCGCGTGCCGACACGCGGCGCGCGCGCTTGCGCAACTGCGCAAGTGCGCAAGTCGCCCGCGTGCCGACACGTGGCGCGCGCGCTTGCGCACCTGTGCATCCCTTGGATGTCTTTTCCCCCTCTTTTGTGTACATACATACACATATACATATGTATACAAATTTATACATACACGTACTCCACGACACTGTCCCTGTTAGAAAAAAATTTCTAACGGGGCGCTGCCCCGCACCCCGCAAGGGGGCTGCTAGCCCCCTTGACCCCCAGCCCGCTATCCGGGTAGCGGGACCCCCGTAAAAACTCTGCGTGGCTCCCGATATATCCAAACCCCCCCTTTCAGAACTGAACACACGTATACTGCACATTGAGTTCGCATGACCAGTTTAACCCGTTAATCGGAGGTTCCCTCGCTCCAAAGGCGATGGGTAATTAACGGCAGCTTAGTCCGCGGCTGCCGGAGATTCGGATCCCCACAATCATTAAACCCCGGCCTACCCTAGGCCGGGGGAATCTGTAGTACGCCTGACAAGCGCGCGCGTATTCCCATCTCACTGGGGTGACGAAAAACACCCTACAGACTCTGGCACGCCCGGTGGGACCAATCTCTCCTCCCATATTTCGGGTTAAAACGTTCATGTGAACTCAATCAATATACATATCGATTGCCTATACTGAAATGATGTTTTTTTTTCCGTGCAGCAATCAACCTTCGACGACAATGTCTCCCCAGACGAATTCAGCTTCCAACGTGACCCCGATTCCGGACGTGGTCAAGATCAACGCTCGTGTGGTTCTCCCCGCAAACCTCGGTCGACAGTGGGAGGAACCGCCCCGCCAGTTCGGCTCCGTCATCATCTACCCTGCCGGAAGCGCTCATCTGGCAGAGATCCCGGCGGAACAGGCAGCCAAGCCGGTCTCGAGGGGCAAGAGGCCGAATGTCGTGATCGCCAAGGCACCACAACCGAAACTTAAGACGCTATCTGAACGATTCTCTGGTGCTCTAGCTAGGGGCAAGAACTCCGGTACAAAGGGCAACATCCAATGTTGCGGACGAGCTCACGCGATTACTCCAACAAATGCACAATCGAGCGTATCTCCAAGGCCTTCCATCGCCCGGTCTGCGACGTCTTCCCAAAGAGTTGAAGTCTGCCAGGTGCTTAGAACAGAAAAGTTAAGGCAGAAGCGGCTCAGGTATCGAGCCAATAAGAGGGCCAAGGCTTCGGCCAAATGGAACCATGTGAAGTTCCAAGTGCAGGGTTTCCCCGCGACGACGGCTGAGTCGGACGTAAGAATCAGCAATTCCTTCGAGCCTCTGAAGTGGGTTCAGAAAAACGCCATGACCGCCAGAATCAAGAAGACAGCGGTCCGAACAGTGCCACAAAGAGACGTGTCCCCGCCCCAACAGAAAAAGTACGACACTATCTCTTCAAGAGTCTATCAAGCGCTCTGTGCCGCACGAAAGCAGCGGGGCAAACCCAGAAAAGATGCGCCAGCACCATTTAAGAACCTGGTTAGGCCAGCCGCCTTCAATCGACTACCAGCTACCGAAACAAGGGGGTCAAGACAGCGACCCATGAAATCAGCCGCCAATGATAGAAAGACGTCCGGATATACCATCCATACTGTCTATATGGCGGGCGGGCGCCCTAGCGACAACCTTCGCAGCAAAAGCAAGGACGGGGCCACCACATCCCAAGCCCAATCTAGCCTGAATGTGGTTGCTGCCGCCCAAGAACAGCCGCCCCCGCTGGATGAAGAAAACCCTCTCGATGAGGATGATAGGCAGAAAGACCCCTCGGTCCATGCAGAGTCAAGCTCGGACAGCGAGGAAGAGCCGACTTTCCGCCCCAGGACTGCGGAGCAAGAGCTGCTTCAAGAGCTTCGAAAACAGCTCAGGAGCAAAGATAAAGAGATGGCCAAGCTCTATTCGAAGATTGACGACTTAACGAATGTGGTGATGCAGCTTACGGCTCAAATTGCTCGAGCGCCTCCTAATCAAGCGCAAGCCGCTACTAATCAGCCGGGTGAGGACAATCTGAGGCAGCCAATGCCTGTTCCTTCGGGTCCAAGACTGGTCGAGCCACATGAAAGCCGGCCACACTCCGCTTCTGGGGACGCCTTGGCCCCAGATAGCACTATCCCGCTAACACAGGATCGGATAATGGATTTGGTCACCAGCAAGGTTAAAACATTGGTGGCCGAAGCTGAAGCTCAGAAAGAAATCGGCAGTAGTGGGCGGCCATACCCCGCGCAGTACGATCTGATTGAGTTCCCAAGCGGCTACGTCATTCCTAAGTTCGGAAGATTTGATGGAACGGGGAATGCAAATCAGCACGTCGCCCACTTCAAAGCATCGTGCGGAAATACAGGGGGCAATGACGCGCTCCTTCTTCGTCAGTTTGTCAACAGCCTGACCGGTGTCGCTTTCGACTGGTACGCGAGCATACCAGACGGGTCCATCATTACCTTTGCCCAAATGGAGTCTCTGTTCCGGCAAAGGTTCATGAGCGTCAGTGATAAAATCTCCATTGCCGACCTTGTGAGGACCAAGCCGGGGAGGAATGAAAGCAACACTGACTTTATCGCCCGATGGCGTAATCTCACTGTCAAGTGCGAACCGCCGCTGGAGCAGGACCAGTCCGTCAGCCTTCTCATTGGGAACCTCAGCAATTGGATGGTCCCATTCTTGTGTACAGCGGGCCTCAAGACATTTCAGGAGCTAACCAAGAAAGTCCAAATGCTGGAACGCTCAAAGCAAGAGTCCCCGCCGGACTCTCAGAGAGAGAAAACTTGGAAAAGCAAGCGGGACGACAACCGTAGAAGCGGGAGTTCCAGCAGTACCAATGTCTTCAATGCGTCCGACAATGAAGAAAAGCGAAAGGCGGCCGAATCCAAAACTAACCGGTCTCGAAAGCCATTGCTGGGAGGAGATGGGCCTTCCCTAGAGGAGAAAAAGAACAAGGTTTACTCTTTCTGAAGGGACAAGGTCCGCAAGATATTTAAAGATGCCTTGAACAACGGCCTACAATTGCCGGAGTCGAAAAGACCCCAAGAAGCAAAAATGACCGACAATCCTCTGTATTGCCCGTACCACCGAGTAGTGAGCCATGCGATCGAGGATTGCTATATCTTCAAAGACTGGGTCGAGAAGCAGTACAAGGCTGGAGAGATCGAGCTATCCAAAAGCGTGTTGGTGAACAATCAAGTTGCAACCGCCAACTTTATACAGACGGAAGCCGAAGCCTTCTGGGAGCAGACAGCCGAACCCGCGGCCCTAAGAAATGAAACGGACTCATCGCGGCCTCCGTGGAGTACGCACATATCTAATAAGATGCAGAAGATGCTAAAGCTACTTCAGAAAGAGCCCAGGATGGAATGGGAAGGACAGAAGAAGCCTACCAGTCCAGCTGCCTATGCGGCTCCATCAGGCTCAAAATCCAAGAAGCTCAAGAAGAAGAAAAGTGTAGCTCGGCGCGAAAAGGAGCCTGCAGAGAGATCGACCATTCAAAAATATATCGATTCCCTCGAAGAATATGAACAAAGGGAAAGAACATTGATTCAATTGAATGAGTTCTTCCCTGTACAAGCGGCTGAAATTCTGGAGGAGTTAGAAGAAGACTCCAATGAAGAGATCCCAGTAGTGACCTGCTACGCCATCCATCTTGGCAGCGACTCCGAGGATGAGCTCTGTTTTTCCGAAGAGGACGAGGAGCTCACCACAAAGGCTAATCAAATCCAGCTCAGAAGCGGCAGGGCTCTACCGCCAAATCAGGGCAACGCCCCAAAAGGGAAGGAAAAACAAGTCGCTAATGAAGAAGATGGCAGAGAACCAGCTGATGAAAACACAAGTCCTTCCTCGGTGGACTATAATGTCTTGGCACATCTCCGGAAGCTTCCGTCTCTCCTGAGCATCTATGACGCCTTGGTCCTATCTAAGGAGCTTAGAGATGTTCTCATTCACGCTCTACAAAACCCCGAGCGGTATCAGGCTCACTTTGCGGAAATTAATATGAAAGAAGCCCAGCACGCTTTGCATGCCGCCGCAGTCACATTTAAGGATGAAGACTTGCTACTGGGAACGGCTGAGCATAATCGGCCGCTTTACGTGACCGGGTACAGCGACGGAGATCGAATTAATCGTATATTGATTGATCCGGGGTCCTCAGTGAACATCATGAACTTGCGAACTCTGAAGAGTTTGTCAATGGATGTCCGACACCTGTCAAGGGAAAGGATTGTCATTCAAGGGTTCAACCAAAATTGCCAGCAAGTTCTAGGGTCTATAGCTTTGCCAATCAAATTTGGGGATCTGCAAACTGAAGCTAAGATATACGTGATCGACGCCGACACATCTTATAAGATTCTCTTGGGGCGGCCGTGGATCCATGATTACGGCATCATTCCGTCGACTCTCCATCAATGCATGAAGTATACTAAAAATGGCGAAGAAAGACGTATTGACGGAGACATCCAGCCGTTCGGTGTGCATGAAATCCGATACGAAGATTCTCGGTACTTTACGAACCACCAAAATGCTAAGCCACAACTGACTGAGGGTAGAACGGCCCCAAGACTCAAAAGCAAATCTGCGCCGGCTATCACTTTCAAAAGCAAAAATACCCAAGTACGCCCGCATTTCGGCAGCGACACTGATGAGTCCGACGCTGGAAGCCCGTCCTTCCGCCAAACTCGCCCTCATTTCGGAAGCGATACGGACGAATCTGTTACTGAAGGCCCATCTAGCAGCAAAGTCCGCCCTCATCTTGGCAGTGACACTGAAGAGTCAGAAGAAGAGGACCTGCCGTGCGACAGCTGTGCAGATCGACCCCCCATGCAGCAAGCGAAACTACGAGAGACCTTCGAAGTCGCAGAAGGGTCCCTGGCTATCACAAGGGTGCCGGAACGGATGTGCAAAGAGCTCGACGCATTGTCAGTCTCTACCGTGGACCAGCTGAAAACTTTCTACGTGCCCGGGAGGAAAAATGGACAGAAGGGCATCCTGTTTTACAAGTCAAACCCCGTTGTGCACCCGGACGATCTTTCTGTCGCGTGCCTTCCCTATGAGAGAGGCATAAGAGCCGTCCTCAATCCCAGATACTATGCGCCCGAGATGCGGGAATACTTTAAGAAGTGCGGATGCCGGTTATATCAAACGGAGTCCGAAGCAAAGTTTTACGAAGGGCTATGGTATCCGCCCCAGGTCCGAGCACTCATCGATGGACGAATTCCAGATAGACGGGGCATAGGCTACATTCAACCTGATTCCAAAGCGTGCTACATGATCCATGTTGGTGAGGCCAGCGAAGGATCGAATAATGATGACGAGATAGCCGAGCCAGAAGAAGCTCCTCAAGAGCTCGAAGATGGCGGACAAGCAACCTTTGATGAGCTAACCGAGATTGACTTAGGAACGCCCGATAATCCAAGGCCGACCTACATCAGCTCACTCTTGTCGGAGGAAATGAAAGAGCAGATAATTGCCCTGTTGCGTGAGTTCGTTGACTGCTTCGCGTGGACATACAAAGAAATGCCTGGCCTTTCCCCTGAGGTAGCCGTGCATAAGCTGGTTATATCTCCTGATGCTAAGCCAGTCAAACAAGCTCCTCGAAGAATGAGAAGGGAGTTAGAAGAAAAGGTCATCGAGGAAACCAAGAAACTCATCGATGCCGGCTTCATCAGAGAAGAGAAATATGCGGACTGGATCGCATGCATAGTCCCAGTCAAGAAGAAAAATGGGCAGATCCGAGTCTGTGTCGATTTCAGGGACCTCAATAAGGCATGTCCTAAAGATGACTTCCCGCTACCGGTCATGGAAATGATGGTCGATGACACCTCAAATTACGAACTGTTCACCTTTATGGACGGCTCGTCTGGATATAATCAGATCAAGATGTCGCCTGAGGATGAGAAGCACACAGCATTTCGAACCCCGATCGGAATATATTGCTACAAGGTAATGCCATTCGGACTGAAGAACGCAGGTGCTACATATCAAAGGGCGATGACTAATATCTTTGATGACCTAATCCATAAAGTCGTCGAATGTTATGTTGATGATCTGGTCGTCAAGACTAAAGCCAAGGCCGATCATATCCAAGATCTCAGGACCGTTCTCACCAGACTGAGGGAATACGATCTGAAGATGAACCCTCTGAAGTGCGCTTTTGGCGTGTCATCGGGAAAATTCCTGGGCTTCATAGTCCGACATCGAGGGATCGAAGTTGACCCATCAAAGATAAAGGCCATCATGGAGATGCCCCCTCCGAAGAGTCTGACGCAGCTAAGATCTTTTCAAGGCAAGCTTGCTTATATACGGAGGTTTATCTCAAATTTATCAGGGAGATGTAGGCCCTTCTCAAAGCTCATGAAGAAAGGAGCTCCTTTTATCTGGGATGCCGAATGTCAAGCAGCGTTCGAAAGCATCAAACAATACTTGTTGCACCCTCCAGTGCTGGCTGCTCCCATTCCAAATAAACCGTTGATCCTCTACACTGCCGCGCTAGATGAGTCACTCGGTGCGCTCCTCGCCCAGAATAACGAGGAGGGAAAGGAAAATGCCCTCTACTACCTCAGTCGAACTCTAGTCGGGGCAGAACACAACTATTCCCTAATCGAAAAGCAATGCCTGGCTCTAATATTTGCTGTGAAGAAGCTGAGGCACTATCTGCTGGCTCATCGGGTTATGCTGATCTCCAAGGTCGACCCGCTCAAACACTTGATGACCAAAGCAAGCCTAGCCAGCAGGATGGCAAGATGGGCTGTCATGCTACTTGAGTTTGACATAGTTTATACCCCTCAGAAAGCAGTAAAAGGGCAAGCTATTGCAGACTTTCTCGCCGCTCATCCCATACCAGAAGGGTCGCCGCTAAATTGTGAGTTACCCGATGAACAAGTGCTGCACCTCGAGGAAGATGAGCCATGTTGGGAGCTCTACTTCGATGGAGCCTCGTCAATAAGGACCTCCAGTAAATCAAGCGTCCCGGAGATAAAAGCAGGGATAGGATTGGTGTTCATCACACCGTCAATGGGAACCCTACGACGTTCTTTTGCTCTCACCGAGCCTCGAACGAACAATGAAGCTGAGTATGAAGCTCTGATAGCTGGTTTGGAACTCGCCATAGAAATGGAAATCCTTCGGCTACGAGTTTACGGTGACTCCCAGCTTGTCGTCAACCAAGTAAGCGGCGACTATAAGATATACAAACCCGAGTTAGCTCGGTACAGAGGTAGGGTGGTGGAACTCATGAAACGGTTCACTCATATCGAACTAACGAGAGTCCCTAGAGCGTTGAACGGAAAGGCTGATGTACTCGCTCGCTTGGCCAAGGAGCTGGCTGATCCTGACATGGACGAAATTCTGATCACAGTCAGGAGCCGGCAAATTCTACCCCCAGTCTCTCTACGAGAAGAGGAAAGCGCGGAACAGAAGAGCAGTCCTGCGGAAGAAGCTTCGATCATCCAAGACGAGCCCGATTGGAGAGAACCCTTCATAGAGTACCTCCGATACGACAAGCTGCCCGAAGAAAAATCTGCGAGGATTCAGCTGAAGAAAAGAGCTCTCCGATACGTGTTTGTAAATGACACGTTATACCGCAGGTCATACGACCAACTATGGCTCAGGTGTCTGTCATTGGCCGAAGCCCAAAAGGTCATGAAAGATGTCCACTCGGGCGTTTGCGGTGCTCACCAATCTGGCCCCAAGATGCGACTTCAAATCAAACGGCTTGGGTATTACTGGCCCACCATGATACGGGATTGCGGAGAGCATGCAAAGAAATGTTATATCTGCCAAATTCACGGTGATTTTATTCACAAGCATCCCAATCCATTGCATCCTACAGTGGCGTCGTGGCCCTTCGAAGTCTGGGGCACCGACATTGTTGGCCCAATTGATCCTCCGTCATCCAAAGGCCATCGGTTTATACTGGCCGCGACAGACTACTTCTCCAGATGGGCTGAAGCTGTCCCGCTAAAAGAAGTTAAGACAAAGGATATTCTGACATTCTTCCAGCATAATATTCTATACCGCTTCGGTACACCAAGAAGAATCATTTCTGACAACGGGCCTTCTTTCAAGAGCTTCAATGTCTCAAGGTTCGCTACTCAGCACAAGATAGACTGGAGATATTCCTCCATCTATAATCCAAGAGCCAACGGGCTAGCCGAAGCCTTCAATAAGACTCTATGCAAGCTCCTGAGGAAAAATGCTTCAGCCAACAAGAGAGACTGGAATCTCAAACTTCACGAGGCGTTGTGGGCATATCGTACCACACACCGTACTCCAACTCAGTCCACTCCATACTCATTGCTCTTCGGAGTGGAGGCGGTCCTCCCCCTCGAAGTTGAAGTTCCAAGCTTAAGAATGGCCGTCCAACATGAGTTGACGGAGGAAGAAAACGTGCTCCTTCGACTTGAAGAACTCGATGCCCTCGAAGAAAAGAGGCTCGCGGTGCAGCAAAATCTGGAGCTATACCGAGCCCAAATGTCACGGGCCTATGACAAGATAACCCGTCTCCGCGCTTTCAAGAAAGGTGAATTGGTGTTGGTCCTCAAAAGACCGATCATCCCCAATCGACATGCCAAGGGAAAATTCGAGCCGAACTGGGAAGGACCATACGTCATCGAGAAAGTGTTCGACGGAGGATCCTACCAACTAATAAGTGCCGAGGGAGAAAGGCCCATGCCACTCATCAATGGCCGATATCTCAAGAAATACTACACATGAATGCTCCAAGTCGCAGGCGAATTGAGCACATCGGCCCTACGGTCTGGATCAGACATCCTGCAAAACCGTATACAATCCACGGGCGTAAATGACCCCTATTTCTCCCAAATCCTGCCGGTGAGACTACTTTTAAAGTCCCACCAGCGGCAAAAAAAAAACAAAAAAAAAAAAAAAAAACAAAAAAAAACGGTATGTCCACAAGCAAAACGGGCACGGATGAAAACCCGAAAGGGCTCCGTGAGTAAAAACAGCAGGACTACCGGCGAGTCTGTGAAAACCCGAAAGGACGCAAACTCGTGAAAAGAGATGAAATACACTCGCAAAGCCCTCTCGACCTTGCGAGGAGAAAACCCCTGCGTGAGATCCTTACGACTCACAAAGGAGCAACACACTTAGGAATCCTCACGATTCCTAAGGAGAAAATACACCTGCGGGATCCTTACGACTCGTACGGAGAAAATGCTTTTATGGGACCCTCACGGCCCATAAAATTGAAAAGCCTTGGGTGGTAGGGACCCAAACCTATCTCCTAAGCCATCGTTCCCCAACGGGCAACGGCAAATGATGAGTCGCTCCAGGCATTTCGCTTCAGTGTTAGCGGTGCTGATGCCGACCAAAAACCCAAATCCCAAGTCCTCCCAAGGCGAATGATGAGTTGCTCCTGGCATTATTCCAGTGCAGCAATGCTGATGCCAAACAAGATCCAAATTCCAAGTCCCTAAATGGCGAATGATGAGTCGCTCCTGGTACCATATTCCAGTGCAGCGATGCAGACGCCAACCAAATTCCAAATCCCATACCCCAACGGCGAATGATGAGTCGCTCCTGGTACCACATTCCAGTGCAGCAATGCAGACGCCAACAAATCCCTGAAATCTTTCTGGCCCTACGGTCTGGATCATACATCCTGCAAAACCGTATACAATCCACGGGCGTAAAACAATCCCAATCTCTCCTAAGTCCTACCGGTGAGACCACATTCAAAGTCCCACTAAAAAAAAAAAAAAAAAAAAAAAAAAAGTATGTCCACAAGCAAAATGGGCACGGAGGAAAACCCGAAAGGGCTCCGTGAGTAAAAACAGCAGGACTGCCGACGAGTTTGTGAAAACCTGAAAGGGCACAAACTCGTGAAAAGAAGATGAAATGCACTCTCAAAGTCCTCTCGACTTTGAGAGGAGGAAATTCCCGCGTGAGATCCTTACGACTCACAAAGGAGCAACACACTTAGGAGTCCCCACGACTCCTATGGAGAAAATACGCCTACGAGATCCTTTCGACTCGTAGGGAGAAAATGCTTTTATGGGACCCTCACGGCCCATAAAATTGAAAAGTCTTAGGTGATAGGGATCTAAACCTGCCTCCTAAGCCATCAATTCTCAAATTCTCTCGGGGCAAATGATGAGTTGCTCCTGGCATTATTCCAGTGCAGCAATGCAGATGCCAAACAAAAACCAAAATCCCAAAATCCTCTCCATGACAGATGATGAGTCGCTCCTGGTACCATATTCCAGTATAGCGATGCTGATGTCAACCCAATCAAAATCAACAAGTCAACTTCCACCCGACACCGCAAGAAGCGGAGCAAGTCAAGTCTACCCCTGACACTGCAAGAAGCAGAGCAAGTCAAATCAAGCATCGACCGTCCAAGTCGCTAAAAGGGCAGCAACGACCGTCTACGTCGCAAAAAGGGCAGCACCGACCGTCCACGTCGCTAAAAGGGCAGCACCGACCGTCCAAGTCGCAAAAAGGGCAGAACCGACCGTCCAAGTCGCAAAAAGGGCAGCACCGACCGTCCAAGTCGCTAAAAGGGCAGCACCGACCGTCCACGTCGCTAAAATGGCAGCACCGACCGTCCAAGTCGCAAAAAGGGCAGAACCGACCATCCACGTCGCTAAAAGGGCAGCATCGACCGTCCAAGTCGCAAAAATGGCAGCATCGACCGTCCACGTCGCTAAAAGGGCAGCAACGACCGTCCACGTCGTAAAAAGGACAGCACAGGATTCCTACAAAGCGGGAACCAGATCACTCCGGGCCAGGGAAACATCTATCACGGACACTCCGTCTCAGAGACATGTCAAGCAACGACCGTTCATGTCGTAAAAAGGGCAGTGCAGGCTCCCGCAAACTGGGAACCCAAATCGCTCCGGATCAGAGCGTCGACCGTCTATGTCGCAAAAAGGGCAGTGCAGGCTCCCGCAAATTGGGAACCCAAATCGCTCCGGATCAGAGCGTCGACCGTCTATGTCGCAAAAAGGGCAGTGCAGGCTCCCGCAAACTGGGAACCCAAATCGCTTCGTAACAGAGCGTCGACCGTACATGTCGCAAAAAAGGCAGTGCAGGCTCCCGCAAATTGGGAACCCAAATCGCTTCGGATCAGAGCGTCGACCGTCTATGTCGCAAAAAGGGCAGTGCAGGCTCCCGCAAATTGGGAACCCAAATCGCTCCGGACCAGAGCGTCGACCGTCTATGTCGCAAAAAGGGCAGTGCAGGCTCCCGCAAACTGGGAACTCAAATCGCTCCGGATCAGAGCGTCGACCGTCCATGTCGTAAAACGGGCAGTGCAAGCTCCCCACAAATCGGGAACCAAATCACTCCGGGTCAGGGAAACGTCTACCACGGACACTCCGTCTCGGAGACGCGTCAAGCGTCGACTGTCCATGTCGTAAAAAGGGCAGTGCGTCCCAAAAGTGGGAACCAAAGCAAGTCGCCTCCACGTGAAAGAAGATCCATCAATTTCATGCACACGACCCATATATGCTGTGTGCATTTATTGATGGGGGGCACTTTGTTGGGGTAAAAATTTACACCCCTGTTGACCGAGTCAAAGTCAAGGTCAACCCCAAGCCAGGTGGGCCCAAGCCCAAGCAAGTGGGCCAATGCCCAGGTCGAGCCCGAACACGAAGCGTCTGGCCTTCCGCCATGCCAACAAAAAAAAAATCATGTAATAAATAATTTTTATGTAATTTTTTATACATGAATGTATGTAAAATGGGCATAAAGCCAATATTTTGTAAGCCCATGGCTTATGTGCAAAAATGTAATGGCACATGAGCCATGGAATAGGCAAAATGCCATTTTGTAAAGCCCAAGGGGCTATATGCAAATATGTAAGCCTATAAAAGGCAAAATGATGATGAATAAAAAGATACTTTTCATTCTCTCCACAAAAATTAGAGCTGAGCTCTTTCTTCCTTCTTCAAGGTTCCAAAACCTTCTTCTTTCTCTTGAATTAAATCAAGAGTTTTACTCTTCCTTTTTCAAAACTAAATAGTTTTCCACCACAAAACCCACAAAGGGGAACTTGGATCTGCCATCAGATCTTAAAAAGGAGAGATTTTGAGATTTTACATCTCTTGATCTTCAAGATCCAGCAAGCAACAGGAGGAAGAAGAAGAACCCTTCCATTAACCACATAAAAAAAAAAAAAAAAATCAGGAGTCTAACTCCTCTTTGATTTCTCTTCAGAGAAATCTTTTTAGGCTAAAAGCCTGTTGTGTGCGCAAGTCGCCCGCGTGCCGACACGTGGCGCGCGCGCTTGCGCAACTGCGCAGTTGCGCAAGGCGCCCGCGCGCCGACACGTGGCGCGCGCGCTTGCGCAACTGCGCAGTTGCGCAAGTCGCCCGCGTGCCGACACGTGGCGCGCGCGCTTGCGCAACTGCGCAGTTGCGCAAGGCGCCCGCGTGCCGACACGTGGCGCGCGCGCTTGCGCAACTGCGCAAGTGCGCAAGTCGCCCGCGTGCCGACACGTGGCGCGCGCGCTTGCGCACCTGTGCATCCCTTGGATGTCTTTTCCCCCTCTTTTGTGTACATACATACACATATACATATGTATACAAATTTATACATACACGTACTCCACGACACTGTCCCTGTTAGAAAAAAATTTCTAACGGGGCGCTGCCCCGCACCCCGCAAGGGGGCTGCTAGCCCCCTTGACCCCCAGCCCGCTATCCGGGTAGCGGGACCCCCGTAAAAACTCTGCGTGGCTCCCGATATATCCAAACCCCCCCCTTTCAGAACTGAACACACGTATACTGCACATTGAGTTCGCATGACCAGTTTAACCCGTTAATCGGAGGTTCCCTCGCCCCAAAGGCGATGGGTAATTAACGGCAGCTTAGTCCGCGGCTGCCGGAGATTCGGATCCCCACAATCATTAAACCCCGGCCTACCCTAGGCCGGGGGAATCTGTAGTACGCCTGACAAGCGCGCGCGTATTCCCATCTCACTGGGGTGACGAAAAACACCCTACAGGCGCTTCTGAAGGGACTCCTGCATTTATAGGATGTGATGGGAAACGGTTCATCTCCCCTGTTCCCTAGACAGATCCAACGGTCACAAAGGTGACAGCGTTGCACTCACGTGCAAACACGTGAGAACAACGTTGTGGGGGCATTTGTTCCCTGATAAAATATCAGGAAATACCCCAATGGGGTATCACGTGCTCACGCGTGACCAAGAGTCACGTGCTGACACGTGATAAGTTCCTGCGATCTCTGCTCTATAGAATTAAATTCTAGTCAAACAGAAATATAACAAAACAGCAAGGAAAAACCGCAATGGGGTATCACGTGCTCACACGTGACCAAGGGTCACGTGCTGACACGTGATAAGTTCCTTTGATCTCTACTTTATAGAATTAAATTCTAGTCAAACAAAAATATAACAAACAGCAAGGAAAAACCTCAATGAGGCGTCACGTGCTCACACGTGACCAAGAGTCACGTGCTGACACGTGATGATTCCTCAGCTCCCTGAAAACAGAATTAAATTCTGGTCACGTGTCAGCACGTGATGGGCTCCTAAGCTCTTTAATCAATAGAATTAAATTCTATTTAATAATCAAATAAAGGGATCACGTGCCAACACGTGATAGACTTTTAAAAGCCTTCTGAACTAATAGAATTAAATTCTAATTAAGGGAAATCAAAGACCCTAAATGGAAAAATATTTCTTTAAATCATTCCAAATAAAAAGAGGATTGTGCTCTGTAAAGTGGAGCCGTTGGATTGAAAATCCAATGGTGATTAAAAATCACCAATTTATAGAAAGATTTTATGCAAGGAAAGATTTCCCTGAAAATTCACCAAGAATAACAAACAGATTATCTTCTGGATTAAAAATCCAATGGTGAATAAAATGCACTGAGTGATCTAAAAGATCATGTTAGTTACAAAAACAACCAAAATCTTTCAATGAAAGATTCACTAAACAAATTGATTCTTTTCTTTCTCCTATAAATAGGAGCCAAGAAGAGAAGAGAATGGATCTTTGGAATTTTGATTTTCTGGAAAAAAACAACAACAGAGAGAAAAAAGAGAGGAGAATTTAATTCTCAAGAGAGAAGAAGTTCTTTTCAGAGAAAAGAAACCCTAGGTGAGAAAGGGGAAAGAGATCTAAGCTCCATAAAATAAAAGAGAATTTAATTCTTAAATTTAAGAGTTTAACTCTTCTGATTAAGAACTTAGTTCTTCATTTGGTTGAAAATCTGCAGAAGCAGATCTCCCCACAAGTTGAGAATTTAATTCTCATCGGGGAGATTCTGCCATGCAGATCCAAAACTTAGAGGGAGAATTGAGTTTAAGGAATTTAATTCCCCTAAATACATAGGAATTTAATTCTTCCAAATAAAGCTAGGGTTTAACCCTATATGAGAATTTAATTCTCTCAATTTCATAGGAATTTAATTCCTCCAAATAAAACTAGGGTTCAACCCTTCATGAGAATTTAATTCTCCCCAAATTCATAAGAATTTAATTCCTCCAAATGAAATTAGGGTTTAACCCTACATAATAATTTAATTCTTCCACATGCATAGTAATTTAATTCCTCTAAAACAGAATTAGGTTTTAACCCTACAGAGAATTTAATTCTTAAAACAAGAGACTTAAAGCTCTCCATGCACGTAAAGAACCGGGTCACATGGTGACACGTGACCCCCATCCTCAATAATCAGAAAAGAAGGAACAAAACTAAGTCATGTGTTCCCACGTGACCCTTAAACAGACTCCCCAAAATAAGAAGGAATTAGCCCAGAGGCAATACCTCGCGTGCTCCCACGTGACCTTCAAAACAAAGAGAACAAAGGCAAAGGCAGTACTGATTTTGGGCGCTCTCACGTGACCCCTAATAAACACTTTAATAATCAATATATGGATATCCATCACGTGCCAACACATGATGGCCAGAAGATCAGAAGTGTTTAACACTTATTTGCAGATTTGAGAATAAAATAAAGGAGGTCTGGCCCCATCTCAGGCGCTTCACGTGACCCCATGTGACCCCTTCATTTCTAGTGTTTAACACTATTTTGAGCATTTTATCTCCAATGTTTAACACTGTTTTAAACACATCACGCGAGGACACGTGACTGCCAGATGTCCTTTAGTGTTTAACACTATTCTAAAACCAGCTTAGCCCAAATTGGCTAAGTTTTCCAGAGGCAAATATCCCCTTCAAATGAGCCTTAAAATCCAGAGCTATAATGTTTAATGCTCAGCCAAAGACAAAATGTTATCAGAGCCTTCAAACTCTTGCTTAGCATTGCTAAATAATGAGGGGTTGAACCCAGGCAAATGATCAATAGCCCAACAAAGGGCCAACATTTCAAACTTAATTGGACTTAGCCCAAATTGGCCATAAGTCCTCAATTCAGATTTAACTAAGTCAATGTGCTCATAATCTAATTAATTGATCTTAGTTCCAAATTGGACTATAGATCTCCCAATCAACTCTGGTTCAAGGGTCAACTCTGGGACTATAGATCTCCCAATTAATCTATATTTTTTGTTGTAATCCTTCAACGTCTTCAGAGAGGTGATGGGTCCCGACAACCACATATTTCACATACTATGACGTCTTTAAACTGGACTGTGGGATCCTTAAACTCATGGACTATGATGTCCTTAACCTTGGACTGTGGGGTCCCTTTAAACCCACGGACTATGATATCCTTAATCTCGGACTGTGGGGTCCCTTTAAACCAACAGACTATGATGTCCTTAACCTTGGACCGAGATGTCCTTAAACTAACATTGGACCACCACGTCCTTAAACTGGTAATGGACCGCAAAGTCCCTAAACTAAACAACAGATCCCAAATGCTCTCTTGTTGGATCTAAACGATCCCGTTAAGTTGATCTTAGCCTAAAAATTAGACTAACGTATCCTTAACAAATGTTTAACTTGATCTTAGTCTCAAATGAGACTAACGTATCCTTAAACCCAACCCCCAAACCCAAATCTAAGAAAATACGGATTTGGACTAATCTACGCCCTACGGGCGACAACATAAATTAGTCTCCGTATACAATCCACAGGCAACCAAAAAACAAAACAAACACACACGACACGAAGTGACCATCTGGAGAAGGAGAAAATGGTTACCGCGATGCGGTAGCGTAATTAACTGCAGGGGCTTGCGCTTGTAGGGAAGAGCGTCGCCACAATCAAAAACCCCTCAAATGAGGGGGAATCTGACGAAGTCTGCTATATCGGACGCATCCGTTTAAACTTTCGATATACGATGCCATAAATCAACTTGGCATCTTCGAAGAGGTGGACGGATAGCACCAATTAGCATCTTCCCCGAAATTCAGGCAAGACGGATCCGCGCGGTCGCGTCTCCGTGTTTCGGTGGGGAACAACTGTGTTGACTTCATCTTTAGAGTCACTGCCAAAGACCAAAATAGGAGTAGATGGTCTGGGCCTGCTGCCTTAGGGTTGCCCCGAGAAGACTATCTCTTCATCCTCCTCGGTATCACTCCCAAAGATCAGGATGGTGGCGACGGCTTTTTGTTTATTCTCTGGTTTACGACATCTTTCCATGTCTTCAAAGTCTGGCAGGAAGTACTTAGCGTCTTCATACTTGCGAACTTCATTTACGGAGAAAGGGTTTAGCTCCCCTGTAACTGTGTACTCGAGGCAATCTTTGAAGTACTTCATATACTGATGTTGTGTAGAAGGGATGATGTTATATTCATGTAACCAAGGCCTACCGAGCAAAGCATTGTAGCAAGTCTTAGCGTCGATGATGTAGAACTTGATGTTAGTGACGAGCATCCCGAAGCGTAATGTCAATATTACGGATCCAAGCGACCGTGATGACTACGAGTCGAACCTGGAGATATTAATTTTGTCCCGCGTCAGGTGTTGAACGTTCATGCAAATCTCCTTCAACACTCTCAAATTAAGAAGGTTGACAGAGGACCCGTTGTCAACCAGGATCTTTCCTATCTTGATATCATGGCAATACCCGGTGACATACAGGGGACAGTTATACTCACACGTTCGGAGGAGGAGATCTTCATCGCCGAATGTGATGTCAGCTGTGTGAACTTCTTCCAGCTCGTCTTTCATCTTTTTTTCTGCAAGGAATGCTTCCAGGACGCTTTCCCTTTTCCCTTTTCATTCTGAAGATCTGTCTTTGAAAAGGACGGCCTATAGCCCATCTGGTCCATTTGGGCCAGTTTGTCAATCAAGGCCTGGAAGGTGGTCGGCTTGAAGAATATCATAAACTGGGATATATTTGCCTGGGGATCAAGGGTTCCCACAAACATGCCCATGGCAGGAGCTTCTTCTATGCGTTGTTCGCATTTTGACCATAGGGTACGCCATCGAATTGCGTATTGAACCCAGGTATCTCCTGGATTCACTCTGGCATTGATTAATATCGTGATCGGGGTGCGCTCGCTTGCGCTCGCGAACCGCTGTGTGAATAATAATTCCATCTCCGTGAATATTTTGATAGAATCATTTGGGAGCTCAGAGTACCATTCAAATGCTGTCTCCGCTAAGCTGCCGACAAATTGGCGAAGCAGCAGTTTGTCGTCGCCTCCGGTATTACCGCACAAAGCTCTGAATTGAGCAATGTGTTGGTGTGGATTGCCCGTCCCCTTATACACATGGAATTTGGGGATCATATATCCTGGCGGGTACTTAATTTGATCGTACCAGCTTGGATATGGTCGCCCAATCCTGATGACTTGGCCAGCCGCTTCGCTTGCCTGATGAGCTCGTATTTGTTGAGCTATGTAGTCGTCAAGGTCAGCTTTGGAGATCGTCTCTTCTCTGGCTGCTGATAGAGCCGGAAGAGGGTTTGACGTTTCCCCTCTGTCGTCTTCAACGTTTATTGGAGGGTCTTCGGCTGGGGGGTCCAGCTGGATCATCATCCCGACCATATCTTGGAACAGGAGCGCCATCTGCTTCATGTTAGCGGCTTGCTCCACGGCTTCTTTATCCTTTCTTTCTAGTACCCTCCGCAGAAACTCCGTATCGGTCTTCTGATCTTGGCACTGTTCGGACAATACTTCCAGGCTTTCTTTCTGCCCCGTGAGTGCGGCCATCTTTGTCAGCATCTCCTGGAGCTTTTGTTATTGCTTCTGAGCCTTTGTCACAGACCGTGTAAGTGGTCGATGACCCGCGGAAGTACGACTTTCCTCTTTGCTGAAAGCCATGTGCACCTTGTGCACTACCATGCCCCCGGACTTGGGACGTTTGGGTCTACTGCCTTTGATATTTGCCGCCGGTGGTGGTTGATTCTCTGGCCTTCTCTTTTTGTGGGAGGCCGAAGATGAGGGAGCCGTTGCAGCGAGCACCCGTGCAGACGATACTTTCCGTGGCATGACGGCAGGATAGTCCTCCCCTTGCGGAGCCTTTGTTTTCTTCAGTCGACAAGAGTAGTCTTTGTCAATTACAGAGTCTTGGACTTTCCACCAGACTCTGTGAATCTTGGAGGACAACCGCTGAAGAGACTGTTCTGGCTTCACCTGTGTCATGCTTTCAACAGGTGGCGGAGACTTCTTCAGTACAGCGGTCGGAGAGTTCTTCGCACTCTCCTAAGCGGTTCAAAGTTGTTCCCATTTGGAACAGCAGCGTCAATTTCCACCATTGGAGCTGGCGGAGTAAGTCCGAAGGGAGAGTTGCCCACAGCTTTCCTCACTCGGCGCCAATGGCAAAGTCGAGCATGTCGTGCGGACGGGACCACCTCTTTTGTGGAAGCGACCTCGTCATGCCCCTTGCTTTGATGAGAGGCTAATGTCGGTATCAGCCTGTCGAAAACTGACGTCCGCTGAGAGGGAACGGTTAATCTGTCGAAGGCAGACTTTCTGGCAGGGGAAGCATTTTTAACGACCTCGCCTGCAGCAGGGGTTGGAATAGCCAGTCTTGCGAAAGCCGATCATCTAGCAGGAGAAGCCCCTTTGACGACTTCATTTGTCGGAACAAGAATGGCTATCCGCTTCGGGATAACCCCTTCAGGTATCGCGAGCTTTTTGGCGGGCCCACTCGAGCTGTGGCCCAGCCTGTTAAAGACTGAGGCATTAGAATTGGACGACCCATTGAGATGGGCCGTGGAGATTGCAAGCCGATCGAAGATCGACTTCTTTGCTGAAACACAAATCTGTTCGAATTTACATCTTATGAAACTTGCCAGTCATGTCTTAAAGGCCAAGGTGACTAAATCTACGTTTACTGGAAACAGAGAAAGAGCTACTGAACTCTTGGACAGATACATAGTGATGTATGCAGTCCTATGTCTACATATGCCAGGGATGGTTCCGCGTACTTTATTACATTCACCAATGTTCTTTCAAGATACGGACATGTGTTCTTGTTGAAACACAAATCTGAATCTTTTGAGAATTTCAAGGAATATAAGTATGATGTTGAGAACCAGATGGGTAAAGGTATTCATATCCTTCGATATGATCAGGGAGAAGAATACTGGAGCACGGAATTCCGAGACTATTTAAAAGAGAATGAGATTCTCTATCAGTTTACTCCTCCGTATACACCACAGCACAACGGTATATCGGGGTGGAGGCATCGCACCCTATGAGATACGGTGTGCTCTATGATGAGTACTGCTGAGTTGCCTATTTCCTTTCAGGGACATGCACTTGAGAAAATGCATATCTATTGATTAGAGTTCCGATCAAATCTGTTGTCTACCACTCCATATGAGATATGGAATGGGAAGAAACTATCTTTTAAACGAGTTAAGATATGGGGTCGTCTGGCCTATGTTGAAAAGCAAAATCCGGACAAGCTCGAGGCAAGGTCAGTTCTGTGCAAGTTTGTAGGATATCCCAAATATTCGCGAGGGAATATCTTCTACCACACCGAGAAATAAAAGATGTTTTGTTTCTCGACATGCCACCTTTTTAGAAAAGGAATTTCTTGTGGAAGAAATTAGTGGCAAAAGGTAGAACTGGAAGTAGTTCTAGCAAACACAAACTATAACTGACGATTTGTTGGAACCGGAGGATTCAATAGTCCCTGATGAACCGAAGACTCTCCGCAGATCTAGTAGGGTTCCTCATCCACCTGAGAGATACTACGGTTTTCTCGTAGACAGTGGGATCGAGGATTGCATCATAGAGATGATGACCAACTAGTTTCGAGCAGGCCATCACAAGTGGAGACTATGTGAAATGGCTGGATGCTATGCGATCTGAGATAGAATCCATGTACACCAACAAAGTGCTGACTTTGGATGTTGCTCCTGAAGGGGTAAAACCCATCGGGAGCAAGAGGATCTTTGAGAAAGATAATTTGGTGTAGATGGAAAAGTTGTGACTTTCAAAGCTATGCTTAAGTCCATCAGGATCCTACTTTCCATTGCTGCAGACCATGACTACGAAATTTGGCAGACTGCACGTCAAAACCGCTTTTCTAAATGGTGATTTAGAAGAGAGCATATATGACACTGCCAGAGGGCTTCGTAAACAGTGGGAGCAGCGGAAGCATGTGCAAGCTGCTTAAATCCATCTATGGGTTAAAGCAGGCATCGCGGAGATGGAACATTTGTTTTAATGAAGCTGTCAAAGAGTTTGACTTCATCAAAAAGATATATGAACCATGTATAAATAAGAAGGTTGTAGAGAGTATGGTTGACTTCCTCGTATTGTACACGGATGATATACTCTTGATAGGAAAGGGTGTTCCTATGCTACACTCGGTCAAGCACCTCTTATCACATAGGTTCTCCATGAAAGATCTAACAGATGTCTCCTACATCCTGGGGATATAGATCTATAGAGATAGATCTAAACGGATTTGGGATTGTCCCGATCAGATACATAGACACCATATTAAAGGGTTTAGTATGGATGATTCTAAGCATGGTAATGTACCCGCTTGTTTAGGAATCACTCTCTCCAAAGAGATGTCTCTCGAGACTGATTTGGAGAGAGCTCGCATACAAGGGATACCCTATGCTTTGGCAGACGGGTCAATCATGTATGCGATGTTATGTACCAGACCAGATGCAGCTTACTCACTAGGTGTAGTGAATAAGTATCAAAAATATCTTTAGGAAAACCACTGGACAGCTGAAGAACATTCTTAAGTGCTTGAGAAGGACTAAACAGATGTTCTTGGTGTATGGTAACGGTGAACTCCAGATGGAGTCCTTTACCGATTCAAGCTTCCAGAGTGATAAGGACGACTGAAAGTCAGTCTCGGATTTTATCATTACCCTCAATGCAGGGACGGTATGTTGGAATGGTTCCAAGATATATACCGTAGCAGACTCATTGATAGAGGTTAATTACATCGCTACCAACGATACTGCCAAAGAAGTTGTCTGAATGAAAAAGTTCATATGATGAACTTGGTTCCTACCATTGGGCATCTAGTACCTGTGTATTGGGATGACAATAGAGCTGTGGCTTTGGCCTAGAAACCCCGGTCCCGTCAGTGATCCAGACATATTCTTAGACAGTATCACCTGATCAGGGAGATAGTTGATTGTTCAGTTGATAAAACTGCACTTTTCATATGACATTTTCCTTACTATTTATATATAATAAAATATGTTTGTTATAAATATGACACATATAAGGGTTTATCCGTAAAAAATACTATTTTCATGTGTTTATATATTATAATTAACATTATGAAGGAAAATGTAAGCATATAATATCCATGTAACATTTGGCCCATTTAATATGCTTAACTTATTAAATACCTTTGACCAATTCTCTTAAAACTAAAATATCATGACAAATGGTTAAAGATAATATCTCAATAAAAACAAATTTCACTAACATCATTTATTAAGATAATTATGCAGGAATTATATCATGACTGAAATCAAGGAAATCCGAGTTGGCAATGTCAAATCTGCCGAAGATATTCAAGTAAATTGAAGAAACTAATTCTGGCAGAAACGTAGAGAAGATTTTCAAAGTCTAGATACTCAAAAGATCACCAAGTGTTACAGATATGAAGCTACAAAAATTAGAGGCCATGATCTCACCAAAAGGTGGCGAATCCGCGGCCAAACCTACCCAATGGCAGCGGTTCCGCCGCACTTCTAAGGATTTAGGGCTCGGGATTTTGGTGGTTGGGATTCTAACAACTAGTTTCCATATTAGGAAACTAGGGTTCTGCCTTTGTGACTATAAATAAGGACCGGGAGCCTCTTGGAAAAATTATCAAACCGACGCGATCACGAAGTCCATGACGGCTCAAGAATCATGGTTGATCATCAACGATTCATCTACCTCCTTAGAAGAGATCGAGAAGCAAACTAAGGTTTTGTAATCATTTTCTAAGGAAACCAAAGTGTACTTAATTTTGTTGATTAATAAAGATAGTTGTTTTCTTATATCATTTTATTTTTCTGCATTTTACATTATGTTTTCCCTCTCTATCTTTTCTTTTCCCAACATGCGCGAGTAATTCTCCGCTTGTTAGGGTTTATAGGATTAGGGTAGATTAATGGAAGATGAAGATCCTTAAACTCTTTTTAAATCCTACAAAGTTTATAAACTTTATCAAAAGAATAGTTAACATCTTACTAGGGCGCGCTATCAATTCATTGATGGTCACAACTATGATTAGAGATTAGATTAACAATTGTTTTGGTAAAGGCTAGACATGAACGGGGATCCATGGAAAGATAGGGGTTAAGAGTGGGAACCCTATTCCCTCTAGAAACCCTAATCTACATGCATCACTATCGATCTAGTTTTAAATCTATTAAAGGATAAAAAGAGTAATCTTTAATTAATCATCCATGACTATTAAATCTTAATGAACCCTACAAGCCCCCTTCTACTATAAAACTTACATCCGTAGTTAATCTAGATCTATATCCTGCATCCGTGTTTGACGTAGATCTAGAACCTACAACCATTCTTTATTCTTCATCCTTTCTTTCTCAACACGCCTAAAGTAAAATTAAAAGATTCAACGTTTCCCTAAGGATGACCCGTACTCATCTCGGTCTAGGTATACGCGACACCGTTATTGATTGCGGTTAACTACTGCACATAAATCAGATCAATCAAATGGCGTCGTTGCCGGGGATACGTGCGTAATTTTTTATTCTTATTATTTGTGTTGAATTCTTATTCGACCCATATCATAAACAAAACAAAACTGCAAATTGTATATTTAACATTTATGTGTGAATTTTGTAAGGGGGTCTGGAGTCACAGACTTGAGGAAATAGAGAGCCAGAGACATTCATCAAGATCAGAGGAGCACAGGAGGCCACGTAGCAAAAAACCATCACGAGATCCCTCCACTTAGCGGCGGAACCGCGGCAAATAAGCCAAATAGCGGCGGAAGCGCGGCGCAAGAGAGGGATTAAGGTTCCAAACTTCTCTGGTTAAATTCTCAACTCTTTCTCTCTCCTCTGAAATCCAATAAAATATCTTTCCTGCAGGATTCTTTGCAAAATATCGCTGCTCAAAAATCTTTTTGCAAAGTTTTGTACTTGGTTTGTTTATTCATATTTTAATACGGATTTTAAGGGGCAAGACCACAATTCAGATTAGGTGGGGATTTTATCACCCTTCCTAAGCCCCACAAATCACAAAACGAGCATCCGCATCAACCCTACATTAATTAAAAAACATCTAGACAAGACTCTAAGGACTGTCGCGCTCAATAAGGACAAAAGAAGGTCGTGGGTAATCTATCGCTTATCCGCATTACTTTTGTGGTGTCTAGGCAAGTGTGTCTAAGGCAAGTGGTTACTTAATTAGGCCCGCTATTTTTGATGATTCGTATAGCGGATACCTCCCACTTACCTAGTACTTACCTGGCCACAAGAGTAGTAAATAGGTGGTAGAGGATTGATCCTGCGGCTTGTCCTTTGGAAGTCTAGGAGCGGTCTAGAGACTTGACCTAGGTAACCTTAGTTCTAGGGTTGTTTGTGCATTTTTGTGTGATTTGTCTTGAGTCCCACTTTTTCAATAAACAAACCAATTTTAAATCACACACACGTTGCCACTTGCGCTAAACCCGCTTAGTGCATGCTCGGCTGGACACGGGATTCTAGTGCCCGTCTTGTCCGCGTTTCGGCTATCGACTCCGAAGTCGGTGCTTCTTCATCTTCTTTTTCCCCACCACCCACCACATCGATCGAGATGGACGGTATTCCATCAAATTATAACACCACCCTGCCACCGCCCGTAGGTGCACAGAATCCACCGCGCATTTCTCTCCAAGAGAGATGCTATCCTATACACGGTCCACTTCCTACCTGTCTATCCATTCCACCAGCCAACGGGGATAATTTTGAAATTAAACCCCACTACATCAACCTGTTGACCAAATTTCACGGGCTCGAGTCTGAAGACGCATACGTTTTTATCACCAAATTCGAAAACGTATGCGCAATGATGGGTACTTCACAACTGTCTGTGGATGCTATGCGCTTGCGTCTTCTCCCATTCACTTTGTGCGACTTGGCAGAAAAATGGCTTTATAATACTGCCGCACACTTTATTACCAATTGGGATGAGTTCGTGATAGCATTCCTTAAGAAATTTTACCCAAATCATAAGACAGCCTGTGTTCGAAGCGAAATCAACCAGTTTACCCAGCTTCCCAATGAACTATTTTGGAAGTGCTTTGAACGTTTCAAGGATTTGCTTGTCCAATGTCCTCATCATGGAATACATAGATGGGATTTATGCCGAATTATATATGAAGGCATTAATCCAGCGACAAAGCAAATACTTGAACCATATGTCAATGCAATTTCATGTCCAAAAACGATGGTGAAGCCTGGAAATATCTAGAAGATCTCGCTGAAAACACTTTGCAGTGGGAAAGCGTTAGACCACCTTCATCTAGGGGAGGTATTCATCAGCTCGATATTTCCATCGCAGTAAAAGCCGAAATGGCAGTGATACAAAAGAAACTCGACACTATTGAGAACAAATTATCATCAGTCTCCCTAAACCAGGTAACGCTCCCCAAGACTGTGTGTGGTTGCTGTTCTGATCCATCACATTTGACGAAAGAATGTCCTATGAATGCACCGTTTCAAGGTCACGAGAAAACTAATGCTGCTTTTTAGCAGCGACCTAAAAACGATCCTTATTCTTCCACATACAATCAGGGATGAAGGAATCATCCTAACTTTGCTTGGAACCAAAACCAAAACATAAATCAAAACCAGTTCCAAAGCAATTACCAAAGACCCCCTCCACAATAACAGCAACCACCACAATAAACTCAGCACCCCTTTCAATCACAAGATTTTCAAAATCCGGTCAACAATTCTGTACCTTCTAATAATTCTTTCCAAATGACCGGTACTGATAACTCCTCCTCACTCGCACAAACTTTGGATTTGTTTATGAAACATTCCATCCAAATGTCGGCTGATATGAGGTCTTCTATTGATACCATAAAGAAAGACTTCGCCTCCCACGGTGAGAGTATTAAATCAATAGAAGCCCAAATTGCACAGTTGAATGCCATGATGAGTGCGAGAGAAAGAGGGAAACTCCCATCTCAACCCCTACCGAATCCTGGCCACTCACAACATCATAATGTGAGTGCCGTTACTACGTTGAGATCGGGAAGAGTGCTGGATAACCGAGTGGGTGAACAAGTTGATGACGTTAGGGATACCAATGATACCCCGGCTTCTACTTCTTCCCCTAATTCGTCTAGTCTCCCACTTACTTCCGAGCCTATTTTACGCTTCCCACAAGGCTCGAACCCTCAGCCCACTTGCTCGAATCTATCTAAAGCGTTCCCCACTCCAATTTTAGGATCCATTCTATCCCCCACAATCTTCTCCGATGTTGGACCCAACCCTTATTGATAAAGCTCCGTTTCCAAACAGATTAAGGGCCAACAAACCTAACCCACAAATGGAGAAGATCGTAGAAATGTTTAAGAAAGTTAACGTCAATATTCCTCTCCTAGATGCTATTCAACAAGTCCCATCTTATGCAAGAATTCTTAAAGACTTGTGCACTAGGAAGAGAAAAACTCAAGTGCCGAAAAAAGTTTTCATGACGAGTAATGTTAGCACAGCTTTTACCCAGCAAATACTAAAGAAACGTAAGGACCCTGGCTGTCCTACCATCTCTATTTCTATTGGGGGTAAAAATATTAATCGTGCTTTACTCGACCTTGGCGCTAGCGTTAACTTGCTTCCATATTCCGTATATGAGCAGTTAGGGATTGGAGAGTTGAAACCCGCCCATTGTACACTCCAGATAGCAGACCGATCAATCACCAAACCTAGGGGTGAACTAGAGGATGTGTTAATTAAAGTCGGGGAATTCATATTCCCTGTGGACTTTATTGTTTTGGATACACAACCTGTAGCGAACCTACGCAACCAAATCCCGGTGATACTCGATCGACCTCTCCTAGCAATTTCCAACGCTGTAATTAATTGTCGTAACGGTTCTATGAACTTATCCTTCGGGAAGATGACAATTGAGCTTAATATTTACAAGCTAGGAAGTCAACCATCTGAACTTTCTGCTCATTAGCTTGATGTCTGTTCCATCCACGAGATAGCTCCCGAAAGCTGCATGGATGAGGAACTTTGCTTTGATGATCTCGACAACACTAGTGCGACATTGTTTGATTTGGAAAATTCTTATAGTGAGGATATCTTTGATGAGTCCATCTCCGAATTTGAATCCGTTGACTCGTCGCAAAAGTCATTAGCACTTTCCGAGTCAATATCCTATGCAAGTTATGAACCTCTTAAGGAGTCCGAGCATCATTCCCTTACCCCACCTTCTATCGTCTCTCCGCCAATACTAGATCTCAAACCGCTGCCTTCTCATCTTAAATATGCGTATTTAGGTGACAATGAGTCTTTGCCCGTGATCATATCCGCTTCTTTAGCTTTAGAGCAAGAGAACGCACTTTTGGCGGTGTTGAGATCAAATCGGCAAGCATTTGGTTGGACAATGGCTGACATCAAAAGGATTAGTCTCTTAATTGTTGAACATTATATACATCTGATGGATGAAGCCAATCCAACCCAAGCCCCACAAAGACGGTTAAATCCCGTTATGAAGAAGGCGGTAAAGAAAGAAATCGTCAAGTGCCTAGATAGTGGTATAATTTACCCTATATCTGATAGCCAATGGGTAAGTCCTATTCACGTGGTCCCTAAAAAGTCTAGCATCACGGTCATAACTAATGAGGCTAATGAGTTGATCCAAACACGCACCCAAACTGGGTGGCGCGTATGTATTGATTACAGAAAACTCAATACCGCAACGAGGAAAGATCACTTCCTTCTATCTTTCATTGACCAGATGTTAGAATGATTAGCTGGACACAAATACTATTGTTTCTTGGATGGATACTCTGGCTATAACCAGGTCCCCATCACCGAAAAGGATCAAGATAAAACCACATTTACTTGTCCTTTTGGTACGTTTGCTTATAGACGCATGCCCTTTGGGTTATGTAACGCTCCCGCTACATTTCAGCGGTGTATGATGGGGATATTCTCAGACATGGTTAAGAATTTTCTGGAAATATTTATAGACGATTTCTCCATATTTGGGGACTCTTTTGAGGGCTGTCTTCGTAATCTTGACGCGGTTCTTACCCGCTGTAAGGATAAGAACTTAACTTTGAATTAGGAAAAATGCCATTTTATGGTCCAAGAAGGTATTGTCCTTGGACATATAATTTCACGAAAAGGCATTGAGGTTGACAGAGCTAAAATAGATGTCATCCATAACCTCCCTCGTCCCAAATGCGTCAAAGATATATGATCCTTCCTTGGCCATGTAGGATTTTATAGGAGATTCATTAAGGACTTTAGCAAAATTGCTAGACCCTTAACTCTTCTCTTGGCCAAGGACACAACATTTCACTTCGATTCGGATTGTGGGGCTGCTTTTGAGTCGCTTAAAATAACTCTCACGACAGCCCCCGTTCTATCATCTCCGGATTGGAATCACCCGTTCGAGCTTATGTGTGATGTATCAGATTTTGCTATTGGTGCGGTCTCAGGACAGCACATTGATAAGATGGCACATGTAATTTATTATGCAAGTAGGACCTTGAACGATGCACAAATTAATTACACAACTACAGAGAAAGAGCTCTTGGCAGTTGTATTTGCATTAGAAAAATTCAGGCCCTACTTAATTGGCTCGCCAATTGTGGTTTACACTGATCACTCCATCCTATGACACCTTTTATCGAAGAAAGATGCTAAGGCCAGGCTAATACGTTGGATCCTATTGTTATAAGAATTTGATCTTGTCATCCAAGACAAGAGTGGATGTGAAAACGTTGTAGCTGGCCATCTTTCACGCATCTCTTCGTCACCAACATTGACCGTGCCTATAAATGACTCATTTCCTAACGAACAGCTCTTGACCGTATCCTACGAACCTTGGTTCGTGGATATTGTGAATTATCTAGCGACGGGACTTATTCTTAGCAATTGGTCGAAACAAGACAAACTTCGATTTTTATCCCAAGTAAAATACTTTTACTGGGATGATCCTTATTTGTTTAAGTATTGTTCCAATCAAATCATTCGCAGGTGTGTCCCTAACGATGAATTCAAAAGTGTGTTATCATTTTGTCATGATCAGGCATGCGGCGGTCATTTTGGACCTCAAAAAACGGCAGAGAAAGTTTTGCAATGTGGTTTTTATTGGCCAACACTATTTAAAGATGCATATGATCATTGCAAAGCTTGCTCGCGGTGTCAGCACTTGGGTCGGATTTCACAAAGAAATAAGATGCCGCTCCAACCTATCTTGGTTGTGGAAATATTCGATATTTGGGGTATTGATTTTATGGGCCCTTTTCCCAACACTTTTGGGAATTTATATATCTTGTTAGCGGTTGATTACGTCTCGAAATGGGTGGAAGCAATACCGTGTCGCACTAATGACAACAAAGTTGTCATTAAGTTCCTTAAAGAAAATATATTTTCGCAATTCGGACACCCTCGCGCTATAATTAGCGACAATGGGACGTATTTCTGTAATCGGTCTTTTAAGGCTTTGATGCCGAAATATGCAATCAAGCACAAACTTTCTACGCCCTATCATCCCCAAACAAGCGGGCAAGCTGAGATCTCGAATAGGCAAATCAAACAAATTTTGGAGAAGACGGTTTCTAAAAACCGTAAAGATTGGTCAACCAAATTGACGGATACTCTTTGGACATTTTGCACCGCTTATAAAACCGATCTTGGTATGTCTCCATACCGCCTTGTTTTTGGGAAGGCATGCCACCTTCCTGTCGAGATCGAACATAAGGCAATGTGGGCTATTAAAGAGCTAAACTTCGATTTTGATCAAGCTAGCAGTTATCGGAAGCTGCAATTGAATGAGCTAAGCGAACTCCACGATAAAGCTTACGATAATGCAGTGATAGTAAAGAACCGGACTAAAGTGTTCCACGATAAAAACCTTTTTCGAAAAACTTTCACACCGGGACAACAAGTCTTTCTTTACGACTCACAACTCCATCTTCATCCGGGTAAGCTTAAATCTCGTTGGAAAGGACCTTTTGTGGTGCGGTATGTACACCCGTACGGGGCAGTAGAAGTTGAAAATATAAAAAACGGTTCAATTTTTAAAATAAATGGGAATAGATTAAAACCGTATTTCTCTGCTGACTCAGCGGAGGAGCTCCTGTTTTTACAGGAGCCGTTTTATCATAACTAAATTCCTCCGCCTCACCTCTTTGTTTCGGTAACATTGTATCATCTTAAAGAATAGAGGTGAGTGAAAAAGGACTTAACTGAATATCTGTGTGTGCCAAAGAACAAGTTTAGGGGTAGTCTTCATTTATCTATTATTTTACCCTTATTATTATCTCTCCAAGTCTGCAGGTCTATGCTCTCAAAAGACAACATCAGTAAGGACACTGCTGGAAACAGGTTTGGGGGAAGGTTTGTATTCACTGAATTATTTTTGGCACTGGGCATAAAAAAAATTTATAATAAAAGAGTAGAAAGTGAAAATTACATTTGAAAGATAGAAATGGTTTAAGAAAAATAAGAAAGTTAGATATTTTCTTAAACAAAATTAGTAATAAATAGTTATGAGCTGTTGTCCCAAGGGTTAGTAAGATGAAGAAAATTGCTAATCTGAGCATAAAAATAAGTCTGAAAAATAGTCCATATTCTTTAGGCCAAACTTTTGAACGTTGATACCCTATTATATACACTTACACACATCTTGAAACTTGGGATAGTAGAGAATACCTTGAAATGCTTTTTTCTAAAAACCGTAGTATGAAAGAAAATAAAATAAAATATAAGTGGTGAAGAAAAATAAACACTAATTTTGTAATTACTTAAGGCAGCATAAAAAAATATAGCGAGGGTGCTTTATCACCTAGTACCTTAAACCAACTTGTTTGGGAGCCACTGCTAAGCCTTAGGTGTTACGAAACGAGGAATTACGCCTAAATGCGCAAGCACGTTTTGTAATCGGTCGGTTAGTACCTTAAGAAGTATTAACGGTTGAAGAATGTGTGAGCAATTTTATCTAAAATATTCACCAACTATAAAGTACTTTGAAAGATGGACAAGAGTATGATAGCTAGAATTGAATTCTCTAAGTGTAGGGATGTCTTTTACACATACGTAGGGGTATACGATCAATGTTTGGATCAACATTTTTTTCACGACCATTAAGATAGGGCTCATAACAACTGAAAAGCTGGTATAGTTGGAAACTCTTATTTTCAAGTTTTTTCTTTTATAAGATCTTATCTTTATATGTAACTTCCACCATCTTTCTTTTATTATAGGATTTTGTGTGTGTAATCCGCTAAAAACCCTCAGGAGACAACACTCCTCCTACTAGGGACACCAAGAGGTTTAACGGCTTGTTGCACGTGCTCAGTGCAATCGTGTTGCCTACGAAAGTGTGCTACTTAGTTTTTTCTTTTTCTTTTTCTCCTTCTCTTTAATAACTAGTTTGCTTGGGACGATCAAAATTAAGTTTGGGGGTATTTTTTCAGTTGATAAAACTGCACTTTTCATGACATTTTCCTTACTATTTATATATAATAAAAGATGTTTATTATAAATATGACATATATAAAGGTTTATCCGTAAAATACTATTTTCATATGTTTATATATTATAATTAACATTATGAAGGGAAATGTAAGCATATAATATACATGTAACATTTGGCCCATTTAATATGCTTACCTTATTAAATATCTTTGACCAATTCTCTTAAAACTAAAATATCATGACAAATGGTTAAAGATAATATATCAATAAAAAAAATTCCACTAACATCATTTATTGAGATAATTGTGCAGGAATTATATTATGACTGAAATCAAGAAAATCCAAGTTGGCAAGATCAAATCTGCCGAAGATATTCAAGTAAATTGAAGAAACTAATTCTAGCAAAAACGTAGAGAAGATTTTCAAAGTCTAGATACTCAAAAGATCACCTAGTGTTACAGATATGAAGCTACAAAAATTAGAGGCCATGATCTCACCAAAAGACGGCGGATCCGCGGCCAAACATATCCAATGGCCGCAGTTCTGCCGCACTTCTAAGGATTTAGGGCTTGGGATTTTGGTGGTTAGGATCCTAACAACTAGTTTCCATATTAGGAAACTAGGGTTCTGGCTTTGTCACTATAAATAAGGACCGAGAGACTCTTGGAAAAATTATCAAACCGACGCGATCACGAAGTCCACGACGGCTCAAAAATCCTGGTTGATCATTAACGGTTCATCTACCTCCTTAAAAGAGATCGAGAAGCAAACTAGGGTTTTGTAATCATTTTGTAAGGAAACCAAAGTGCACTTGATTTTGTTGATTAATAAAGGTAGTTGTTTTCTTATATCATTTTATTTTTCTGCATTTTACATTATGTTTTCCCTCTCTATCTTTTCTTTTCCTAACATGCGCGAGTAATTCTCCGCTTGTTAGGGTTCATGGATTAGGGTAGATTAATGGAAGATGAATATCCTTAAACTCTTTTTAAATCCTATAAAGTTTATAAACTTTATCAAAAGAATAGTTAACATCCTACTAGGGCGCGCTATCAATTCATTGATGGTCACAACCATGATTAGATATTAGATTAACAATTGTTTTGGTAAAGGCTAGACATGAACGGAGATCTATGGAAAGATAGGGGTTAAGAGTGGGAACCCTATTCCCTCCAGAAATCCTAATCTACATGCATCACTGTCGATCTAGTTTTAAATCTATTAAAGAATAAAAAGAGTAATATTTAATTAATCATCCATGACTACTAAATCTTAATGAACCCTACAAGCCTCCTTCTACTATAAAACTTACATCCGTAGTTAATCTAAATCTATATCCTGTATCCGTGTTTGACGTAGATCTAGAACCTACAACCATTCTTTATTCTTCCTCCTTTCTTTCTCAACACGTCTAAAGTAAGATTAAAAGATTCAACGTTTCCCTGAGGACGACCCGTACTCATCTCGGTCTAGCTATACGCGACACCGTTATTGATTGCGGTTAACTACTACACATAAATCAGATCAATCATTGATCTCCGGGAGATCGAGGTCAGGAGAGTTGACACAGAGGATAACACAGCGGATCCACTCACCGAGGCCATCCCCAGATGTTATTCGAGAGATTTTTGGGATGTTGGGTATGAGATACTACAACACATGGCCTTAGTGCAAGTGGGAGATTGTTAGTTATATGTATGCCCTAGAGGCCATTATTGTACACGTGATGTATATTATAGTGGATGCTTGGACATATATATAGAGGACTTTCTTACTCGACATGATAGTATGCTATCTGGTTACTCTTTATCTTAACATGTTAACTGGTATTCTTTACTGTCTTGCTCTCACATGTTAATAAAGCCCTTAGGATATGTACTTGACTACCAGGATTATGATGAGATCATACTAGTGGGGCCAGGGTAGTCACAAGTACATCCTTTAATCAGTTCCTAGTCGTGGGAATATCGAGACCAGGGCATCGATATTCCAGTGTAGACTAGTGTGTACGTTTCTTGTTCCTTAGAGGGCGGTGGTTGATCCCACAACCATTGGTGTGTGACATTAAAGATTGTACACAAATGCTCATTGGAGAATGGGTACACCGAACAGGACTCGCCAAAGACTCCTATGTGGTAGTATACCTATCGTCAGATAGCAGTCCTCTGATGACACCGATACAGGTTAGCCTGTAGACCCGAGATCGTCATAGAGTCTTGTGTGGCTCCCACTGTGCTTTGATTTCCTCCCTACCACGGCTCAAACGAGTCGTGCAAACAGGTGGATTTTGGGTACAGTCCCGAGTCACATGGAGGCAATGAGCGATAGGAAGGGTTTCGTCTCTCCCGGTATTGGGGGTTGATGTTGCGCTATGCTTGATTGGTTATAACTGGAAGTCCCTGGCCAGGGCTGCTGCAGAGATTTACTGATAAGAGTTATCAGTAGTTTCTCGAACAGTTATAGGCCAGACATCGGCATGACTTATCACATTACTGGGGACTGACGTTTACCACCCCTAGACATGATATGCGACATATCAGACGAAGAGACTGGACTGTACAGTAGTGTTGCTGATAGGCTTCATAGAGAGTATGGATGAGCTTGCTTGTTGATCTTCATATCGCTCAATATCCGGGTAGCCGTTACGTCCAACTAGTACCGCTGACGGCTTGTAGGTGATTGATGTGATCATCACCTACTGCTGGCATATTGACGAGTCTTTAGAGTTCCACACAGAAGTTTCCTGATTCGAGCGAAACGAAGTAGGGCACATATATTGATATGTACGTAGGCCTGATTAAATATGAGTATGTGATACCGTATTGTAATCTGGCAGTTATCTGTTATCGGTTCGGTTATATGTGATATAACTAGATTGTCGAATCAAGTGTTGATTTGATAATGTGATATACAGATGAATGATATTAGTCGGTCATATGTGATATAACCGGATTATTAAATCAAGTGTTGATTTAATAATGTGACATATATTATATATGATATAATTATATCTTAACTAATATCATTAGCTCACTAATTATTCTTCATTATATATATATATATATATATAATAATGAAGTATGGCATGATTTCTATTTTTGAGAAAAATAGAAAAGAGGTGGAAAATGAAAGCATGGTTGCAAGCATGGGCTTTATTCATAGTTTATTTACCTTGACTCACTATTCAAGCATGGTTGTAATTTTATATTGCAAAATTCCATGCTTGAATGAGTGGGGGTCAAGAGTTGCCATTCATTCTAGTCTCATTCTCAACACTTAGCCATTTTTTTTGAGTTGCTCTCTAGCTTCATCTTCTTCCTCAATTGCCATGGTTCAAGCTTCAACCCTCATATGAGATGTGAATCATGAAGCTTGAACACAATCTTGTGAGTTTTTAACATCCCTTACTTCAGCATCCCATACCAAACTAGTAATTTGGTGTGGTGTGTTTGCTACACTAAAGGAGTTTAGTGTAGAGTTAGCTTGGGCTAGAGGAACTTCGGGTGGATCGTCTTTGGCGCGAAGATCGCGAAGGAGGGTCGTTCAACTCGAAAAGGAGCCTTGTCGAGTCGCGTGGACTTCAACCCGGAGCTTTAGAAGAGAAGGACTCGAACTATAAAGGTTGTATGCTCTTTTCTTCTCTTGGTTTTATCACATCACAAAAGCTAACCCTAATAATCTAGTAATGATCTTGTTAGTCTAACTTAGCACCTAATAAAAATTAAAATGTGGCATTCTTGATACCTCTCGAACCTCATGATGGTGTTAAGGTAGACTTTCACTGCCACCCATCACCGCATGCGCTGTCTGAGCTCATCGTCGTCGCCGTCTCTGCCCATAGCCTCCTTGCCGTGTTAAGCCGCTGCCTCGTGTCGCCATTGCGCCATCTTCGAAGCCGAGCTCAAAGCCTCGCCGGATTCCATAGAACACCAGTGCCGTTGCTGCCGACTTTCCATTGCAGCCGTTGCCTCGTACCGTCGCCACGGTGCCCTAGATAGCCGACGTCAGGCAAGTGTCCTCACTTGCTTACATGCTATGTGAAGAAAAATTAGATTAACATATATAGTTATTTTACATCGAAAATTACCTTAGTGTTTTCATAATAAACCATAACAAATAGTCGCTTTGAGTTGAGAGATAAACGAGTCTAAAACCTAGTGATAACGTCATATGGAAATCGTAGAATCAAACCGCATTGGTTTAGTTAAAGAAAACGAATGTTTCGATCACTAATCGTATGCTTAACTTAGATGTTCGATGCGAACCCTATGCAAAAGCCCACGTTAAAATGGCAGAACTCATGACACCTAGACCCTAATACTGTTAACAAACCCACTGTGGAAATTTGGTGGCAAATCAAAATCGTTTCCACACATAAAATGACATCCCGATAACCCTTGCGAAATCTGAATTTTTCCTGGACATGTTTGACCGTTAAAATCATAATAAATCATTTATATATCAGATCTTAGCGTTCTATTGCTCGTATCGAATCCGACAGATAAACCTATAGAACCACAGAGTTCATACTTGTATTTTAATAAGTTATAATGATGAAAACTGAGGCGATTCATGGCTCTAGACTGCAGTCCATAGCCTGAGTCTTTACCTTTACCCATTTTAGAACGCATGTTTCTCCCTGTTTAAGTGCGCAAGTGTGCAGAACAATACATAGAAGCATATAGAATTGAATTATATTTCCAACGGTACTGGTCTCATTGCATTCCGACGTCGTTTGATATTTATAATACTTTTTAAACTGTCGATGTGTACTGCAGTTTCGTGCATAACCAGAATGTATATCTTAATCTTAGACAGTGCATATCTCCCTTCATACAGAGGATATTATTGATCCGTCTGATGCGTTGGAAACATAACAGGTAAATCTAAATATTATCTAACTGTAATGTCGCCTAATTATTATCCCAACAGGGAGTAAAACGTATTACGAAACGGACTTCCATTTCAGAAATTGGATTTCCAGCAGTAAACACTTAAAATGGAATGACCATAACTCACAAACCTGAAACCCGATTGACTTGAAACCAATTTTGCTGTAGAGATAATTTAATACGATGTTTACACCTTTTATATGGTTTCGCCAAATTATGCACGTGTGATTATATGTGATTTTTCAAATCCAACCGACACCGGTTGCTCATATATATTCAGTAGTGCATTTATTGTATCCCTATCATGTTACATGACTGTTATACCCTTGTAAATAGTGTTCATTTACATCGATATCCTAATGACCGTGTTACATTACCAAGTGATATATGTTAGTGACTGGATTGTGGCAAGTACGTTAGTGTAATAGCGTGATTGAATAATAGAAGTGACACATACTTGTACACAATCAGCGAAACTAGTTAGTTATTGCATTGTCGACGTCTATGGGGTATATATAAGTGTAACTATAACTGGTATGAGACAGGTATGGAAGCGCTTATATTAGCGTCATAGGTAAGACATCGAGCACTATCCATTTATCTTGGATACCAGTTGAAATATGCTTGATGGAGACCATGTCCTCAGTTCTCGTGTAGACTTGTCATGGAGCGACTAGTATTTAGATTCATGGTCGGTGTTAGATGTAGACCGCGGGATGTGGGGTAGTTTGAGTGTGAGTTCGATCAACAGAATCTCAGGAGTCCCACTGCCGGCATATGTAGTGATTTCGGGATTTGTACTGATAGTGTTTCTGATTCTTACTGATCGTGATTCGGGCCCATGTTCTCTTGCCCCTAGGGTTTACCCTTGGATTGGGGATACTTCTGCGGTGGTTGACGCTCACACTTGGACTGACGATAGGTTTAGTGAGTTGGACATTGAGACTTAGAGACTGATTGCTTTAGTGACATGGACATTGTATTGATTACTGATCTGATACATCCGCGTCATCGTTACGTGTACCGGTTATTTCATGCTCGCGTCATTACTCTATACTTACTGCTTTATGTTTATCATCGTTGCACATTATATACGTATTTATTGCTATTGTGTCGCTCTGACGACCTGAGTATGGATGCTCAGAGTGAGAAGTGGACTTAGCTCAGATCAGGATTTGTCTTATCTCAAGAATACTGTGGACATCTAGATCAGCGACGTCTGCTCTATCCTTTCCTTTGACTCTATCTGATTAGTTTTACATCTGTTATGATAGAATTAATGACTGCATTTCTCATTACTTGTGCTATGATTACTGATTACCACGTAATGCTAAAAATCGAAGTGCGACTACGGCATGATATTTCCTTAACCGTAGGAGCATGGCTGATCTTATCACCCATCGTATTCCATATTTTGAGAAACGGGTTGTGACAAATATCAAGTTGGAAGGTGCCGATCGTCAAATAAAATGATGAAGGGCGTGCTTTTTGCCGTACCTCTTTCCTCCATTATTCTTAAGTACGCACGTTAAAGCTGATGCAAGGATAGAAAAACTTTCATTGACTCAGAACTTCTCCATATTTACAAGTCTGCCATCAGCTCAAATTTCTTGATAATTACTGTTTTGCCAGCTCCAAACTACTTATTACAGTTCTTCCATCAACCAAACTTCTCAATGATTACAATTTTACCATTGATTTAAAACTTCACTGGTTTTTCATTGTAATACCATAAACTTTTGATATTTCTCAGTTAAATACCATGGATTTTATTTGTTAGAAATTGAATACCATGGCTTTAACGGTTTTCCAAATAAAAATCATGGGCTTTGTTTGTTAGAAATTGAATATCATAACTTTCACAGTTTTCTGGATAAATACCATGGTCATTCCAGATTTTCCAAATAAACTCCATTTACCACGAAGTTTCAATGTTTCTGAAATAAATACGACAAACTTTGTTTATTGTAAAGAAACATCAGGGATTTCAATGTTTTTAAGATAAATACCATGGACTTTATTTATTGTAAAGAACTACCATGAATTTTGAAGGTTTTTTAGGTAAATAACATCCATTTTGTTTATTACAAATGATTTCCATCTTCCGACTTTCTTTGGTGCCAAAGACCGATGACTAGTTAACCGAAAGCAGAAGCATAGGCACGAGTGGAACGGTCAATCAACGCTTTTCGGTTCGAGTAGGGACGGTCGTGTCGTTCGAGATGCATTGCGTTTGCAAAGTCTCGACCTTAATTAACTACTCCCTGAGACTGACTACTTACTAATAGGGCACTAACTGAACATGAAAAAAAAGGATCGAGGATAGCACTGAAACCACCAACCAAAGGAGATGACTCTGGTTGAAGTAGTATTGGAGGATGTTTGGCTTCGATCGGAAGAACTAAATGAATAGCAATGATTCAGAGTGTTCATTAGTTCAACTCAAAATGAAGAATATCTCATAGCGCGAAAGCTCCGAATCATACTCCGGCAGAAAGAGAATTCCCATTAGATATTGTGCATTTGGAAGGAGTGAAGAAAGCTTTCGATCAATCAAGTCAGTGACGAGACCCATCATGCCGCACGGTACGTTGATCATCCTTCTGTTTTTTAGACTGCTTTCGAAGTTGCTAGTACTATCTAAGGGACACCTTTACCAGGAAGGGAGCCTCCGAACACTGACTTAGCCATATCATCTTCTGTTCCTGCAAAGGTTACGCAACTCTTTCCCGACAGTCACGGACGATCCAACTCTCGTGGCGCTTGGAGAACTAGGCGGTTGCCCATGTGGAATCGTCTCACGCCATATGTACTGAAATTCTTTGGGAGACATGGTCAAAGCCCGGTGAACTGACCTTTGGGTCTCCTTCCTTCTTTTATATGGCTCACCCCCATTTCTGGACCCGCATTCAGAAGAGAGGCCCAAGAGAGTGGTTCAGGTGACTACCGGATAAATACCATGGACTTTCAATTTTTCTTAGATAAACAAAATGGATATGTCATTATGAATAAATATGGGTAATTTTCAACATCTTTCTTATAAATACCATATAGTTTGTTCATCACAAACAAATACAAATATCAGTAATTTTCAACATTTTCAAATAAATACCATGGATTTTGTCTATTACAAACAAATACAAGAAACCTTCAACTTTTTTCAAATAAATACTATGGACCATTGTATTGCAAATAAATACCAGTAGCTTTCATTGTTTTTCCAGATAAATACCATGGACCATTGTATTGCAAATAAATACCATGATCATTCATCGTTTTCAGATAAATACCATGAAATTTGTTCATTGTAAATAAATACCATGATCTTTCACCATTTTTTGATAAATACCATGGATTTTGTTTATTCTAAATAAATAACATGATCTTTCACCGTTCTTCGGATAATTACCACATACTTTGTTTATTCCAAATAAATAACATAAAACTTCGACGGTTTTAGATAAATACCATGGACTGGACTTTCTTTATTACAAATAAACAAGATAAACTTCCAAAGTTTTCCAGATAAATTCCATGGAGTTTATTTATTGTAAATAAATACCATAATCTTTCACTGTTTCTTAGATAGATAAATATCATGGAATTATAAATAAATAACATGATTTTTCATTTGTTTTAGGCTAATACCATTGACTTTGTTTATTATAAATACCAGGTATTTCAACGTTTTTGTTTATCACAAATAATTACCACAAAATCTTGATGATATTCAGATAAATGCATGGAATCTTATACATTTCATAGCTTCGGTGCATTGTACGGACTTTAGCGAAAGTATATATTATATTGCATCGAGAATGAAACAAGTTTTGTTTCAAATTAACATCATTTTATCATGTTCAACAACGTTATGTTACCAAAGATTTAACACTTGGACTTGAATAGATTGTATCAAAGCAATAATGAATACTAAGATAGATTGTTTCAATTACTTGGGTTATTTTTATTTTTCACTTTTGTGAATATACATATAAACAAAAACCATTAAAAAGTTAGTTTGTTAATTATTGATTTTTTTTTAAGCCTGTGCTGTGAATAACAGGCCGCCAAGGACAGCAAAAAAATTTCAAGGATGCTCTTCACAATCAACAAGAGAAAATGGAGACAGAGCCAAATATTGGGGTAGATCGATCCTGGACGGACGGACTGCTAATCATCAGCAACATTGAACTAGATCCACCGTCGATCCGCAGTAAACTAGAGGCTTCTTAGCCTCGAAAAATTTGAGCACATTTCTTTCTTTCTCCTCGCTCCATTATTCACCATCTTCTGCAGGTTTTTTTGCTTGTTTTAGATTTTTGGTATTTTGCATCATAACATTAGGGAATTAAAGGCTTAAAAGACCGTTATAAGACAAACTGGGGAATTAATTACCCTTCCTTACCCCCACACATCTCATTGGCCTCAGCATCAGCCTTTAGCCCAACTAACCTCTTACACTCATGAATTTAAAACTATTGATTTGCTCCAATATCTCATTTGATTCAATGAAATGTTGTTTAGTTTAATATATACAATGCTTTCTGAACACCGATCATAAACAGAAAAGTACTTAAACTAACCAAGAAATATGATATGGTCGTGAAAAATCTTTGATATTTGGTCATGGAAAAGTAATTCTTTGTCACATCATCTGTATTTACAACGTGATTAGCATGTTTCAATGTTCTACATTACTTGTTTTATTTTGGGCCTCGAGTTTTATATTGGGCCAGATTCGCCAATCTACTTTTATAAGTCATGACGGGTTTGGATCTATTGCGACTTTGACCCAATAATTTTTGGGGTTAATATCAAAATTGCCATGCCAATGGAAACGCCATTGATAAAGGAGCTAGTGCACAGGCGACTCTTTTGAGCTCTTCATCACGTTTGAGTAGCAGCTTAGTGCTTGAAGAAGATGGTCTCTTACAAATGGGCTTACATGAGGATAATGGCGGGCACGATCCTCGGTGGAGCCCTTGGATTCTACGTCATGCACCGACTCGAGAAGAGCTACAAGGCAACCTAACTTTTACCAAATTCACATCTTTTGTTGTATTTTTTCCCCTTCGATTTTGTGCTAATCGATGTAACGAGTTTGATTTGTAGGAGAAGATGAAGGAGAGGCTGATCAAGTACGAGGAGGAGATGAAGATTAGGGCACAGCAGCAGGAGCAATCTGAGCTTTTGCCTGACTCCTGATCTTGTAAGATTTGTAATTTTCTGATCTTTAAATGAAGACCCTTTCGCTTTTACTTGAGTAAGTGTGTGATTTTGATGTTTTGCTTGTTAGGCATTGTGTCGAACGTGTGGTGGGTGTTAGTGGTAAAACTAAAAGTTAGCAACTAAATTTGTACGTATTTAGTATTGTGATGATGAAAAATCTAATGCCTGATGGTTTAAGAGGGCATGGAAAAAAAGATGTAGGAGCCCAGGATTATATAAATGGAAGTCGTGGAAAAAGAAATGAGCATCGAAGAGGTGACAATATATTTTGAGTTTCATAGATAGAATTATAAAAGTTTTCGAATTCCTGCTTGCTTGTTAGATCGAATTATGAAAAGATGTTACCCTGTTGTTTTGATTAATCTTTCATTGTAATATGGTGACTTTATTTAATCATATAAAAAGTTTACTTTTCTTTCGCTTTATAGTATTTCAACCCCCATCCTCTTCCCTGCACTCTCTCTGGGTGGGTGGACGGGTAGTCCATTGACTTTTAGTTACTCGTTAGCGAATTTTACAAGTGACAAGAGAATGATTGAGGAATCCATTTCTATACATTGTGAACTGACTTAAGTTTATTACTATCAACATCTAGATTCTCTAAATTGATTATTATTAGCATCTTTGGGCAGATATTGCATGCCGTTGGAATTTCCATTAACATGCATACTTGGCAGAAAGCATTGAAGGTGGAATTTCATTGAATATTCTTAATATCGTACTGGGGTATGATAGTAAAAATTCAATATACTGTTATCGACTTCTTTTCTAAATCTCTTCACATTTCTACATGTAACAATAAGGATCCATCCAGGGTAGGACGAGTTTTAAGAGATTCAATCTCTCATTTGTAGAAGTCTACTAATGCCTAAGAGAGTAAGGTCCTTGCGACAAATTAATGTTATATTTTTAGGAGTTGAATTCAACAATGGCGTCGGCATAACCAATAACTTGCTAATAAAATTTGTAGGGTTCGCACACAAGAGTTTGAAGCAGTTTGTTAAGGCCGACAATCAACTGTAATCGGAATATCAGATGAATTTGGATAAATCTATATTGTTTTAAAATATATAGGCAAAATTCCTTCTCAGTGATTACATTAACTGTAACTTGTTCAGATTGGAAACGAGTTTATTTTTTTCTATTTTGGGAGAGCTTGTCCTTATTGCAAAGCTTTGGGGGTACAATGGTTAATTTTTTGAGAAAGTTGTCATGGAGGAAACAATGGTCACGAAAAAAAATTTATAACCAAGCATTCCACACTGATTAAAAAAAATCTTGGGTCATGCTTAAACCTGACTGGCTCAAAGTGCCTGGTGAAAAATTAATGTACCCAGGGGAGTTTAAACAGCATAAACAAATTTCAAAGTTGAGTTGGCCTGGCTATATGCTACATTTCTTAGCTTAAAACAAAATATTCTAACTAACAGACCATTTTTTTCCAACAAGAAGTTGAATTTGTGATTGGAAACTTTATCTTTTTTATGATTGAATAAAAAGAATTACTTGTATTAGCCTACGTAGCTGAAGTACAGACAAACACATACATGGAAATAAGTGAACAACGGATGATAATGTATGTCTGTATATGGATACACATAATAGAATTTGCAAACATAGTTTTTCTGGGAGCTTAATGTAAGTATTGCGAATGAGAATGTAGGTAACGTTGTCTCTAATAGTGACACTGCTGTTAAAGGAGATCTTCTCCAAAACATATGGCCTATCCTGGGCAGTGGATATTAATGAGGGAAGAGTCATATTGAGCCGTGAACTTGACATATTCGTTTTTTTATTTGGTGGAAGCACGCGCCAACGGAAAGTGTCCAAGTGCTCTCTCCCTTGATCATTGAGCATTACGTGTGTGTATAAATAATGGAAATACAATGATTATAATCAAGAACTTAATTACTGAGGATTTTAATTTAGACTCAGTGAAAGTGAAACAGAATAAGTAACTGGGTTTTCTGCCAGCATTGGATTTTTTGCGCGTGCTTGATTTACCAGTTAAGATGTTTTAGAATAAAAGCTTGATTATATACAAATATTTACTGAATAATCAGCTTAAATTATTTATTATCAACAATGTGAATGACACTGATTATTCTTTTGTGTAGAACACCTACATATTCTATTCGGAAAATTCATTGTTGTCTTCTCCAATACAATATTATTTGTTTGAATCACAAAATAGGAAAGAAGAAACCATTAGTACTTTTGAAGCATCAGAAGTCCATAATACCGAACCCTTAAGTAAAAAACAAAATGTGTTAAAGGGGGCATGTTTCATGTTGGTATATATATTTTTGTGTTTGTGTCTGCTCATTAGGTTCCTTTGAGACTGTGACAACCTGTCAAAGCTCCCAGAAAAAATCGGACATCGGAATCTTCCAGGAGCGGTGCACTGTGGCACATCTATATTATATATATTATTGCAAAAAATGTTAAGCAGTCAAAGTCGATAGTTTTTTTTAGGGAAAAGTGGCCCTAAGGAGTCAGCCTAAAAGTTCATGGTGGGTCATGCAAATGGATGATCTACACTGTTTGCCCTGATGTACATGTCCTAAAATGCTTGTGTATAAAATTTCATATGATTTGGACACTTGTTAACCATATGATTTGGACACTTATTAACCACCCATCATGCAATCTCAAATGTATTATCATCGACAAACCGTTCATTTTGCAACTACTTGATGCATGCATAAAAGGATTTAAAATGACATGATTATTTGTACAAAACCTTTCTAAATTATGTAGATGAGTGGATTATCCATTTGCTTCACCCAGCATGAACTTTTAGGCCAACTCCTTATGTGGCCACTTTTTGCACGTGTGCGCATACACACACGCATGCACAAGCACACACAAATAAATACTCCTAACTTTTTTATTATAGAATTTTGTGTTTTATTTGAAAACCTGTTGCATCGACAGGTAATAATGAAGTGTGTTGCACCTCTTTCACAAAACATAAACGCCTCTCAGTGTATATATTGGAAACCAAATAAGCTATAATAGCTGTTGATTCAGTTCTGTAATTTGTTAAATCTGAAACCATTTGGTCTTTTTATTTCACCAAGTTTAAAATTGAAGCAGCTAGATGACATTTAAGAATGTAGTGTATCCTTGTCATAAGTATTTTGTTTGTAATATGGCATTTGTGTTAAGACTTGGACACTACATGTCAAATCAAGTATCTGTTTTACATGGCTTTACTTTTTATCGAGGATTAGAAACTGTTGTGCAGATCAAAATCACAGAGAATTGAAACTAATGTAGTAACTATAAGGCTAGTGGCTATCGCTCCATGAATTGAGATCAGTAGTCAATTGGGAAGGGAGAACATAGTATGTGTTATTCTTTTAGTTATCATATCTGATAGTATGAATGGATCACAGAGCACTGTTCTATACAATTCCATGCGTTAGTAATTGTTTTGAAGTATAACTATTCTTCTTCTTTTTTATTTGAATATTTTGATATACGGCCATTTAACATACATTTAAGTTGATTAAAGCAGGTTCTTGAGTTAAATATAGGCAAGTGACTGAATGAAGGGCTGTGTAGTTGCAAGCTTAGACCAGTAACGTCTACAGATCTTGGGAATAACCCTCAAATTTTCTTAAAGGTTGCTGACATGAAATAAACGTGAACACAAATTGCTTCTAAATATAGGATTGGTTTGTTTAGAAATATTAAGTTTTCATGGGCATGATTTGGTCAACATTCATTTCCTCTAACCCATTTAATGTTTCTGAAATGAGCATCAAAGAATCGAATAAACTTCTATATGAAACAACATTTTTTGTACAGCTATTTACATTAACATTTAGTTCAAGACATCTCCTAGTCATAAGTTCTTATCGTTTGGTGGATGCAAATGTCCGATGTCAAGGTGCTATGGGAATGTGATATTCCATGTAAGTTTAAGATTCACATGTAGCTTATTTTGGATGTAATGAAAAAAAGGGTTAACAAAGGAAGTTTATGTGTTATGGGCGAACAAAAGACATTTAGGGGGGGGGGGGGGGGACACAGTTCATTGCTCTCAGTATGGACAAAAGGGAGAATTAACGGGTTGACGAAAGGATTAGAGATGGGATATGTTTGTCATGAAGTTATATTGGTTCATTTGGATTGAAAGAAATGCTTGAGTTTTCAAAGGAGAAAATCTTCTTCTTTGGCTTGCCTTCATATAATTAATATGTTCATGGAGTTTTGGAAGAGTGCTTTCTAAAAGAAAACAAATCCTTCTATGTAACATTATTTGGGCTGACAGTTTATGATAATACATTAGCTTCAGGCAGCCTCTTGTTATTTACATTTCAGATATTCTTTAGTTGTATCATGTAATTCTTATCATTTCAGAATTGTCATGAAATGTTTTATTTGGCTTGACCCTATCCATTTTTATTTTTTGAAAATGGACGTCTCCTAGGCATAGCAAATTACGAGTCCCGTTTCCGTAGGTGAGTCGTTTGTCAATTATTGTAAAATTAAGATTAGTTTTGAAATGCCACTTTAGCTAATTCCTTTGCTGTTTTGAGCTGAACCTTTTGTTAGCATCAAAAGTCAATCCACATATATAATGTATGCTAGATATGTTGTCCAAACTTAATATATATTGCTTTTATTACATTTTAGAACCAACATACTGGATTCCTGAGAAGGTTACTTAACTTGTATGTGTCGAGTATGAATTCTTCAACTAAAAATTATACTACTAAAATATACTTGGCCTTTAGGTGCATAACTCATTTCTTAATTATTACTCTAAATAATGTTATGCTTTGCTATAGTTGATTTCAATTCATAGAAATTCTGTCAACTTACCTCGTTCTTGCTTGGCTGTGTCCGATATATTTTAAGTATTGCGTGCTCCTGTCAACTATATCATTCGTATATTAGCAATTTAATCCCATGGCTTCTAACTTCATCTAACTGAAAATTTTGATTTTTTTTCTGGCATTTTTTCTTCTGATATAAATTATATAGATTATTTGGCTTTTGTTTCTTATATACATGTCGCCGTTTGTTTTTTTTTAAATCTAATTGGTGTGTTAATCTTTTTTTTTGCCTCTAGAATGGCCGAGGAATTCATCGGATATTCAGCAAGGGAGTCTTTTTTACCTGTGATAAGACTGGATTTGTAATATGGAGTTAATAACGCCAGTTCCTCCTTCGGAGTTATGTAACTTCAAGCAACTTGACTTCCCCTCAAGTTAACCTCTTACTCTACTGTTATACAATGCAGGAGTTTAAGGTGTTTGCTTGTTTGATATACATTGTTATATTTAGAAAGTGTGAAATTGTTTGATGTAAATCGGGTCCGATCGAAAGTTATGTCTGAAGAGATGGGCTTCCACTAATTCTGATGTCTATCAAAAGTTCAATTGAAAGTTTAAAATTCAAATAACGTGTAATTGATCTTTTATTTATTTTGTAGCTTTCTCTCATAAATTAATCCATCAAGTTTTTATATAGATAAAAGCATCGGGCATCATGTTAGCCTCCTCTGCCTGATGAAATATGAAGTCAATGGAATGTTTCTGGATTGTTATATAATTCTTTTTGGCTTAAATGGTCATGTAAGAGTTATTTTCCGAGAACTTTCTGAGAATGTTTTAATTAATCGATATTATCAATCATTTGTTTGGATAATCGAAACCGTTCATCCTGATCTCCATTACTAATTGATTGGGACACCAATTTTTATGCGTTTTTGATGCTTTTTGCTCTTGAATGATTGCAAAATTAATGGGTTTTCGACCATACAACATTTTCTATTTTTAGATCAACAATCAAAAAGTATCCAAACCACATTAAAAGTTCGCGTATCAATGCATTAGGCCATGAAGATCAACATAAACACTGTCGGTTATCCAGAAAAATAGCCACCGTTTGATTTATTAAGCTGTTCTTAGAAAGAAAATTTCCCTGGACCATATAACTTACTTTTTTTTATACTTATATTTTGTGTCAGAACTTTAATAGAAATTCCTTGATTTATTAAGCTGTTCTTAGAAAGAAAATTTCCCTGGACCATATAACTTACTTTTTTTTTATACTTATATTTTGTGTCAGAACTTTAATAGAAATTCCTTCGGAAACTGATTATAACCGATAAAGAAGTTGAAAACCACACAAGCGATCAAAATTTCAACTCAACAATGAGCAGTGTATTTATTTTTAAACTGGTGCATATAATTGTGTAAATTTTGGAACATTTTTAACATCAATTCACATGCTAGTTGTGTCAACCTTTTTTTCCCCTTTATTTTTGGATTGCATCCAGTTGGATGTGTGTGTGTGTGTGTTAGCATTTGAAATGATCGAAACTGATGCAGTTATAATCCAATATGTACAAACATAAGCTACCAAAAACTAGTGATATCCCCTAGGATTTAAGGTTGGCAACAGAGCTTTTTTTTCTTTTCTTTCTTTCTTTCTTTTTCTTTTTTTTTTAGAGAAAAGGATAGCAACATGTTTGTTTCAAACCTAGAAAATAATTACCTTCGAAAAGAAAAACAATGCTGAAGGAGGGGTGCAGAAAGCACGTGTAAAAAACAACCCTCTAATTTGTCGTACCAAAAGAGGGGTGTAGCCATATAGGAAGTATGTGTAAAATCAACTCACAAATTTTCCATCACCTAAGCAGCAGCCATGGTGCGTCGGCTTATTATGGCATGTGCAACGCACATGTTAAATTAGTAAGATTAAAAAAAATAAGGAGATTTGTTGGTTTTTTAATTTAAATAAAAATATGTTTTATCGTTTTAATTTGTTGTAAATTTATTGAATGCACCGTATATAAAAACAATTGCAATGCAACTTCTACCTCTATCTTTTTCATCAATTTAGAATTTAAATACATATCATTATCTTGTTATAGAACTATAATCCTGATTCTTTTCAGATTATAATAATTTAGATAGAATTTGGACTTTATCAAACAACTGTATTTTTTAAATATTGGGCTAATCTTTTCTAGCTTCTTATATGATTTTTTTCCCCGGGCAGCCCAAGGTCTTGTGTCTCCTTTAAATCATTGGGTTCTCCATTGATCAATTTCGGAGGAGAGGGGGGTTTTGCTTCTCAACAAATATAACAATGCTGCTGGCGTTTCACGACGCTGTTAAACTCAAGGCCAAGAAGGTATAATTGATGATAATGGTGTTGGTTTGATGTTAGTTTTATGAAATTTTTTGATCCTTTCTTCTTATATTTCAATCTGTTCAAATTGGTGGAACCTAATCAGATGTTCTGTAGCCTAAGAAAAACTTTTAATCTCTTTTATCTTCGAAATAGAATGCATATATAAGGTTTTTTTCATTCCCCTTTTTTGGGGTTTTGATGAAATGGTGGCCTGATTAATCCTGTTAACATTAAAATAAATTTAGTGTTACAAATTTTTTCTCCCCGCGGTTTGAAGCCACAACAATCCAAATATTTACAGTCTGAGTTTCTTGTTTAAGCTTTTAATATTTTGACAAAAATAATCAATTTGTTCAAGCATGCATAAGCTTAAGATGTCGAATGAACAGATAATATATGAAGAAGGATGCATTGGCCATTCAGCTATGCAAGAGCTACTGAAAGAGTTAACTTCTAGGCGGAAGCCAGTCCATGAATCGATCAACAATAGAAGCGCCATCACACAGCCCACTTTGAGCGAATGTGCTCACGGATTAACCTTTCATAATCAAAAGGTACTCTTCTGAATGGATAAATTACACTAAACTACCATTAACTAGCATTGTTTTTCACTAACCATCTTAAATTTTTTATTACATTAAACCCCTTAAACTTTATATTTAAGGGATTTTTTTTCGATTTTTTTTCACCATGACTGACGTCGTTTACACACAATGTTCCAGGATTTGCAAAAGTTGGAGCAATACTTGCCTCTCTTGGCACACTTGCATTCATATGTTGAATGTCTACCGCAATCTCCAGCGATAAGAAGTTATATTTCAAGCTTGAAAATACAGTGGTCTAGTGCTTTGAATTCTTCTCACATGAAAATCGGAGGTCCAAAGTTCTATCGTGTCGACAACTTAAGGTTCGAACTTGGGATGAGTCTTTTTCTTTACGGCGCGGTTTTAAGAGAGAGGGCTTTCGAAACTTTGTCGACAGGTGAATAAGCATGTATTTGTTTTTGTGCATGTTTCATTTGTTTCAGAATAAATATAAGGTTCGGGCTAATGAAATTTTGAATTTATTACACAGGAGAATTAATGGAAAGTGCCAATTTATTTAGGAAAGCTGCAGGAGTTTATAATTATTTAGCCGAGAAGATACTTCCTCCTTTAAAATACTCATTGCCGAAGGAACGTCCAGCTGAAGCAACCTCGTCTTTGTCATCAATTATGAGCATCATATGCTTGGCTGATGCCCAGGTTAATTTTCTTCGTTTATCGAATTTATTTATTTATTTAATTTTGAGATTTCTCAAAATATAGGTTCATATATAAAATGTAGCAGATATAATAATTTCAGAGTTGATAGCTTGTAGTTACTAGTAAACAAAATTTAAAAATTTGTAAATTGAAATATCCCCGACACCTTAGAATTTATTATCTACCAAATTTTTTAAAAAAAATCTGTATGCAAGAAATACAATTATAGCATCTCCATATTCATTAAAATGACATTATTTTTAAATTCATGTATGTTTTCCTCAAAAAATATTTACTTCTCAATTCTCATTATTAGCAGGAAAAAAAATTTAAAAAACAAAATATTACACTGAATGCCTTTTGCAATTCATGTTATGTCTATACTTCTATATATGTCTTGGAGGCGAAAGTTTTTAATGTATATAACCTTATTGATACAACTCTCTTTTGAAATATTTCAAATTGCTATCTACTTGTTTTCAGGATAATTGCTAGTTACTAATGCTGTTAAAAGTTTTTGAGCAGGCTCTGGTTATAAAGAAATCTGAAGAAAGGGGAAATAGAGTACCGATGCTTTTGTCAAAGCTGCATTATGGTATCACTCAGATGCTCGACGAGGTAGCTTCGATTCTGAACACGAAACCAGGAGAGCTTAAGGATTTATCAGGCAGGATTAAGGTATGAATGAGCCGTTTGATTGCTTTTTCTTTTTGCTTAGAAAATTTCACCAATATACCCTTAAATATCGATTATCTTTTCACTAAAATTCATATAATTAATGTAGCACTTTAAGTGAGCTTACTATAGTTACTCATTTCATAATATCAATGAAATGTTTTACAAGGCTAGGGTCTTATCAACCCTATCCATTTTCTCAAAATAATAAGGAAAAAAAAAGGAGAGCTTACTATAGTTTAAAAAAAGAAGATTAAGATGGTTCTGTGAGAAACAGTGATATTTAAGGATATTTTAGTGAAATGCATACCCCCTCCCGCCACCGCCACCCCTCCCCACCCAAAAAAAAACCGATCAAAAAATGTTTTTGAAAATTACTTTTAAGTGGCAAACACTCATAATTGAGGTGTTGAAAAGATTGATTCAATTCCTAACATTACACTAATATTTCATTAAACTACCATTAGCTATCAATGTTTTCCATTTAACTGCCATAAGTTTTATTGTAATAAAAAAGTTTAAGGTTGTATTTTCAAACACGGGTAGTTAAAGGTAGTTTGCTGTAATTAGCTTGTAACATTCTATATATTTTTTTTGTAAGAATGCCCATAACAATATCAATAACTAAATAGTATGAATAATTTTCTTTCATCAGGAAATTATATATAATTGTAAAGTGCTACATGAATTAAGAAGCCAAAGATATCTTGCCGAGGACCTAGAAAAAAGCGAGAAAATCGGAGTTGGTATCGCTGTTCTTCAACATGCAATAGCAAGAGCGAACAAGGCAACAAAACCCAATAACGAATCATACAGATTGGTGTTCGCTAGAGAAGTGAATGATGCAGCTAAGATGCTCAAAAAGTTCGAGTATGACAACGATCTTGTGTATCATGAGAAGATTCCCAGTGTAAATATGTTGCCTGCTCTTCAAGGGGCAAGCATTGTGAAACCGATGCATTATGAGGTTGAGAAATGGGAGGGTGGTAGATTTTCCTTCTAGTGAGAGATACCAATAACTGTACAGTGAATTAAGTGTTTTTGGAGGCCATTTCAACTGAAGGGATAATTGGAACTGTAAAAAGCGTGTTATTATCCAAAAAAAATTATAAAATAAGTGAGAATCTTATTTGGGTGTTGTTTGTAGTACCCATATCCATAAACTAAATTCTAAAGTTCTCTTTTGATTCGTGCCAAAATAATTATTATGGTTGAGCGCAAAAAAGAGCGTTAAAACCTGCCATCAAAATGGAACATGCCGTGAAGCTAAGGCTACCAATCGTCAACCTGAAATCAACCGTAACTTGATTAGTGCCGGGGTTTTCTATCAAGAAAACCAGGGCCGAAGAAAGGCCTGTGATAATCCTCAATAATCAGTTTGGAATCATTCAAATTCTTCTCACTTCGAAAATAGTTTAGAAGAAGGGGCGCAGGTATATATTTGTAAATAGGAATTATGTTCACAATCTAACAACATGATCAAGAGCGGAACAGAACACATCCCCACCATCATAGAGAGCACAAACTGTGTAAAGTTATGCAAAAACTATAAATTCAAACCGGTCTTAAGAGCAACCAGCACAGAACAAATCGCAAAACATAAACTTCATAAAGAATATCCGAAGCCGTCGGAGAGAACGAGAACAGTCCTGCCATTTTAATAGAACATACACTGTTCCAGGACATATTCTTTGGCAATTCATGAACGCGTTAATCAGATCCAACATTTTCAAAACTTTAGAAGCTTATACAGCATTTCTACCACCTTTTGTTAATATTCACGGTATTAGGAAGAAGAGTTGCGTGAGAATATTCCTTCAAACCGTCTCATGGTCATTAGATACTCCGGCCACAACACATTAAAATTAGTTATCACCTTCTTCCTCTGAATCAGATTCGTCTTCATTTTCCTGAGAGATGTTATTCATCATAAATCTCAAACTATCACCCTCTTCTAGTTCCCATTGCTGCTTCAATTCATCAATGGCTTTGGATGCAGCAGCTGCTATGGCTGGGTTGCTGTCCTGAGCTAATCTCTGTATTTATGAAGGATCCAAATGAAAAACAAAACAAAGCAGAGGGGAAAAAACAAAAGCAAAGAAAACATTAGAAATTTTATTCATCCCCCGCCCCCCAACTCCTCGCGGGCCTGTAATGAAGTTATATAGAAGAAAATCTGAATAATTACTTGTAGCGCCCCCATGCCAGCATTGCCAAGAATCCACATAGATGGAGCTGCTGCCAATGCATTTGCTAGAGCTTGCCTAAGGATCCAGAAAAATAAAAAAATACAAGTCAATCGTGGATTTTATTTTCTCTATATTTTTCAAAGCGATGTTCTTATAGAGTATTCCATTGAGTTTGATAATTAAGTTATTTCATGATAGTATGTAGGTCAGATTGGAAGGAGTTGTTTGCAAATTGAAATACCAAGGCAACGAAACATTTCCTGTATGTCATTCTTTATGCATTCAATTTTTTTTTAATCACCATCTCCTCATTTAGTTATTTTCCTATGATAACTTCATGAAATTTATGGTTGATAAAAAAATGTGAAAGTTAATGGTCTGTGCACAATGATCGGTATTGGAATGCAGTCTATATTCAAATGAGAAAGCACAAGCTCGATTACGCTTCACTGATAACTGTACATATTGATAACTGAAAGATAATTTTTCATTCATGCATGCATGCATTCATTCTCCATTCATTATTTATTTATTCTTTAGTTTATATGTGAAAGAGGTGCATCAAACAACGTAATCCGACTCTTTATAACCACTATACCAAGATCCTCATGGTTCATGCAAAGCAAACTTCGCCTTCATAATTCTTACAATTACCCATAAAAACAGAAAACCATAATACACAAAGTTGTCTCATTATTGTTGAGCTATGTATTAGTTTTTTTTCCTCCAAGAATAACAATATGGGCTGTGGATTAGTTTTCTCACACTGTGAAGTAGAAATTTAGAAATGGTAGTACCTTGTGCTGACATCAGGTGAACTTGAGCATTCAGCCAAAAGCAAGACACTACCTTTACCATCCATCGCATCAAGATCAATAAGAGCTGCTACTAACAGTTCAAGCTTCATGCACAAAAACAAAATCAAAAACAAAAAGAATTACAAAGATAAAATAATTTTGAATCAAACACCATTAGAAACTGAGTTTGACATAATACCTCCTCAGGGTCTGTGTAATCAATTCCATCAGCCTCAGATAAGGCAGATGCCATACTCCAATAAGCTTCCTGAATATTGTTAATTAGAGTTTCACAAATTATTCAGAAATTCTAAATTAGAAACACAACAAAAATAAGATTAAATTAGAAAGTGGGAATGACAATCGAAGTAACTAGGAACCTGTATTGCAGTAATGCGATCTGTAGAGACTTCCCGAGCCAAAAGATCAAGAGATTTTCCATTCTTTTCAAGTGTGATAAATCCCATCGTATCATTTACTATGAAAAAACCTTCCTTCTGAGGCCTACAAAGGGATTCACATTTATATTATACATAAAAGGAAAATATTTTTTGAACATCACAATAGTTTACGATATATAATAACTTCATAATTGTAAAAGTAATCAATATCATGGTTTATATCTTCGCAAAATATACTTACTGCTGGTACAACTTGCTAGCCATCATGTCATGAATGTTCCTCACAAACTGTAAAACCAACAAAAATGAAGAAAGAAATTTTTTCATTATTGACATGTAGTTCACATACAAGAGTGTTGAAATTATATTAGCAGAAAACTTTTTAAACTTGAAATTTATGATACGCTGCTGAAAAATTCAACTGGTGGTTAATTATAATCTTAAAGCTTAACCCAATCTTCTTGTTATAAAGACACGCGAGGATCAAATGCATGAATTCAGAGCTTGCATGTTATACATAATAGGCCAAAAAATTCTTAACCAAATAAAATATTTGGTCACCACAGTACATCACAGCCACATTGGGAAATTGTGTGCAAAGACAAGTAATCTATGTCTTTGTTTAGAAAAAGACAGACTCTTCGTAAAACAGATGCTAAAGATTTATACCTTCAAAGCCATGAATGCATCTTCCATAGCCCGGCGTCTAACAACAAAGTCTGCCCGTCTCAGGTCAGCCTGACAGCATATCAAAAGTTGTCATAATGAGAAAAACTGAAACATGGTATACCACAATTTTACGGGTAGAAACATAGATCATTTGCATTAAAATCTACTACGAAAAATTGATAACAGTCTGCTATCAATTATTTTTATGATCTGAAACATACATTCACAAGGGAAACCAAATTCACTGCAAGTGAAAATTTCATTTTAAGCATCTTTAACTGATACGTCGATATTTGGGCTGTCCCTTAAAACTGACCTAAATGCTTTGGATGAGAAAATCTTTTACGAATGGCATTCCACAATTGGATGAGAAAATCAGTTTCAATGAGAAATCTATTTCAAGTTAGCATCCCCCAATTAGAAGGTAAGAAAGCGGGGAAGAAAGAAAATTTTTGAAGGTAGAACAAGATTTTTTTTTGGGATGGTAGTAGTAAACCTCCAAGTTTCTATATATTTGCTTTCTTTTATTATTTCCTTATTGTATGGTGTATCATTAATATCTATTTAATGGAACATGGCAGGAATTTTCCAACCATTTTCAAATTAAAAAAAAAGTAGCATACCTCCAAGGCCCCATCACTCCAGTGCTGATCTGCTACTCTCTTCAGTTTAGATCGAGCTTTGTCCTTTAAGATCTGGCACGTACAAATATTCATTAAACGTAATCCATGGAATTAATGTTAAACCCCTGATAGAGATATAATTAGAAGAAGAAGAAGAAGAAGTAAATACTGTAGTCATATGGTGCAAACGAGCTGCTTTTTTCTTCATTCCATGGTCAATCTTCTCAGTGTCCTCCCTCGCACGAGCTTAGAAAAACAAACCTTAAAACTTAAGTGAAAGAGCGCAATGTCACAAAAGAACTTGAAAGGAAGATTCTGGAAAATTACCCATTTGAAAATAACTATAGCAACATACCATCAAGCTTCAGTATTCCCAAGCCTAGAACAGCAACATCTTGGCGTGCACGATTGTTCAGCTGTGTTATGCCACTGAGGCATGAAGCAGTCGAGACAAAAAAAAAATCAAATAACATGAAACAAACCAATTAAAAAACTGAAGCAGCCCTTGGCTACTTATTAATAAAACTCTTTATCTATATCACATCAGAAAACTCAATACTCTTCTTAAAAGTATAAATATATCTGCACACTTTTCTTTGCGGTAACCTATGATAGCCCATGTTACCAAGCACAGAATTATAAAACATTCGATGATGGGAATTAACTACTGCATTATGGAGATAAAAACATGAATCTTATATTGATGTTGGGTAATTTTGTTCAGTAATTTTACATGAGGCACTGAAATGAACTCAAAGCAATAATCTTTAATTTGACTGCTAACTAAAGGACGTCTATGTTAAAGATGAAAATTAGTTGGCGTCTTCCAAGAAACACAAGGAGAACTACTATAAAGTCAATAGGAATGGACAAACTAGACGATATCATAGTGGAAGTATTCATATCTAGAAGAAGCGAGCTTACCGTGAAAGCAAGACAATGTCGTTGCGTGCTCTTTCATTTACATATTTTGCATCATTGTAAACAATAGAACAAGTAGAAGCACTTTCATTAATGATCTGATCACAGAATTGACCGCCGCTTCCTCCAACTTGCTCATTTTCAAGCTGACCACTGAAACAAGAAAAGATAGATTTCAATACAGCGGATATGATGTATAAAAAAATGCGCTAATAAATCAATCTAGAATAATTAGGCAAACAGCAGAACTGATATTTGACTGATGAACTAGACCAGATATGTGCGTCTGTGTAAAGTACAGGGCTATATTAGCAGAAGCTGCAGACCTTGTGAATATCAGATATTAATCATAATTATGATTTTAATTATGAGGTAATTAATTCCAGTTGATTGATTCTCTTGACTCTAATGAATTCAATCATTTCTATAAGTAAAATCACTATCCTGTCAGATATGAAGTAAGTTCAATATGGCGACTAGAATACACTCATCTGCAGTCAGTCATTACTACATCATTTATCATCTGACAAAAACTCAACTACTTTTGAATTTTAAAAAAGTACAATAGACAATAATTAAAAAATCTTCAATAGACAATAATTAAAAAAACATTCAGTTGAAATCTTTACTGTTTCTCCAGTAAATTCATTGCAAAAAAGGAATTTCTCTTTTTAAGTTCATTTGATCTCTTAAGTTTGTATCACAATGGCCTCCAACAAGCTTGAACTTTAACTGCGCATAAAGCAAAAAATTGTAACTCCATATGTAACACTTTCAAGACTGGATCACACCGTTTAATGGTTCCACATTCATCCTTTTAAATCATACAGTAAGATAAGTTATGCACATAACAAGAAATCAAAAGTTTAACAGTATGATAGATACCTAGATAAATTTGTACAATCCTCAGAGGTCCTTGTCCGCTCTTTAGCTTCACTATTCCGAGTACCCATAGAATAACATAAAACTGAATGCTTCATTGAGTGCATGTAAGAATAAGGTTGTCTACTGATAAGCCTTGCTTTGAAAAGATGTGCAATGCTTTTATCTATCTCTGTCTTTTGGATTATAGAATTTGAGCCAATGCGTTGCAAGGATTTAGAGGATGGAACAAGCAATCTACATGGCTCAGTAAAACTACCAGAAACCTTGCTTGCCATAAGTACAAATCAAGCGTGTCAAGCTAAAACACAAACAATTAGATTTGGTATCGGGTGCAATTTTCAGAAGAAACAACTGCCAATGTAGGCTTAAATAGTTGCCGACATTTTTGCATGCGGTGTTAAATACCAATCCCCTGAGTTAACCTGTAAAGGAGAAAGTCACATAAGTTGGTTTTACATCAAAAGCGAAACTGCTATATTTTTATACTTTGAGAAGCCTGTGAGTCAAACTTCAAGGTAGCAGAACGATAACCGAAGTGAATAACCAAGGTTAAATGCTTGAACATGCAAAAATGAAGGGTGTGCACAAACGCATCTAGTTAATTTTCTAAGAAACTGAAAATATTATTTTCAAGTAATTATCTGGATTAAAAAAAAGTACATAAGCCCTGTGGTAAGAATTCTAACACACTGTGAGTATACATATGCATAAATGTAAAATGCATTGCATTTATGAAGCTGTAAAATTGAAAAGATCATCTACTTGCATTGGCCGTCTCTGTGCAGCAAGGCATAAAGAGCAAATGCGAAGAAAAAAGGATTAATATAAGATTTCATATCATGAGATAAAGTTAATAAGAGTTAGATGTACTAATAAGTTTAGAACCAAGATTTCAATTAGGGTCTGTCCTTTGAATCTTCTTACAAATATTTACTTCACTAGAATAAAACCCTACAAATTTCAACTAACAATATCTGAGCAGTCTAGCCCAAATAAAATAAAAGACCCAAATAAAGCAAGCCCCAATACCTAGTTTGGTTCCCCCAATCTTTAATCAGATGACAACTTTTATTTTCTACAATCAATATAACCTCAACAAAACAACAATCAAAGTATATGTACCTCAATCACAACATCCATAGATAAAAAGCAATCTCCAATGATTTGCATACCAATAAATAAATAAATAAAAATACAAACAATGGATACTTACAAAACAGTTGAGAGAAAGGCGAGTCTAGAAACCGAGAGAGAGAGAGAGAGAGAGAGAGAGGAGAAATTGAAGGAGTGGGTAAAATACAAAAAGAAGGGGCCAGTGAGAACAAAGAGGGAATAGAGACCACACGTTCAGTAAGCGGACCCACGAGTGCCAACAAAGTGGGCACTTGAGAGCCTTCCACTTCCAATCCATTTACTCTGCAATACACTTTTCATACTTCCCTCTCTCTCTCAAATTAATCAAATTGTTCTGGCTATTATAAAAATCTATCAATTTTACCCTTGATATTATAAATAGTTGGCTCTTTTGAGTTCTAGATAAATAGAGAAAAAGAGTAAATTGAACACACAAAAAAAAAAAAACCTATAGTTTATCTCACTGGGCACTTCTACCCCCATAAGTCATTTATTGCGACGCCCCTTCTGTTCATCGCTCTCGACACCTATTAAACAATCAAATTCTACTCTAAACAACAAATGCAAGTTGTAGAGAGAGTTGATTTAGTTGTTTAGAGTAATAGTGTTGCACGGGATAAACTAAAGGGGGTTTTGCGCAAATAACCCAACAAATCGTATCATCTTCAAAACGGAAGTGGGGAAGCAAAAATAAAAACTAAAAGAGCCTAATAAATAAAACTTGAAGGTTGGCAACAAACCAGAATAACTCTAAACCTTGCAATTACTTCAATTTTCAATTCAATTACATCAAATCTAATACACGAGCACATCACCTGCATCTCTCTAAAATACAATGTAATCTGCAAAGAAATCATACAGTATACTCGAATTACCGCAACCCTAGGAATTCTGGAATAAAGCAGGGTACATCACTTTGCTCGAAAAAGCCTCAATGTTAGAGTCAACATTGCTAACTGAACAAAACCTCCCTATAGTTCATCTCATACAGCACTTCTACCCCCTAAAGTCATTTATTGCCCCAGATACCCCTTCTGTTCATCGATCGAAAACCAATTAAACAATCAAATTCTACTCTAAACAATAAATACAGGTTCTAGAGAGAGAGAGAGTTGAATTTGACAGTCATTTGAGCTGTTTAGAGTAATAGTGTTGCATGGGGTAAACTACAAGGGGGTTCTGTGCAATTAACCCAATAAAAACGTATCATCTTCAAAATGAAAGCGGGGAAGCAAAAAAATTAAAAAGCCTAATGAACAAAACTCAGAGCTTGGGAACCAACCGGAGAAACTCTTAGCCAAATTTCGCAATTACTTCAATTTTCAATTCAATAATGCATTTACAATTGTTCAACATCAAATCTAATACAACAGCATATCGCCTATCGCCTGCATCTCTCTAACATCTATTGTACAATGTAATTTGCACAGAAATCATACGGTATACTTGAATTACCGCAACCCCACGAACTCTGAAATAGAGCAGGGTATATCACTTCGCTCGAACAAGTCTCAATGGTAAAGTCAACATTGCTAACTGAACAAACAAACAAACAAAAAATCAAAGTTCAAAGACAAAAGGTATGATGCCTTTCTGGATAACAAGTGTGCAGTCACTCACCCATGGCCTTGGAGTTCTCAGATCAGATTTTGGGTATAATTTCGACAGTTCAGACTGGAAACTAATAACAATGGAAACCTGGAACTCAACTGAGAATGACCTGCATAGATATTAAATTAAATAGAGGCCTCATTGAATTAAAAAAAAAAGGATAGACAAGATATATAACGGACAATGTTGTGGAAAGCGGAAAGCGCAGCGAGGCGGGCTTTAGCTTTAGTGGGGATTTGGCGGCAAAAAACACCAAGACGTTTTTTTATATGGTAAATAAAATAATGATGGAAAATTAGATTATAAGAAACTCTTAGAAATAGATAATATAAACATATAACAAATATATTTTATTGTCATAAAGTTTGTATGCAATAATAGAAATATATCGAACAATTTTAAGAAATCGTCATAGGTATGAAAGAGATAATGTTGTTCAAACAATAATGAGATTTAACTATTCGATCATTTCATATGATAATATACATTTTTTTAGAAAATAACGACTATATTCCATTTGAATGCTTAAAAGTGGATTTAACCGGAATTTTCAAGCACATAAGTGAGCCAAAGAGGAAGCCTCAAACCATTAATGCAGCACAAAGACGTTTTATGTAAAAGTGAAGCGCTTCATGGCCGCTTTCCGCTATAGCAGAGCTTTATAAGGCTTTCTACAACAATGATAACGGATATACTAAAGTTCAATTGTAAAGAAGATTTCTTAATGGTGATAACAATCGATCCAGAAAGAAAAGAGAACCAGCCACCAAATCTGCCGAAATGCACATCCATTAGGAAAAAAGTTAATTTCGCAATGCAATCCTCCAATAAAAGCAACAGATAAAAGGCTTTACACTGGCCAAGGCCATATTATAATATTGTCAAAAGTATCAAAGGACTGTCGGAATCTTCGTTCAAACATAGTTAATAACGCTCGCCAGTTATTGATTGGTGATGGTAATGTCTGCTATGGATATATGACCACTACTTCTATTATGGCAGCATTGGTCATATTTCCATAACGACTGAAATTACCAGATTTACCTAAGAATCACAGCACTACAATTGAAACAAAATTACTGAATTACTAATAAAAGATCCGAAGTAAAATTGAAATGCAAAGAGACACTTACCCAGCTAGCACAGTGGGGCACACCAAAAGACGAGGAAGTACAACAAAGATAGGCAGAGTCATGGATCGACATACATCTCCATCAGCTATCTGACACGACAGTTATAACAAGCAGTGATTATTAAGTATTCTATAAGAGAAAGACATACAAAGGAAGCATTGTACCTGTGTTCTCTGGACAACTGATGTATCAGAAACAATCCTTTCCCCAGCAAGAATCGACTCAACACGAAGTAACAGTATGTCAATAGATTGTATGGGAACTGCAGATGCTTCAACAGTGAGTTCTCCACTGAGTGCTTCAGTCAAAGAACATTGAGTTGAAATTTTCCCTGTAATACGGAAACGGCCTGCTCAAGGAAAAATTAACGCATGAATATGTGATCAGTCTAGAAGAGAAAATAGAATGTAATGTTGTTGTTCTTTTTCCCCTTATTTATTAGATTCACAGGTACGAAGCACAGGCACTTTTATTGTGGAACCACGTCTTGTCGAATGCATGCATCAGACATGAAACTAATTAAAATCCCAAATGCATTCCATCTGTGTAGTTTTTATTTACAAATTATCTCTTTCAGCTCTTCCTATAAGTTTGAGGTGTTGGGTACCGGCAGGGTTTTAAGATGGCATAGGCACAGCGCTTCAAAACGCAAAAGGTTTTCAGCATGAGGAGGGTGGTTGGGAACCTAGCGCTCGACGACTTCAGGGGCAAAGCTGAATGCATCTTCATTTTGTTGCTATATTTAAGCCACGGAGATGTCATGACCTTTTGGGATGCTTTATGTTTATAAGTGTTGAACTTGTCTTTGGTAGCCATGTATGTGTAGCTATTGTACTAGGACTTTGTAGGGTCTCTATATGGGGTTTATTTTGTTATTGTTAAAACCTGTTTAATGATATTGGGTGGCTTAATTATCCACCTGTTCTTCTCCCCCAAAAAGACACAAAAGGACTTTGGATCAGAACTCTTCAGCGGCTGTTTAAAATATGTTTATTTACCCCCAACTCACTCTATCTTTCCACAAGTCATTTTTTATGTTGGAGGCATTTTAATGTGGCCAAAAAGCCCAAAGGAGAGTATGTTAAGAAATCTTTATGTTAAGCAATATTCTTTGATACATATTGTTAGCCCACAACCACCAGCTTAAGTTTTCTCAGTAAAGTGGGTATATTAGATAAAGGAAATAGAGTCTTCTGATCTTCAAATAGATATGGATGAACATGTCTAACTTATGTTCATTCTAACAAAAGTACAGAAATAAAAAGGACAAGACACTATACAACATGACCAAGTAACTGATATATGGAAAGACAAAAATCCAAAGATTACTTTCCTGATAGGTGGTAAGTATAGAATAATTTAAGGTGAGAACGGAGTATGATCAGTTTATGGGCAATGAACTACTAACTACTCACTAGAGTTAACTGAATCAGCACTGGACAACTGTAGCTGTCAGGTTCTTTGCATACTTAAAGGTATCAGAGTATGCATCAAATAATCAACAAACCTTTAGCTGTATATTTCAGATCATACCATCAGGGAACTTGCCAGCAATTTTCCAGCTGTTTAGATATAAAGCCAATACAACATTCTGACACTATTTTTAAGAGATGGAACATAAAAAGAGAGTTGAGAAGGAAACCTATTAGAAGTTCAGGAAGTAATTGATGTTTTTGGGTATCCTGAGTAATATAAATGGTGACAAGTTCAGGTGGAGCTGACGAAACCAGAAGACTCGCTGCAAGCAATGTGCAGCATTGATATGAGAAACGGAGATTATGAAACTGAGCAAACTTAAATATCTTAACCAAACCAGAAACATGTCTTTACCTTTATCAGTTTCAACTATTAACTCAACAGTGGCAGAAAAAGATTTGTGTAAGTAGCCTCTTGTTACATCTGCAGTGATCAAATACTATAGTTGAAGAATCAGACACCAATCATTCAGAGTATTGCACACCAGAGTATAATTAATGTCATGAAGCAAAACTAAGCAAAAGAAAAACATGTCCATATAGTGAAAATATACTACCTGGATGCTAATGTTTCCCCCATGGAACGTCTCATACAGTCTTCCTCGATTGTCAACATCTTCTGAGCTCAAAACGAAGGAAAATGAAACCTTGCATAGAACAAAAAGGGTCAGCCGCTTGAAAGAAAGGGCTGATTGTAATTAAGTAGAAAAGGTAAATCCAAGAAAAAAACACATTAAATTGATCGATAAAAAGCAAAGAGGAGAGGAAAGGAACACCAGATTCTAACAGGGAGTCAATTAATCAATTTATCATATGCTATAAGTATACGCAGGTGTGGATCGCTGGTAACTTGAAAAGTTATATCGAATAGATTCTTTGAGCTGTTAGCTATTAAGAATATGCCAAACACATATGAACAGTCAAATAGAGAATTATACAAATATATTTGGATGTCAACCTCTTTGTCATAAATGAATATCTTTTAAACAAAAAATAAATAAATTACTACAACAACACAGGTGATAATTACTTAGAAAGTGAAACAAGAATTAAACATTGAATCTAACAATATATAAAGACAGCATAGCATTGTATGGCACCTCCTGACAGTCACTTTTTTTCCCTTTGAATGACGCATCCTGACTTTCACTTGACTGGCCATAAGAGTACAGTTGACAACAGCTTGAAGCTATGTTTACTGAGCAAACCGTAAACTGAAGTTACTGTTACTGCTTGCTGCCTTTCTGTAATTCATAGTCTTTTCTTTCTATCTTTTGTTTAGTTTTACAAATGAATTGGAGTCTTTCTTACGCAAGAGCGGATTTTGATAAGCAACAGTACATATTTCCAAAACAAGGTTCACCTATCTGTTGTACTCATATAATACCAATGTGACACTAGCATTCCCACAATTAAAGGACAAAAACGATTAATCACTCAACAGAATTAAAAACATAAACACATTGAAGGTATAGAATTTGATGATTGATGATAACTATATTCCACTAACAGATAACGTAGATGGCATAGCAAATGAATTGAGAGAAATAACTAAAGGGCAAGAAAGTTCCGATGCTGAATGAAAATCATCTTTTTACATCTGAGGTAAGAATGATTTCTGTAACAAAGGACTACCTCTGTTCTTCCAGGGCCTAATCTTCCAGCTGTGGCCGAGACCTCAATGCTCTTTTTCCTTGATGATTAGCAATGCAAATTAGTGAGAAACAGTTAAAGAAATTTGACCTCGAGGTTAATGTAGTTTCGGTTTAAAAACTTGTAGCAAAGGAATTTTTACTCTCTTGGCATCTAAACCCAACAAGCAATGTGCACCATTCAGCAAGTTCCAATTCACTTTATAAGATACTTCGATTAGGTTTCACATATAATTCGGTGAATGCACCCAGATCACTGATGCAGCTATTTGCATCGCATGCATTGCATTACATTCATAATGTATAATATTTTACTACAATTCCAGCAAATACCTAAAAGAAGAACCTATTGCTGACAACTGATAAGGAAAGCTTGCTAGTACCAATTATTTGTTCGCTCGTTTTAGGGTTTTTTCCCTCTTCTCTTTTCCCTTATTGAGAAATGCTCAACTCTTCTTGATTTCATGTTTTCAAATAATGAAAGAAAGGTAATAAAAACTTACAAGATGCAGATAGGCTTCACGACGCTATACAACGATTCAATCACGCCGGTAACGCCGCCTCTAACCTTTTTCAATCAAACCCGAAATTTTTATTTTAAAAATCGCTTTGTTTCATCAAAATAATCATACACAAGGGGTTAATTACAGATTTTTACCTGCAAATTGACTGTTCCAGTGGCGGTGATGATGATTTTGTTGTAAGAGACGGGGGAGGAGGTGGTTGCTATGATCTTGCCTTCGATTGATTCCTGCATCAAATTTGAGTAAATTTAGGTTAATTTTTTTAGGAAGATTGAAGAATGAAAAGATTGATGAAGGAATTACGCCAGGGCGATAGATACGATTGGAGCGAGAAAGCCTCACTTCGATCGACATGAGTAAGCGCGGAGAGAGGGCAAAATTGGAATCCTGAAATCCCCAAATCTTTGAAGAGGAATTAGGGAAGTTTCGGTAAACCCTTCGTAAATTTGGATATGTTACCTATTAGATCTTTGTTCGATTACACGCCAATTCATCATAAATTATGTTAATTCTCTCAAAACAAGTGGCGAGTGACTAGAGTATCTAAATTTTAACTTGCAATCATGAGTTCATGAATGGTAAAATGATGGATTACTACCGTTAAGTTTCGGAGTATTACAAAACTGTCGTAACGACGTTAACGGATTATTTTAAAATGGTTATACTGCCATTTTATATAAATTAACAACAAAAAAAGAATTATCTTTTTTCTAGAATTTAATTCCTTTATTTTTGTTCAAATAGGCTTTTATATAAATTAAAAAAGAATTCCAAAATAAAAGTTAAATCCTTATGTTAAAAAAATTTATATAAAAGGCAGTATAGTCTTTTTCTAATTTTCGTTAACGCCGTTAAAGTTGTTTTATGATACTCTGACAGTTTATGGTAGCAATCCATCATTTTTAAAATTCAGGATGTCATTCATGAAAATGCCCAGAGTTCATGATAGCAATTTGAAATTTAGTCATATATCTATTTTTATAGGTTTTGACTTTAAGGATGACATGTTGCATTTCTTAATGCTTTTCAAATCAAATAAAAATTAAAAAGGTTCAAAACCTTCTTCTCTTTTTCTTAATTCTACGTTTCTGCTAAAAAACAATTTGGGTTGTTATCTTCTTTTTATTTCATTTACCATTGATTTAACTGCTTAATAATACCACAATATTTCATCCTTTCTGCAGAATAATACCATAATGTTTTTTCCCCGGCATTTAAATATCATAATGTTTTGCTCCGTTAGCAACATGATACCTTCCGTTAATTAACCGTTAGAAAAATTGCTCGTGTGTCTTACACGTGGGCATTTTTTGACAATTTTGCCATTTGTCTCTTTTAATTGAGAAAAGGCCAAAACAAAAAAAAATGCCTAATTCTAATCTTAATCCATCTTCTTCCGCTCTCTAACTCGTTGAGATTTTGTAATGGAAAGATGGGAGCGTTGATGGTGAAGAAGGGAGCAGAGCGGTGGTGACGATTGGGACGAAGGCGGAGGTGAAGATGGCGGCCATAAGAGTGACGGGGAGGAAGCGATGGTGAAAGGGGCAGAGGTGTAGAAAGCGGTGGCAATGAGAGAGATGAGGAGGAAGCGATCATGAAGGGAGCGAAGGTAAAGATGATGGTGTTGATGGGGACGAAGGTGGAGGAGGTGGTGGTGATAGTGGCTATGGAGGCGAAGTGGAGATCGATGGATGGCCATGAAAGTGATGGGGAGAAGGTAGTGTCGATGGGAATGGAGGCGGAGGCGGAGGTGGTGGCGGTGGCGCTTGTGAAGAGGCGGAGGAGGTGGCGGCTATGGAAGGTTAATGATGGTTATGGGGGGAATGGTGATGGAAAGGGAGAGAAGCAGAGGATGGAGTGGCCATGGAGGTTAAAGCAGTCATGAAGCAGAGCGGTGGCGGCCATGGGACGAGATGGAGGCTAAGACGGCCATGGGGGGCGGCGGCCATGAGTTTGGGTTAGGGTTAACAAATTAGGGTGAGGTTTAGGGCTAAGTAATTAGGGTTAAGGTTAATTTTTTATTTTTTAAATTTAAATACAGCTGGGGTAGTTTGGTCATTTTGTAACTTTTGTTAACACCGTTAAGGAACTCTAAACATTGTGGTGTTTAAGCGCATGGAAAAAAATATCATGGTATTATTCTGCAAAAGAGATAAAATATTGTGGTATTATTCTGCAAACTATTCTTCTTTTATATGCAAGTTTCTACCGAAAGAAAGTCGTTTACAACAGATGAAGGTCAGAATCTCTCTCAGATGTTGTCCTCCGTCGATCTTGCGGTCAGCAGGGCTAAACAGCTGAGATTTGTTGTGGAAAATTGAGCATGTGGATCTCTGATCGATCGTTTAAAGAGTGTTTTAGTAAAGTAACCGCAATCAAGACGGTGTCGCTAGTAGCTAGCCGTGATAAGTACGGGTCGTCCGCAGGGAAACGTGAACCTTTTTCTTGCTTTAGACGAGTTGATGGAAGAAGAATGATTGGTTGTAGTTACGGATATACTACGGATGTAAGATTTATGAAGAAGAGACTTGTAGAGTTCATAGGACTTAATAGTGATGGATGAATAATTAAAAATGACTCTTTTTATCTTTTAATAATTTAAAACTAGATCGATAGTGATGAATGTGGATTAGGGTTTTTTTGGAAGAAACTAGGGTTTCCCCACTCTTAACCCTTGTCCTTGCATTGATCACTATTCATGTCTTCTTAACAAAACAAGTGTTGAACATATCTCGAATCATGGTCGTAACTAGCAATAGATTGGTAGCGCGTCCGATAAGGATGTTAACATTTATTTTGCTAAAGTTTATAGAGTTTAAAATGTATAAAAGAGGTTAAATGATTTTATCATCTATTGATCAACCCTAGCCTGCAAACCCTAGCAAGCTAGGAATTACTCGCTCATGGTTTTAGATTTAGAAGAAATATTGAAGAATGAAAATATGATTAAGATGCAGAAATAAAATGCAGAAAATAAGTGCAAAAAGTAAATGCGAAAAGAAATAAACTAAGATCTACCTTTAATAATCAACTATTTCATACAACTCTCTCTTTTGAAAGTAAATTACAAAGAACCTTAGTTTTTGCTCTCGCTCTCTCTCTTGTTGGAGGTAGATGACTGGCTGATGATCATCTGGATGCGTGGATCGCTTTGGACATTTTGATATCTTCGGTTTGATCATCTTTCATGTGAAGCTCTCGATCTCTTATATAGTCACCATAGACAGAAACCCTAGATTCCATATAATAATATACGCTGTTAAAATCCTATCCACAAAATCTTAAATCCTACGGCCATCAAGAGGCCGCGGATCCGCCGCGAATATGGTAGTTTGGCCGCCCAACCACGGTGACATGGTGAGATCAGGACTTAGGATTTCTTCTTCTGTTTGGTGTTGACATATGGAGATTTTCTAGATATCTGGATTTTGAGAATCTAACTCTGAGTCTTTACCGTTGCTAGATCTTATGATTTGCTTCAATATTTCGGCAGATTTGATTCCGATATCTCGGATCTCTTGATCTCCAGACCTGAGCTAATATCTGCACAATATCTCAAGTCATAGTGAGATATTATCCTAATCATTTTATATGATTTAAATCTTAAGAATATTGATTAGAAATATTTGATATGATATGCATATTTTAATTTCAATATTTCATTTAAATATTATATGCATGTATTTTCCCTCATTATGTTAATTATAATGTAGAAACATATGATAATAATCTTTTTACAAATAAACCCTTATATGTTCTATATTTACAATAAACACCTTTTAGAACTTAACAATAGTAGAGAAAATAATCATTCAAATGTGCAGTATTTCAGACTAATCAATCTCATTGGGTTGTTGACGCCGAGCTACCTGTAAAGGAAGTCCCGGGGTGGGAAACTGTCACGACCTGAAACAGTACGTGACTGGCACTTGAATCATATGAAGTCTATAGGACCCCATCTAATTCAAGTAAGCTAAGAAAACCTAGAAATGTAAACCATTTTAAGAAAGAAGTGAAGAAAACATGTTTTAAAGCAAGTGGTTCTAATAATATAAGCCAAAGTATTGCATTTTTAAAGTCTCAAGTCTTTTCTGAAAATTTTGTCAGAGTTTCCTTTATAAAAACAGGCCCCAAAAGGGTACAACATGCATAATATGAATAAAGGCATCTCCAAGCAGGAGCTAGCTCTTCGTCAATTGACGGTCATAACCACGTAAGCAATATAATATACAATACCGAAGGGCGATGATCAAAACTCAAAAGGAAATTCAAAACAACATGAAAACCATAATAATACAACGCGCGACTCTAAGGTCGAAAGAATATACAACTGGTCTTCTAAGGTTATAAAATATACAAGTCTGGTTGATGGAGTTTACTATTTACAACTGAATATAAATAAAGTACAATGGTGGTCACGATGCAAGTGAACCCACCTACCAAAGCAATCACCCGAAAAGGAAGCAGTGTGCCAGCAAAGCCGTCAAGAAACCTGTACGGCAAAACCTGCAAGAAACTGTGGCACAACGGGGGTGAGTTGCCAACTCGTGAGTAGAAAACATCACAGAGCAAAAATCGAATGTATGACTCAATCCTAAGTCATACGATCAGTAATATCCTCAAATAAAAATATAGTCTGAAGCATCTAATAATAGAATGGGTAAACATCTATACATAAGTGTAATACCAAGTGCTCGTGTCAGTGCCTCAGGTAACAACATATCGGATATATGATGTATGAATGCATTACAAATGAAAACCGAATACATCGTGAATGAGAAAACTGTTTCCGTAATTTAATTAGATTTCTGTATATATATAAATCGAGTATCATCAATGAAATAAACAAAGAATCAATGTCAAGTATCGACACAAAACATAAATCTTAGTATCTCAATATCTCAGGCTCCGGCTATCCGGACTGGCCTGTATCATCAAATCTCAATATCTCAGTGTCTCAATATCTCGGGTTCCGGCAATCCGGACTGGCCCCCAAATCCATCTCTTTCATAACTCCGAACGGTATCCTCCGGATATCTGACGAGTTTCCATACGATCACCGGTAGATAGCGCTCCCCTGCCGGGCTCATCATCTACAACTCGAGCTTCTTGTCCCGGGGTACCATACCGGGTCCACTATGTACCCGCAGAAGGTTCATCCAACTTCTCGAATCGGGTCTCGAAAACCATCTCAGAACCGAGAAAATATCATGGTGGACAATACTCATCATATCAAGGAAAACCGCATCTTTCTCTTTAAAATAAATCATCAGTTTATAAAACTTTCACATGCGGTTTCCAAATCCAGAAAATTTCAAGAAGGATCCGAAATCATCAAATCACCGTGTCAATAACAGTGAAAACCGTCATAAATCTCCATAATACTGCATGACCCAAGAATATATGAATGCATCTGATATCATGCAATGAGTGCAATAGTTAAACTAGCATATGAAAGCGATAACATATTGCAACTATCAGCTAGCAAGCTATGTCAATGAAATAATATTCTCTAAAGTGTACGTGGCATGGTAATTACTGATGATGATGTGTGTGAGCCGGCAAGCAGGTGTACGTGGTGTTAGTTGTATGTATGCCCTAGAGGCCAGTATTGTACAGATGATGTATATTATATTGGATGCTTGGACATATATAGAGATGCCTTTCTTGCTCGATATGATAGTATGCTATCTGGTTACTCTTTATCTTAACATGTACACTTGTCTCTTTATACTGTCTTATAGTTACATGTTGGTAAAGCCCTTAGGATGTGTACTTGACTACCTGGACTATGATGCAGATCATACTAGTGGGGACATGGTAGTCCATAGGTACATCCTTCAAGGTCCCTAGTCGTGGGTGTATCGAGACAGGGCATCGATATACCAGTGTAGACTAGCGTATACGCTTCTCGACCCATGAGATGGGCGATGGATGATCCCATATCCATTGGTGTTTGACATCAGAGATGGTGTACGGGTGCTCAGTGGAGACTGGGTACACTGGACGGACTCGCCGAGAACTCCCAGATGGTATTATACCTCACGTCAGATGGCAGTTCTCAGGTGACACTTGTACAGGTTAGTCTGTAGACCCGAGATCAGAGTCTTGTGTGATTCCCACTGTGCTTTGATCTCCACCTTACCACGTCCATGAGGGCGTGCAAAACGGTGGTCTTTGGGTACAGTCCAGAGTCACATGGAGGCAATGAGCGATAGGAGGGGTTTCGTCTCTCCCGGTATTGGGGGTTGATGTTGCGCAGTGCTCGATTAGCCGTAACAGGGAAGTCTCTGGCCAGGGCTGATCAGAGATTTACTGGTAAGTGTTACCAGTAGTTTCTCGACCCGTTATGAGCCTCACATCGGCACGACTTATCGGTTATTGGGGTCTGACGTCTACCACCCCTAGACTTGATATGCGACATATCAGAGACCGGACTGTACGGTAAGTGTTACGGGTTGGATTCACAGGAGTGTGAGCGGGCTAGCTCGTCGATCTTCTGATCGTTCAATACTCGGATGGCCGTTACGTTTAGCAGACCGCTTGCGTCTTGTGGGTGATTGATATGATCATCATCTGCTGCCGGCGTATTGACGAGTCTTTAGAGTCCTACACAGAGGTTTCCTGGCTCAAGCGAAACGAAATAGGAGCGCATATGAGATATGTGCAGGACCGAGAATAATGCGTGTATATGATACCGTATTTCATTCTCGCGATGGATGTATCGATTGGTTATATTCGATATAACCTAGATATCGAATCAAGGATTGATTCGATAAGCCGATACATAGGATACTAGTCGGTTATATGCGATATGACCGGATCGTTAAATCAAGTGTTGATTTAATGATTTAATGTATAATTATATATTTGATATATTACTTTGCATTAGCTAGTATTAGTTCACTTTAAATGGATTCTCTCACTTGATGTGCAAGTTGTATATGTGATATATTTTTGTGCACATCTTTGTATCATGTTTGATGATGCTTGCTCATTTGGTTAAGTGTAAAGAATTAAACCTAGGTTAAGAAAGTGATTAGGGTTTTAATTATCCATTCTTTTATTTATTGATTTTGGAAAAAGAATGGGATAAGAATACAAAATGGTTGCTTTCATTCTTGAACCTTTGTGAAGCTTCATGAAGCTTTGACCAAAGTGACCAATTTGTCTTCATGCTTAACCCTAACCACTCTTCTAACCTTGGTCAATTCTCTACACCTAACCATGGTTCCTATTATGATAAGTATTCATTTCTTTTTCATTTTTGATTAACTTATCATAATTTTCCTTCTTCTTGATCTTCTTCTTCAAGAAAGAAAGCTTGATGCCATCAATGGCAACTTGAGTTCTAAAGTGAGAAATTCAATTCTAAAGTGAACCCACCTCCTATTTCTTCACCCTCTACCTCTTGCCAAGTTGTTTTGGGCGTTTTCTTCACAAGGTTCACAAATTTGTGAAGTCGGAGCTTGAACTTGTGATGCCTCGACGTAGATCATCTTCGGCACGAAGCCGACGACCTAGTCCGCCCATTTCTCCGATCAAGCCGACGATTGAGTCCGGGATTCGAGATGGACAGCGAGAGGACGCCTACGTGGAGCTAAGGAAGTGGAGAACCGGATCTACAAAGGTTGTAGCCTCTCTCCTTTAGTTAAGATGTTAACTAGTTTCGTTTTCGCCTAAACTTCTAGTCAACGATCCGTATTAGGGTTTCTCGGCACCCGTAAAATTCAAAATTGGCATTGTTGATGCCTTGTGAGACCTCTTTAGAGTGCCTAGGAACCCTACAGTGGTATCAGAGCCTAGCTAGAGCCTTAGGTGAAGTCTAGACGACGTTTGAAACCCGAACGAACCCGAAACCCTAAAACCTAAGTGCTCTCTGGACTTTTTCTAAAATCTGGGATTTTTCCATATTAAAAATGCTTAAAAAATTCAGCAGGGAAATCTAGGAATTACGATGCAAAATTTATCCCATGAACAGTAAAGAGTGCGGCGGAACCGCGGCAGAAGCCTGGCTTCTGCGGCGGTTCCGCGGCAATATGATGACATCATCACTCCCATTTTGCACAGTAATTACTATTTTATTATGCTGAATTTTCTGGGAATTTTTAATTTGACTCAAGAGTTGAGTGTTCTGGGGTTGTATTGGGAATCGACGATTCAATCGGATTATCAAATCTTGTCTATGTGGCTTTCCGGATAACTTTAGAATATGTTAAAAAGTTCGACCGGATATAAATACCCAACTTTTCCCCTGCCGGAAAATTTCCAAGTGTTGGATTTTTCTGTGGTTTAAGGACGTTCTGAGTAGTGCAAGTAACGCGATGGTCCCTCTAGAAGACAACAAACCTTAACTCGATTATGTGACCGTCTTGAACTGCCCTTTGAACCTTCGGGTTTGGGGCAGTACGGCGTGCCACATGTGAGGCGTTGGCTTGACCCTTCTACGGCTGGACCGTTGGTACTGAGGCATGAAGTGAATGTCTTTGAACCTATTTCATATGTTGAACGGTTTCGGGAAAACTTGGGTGTTCGAATGTTCGATCGGAAAGTTTAATATATTCTATTTATCCGGAATGTGATACAATAATTGGAATTCACAAACAGTTATGAGATAACTGAATGAATGTTATAAATCTAGCGGTTTAGTTTCACTTGATATTGAAAAGAGTTTTCGATAATGAGACTAAAATGCGGGGTTTATAACTGTTAGGCATGTGATGTCTAAGTATTTCATTTGATTAGGCATGTGATGTCTAAAGAGGTTGCGGATTCCAATTGTTGTAGTTTTACACTTTCTTTTCTGTGACCGTAAGTGTAATATGTGATATCGCCGGTTTCGTTGCTATATGTCAACGACAATTGGGATGCGCATATTTACTTACGTTGATGACATGTGATGTTATGTGTTGCTGGATATGTTATATTGGATTGTCGTGTTTGAATAGCCGGGGGTTTTTATGTGAGATGAGTGTTTTTCATTTTTCATTCATGTAAAAACTTGTATGTAATATTCTTTTATTTGGGGACACTTCCAGGTAGCGGAAGTTGTCACCCTTTGTATATTATTTACTTTTCTGCACTAGGATAGACCCAAGGAGGGGAGCACAAGTAACCGGGTTCTAGGGTCCAGTGGGAGACCATCTCGAGGAGTCGAGTCCGGGTCTCCTAACCCTAGAATTGGTAGGGTTGCTTGCCGCTCTCGTAGGGGTCTAAGGGTGTGGGATTGGCTATTCATCACGACCGTGGAATCCGTGTTTTATACTGGCTCGTATTGAAAACACGGACGTCCTAGTATATCCAATGTTTCATATGTTTCTTCTGCTGCGATATCTGTGATGTGATCATGTGATGTTCTGTGATAGATACTTTATATAGTATATATGATATATTATATAGACGTTACTTATGTTTTGCACCCGCACTAGCCCTGCCCTGCTCTGTCGTTAGTTACCTAACCTAACGGTGCACGAGGGGACATCGAGGCGAATGCGGATGGCATAAGTGTACGTCATATCTATCTGTGATGTTTAGGTATTTAAATGATGGGACTTCATTAATGTGATTAATGAAAGAAAAGAAATCTAAGATGTTGTAGAATCAAATTTTAAACAAAACAGGTAGCTACAGTTCTTGCTTTGCATAGTGGTATATATGATATACCCTGCATCTTATTCGATGAGGAAAGGACCGAGATCCCTTCACCGGGAGTGAATCCTTTAGCAATAACTGGCAGATGCTATACACTCGGTTTGTTTTTGATTGCTTCTATAGTTTCTGCTTTGCACAGTGATATATATGATATATCCCGCACCTCATTCGACGAGGAAAGGGCCGACGATCCCTTCACCGGGAGTGACCCCTTTAGCAAAACTAGAAAAGCCTCAAAATCACTCTATTTCAAAACTTCATTTGATTCTACAACGATATCAAGTTCATTACGCTCATGGTTTTTATGAAAAACCTGCGTAGCCCTCCGTCATTTCAGATAAGTACTAGTTAGTATTCGTGCTGCGGTAGTTTGGCCTCCGTCAAGGCGTAGTGTACGGTAGCTAACTAGTGCTTATCTGCTAGCATATGATGCGATTGGATTAGGGTATTCGTACGGCGTTGTTTGGCCTCCGTCAAGGGTCGTGCGGGTGGGTTTAATTCAATCAGGAAATGACGGGTTGAACTTGACTAGCGGACTATGGGTTGTTTGGCCTCCGTCAAGGTCATAGGACGCTAGGGGCAAAATATTATCGGGAATTTCAAGTGTTGAAATTTGCAATGAGATTGCATACCTTCTATGAGATAGTTGGATCCCGATACCCGCTGCGAGTAAGAGTTACTCCTGGGAGAGTTTTACACATTACAATTAGCCGATCAAGTAGGTGTCTAGAAAGGTGTTAACGAGGTTACGCCTCTGGGAAAACGAGGTTTACATTAATTAGGTTCGTGCGAAAGCACGGGGGACCTCCCTCAAAGTACCGACACTGGCCTGGCTGAAAGATTGGCGAACTTGTAGTGTGTAATTAATCCCGGCTAGTCTTTCCTTTTAGGGTTTGAAGGAAGATTTGATAAAAAGCAGTGGGAGCCATCCTGATTAGATAAGATAATAACCAATCCGATCTTGCACGAGCATACGCTAAAGTGTTTTCTTCTCTCTCTCTCCAGGTAGCGACCATTTCATGCCTTAATCAAGATAATAATATGGATGTATTGACCGAACCCACATGTTATACTGTGCAGGGGAACGTTGGACCCGTTCTTCCTTATAAGTGTTATAAGAATGAACAGGAAACAGGAGAATATCTGGATTCTCACACCGCCCAAACGGAGAACATGCATGATGATGCATCATCTTCGGGTGTGTTTGTTATTGAGAACTGTTTTTCAGTTTACCCTACGTCCTGGGTATTAGATACCGGATCAGGATCCCACATATATAAAATGTTACATGGGCTACGGAAAGGTAGAGAACTGGGAAAAGGTGATCATTCCGTTCAAGTAGGGAATGGGGCAAATGTTGCAGCCAAAGCAGTTGGCGAATATCACCTAGTATTACCAAGTGGTGATACACTGATTCTAAATGAATGCTATTATATACCGAACATGATGTGCAACATTATATCAGTTTCTTTATTAAGTAAAGAAGGATATAATTTTGTAGTGAAGGACAATGTTATGAACATATTCCTAGATCAAAAGTTGATTGCATCGGGCTCGTTACATAATGGCATATTCATTCTCAATCAAAATACAGTCCTCAATTTACAAAACACACACAAGAGGAAGAGTTCTGAACTGAACGAATCCTTCTTGTGGCATTGTAGACTGGGTCACATCAATGCGACACGACTAGCTAAGTTGCATAAGGATGGATATTTAAATCCGTTTGAATTTTCATCTTATGACACTTGCCAGTCATGTCTCAAAGGCAAGATGACCAAAATTCCGTTTACGGGACATGGAGAAAGAGTTACTGAACTCTTAGGACTGATACATAGTGATGTATGCGGTCCTATGTCTACACATGCCAGGGATGGTTCTTCGTACTTCATTACATTCACTGACGATCTCTCTAGATTCGGATATGTGTTCTTGATGAAACACAAATCAGAAGCTTTTGAGAAATTCAGAGAATATAAAACCGAAGTAGAGAACCAAACGGGCAAAAGTATTAAGATCCTTCGATCTGATCGAGGAGGAGAATACTTAAGCAACGAATTCAAAGATTATCTAAAAGAGAATGGGATTCTCTCTCAGCTTACTCCTCCTTATACACCACAGCACAACGGTGTATCAGAACGGAGGAACCGCACCCTATTAGATATGGTGCGCTCTATGATGAGCACAGCTGAGTTACCTATTTCCTTCTGGGGATATGCACTGGAAACTGCTGCATATCTATTGAATAGAGTTCTAACCAAGTCAGTGCCTACCACTCCATATGAGATATGGAATGGTAAGAGACCATGTCTTAATTTTATTCAGATATGGGGTTGTCCGGCCTATGTTAAAACACAAAATCCGGACAAGCTCGAGGCAAGGTCTGTTCTATGTAAGTTTGTTGGATATCCCAAACATTCGCGAGGGTATATCTTCTATCACTCCGAGGAACAAAAAGTGTTTGTTTCTCGACATGCCACTTTCTTAGAAAAGAGTTTTCTTATAAAACAGACAAGTGGCATTGAGGTAGAACTGGAAGAGGTTCCAGCGACACAAACTATAACAGACGACTTGGTAGAACCAGAGGATTCGGTAGTACCTGACGAACCCCAGCCTCTCCGCCGATCTAGTAGGGTTTCTCGTCCACCTGAGAGATACTACGGTTTTCTCATTGACGGTAGAAGCGAGAATTGCATCATGGAGGATGATGACCCAACTAGCTTTGAGCAGGCCATCACGACTAGGGACTCAGTGAAATGGCTGGATGCTATGCGGTCCGAGATGGAATCCATGTACACCAACAAAGTATGGACTTTGGATGTTGCTCCTGAGGGGGTAAAACCCATTGGGAGCAAGTGGATCTTCAAGAAAAAACTTGGTGTAGATGGGAAAGTGGAGACTTTCAAAGCTAGACTTGTTGCAAAGGGTTTTCGTCAAAGACCAGGTGTGGACTATGACGAAACCTTTTCTCCAGTGGCTATGCTTAAATCCATCCGGATCATGCTTGCCATCGCTGCATATCATGATTACGAAATCTGGCAAATGGATGTTAAGACCGCCTTTCTAAATGGGGATTTAGAAGAGTGCGTGTACATGACTCAGCCAGAGGGCTTCGTAGATAGTGGGAGCAGCGGGAAGGTGTACAAGCTGCTTAAATCCATTTATGGATTAAAGCAAGCATCGCGGAGTTGGAACATCTGCTTTGACGTCGTTATCAAAGAGTTTGAATTCGTCAAAAACCCAGATGAACCTTGTATCTACAAGAAGGTGGCAGAGAGTAAGGTTGTCTTCCTCGTATTGTACGTGGACGACATACTCTTGATAGGAAATGATATTCCTATGCTGCAATCGGTCAAGCTCTTCTTATCACAAAGATTCTCAATGAAAGATCGTGGTGATGCCTCCTGCATATTGGGGATCAGGATCTATAGAGATAGATCCAAACGGATACTGGGATTGTCCCAATCCAGGTACATTGACACCATACTAAAGAGGTTTAGTATGGAAGAATCCAAGCGTGGAAACTTGCCCACGATCTCTGGAGTCACTTGTTCCCCTCCGAACGGCGGCCGAGACATGACGTCTCGCCTGAGGTTCGGGGCAGATGCTAATTGGTGCTATCCGTCCACCTCTCCGAAGATGCCAAGTTGAATTATGGCACCATGTATCGAAGGTTTAGACGGATGCGTCCGATGTAGCAGACTTCGTCAGATTCCCCCTCGTTTGAGGGGTTTTTGATTGTGGGGACGCTCTTCCCTGCAGGCGCAAGCCCCTGCAGTTAATTACGCTACCGCATTGCGGTAACAACTTTCTCCTTCTCCAGCTGGTCACTTTGTGTCGTGGGTGTTTGTTTTGTGTTTTGTTGCCCGTGGATTGTTTACGGAGACTGAGTTATGTCGTCGCCCGTAGGGCGTGGACTAGTCCAAATCCGTATTATCTTAGATTTGGGTTTGGGGGTTTGGTTTGAGGATACGTCAGCCATACTTGAGGCTAAGATCAACTCAAACGTTTGTTAAGGATGCGTTAGTCTAACTTTGTGACTAAGATCAACTTAACGGGATCGTTTAGATCTGACAAAAGAGCGTTTGGACTCTAATGTTCCAGTTTTAGGGACATAGTGGTCCATGAATGTATGGCCGTCGGGACCCATCACCTCTCTGACGACGTTGAAGGATTACAACGACGGATGTCAGAGGAGTTCAGAGATGTACCCTCGAGCCAGGGTTAATTGGGGGGATTCATAGTCCACTCTGTTTGAAGGTTTAAGGATACGTTAGCCACCTTTGAGGCTAAGATCAACTTAAACGGGACCGTTTAGATCCAACAAAAGAGCATGCGGGGCTCTATTGTTTTAGTTTAAGGACATTGCGGTCCATGGGTAGTTTAAGGACATTGCGGTCCATGGGTAGTTTAAGGACATTGCGGTCCGTTGTTAGTTTTAAGACATCTCGGTCAAGGTTAAGGACGTCGTAGTCCATGGGTTTAAGGACCCCACAGTCCATTGTTAGTTTTAAGACATCTCGGTCAAGGTTAAGGACGTCGTAGTCCATGGGTTTAAGGACCCCACAGTCCGGTATGTGCTCTGGATGCTTCACACGGGTTCACTGCCGTGCTTGGCGAGGACCAGGCTCCGCTCTGGACGTTTTCCACGGGGTCAAAGAGTGACATTATCCGCGTTCCACGTAACCAAGAATTTGCATTAGACATGAGTTTAAGGACCCCACAGTCCATATCAATGTGTGGTCGTCGGGACCCGTCACCTCTTTGAAGACATTGAGGGATTACAATGCCAAGTATCAAAGGAGTGAAGAGATGTACCCTAGAACCGGAATGGATTAAATAGTCCTTGGCCCAATTTGGGGGTCAAGACGAATTAATTATGTTATGAGTCCATTGGACCAGTTAATCACCAATTGAGGACTTATGGCCACCTTGGGCTAAGTCCAATCAGGAGAGGCTTTGCCTCTATCCATTTAGGCCAATTGGGCCAAAGCCTAGTGTTAAACACTACAGAACAGTCAGTGTTGAACATTGGGAATGAGGTTGACAAGTTAGTGTTTAACACTAAGAGATAATTGGTGTTAAACACCAGCAACAAGGCTTTCCAAATTAGTGTTAAACACTAAAACAGATCAGTGTTGAACACTGCAAATGAAGATCTCAGATTAGTGTTTAAACACTAAGGTAATCAGTGTTGAACACTGCAAATAAAGCTTTTTAATTAGTGTTGAACACTAAAGCCCAACAGTATTTTAACACTGGGTTCGAGAGTTTCAATTTAGTGTTAAACACTAAGACAAGAGGGGTCACGTGGCAGCACGTGAGAGCGCCCTCCCTTCATTTATTCTGAGATTATCGTGTCTTTCAGAGCATCACGTGCCATCACGTGATGGGCATTCAAATGCCTATGTATTAGAGCTTCTGCCGAGGGTCACGTGGGTCACGTGGGGTGCTGCCTCAAAGGGGCTTTCTGTAGATCTCATGGGGGGTCACGTGATGACACGTGACCCTGCCTCTATGTATTTTGTTTAGAGGCTTTGTTAATCTTCTTTCAGGAATTAAATTCCTCGAACTGTAAATTTCAGAGGAATTAAATTCCTACTTCCTTTCGAAGACTTTGTCTTCTGGGATAGAGTTTAACTCTGAATTTTCTGTAGGAATTAAATTCCTCATATATGTGAAGAACCAAAATAGGGTTAAACCCTAATAAAAGTTTTTAAGGAATTGAATTCCCATTCCCTGTTAAATGATGATTAAAGGAATTAAATTCCCGTCGTTTCAACAGAACTAAGTTCTTAATTAGGGTTAAACCCTGTTTCTTTTTATTCTGAAGGAATTAAATTCCCATGATACAGGGTCAAGCCCTAATTTTATTTTAAAGGAATTAAATTCCTATAGTTCTGTGAGAATTAAATTCTCATGCCTGCATTCCCTCTCTATGTTTTGGATCTGCATGGCAGGATCTCGACCCATTGAGAATTAAATTCTCAACCTTAAGGGGAGATGTGCACTTTGCAGATCCTCTATCAAAGAGAGAAGAAATATGTTCTTCTGTTTTTATGTATCAGAGTTAAACTCTGTTGAGAATTAAATTCTCTTATTCTTTCAAGAAGCTTTTCCCTTTCTTACCTAGGGTTTTTGCAGAAGATCCAAGTTCTCCAAGTATCGAAGCTCTCTTTCTTTTCTCTTTTTTTTCTCTCTCTGCGTATGTGTCCCTTTTCTCTGTGTCTCTTGGCTCCTATTTATAGGAGAAGCAGCCGAATCAATCAGTTTTTGACGAATCTTCATGAGAGATTTAATTTGCATCCATCATTCGTTTTGGACCTCTGGATTATTAGGTGAATTTTATTCACCATTGGATTTTAAATCCAGAGATTCTCCTTTGTTATTTTGGTTAGATTTAAAGGGGAAATCTTTCCAAACCCGAGATTTTCCCATAGATAGATCACTTCTGAATCTTTAATTCGATCGTTTCCAGATAGCTGCTTTCCTTTGGAAAGATTTGATTCTCCTTCAGAATTTAATTCTGTTTGACAAAAACGGGATTTGAAAGCCGGTCACGTGTGACCACGTGACTCATGGTCACGTGTGGGCACGTGACCCCCTTTGGAATGAGCATTTTCCTTTCTTTTGCGCTCTGTCTTCTGATCGTTGCTTAAACGTCACGTGCCACCACGTGACCCTTGTTTGAACTCTCTCTTTCCTTGGTTCAACTGGAGAACGAGTCTGCTGTCTTGAACGTCACGTGGCAACACGTGACCCTGGTCACGTTGAAGCACGTGGCCTCTTCCGAAGCCTTTTCCTTGACTTGATCAGGGAACTGGTGTGCCTTTTGACTCTTGCATTTAAATGTCACGTGTCGCCACGTGACCCTGGTCACGTGGGAGCACGTGACTCTTTCTGAAGCCCCTTTTCTTCAACGTAGTCAGGAAACTGAACTTGCCTTGATGATGCTTTTAGGTGTCACGTGCCAACATGTGACCGCTAGTCACGTGTAAGCACGTGACCCTTTTCTGGCGCTTTTCCCAGAAGCTTTCCTGATTTTAAATCAGGAAACAAATGCCCCCACAGCGTTGTTCTCACGTGTCTGCACGTGAGTGCAACGCTGTCACCCCTTGTGACCGTTGGATTCTTCTAGGGATCTGGGGAGACGAAACGTTTTCATCGTCTTCTATAAATACCTCTGTCTCTTCATAGGAGCCTTCACTTTGTTCATCTTCTTCTTCTGAGAACTTCTTCTTTGAGAATTTAATTCTCGCTTTCAGAGCTTAGTTCTCTGTCTTGAAACAATCTTCAGAGTTTAACTCTGTTCGAAAGGAATCCTTTTTCCTCAGGTAATATTCTTGGACGATGATGGACCTTCACATTTCTCTGGATTTTAAATCCAAAACAAGGGTTTTTACCCTTTTTTCTTCATATTTTCCATAAGAACATGAAACTGTTTAGTCTTTCAACTGTAGATCTCTTAGGGTTTAGATGATCTTTGGGGAGATGATGATGACGGTTCAAATCCATGGAATTTAATTCCATCCAAAATGCTTCTGGGAATTTAATTCCCTTTTCTCAATAAGGAATTTAATTCCAACGAAGAACTCGATTTCTTCACACAGAGGCTTCCTGGGATCTCTTGGCCCGAGGTTGTTCTTCTGCAATTAATGCAATGGGGGCTTTGTAATGATGTCTTTTTTGTGTGAATTTAATTCCTTTGATTTTATTGGATCCACTGTAAAGCCCGAGACAGATCCCGTTGGGGGAATGTGCATGGCCATCATTTTTTATTAAATGAGGATATTCCCTTTTGTTTTATTGTAACTGTTTGGTCTCATTATTAATGAGCCGTCATCCGGATTCTGTGGGGCCCATGTGTTTTGTAGCCAATGGTCCCAGGAAACTTTGCTGTTGCTTTCTCCCACTAGTCTTCATGTTCATGCATGAATATATATATCGCTGACTTTTCTTTTAACGGTTTTCTTTTATTGGATTTCAGGTACGATGGCTTCTGCTCCACGCTTTCCCTTTTCTCGCTCGGAGGCGGCTTTTCCTCAGTCACCGTCTGATGAGGAAGCGATGGCGATGATTCGGGCCCATGACCCGAACTGCACCAACCTTCTTCAGTGGGGGTCTTGGTATAGTCAGATCATTCAGGGTCGTCGGAGTTTTCTCTGCGCGGTGCCAACGGAGCCCACTTTCCCCTTTTTACCGATGGATCCTCCAAGGACAGCTTTTGCTGTGGAAATGCCCAACTGGACTCCAACGGGGAGGCTTGAGCCTTCGACGACCGGTATTCCGAACCATCCGATTCCGGCCATAGACATCTTGGGGCGGCGCATCTGCCAGGGTGAGGCCCACCCGTGGGGGCAAATTTATAAGATAGGGCTTACTCCCCGGCATTCCACGGGCTATCTTCTCTGGGCTCACTACATCCTTTCTGCCCATCGTGCGCGGTTGCAGAAAGTCGGGCTTTATCAGGCCATATACGCGTCACTATTCCACTATAAGTCCCCGCATGCCTGGTGGGTTAAGGCGTTTTTGAACCAATGGAATCTTCCCACCAACACTTTCATTCTAGGAGTTCGTGAGGTCGCGATCTCTCTTGCAGAATTTTATGAAATCTCGGGATTGCCAATCAGGGGCGCACTGTATGAGGAGTTATTGCCTCCTGACGAGTATGCCTTCGAGCCCGAGTCTGCACCGGTTGACGGCCTATCCGCTGAGAATGCTGTTCGCCATAAGCGCCCCAGTTTAATTAAGGCCCTAGGCATCTTCGACCGATTATTCACCGAGTCTGAGGAGCAGGGTGTCACTTTCAAGAGCTTCATTTCCTGCTTCCTTCGTGAGGATATCATATCGAAGACTGCTCCGAAGTTTGCTAACATCAGAGACCCCTTTGGGTTTGGTCCGAAGAAGCTACCGACTGCTGAATCGGACCTGCCACAATATTATATTCCCATCGTGTCGCCGATGTCTTTTGAGTCCGTTGCAGCACCCGGTATGGATGAGGAAACATTCTTTGTGGGGTTTGTCAGTGTTTGGCTTAGCTGGTTTGTTATCCCGATGAACCGCCGCTTCATGAGAGCCTCGGTCATCTACCCGGCTCATCGTATTGCTGAGGGGACGCGGTTGGCCATCGGCATCCCGGCCTTGGCGCACCTCTATAATGGATTGGGCACCGCAGCTAATACCTCTACGCCTGGCGTGGATGTGGTAAACTTTTCGCTTCATTATTTCACGTCCTGGATCGAAATGCATGTATTGGGGGCTTTCGCCATGCATCAGAGGCCCTCATTTTATGATGCCTACCCCTTTCCACGACTTATGCGGCTAGTGGATGCTTCTGCCGCCGACCCGACTCAGTTCGGGGCCATTCGGGTGCTGATTTCTCCTCATGCCACCGCGGGCGGGTTGGTTTTTAATGATCGGGTTTTGTCTACTCCTTCGGGTCCCGTTCAACAACTCTGGGACCAGTCGAAAGATAACGCACCTTCTCTGAAGCCCTGGGAGGCCACGCATTTGTATGCAATTAGACCTGGCTATTTGGTGTTTCGCCAAGACAGTGCGACTCTTTTTATGCGGTACAATCCGCATCGATTTGCCCGGCAGCTTGGATACGACCAGGGTGTTCCTTTCGAGGCTTTTATGGTCGCCCCGATCCCTTCGCTTGATGCTGTTCGCGATGCCGCTCATCATTTCATGAGGCTGAACACCGGCTCTTATTTCATGGTCCCTGAAGCTGAGTACATGCCCCGATGCGTGGGTGCGTTTACGGGTTGGTATCTTCATCGGGTCAGCCCAATCATTCTCGAGGAAAGGAGGGTGCTTCTTGGCCACGATGCCCCTCCTCTGGTTCCTGGGGCTAAGCTACGGCCGAGGGCTCCGGTCCGCTTCCCTTTGAGGGAAATCGGCACTGCGCTCATTCCGGAGGAGTCAGGGGTAGACCTTACTCCAACGGCTGGTATGCCCTTGGGTTCCCGATCGCGGGGTAAACGGGCTCCGGTGGTAGCACCCCTGCCGGTGGCGGCACCGCCCCTCGTAGTGTCGACAATGGCGATATCGTCCTCGGTTGTGGAACCGAGCGATAGTAACAGAGATGAGGGCGCTGAGGGCGATGTGGGCCAGCGCCGCCATAAGGCTTCGTGAGGGAGGAAGCGGTCGTCCTCAGCGACCGGCTCCGGGTCTAAACGGCGGAAGAAAGCGGCTACTGCCCCGCTTGATTCTGTGGTGGAGTCTGAGCCTATCCTTGAAGACGAACCATTGGCCCTGCAAGGGTCAGACGCGGGACTTCTCTTCCCGAGTTCAGCTGATGAGGAGGCTGCACAGTTGGCCGAGGCCATACGGCGCTCAAAAGACGCGTCTCATAACGCCAAGGTTCCGAAGAAGTCTTACCCCGCTGTAATTTTCTACGAAGACCCTTCGTGGATTCGGCGGCGATTTATCGGCCCTTTGGAGGAATGGGGGGAAAGGGCTTTGAAGCAGGTCGCTTCAGAAGACGCAGCTGATGCACTCTCTTTGTGGACCGGCGGTCATGGGTCTACGCTTGAACCTCGGCGAGCCCACCTCCTTGAGAAGGAGCAGCGGCTTGAAGAAGCCATATTGAGGGCTTCTTTGCGTATAGGTACGTTGTGCTTCCTTTGTAGTCTCTCCGATTATTTATGCCTGTGCATATACATCATTATTCTTATTTGAATCATGCTGAATCTTCGACGCTGGGGGAGCTTCCTACGGGCCTATTAAAGCTAAAGCCCGCCGAAACTCCCAATGAAGCCTTGCTGGATGTGGAGGGGGCTGACGAGGCTGCTCCTCTCACGGTGGAACCTCCAGCGGCGGTTCTTGACCAGGGAGTGCCTGCCCCTCTGGGGGAAGCTCCTTTGGAGGCCGCCGCCCCAATGACTCTTACTGAGGGCGGCCCAAGGGCTGCGAGTGAGCTAGTCGGGACTATTCTCCCTTTGTTGGAGCCTGAGGTTACGGCAGAAACCGTTGAAGCCGCTATCCCCCCGGCTCAGAGTGGGAGGAGTGTTGAAGGTATCCCTCCGCGTTTTAATTTAGCAACCCCTTCATAGTCTGAACTCTTTTATCTTTCTCAGAATTGCGCGGTTTGGCGGCCATGATCGCGGATCTGTCGCCTCGACAGTCATTTCAGCGTTTATTGGAGATGGCAGCTCCGCAGGCGATCTCCCCTCAGCGCATTGTCCTCTCGTCTGGGCAAGGTTGGTGTCGTCCATCCCTTCTCACAGCATCGTCGTTATTTTTTTTTGTACTGGCATTGTCGTTCTCTGCAGTTCTGGAAGCCGATGACGAGGTCGAGATTCTCGAAGGGCCAGGGGAGCCTTCAGCTCCTACTTGCACGACTGTCGGTGAGTGACATTTCATTGCACTCTCACTCGCTCCTTGCTTAAGAATTTTGTTGACGT